>CM041781.1:115638185-116860601 GCA_023374045.1 Limonium bicolor | reverse complement strand
ACCATATTTGTCTTAGTTAGACCAAGCTCTTCACTTCATCTTTTCAAATCTTCAAGAACTCCATTTTGGTGCCATGAAGAATCTCCATTGAAGGGGGAAAAGCTCATCTTCTTTCATATTGTCATTCTCTCCTTGTTTCAAGGTAAGGAAAATAAAGAAAATCCAAGTTCCCATCATTTTCTTGTATAACCGAAATTCACCCTAAATGGTGCCTTGTCTTGCTATTTTCTAGCTTAATTCAATCTTCAAGGGACTAGGAGGGTCCTATCTTGCACTTACCAAGCTCTCTTTCAAATTCCAAAGGTAATCATCAAATTTAGTGTTTTAAGACACTTATGTAAACCTAGGGTTTATTATGAGTTTGAGTATTAAACTTAATACTCATTACCCTTATATGTGTATTGGTTAGAAGGTTGACAAGTGATAAAGCTCCTTTCCGTTTTCAATCAAGAAAACAAGTGAAACAAGTGAGAAAGCTTGGAAAACAAAGAGGTAAATGACCTCCTCTTAATTGGTTTTATGTACTAGGGAATTGAGCTATATTGCTTAATAAATACCTAAAGAGCCAATGGGAAATGACTAGAAAACTATCCACAGGTGGACTAAAAAGACATGGGAGCATGTTGTGTGTATTCACAGGTTGAAGGCATTTAAATGTGGAAATTCAGTGTTTATGGTTTATGCTATTTAAGGGCCTAGTGCCAAGCAATTTAAGTTTATGCACTATATTGTGATGTAGTGAAGTTTAAAGGTTTAGTTATGTGTAAAGAACATCTCTTGTGAAGGTGAATGTGTTTGATGGTTAAATGATGAAAACCATATGTTTTGTTTATAATAAGAGGTGTAATAGAGTGTATTAAGATTGAATGTTCTTGATTGTATAAAGGTGAAAACAGGTGTTTTTGGTGTAAGGTGATACAAGAGAAGCTATGGCGAAATTTAGTTGATAAACAAAAGAGTTTATGTGTTGTAATGAGATTTTATGACCTAGAAGGTACTAGGAATTTTTAAGTGTTAAGATGGTGAAAGAAAGTGAATTAAGGTGTTCTTAGGTGTTAAGATGCCTTAGGCATAGTCTTGGAGATTTAGGGAACTAATGGATGATTTCTTGATACACCAAGGTGATGGTGGAGGTGTCGTAAAGTCTTGTGCAAAGTTTGGTGAACAATGGAAGTGTAACGCCTTGTGAAGGTTTAATTATGAACTTGTGGGAAAGACTTGAGGAGTGTGTGTAAAGGGGATGAGTGTAGTGCAAATGATGTTTAAAAGGGTGGTTATAAGGTAGTGAGGGAGTACTTTGGTTAGGTGAAGTTTTAGGCAAGAATACAAGTTACAAGTGTAAGAAAAAAATGTTCTAAGTGTTAAGGACTTAGTAAAAGTTGAGTAAAAGTTTAAGGAATTTTTGGGATGTTTCGAGAGGGTTTAAGTGTGCCCAAAAGATGTTAAAACATGTGGGAGAACATGTGTAAAGCATAGGAAAAAATTGGGATGAATTTGGAGTTCAGAAAGAGGAGAAAAGCACATTAGAAAATTGGTTCTGCAGTGGACCGCCCCTACGGACCGCCCCTGTGGGGAGGTCCAGTGCAGAGAAGTGAAAAAAAAAGAAACGTGTAGCATCTGTTGTGGACCGCCCCTGGGACCCCCCAGAGGGGCGGTCCAGACCAGAGATGAAGAAAAAAATTTGTTAAGGCTCCTAATGATGGGGGATTGAATGGTAATGGTTTTAGATGATGTTTAGGCCTTGTTTGGTGACATGTAAAGGTCTTAAAGTGTGTAAACAAATGTTAGGTTTGATGTGAGAGTTGTGAACTTAAGATCACAAGTGTAAAATTAAATATAACGGGATGACGGGGTAACTAAGGGCGCATTAGACGTTAAACAAGCATGTTACTCCAATGTTAATGAAAGTAATTGTAATATTATCAGTTGTTCGAGAATTGCTCGAGGAACATAAGTGGACATGATAAAGTGGACTCCGGTGACAGGTATGGTTTTCTTGCAACCTGTGTCCTACCGGATTACACCGGCTTGTATGCCAATGTGTTTTTCTGTATGTTTGCCACGTTGTAAGATAAACATGTAATGAGTTTACAGTAATTCATTTATGTGGCGTGTTCAACTCCGATACCATTTAACCTCGGAATGTTAACCTTAGTTAACTGAGTCTAGGATCACATGAGAGTTCGGTATTCGGATAAACGACCCGAACCATGGGACGTTCTAACCACGGCTATGCGTGAGTTAATTGTGTGATGTTTGTGTGTGTGAATGTAGGGATCTCCCTTGTGTGTTAACCCAGTTGTTACTGTATGTTGTGTTATGATAGACTCCATAGTGGGGTTCTAACTAATATTAAGTAAGTATGTACTAACAGTGTGAGGAATCCGGTTTGGCCGGTCGCGCGTTGTTTGGGAAGGGTATCCTTCTTAGCCTTACCCTTCTCTTTGTTATGGTTGTTTCCCTCACGGGTTATGATCTCCCATTAGCTTATTCCAAAGCTTAGCTATTCTGACTTATGATCGGTTTAGGGGGAACATGTGTTTGTGTGGTGTGTTCGGGCCTCCAAACCCGAACCGCTTAACTTAAGTTACTCGTCCGACTATTAGGACGGTAATGAGTGTTGTTGTTATTGTATAACGAGCTTACCATGAGACTGGCACACCATTCTCTAGGCTCACCAGTGATAACATGTTTGGGTCGGTTCCTAAGAGAACCGTTCCCGTTATGTTATGTATTTTGTTTATGCAATACAATTGTGATGTTATGATGCACGTTGAAACGTGAATGTTGTTATGTTTTGTTATGTGAGGAATGTTATATGTTGTAAGATATGGAGTGTGTGGATCATGGAATGATCCCAGTTGTGATAAGAGGCGTTTAAGGATAACCCGATTAAGGGTAAGTGTCGTCTATTAAGGAAGTAGCTCCATTAGAGGAGGAACACTCTAGGGATAATGAATACCATGAGTGACTTATCAAGTAAGGATGTATTATCCGTTTGTTGAGCCCATTGAGGCGAGATGTTATGTGTTGTGGTGTTATAGTTACATGCATGATTTAAATATAATCAACCGCATGCTAGACGACAATTAGTTGTGCGGGCCGGTAGCATGTGGGCTGCGGGATTACCATACCAGCAAAGGTGCTGAGCCCCTTGGGGGCCACCCTTCCCCCTTCTTTTCCTATTCAGGTACAAGGAGCTGGAAGCCGTTCGGAGTAGGACGGGGTAGTCATTGTACATGGGTAATTTTATGTTGTATATATAACGTAGGTGTAGTAAGACCGAAATTGTTATCGGCATTAGTTTATAAATACTCGGTGATTTTGGAAGATGTATGTTGTTGTTGTGTTAATGGAAAGGTATAGTAATGTGTAGTCGCTCGGGAATTTAGCCCATCAACCGGTACAATGTGTAGTATTAGCCTTGTTAGCCACGTGGGTGGCTAACGGCGTGTAACACCAACGAGTTAAGTAATGTGACGAGGTTGTTTTTTTCCCCGCTGCATTTGTTGTAAGTGGTTAATGTTGGATGGGGTGTTACAACAAGTGGTATCAGAGCGAAGTATCGCTCTGATGACTGAATTACCGAGCTTAGGAAGTACCGAGTTAGGATTTAGTACTTGGGGTTAGGGTTGAGTGATAGCGTGAGAGATACGCTAGTTAGGTATTACCAGTGTTACTGGAAACCTACAATATCCTTCCCGCCCTCCACAATCCCTGTATATAACTTGGGGAAACAACGCCAGAGAGACGGAAGTCCTCTAGATGTTAATTAGTACTTCTGTGAGTACGGAGAACCTGTCATACGGTAGATCCCGAAAACTGGGAATCCCGGAGACGGTCTCCATCTGAACAATGTTAACCGCATTTAATAGCAAAGAATGAAGAAACTTGTGTAAAAAAGAATAGAATTTCCGGCAACCTGGGTCGACATGCTGAGCAGTCGAGAACAACCAGCTTGCAACGCACTAACTGTGCAACAGGCAAGAAGTGGATTAATGGAACCCGAGACAAGTGTCTACGGAACCACAGTTGTTAAATAATACACCAACGGTATACCAACCGACTAGGAACTACAACGTAGTGCCCAAACAAGAGACAAGTCTCAGCAACCACGACAGTACGTGGAACGGGCTACAAGAGAATACAATACTAAGAAAAGGGGTCTCCCAGATGGGAAACCCCTAGTTGATGATCGTCATGTGAAGACGTGAGAAGTCACCTAGAGAGTTTTATCAAGACAGTAAGATCAGTGAGGGCCAACAAGGCCACTGATGACAGTGCGGGTGAGAACAATACCACAACCAGTATGTGTGCTAACCGATAGCCAGTTAGCATGGCGCACTTGCCATAGCAAGTGCTGCTTAACAAGGCTATTCGGGAAATTTATAACCACTACAAGTACTTAGTAAAGTACCAGAAAGTTAAATGGGATCATTATGACCATGGAAGGGCTAGATAGCCTAACCTCTGTAATTGTAAATACACCAGTCAGCAGGAAGCTAGACTTGGTTAAGGTAAGAAGATTTGTGAAACCATGAAAATTTTCTTTCAACCCAGATTTATTCAACCCTTTTCTTTTCAAAACCATATTTTCTTTCAAACCACACTTCTTTCCAACTTCTTTTTTAAACCAAACCAGTAAAACCAAGGACAGTTGACAGGATACAACAATGGATAAACTTTCCTTCGATTAAGTTCGGGAAGCACGGGACAATATTGTCACGGACAATATAAGGGAGTTGACAGCAGATACTTCACCTAGGCGTGTGACGGACACTACGAGTGTACCAACTGATGTGGGACGACCGCACTCCGATAGGAGCTTGTGGGCCTGACAGACCTACTTATGGGTTAGTTGGTAAGTAGTAATGTATCAGTATGGTACCCCACATATGTATACGAGTAGAGTCCGAAACACGGGAAGTAGTCGACTCCGTCTACGGTCAGCAGTATAAATCAAACAAAAGCTAAGGATTACAAGAATGGTTGAAGTAAGGAACTCAGTTAAGTTAACGAGACTAAAAGGATTAGTGAATTCCTTTCAAGGAATGTTTAAGAGTTAGGAGTGCGAAGGCACTAACTGTTATGTAAAGACATCGTATATGTCTTAAGGATCCTCAGGGATAAACATGTTAGCTGAACGGTGACCCAGCCTGTACATGGCAAGCAGATGCCTAATGTGGACACATTAATGTGCAATGAACGGGATGAAACTCCCAGAATGAGTACCTACACTACCAGGAAATGTTGATCTTCACAGGAGGAGATAATAAGCCAGTTAAGAACGCAAACGGCGTGGCTAACTGAATATACCAATAAGTGTGAACCAAATGTAAAGGCATAACTTAGCAACACCAGGAACAATCCTTGAAGGGTGTTCGCATCAACAATTGTTGAATGAAATACATGACAGAAACACAAGGGTTGAAACTAACACCCAGTTTAGACATAAGTTGTCAGGAGACGGACTGACAAACCTAAGGGGCATCCCATGGAAGGAAACGGAATGCAACGACCTTGTCATGGAGCTCAATATGATATCCAAACTATGTAATGTTGTACAAAGAAGTACATGTGTGTGGACAGCCTACAATGAGCGCAGCTCAAGGCAATAAGCTTATAAGCCACAAGCAAATATGTTTGTAAATTAGATTGATTGCAAAAGTTTTGTGTTATAAGTGAATAGAGTGGTAAACGAACCACTGCATTAAGAGTGGGGATACCTCTCGATGTTGTGAGACCGCAGGAGCGGTAGTTATGTAAATCAAGTTCAAGAAATATTTTAAGGATGGACACGTTATTATTGAAAGAGAGCAGTTAGCTTAGTAGTACGTGTGTATAAAGTGAACACCGAGCTGATAATGCCGGCTTGTGACTCGAATGATCGATGCTCAAGGAGCATTCGGTAGTCATCCAGATGAATGACGAACCATGATAAAGTAATATGCGTGGAAGTTATGTGACAGTAAATACGATGTAAGTTAGTGTTATACAACAAGCACGGTGCGCAGTAAGCGACCGTTGTATAAGTTTGTGGCGGATAAGACCAGTTATGGATTAAACTCATGGACATGCAAGCAAGTGATGATACACAGATGGGTAATAAGTCAATGTCGGTACTATGTGATAAGGAAACTCAGTGTGAATTCCATGGCGAATCGCATAAGGGATTTACTGTCAAGAGTTTACGCCTCTGCACTGTATGACTGAGTGTTTTGGTATTGCACTTGCGCAGTAATGATCGAGTGGGATAGCTAGGAATTGGAAACATGTTAATTGTGGAGGAATAATGTTATAATGGCCGATGCATAGGAAATGCAAGGCCGCACCAATAAAAGTACTTGTACAGAACCAATGTGGAGACATGATTAACAGTAAGTGACTACAGTAGCACTAACTGTCAAATATCGGTATGGAATATACCCCAAATGTTGGAAATAGCTGAGAGAGCACTACACACTAGGTAGTAGCTCAATCTCAACCGACAGTAAGTCGGAAGGAAACAAGTCATCATTGTGAAATACATAGTTGTATACCAGTAGAATTGTTATGGAAGTGGATAGAAAGTTTATAACTCACCGAATTCGCTAACGGTAAGAGATACCACGCGTCGGTTGAGAAACCATTGTTACCAAGATGAAGGTGACAATTGGGGATGTACAATACAGTAAGAATAACAAAAGGGGCAATTAAGCTCTACAGTTATTAGAGTTTCGCAGCAGAAACTAGTGAGCCAGTGATTCAAGTGTTGAATGTACATGGTGAACATGAGTGAATGGCTAATTATTAACCTAGAAGCCTAACAGGCCAGAATCGAAACCAACTAAGAGTTTAAACAAACTCCAATGAGAATTCTTGGTTTAGGAACTAAACCGCCAATATGGTTAAGATCCTCTAATCAGAATCCATTGTGTAATAGACCGCGTGGAAGTTAAAACACTTCACGACGGCAGAACATTTAAGCCAATGTTTAGTGATTGATTACGTGGGCGTAATCCCTTTTAAGGGGGTAGAGCGCAAACCACTTAGTGTATATTACCGTACGTGTACGTAGTGTATGTGACTTATATTGTGCATAGCACAAATTATTGTTTTGATGATTGGTGTGTGTTACGTAACATACACATTCATTCATGGTTTTAATTGTGGTAATGCGCACAGAAGATGCGAATACCATTGTGATAAGTGTGTGTATTTGTTAACAGCTGTGTGTGATGTAAACAAGTGTGGGGAGTAGAGAAACTCCCGGGGAACAAAGCCCCGACAGTGTATAAATGTGAAATGGTGTGTTGTATTTTGATAATATATATATGTATATATATATATATATTATATATATATATCTATAATAGTGATTCATGAAAGAATACGAAACGACATAGAACCTAGTGAGAATGAGATTCCCTAGGTAACTAACATTTAAGTGAATGGAAATAACTGATAGACGAAGTTCTATCCTTGGAGATGTTATGATCATGACTAGAATGATTTAAAAGATAGAAAATTGGAAATGAGTGATTTAATTGATGCTTGAAAATGAAGTGGGAGGTGGAACTTGATTTGCATGTGATCAAGGGAAGCCGAACACAAATTGGGGTGGAAGGATAGTTCAACACTGATGCTGATCACATCAGGGTTTGGATGATTCTTGAAGCTCCCTATAAGTGGTCACAAATAACCACGCTAAGAAAGGAAGCAAAGAGCATAAGTTGGACTTGGAGTTGTGTGTGTTTTCAAAAGGATTTTCAATTGGTATTTATAAACATTGATAGATACCTTACATAATTAAAGTTCTCTTACTTAACCTCACAAGGAAATTTTAACTTAAGTGATTGTTTTTAATCCCCAAAGGCACGGGGACGGAAGGTGTCCATCGCGACCGGGTTCTGCGGGATCACAGTGTATATCAAAGATATTTTTGATTGTTATACATGCTATGACATGTTGTTTGGTATGTGTAATAAATGTTTTTTGACCTCGAGTTCTAAAGTGTATGCAATTAAGACCTATGAGTCTAAATGTGTGGTGTACATAGACCTATGTGTCTAAAGACTGTTATGTTATCGGGACCTATGTGTCCAAATGTTGTTATGTTACCCAAGACCAGTGAGTCAAGGGGTTGTTATGTATGTGTAAATGTTGTTAAGATACCCGGACCATTGAGTCCGAGGTTATCTTGTGAATATGTTATGTTATGTATGGATGTGAATGTGTTACCCGGACCATTAAGTCCGAGGTTGTGATGTAAAGTGTGTTTGGTTATGGAAGTTTTTTTTTCTATAAGTAATCCCCGTATTCTAATCCAATATATTGGGAAGTGTAAACTTCGAGGACGAAGATCTTTTAAGGGGGGTAGATTGAAATACCCCAAACCTTGATATGTGGTTTAAATATTAAACTATGGTATGTAAAGGCTAAAAAGTGCCTTAGAAACATCAGTGAACAATTTAAACCATAGTAAAACACAATAAAACACTAAGACACAGTTTGAGCAAAAACATGCTCTAAGCTTGGAAGTGAACTTGGTTAGGACCCAAAGAGCCTAACAAGACTTAATAATATTCAATTATGATTTAATAAGGCTAATTAAGTCCTTATGAAACTTTGGTAGACATTTAAACCAAACAAACACATGAAAATACCTTAAAGTCAATAAGAGCAAAAATGTGCTCTAAGCTTGGGATAAATTTGTATAAGACCTAATGGTCATACCTATACCTTATAAATATGTTAATGAACATATTAAATCAATTACCAAAGAAAACCAAGCTTGAAAACAAGTTAAACACAAATGTGCTTTAAGGAGTCTTAAAGCACATTTTTGAAAAATTGTCTTGTAAATGAGTTTTGAGTGGCTAAATGACCATCATTACTCTTTAATTAATATGTGTACTACTTAGTATCACATTAGGAAGTCTAAATCAATGGGAAATCAAAAATTTCACAATATGTGCCTTGTTTTGTGAATAGTGCTCAATAGTGCTAGTTTAGTAATAAGTCAACATAAGTTGTTTACTTGGTCAACAAGGCCATATATATGTTATATATTGAAGGGGCCACGGTTTTTAAGGTGGGGAGTCACCAACCTAGTCATCCAACTAAGAAAAGAAAAAGAAATAAAGTAAAGTTACTATTTGCTTTTACTTAAATATCTTGCAAAAGTGAGACCTCTCACCTCTCCTCTTCATTTCCTTGCCTTCCCACCGTGTTCTTCTCTATTCCCCAACCAGACCGAGCTTGCTACAGCCCCTCTCTTCTCTAACTTCAATTGCTCACCAAATGTTCTATAATGCTCCAAATCAAATTCTAAGACCATATTTGTCTTAGTTAGACCAAGCTCTTCACTTCTATCTTTTCAAATCTTCAAGAACTCCATTTTGGTGCCATGAAGAATCTCCATTGAAGGGGGAAAAGCTCATCTTCTTTCATATTGTCATTCTCTTCTTGTTTCAAGGTAAGGAAATCAAAGAAAATCCAAGTTCCCATCATTTTCTTGTATAACCGAAAATTCACCTTACAATGGTGCCTTGTCTTGCTATTTTCTTAGCTTAATTCAATCTTCAAGGGACTAGGAGGAGTCCTATCTTGCCACTTAACCAAGCTCTCTTTCAAATTCCAAAGGTAATCATCAAATTTAGTGTTTTAAGACACTTATGTAAACCTAGGGTTTAATTATGAGTTTGAGTATTAAACTTAATACTCATTACCCTTATATGTGTATTGGTTAGAAGGTTGACAAGTGATAAAAAGCTCCTTGCCGATTTTCAATCAAGAAAACAAGTGAAAACAAGTGAGAAAGCTTGGAAAACACAAGAGGTAAATGACCTCTCTTAATGTGGTTTTATGTACTAGGGAATTGAGCTATATTTGCTTAATAAATAACCTAAAGAGCCAATGGGAAATGAGCTAGAAAACTATCCACAAGGTGGACTAAAAGACATGGGAGCATTGTTGTGTGTATTCACAGTTGAAGGCATTTAAATGTGGAAATTCAGTGTTTATGGTTTATGCTATTTAAGGGCCTAAGTGCCAAGCATTTAAGTTTATGCACTATATTGTGATGTAGTGAAGTTTAAAGGTTTAGTTATGTGTAAAGAACATCTCTTGTGAGGTGAATGTGTTTGATGGTTAAAGGTGAAGAAACATGTTTGTTGTGTATAAGAGTGTGTATTAAGAGATTGAATGTTTCTTGATTGTATAAAGGTGAAAAACAATTGTTTTGGTGTAAGGTGATACAAGAGAAGCTATGGCGAAATTTAGTTGATAAACAAAAGAGTTTATGTGTTGTAATGAGATTTTTGACCTAGAAGGTACTAGGAATTTTTAAGTGTTAAGATGGTGAAAGAAAGTGAATTAAGGTGTTCTTAGGTGTTAAGATGCCTTAGGCATAGTCTTGGAGATTTAGGGAACTAGTGGATGATTTCTTGATACACCAAGGTGGGTGGAGGTGTCGTAAAGTCTTGTGCAAAGTTTGGTGAACAATGGAAGTGTAATGCCTTGTGAAGGTTTAATTATGAACTTGTGGGAAGACTTGAGGAGTGCGTGTAAAGGGGATGAGTGTAGTGCAAATGATTTTAAAAGGGTGGTTAAATAGGTAGTGAGGGAGTACTTTGGTTAGGTGAAGTTTTAGGCAAGAATACAAGTTACAAGTGTAAGAAAAAAATGTTCTAAGTGTTAAGGACTTAGTAAAAGTTGAGTAAAAGTTTAAGGAATTTTTTGGATGTTTCGAGGGGTTTAAGTGTGCCCAAAAGATGTTAAAACAGGTGGGAGAACATGTGTAAAGCATAGGAAAAAATTGGGATGAATTTGGAGTTCAGAAAGAGGAGAAAAGCACATTAGAAAATTGGTTCTGCAGTGGACCGCCCCTACGGACCGCCCCTGTGGGGAGGTCCAGTGCAGAGAAGTGAAAAAAAAAAAACGTGTAGCATCTGTTGTGGACCGCCCCTGGGACCTCCCCAGAGGGGCGGTCCAGACCAGAGATGAAGAAAAAAATTTGTTTAAGGCTCCTAATGATGGGGATTGAATGGTAATGGTTTTAGATGATGTTTAGGCCTTGTTTGGTGACATGTAAAGGTCTTAAAGTGTGTAAACAAATGTTAGGTTTGATGTGAGAGTTGTGAACTTAAGATCACAAGTGTAAAATTAAATAAACGGGATGACGGGGTAACTAAGGGCGCATTAGACGTTAAACAAGCATGTTACTCCAATGTTAATGAAAGTAATTGTAATATTATCAGTTGTTCGAGAATTGCTCGAGGAACATAAGTGGACATGATAAAGTGGACTCCGTGACAGGTATGGTTTTTCTTGCAACCTGTGTCCTACCGGATTACACCGGCTTGTATGCCAATGTGTTTTTCTGTATGTTTGCCACGTTGTAAGATAAAACATGTAATGAGTTTTAGTAATTCATTTATGTGGCGTGTTCAACTCCGATACCATTTAACCTCGAAAGTGTTAAACCTTAGCTAACTGAGTCTAGGATCACATGAGAGTTCGGTATTCGGATTAACGACCCGAACCATGGGACGTTCTAACCACGGCTGCGTGAGTTAATTATGTGATGTTTGTGTGTGTGTACGTAAGGACCTCTCTTGTATGGTTAACTCAGTTGTAATACTGTATGTTGTGTGGATGTGATAGACTCTATAATGGGGTTCTAACTAATATTTAATAGTAAGTATGTACTAATAGTGGTGAGGAATCCGGTTAGGCCGGTCGCGCGTTGTTTGGGAATGGGTATCCTTCTTAGCCTTACCTTTCCTCTGTTATGGTTGTTTCCCTCACGGGTTATGATCTCCCATTAGCTTACTCCAAAGCTTAGCTATTCTGACTTATGATCGGTTTAGGGGGAACATGTGTTTGTGTGGTGTGTTCGGGCCTCCAAACCCGAACCGCCTTAACTTAAGTTACTCGTCCAACTATTAGGACGGTAATGAGTGTTGTTGTTATTGTATAACGAGCTTATCATGAGACTGGCAACATTCTCTAGGCTCACCGGTGTATAAACAGTGTTTGGGTCGGTTCCTAAGAGAACCATTCCCGTTATGTTATGTATTTTGTTCGTGATGCAATGACAATTGTGATGTTATGATGTGCACGTTGAAACGTGCCAAGTGTTGTTATGTTTTGTTTGTGAGGAATGTTATATGTTGTAAGATATGGAGTGTGTGGATCATGGAATGAATCCCAGTGTGTGATAAGAGGCGTTTAAGGATAACCCGATTTAAGGGTAAGTGTCGTTTATTAAGGAAGTAGCTCCATTAAAGAGGAACACTCTAGGGATATGAATACCTTGAGTGACTTATCAAGTAAGGATGTATTATCCGTTTGTTGAGCCCATTGAGGCGAGATGTTATGTGTTGTGTGTTTATAGTTACATGCATGATTTAAATATAATCAACCGCATGCTAAGACGACAATTAGTTTGTGCGTGGCCCGGTAGCATGTGGGCTGCGGGATTACCATACCAGCAAAGGTGGAGCCCCTTGGGGGCCACCCTTTCCCTTCTTTTCCTATTTCAGGTACAAGGAGCGGAAGCCGTTCGAGAGTAGGACGGGGTAGTCATTGTACATGGGTAATTGTTTATGTTGTATATATAAAGTAGGTGTAGTAAGACCGAAATTGTTATCGGCATTAGTTATAAATACTCGGTGTAGTTGAAGAATGTATGTTGTTGTTGTGTTAATGGAAAGTATAGTAATGTGTATTCGCTCGGGAATTTAGCCCATCGACCTGTACAATGTTTATGTATAGCCTTGTTAGCCACGTGGGTGGCTAACGGCGTGTAACACCAACGAGTTAAGTAATGTGACGAGGTTTTTTTTCCGCTGCAGTTATTTTAATGTGTTAATGTTGGATGGGGTGTTCAAGTTTAAAGCTTGGTTATATATCTCTCTTTGATGCTCTTTTCCTACTGTAAAAACAGGCCGTGGAGCACTTGTGTTTGCCTTGTTATTCTAAGGTAAATTTTACCTTGAAAATACCTTAAAACACTTCTTATGGTTAGATCTTGTTTGGAGACTAATCATGCCTTAATTGTTGTTTGAAAACATGTAAACTAAGCTGTGGAAATATTATCTCCATACAGCCGAGGCCAAACAAGGCCTAAACTAGGCAAAAAACAAGGTATAAATCACTTAAACCTTTACTTGGTATATAATATGTGTTTATACATATGTATATAAATGTGCGTGAGTGAATATGGTTATATTAAGGTCTTATTGACCTTAGTGATTAAGGAATGGTTTAGTAAATTTTATAACTAATTAATTAAAATAATTGTCAAATTTAAGACATGATGTGGAAAATTGGTAAATATTGAAAAGATGTGGTAAGGGCCGAGAGTTTAAAGTACTTTTGGGAATTTATGTGTAATTTATTTTATAAGCTAATGTTGTAATAAGGTCATGTACTTTAGGCCATTTTATTTATGCATTTTAAGGTTTTATTTAAGTTTAGGTGGTATATATGCATTACCGCATATTATAAGGGGTTAAAGTGTATTAATTAAATTTTGGGGCTAAATATATAATAAAGCCGAAATTAGAGGTTTAAATGAGTTTATATAAAAATTATAAGATTATATAAAGTTTTGGGGTTAAATGGTAATTTCTAGTAAATATGGGACAACCGTATTAAATGGAAATTGATGGTCAAGGAAATATTAAGGTGGTCAACCTTGACCATATGGTAGGCTTTAACCAAATTAGATAAGTTAAATAACTATTTAAGGTTTAATGATAAGATAAGTATTTAATTGTAACAATTTTTATAACATATGTGGTAAATATGTTATTCCTGAAATAAGGGGTGTATAATGGTTTTATAAACACCCATGGGCTATTAGGAATTTTTAGGAATTTATTGCATTGATTTTGGAATTAAATGAACTATGTATGTATAATATATTTTATTATGTCATTATGACACTTTTGGAGAAATATATGTGGTGGAATTGTAAATACCGAAGTATATGGGTTAGTAAGGGTAATTATAACCCTTTGGTAAAATTTGGTGACTTTTAGAATTATAAGAATATTATTAAGATATATGTGTATATATAGTTTTAATGATATTATAAACATATGTTATAAAGTGGGTCAAATGGCAAATATAGAAACTTGGTGGGTTAGAAAAATAATATAGAACAGCTATAGGTCTGTTCGGGAATTTTATAAATAAGTAACCATAGGTTATACCATTTTATAAGTTAAAAATGTTATATTATATGATATATATATATATATATAACATGGTATAAATAATGGGGTAATTTGTAAATAAAGGAAACTATGGTATATGAAAAGAATATGGTTTTTATATGGTGCCCATGCGGCAATAATAAATAGTTTTGTATAAAAACTATAGATTATAATTAAAGGAAAATAAAAATATCAATATTATATGTATTAGTATATGGTATAACATTACATAATGTTATGTGGTCAAAATGGGATTTAAATAAATTAAAGGGCTGTACCGAATTATAAAAGATTGGAATATGATTTTTAGACTAAGGTCTACAATGTTTAAAAGTTTAAACAATTAATTGGTTTAAGGGAATTAATATAAGTAAGGATATTCACATTAAATAATGTGACAAACTATAAATAAAAGATTTATAAACTAAGATATTTATTGAATAAACCTTAGGAGTTGTAATTATACAACATAAATGTTACATAATATTAGGATAATAATCTTAATATAAGTTGTATAATATAATACAACTAATGGGAATAATCATCTAATATAGATGATAAATGTAACATATAATAAAGAGTTTATAACTCATGGAATTTACCTATATGGTACATATATACATATACAAGAAAAATCTATATAGGATGGATATTATTATGGTTGGAAACCATATAATATAATGGTGGTGGTTATTTAAAAAAATAGTTACAAACTATAAGTTATGAGTTTTTGAATGCA
This sequence comes from Limonium bicolor, assembly GCA_023374045.1. Taxonomy (NCBI): domain Eukaryota; kingdom Viridiplantae; phylum Streptophyta; class Magnoliopsida; order Caryophyllales; family Plumbaginaceae; genus Limonium; species Limonium bicolor. Next base: position 116,845,655 of record CM041781.1, on the reverse strand, counting down.
AATATAATTTGCTAAGATAATGGACAATAATACAATGTATTATGATTGATGGTGGAAAACGATACAGTATGAAAATAATACAATATAATATAATAAATCATGCATGCATACATGCAACTATAGGTTATACCTAGATTTAATGGTGGAGAAGATTGAAGAAATATAATGGAATAAACTTAATAGTCGAAATGTTTTGACATACGAGTTTTAGTAACAAAGCCGACCGGTTTAGAGAAACCCGTAACAAATAACTGTAGAAATCCGGGGATGAACTGTCGGGGTTACTTGTTATTCGGAAGTACCGGATGTAGTTAGTCATGGAGACTGACCTATAGTTTTATTACCGTTTAGATCATACTACAGACGGAGGCGCTTGACGAGCTAGTGGTCTACACTACGCATCCTAGGTCTTGGTGAACGGTATGTAAAGGGGTATGATCCGGGTTGTCCTAAGGGATTCCTTGGGCTCGGATTTGGTTGATATCACTTGTGTGTTAAGTGTTTTTGGATACATGTATGTGATTGTGTGCTAATGCATTAATTATTATGCATGAGCTGTAACACCCCTACATCGAACTTCGCAACTAAATGAAATCGCAGCGGAATTAAATAGCTAAACAATAACTAAACGCTTCGGTGCTACAACGCCGTCAACCACCCACGTGGTTAACAAGGCAGAATAAATACAAGTGTACCGGTCTGATGATCAGACTCCCGAGCATAGAACTAAACCATAATTACATCATATACAATACCGAGTATTTAAATACATTCCTTCACTGTAAACTGCCAATATACCGCCACAGTAGTATCAACGGAATCAAAATATAATGCCACGGGAGCACAGGCGCACCCCAGGCTCAACATCTAAATAACCCAAATACATCTGCAGCCTAGGACCTACAGCCACTCTGCTTCCCTCGATCCTCATCCTGCAGTAAAAATATGGAGCCCCCGAGGGGGTCAGCACCCTTGGCTGGTATGGTTAACGCGCAGCCCATCGGCTACCGGGATACGCGCAACTACTAGTCATGATAACATGGCATTCATTTTAACATAACATAACATAACGTGTGGCATAGCGTTATCATTGCATAGCACAACATCACATACACAGTGGATACTCTTTCCACATCACAAACCAAGAAGGTTAAACAACATAAGAAGCCTAGAGAATGATTCACTCTCATGTTAAGCTCGTACACACACACTCATTACCGTTCTGTTATTCGAACGAGTAACTTAAGTCACAGATGGTTCGGATATAGTGACCCGAACCATCACACAAACACATGTTCCCACTAAACCGATCATAAGTCAGAATAGGTAAGCTTTGGAGGAAGCTAGCGGGAGATCGAACGCCAATTAAGGAGACAATCTTAACAATAAGAGAGTCGAATCTGATTCAGATATCTACTCTTACTTACATGCATGACCGGACAACCGGATTCCTCACTTCCCAGCACACATGTTAGAAGTTCAACAGTGGAACTTAACAAACAATTCATAACAAGTGGTAAGTCATGTTAGACACAACACAAGGGAAATGAGTCACACCATAACATTACAGTAATATGAACAACTGTAAACTCATTACATGTTTAAGTCTTATAACGTCATAAACACAAGAAAAACAAACAACACACAAGCCGGTGTAAACCGGTAGGCAACAGACTGCAAGAAAACCATACCTTGGTCCTTGCTGCTTTTTTTTTCCTCCGTAGGCAACTGCTATACACATTTATTAACGTCGGTTAACTAACTTATTAAATCTCCGGTTTACTAAGCATTTTACATGATTATATGACAAGCTTTAGTGCCTAAAATTTCCCTTGATTACCTTCATTATACCCCCTAGGTTAACTACTTAAGCCACTCTTGTTTTTTTTTTACAAGTTTTGGTCCGACCGACCGACCTTACACAAGGTCGGTCCATTCCAGTGACTTCCGGTTTGAAAATTTACACTACGACCGACCATACAAGCTCGGTCCCATGGTCAGTCCATTCTAGGACATATTACCGCCAGAAAATTCTACTCCGACCGACCTTGCAAGTTCGGTCCACAAGGTCGGTCTATTCCCGAGAGTTTTTCCCCTTTGAAAATTCAGGCCCGACCGATCTTGGCAAGTTCGGTCCCAAGGTCGGTCTATTCCAGAGACTTAATCCATACTCCATATCGCCGACCCTTGCAAGTCCGGTCCCCAAGGTCGGTCCATTCCAGAGTCCATTTCTCGTAGGGTAAACTGGGCTCGACCGATCTTGGCAAGTTCGGTCGCAAATCGGTCTGCTCCAGACCCTTATTTTCCATTGCCCATTTAACTCCAAACTTCACCTCATATATCCTAGTATATCCTAACCTCATTTGGGCACTTCAAACACACCTTAAGACCTCCTTAAACACTCATAAACTCATTTTCTAATTCCTTAAGCTTTACTCATTTCTTCCCAAAATTCCCAACACTTACAATGTTTTCTCCTAGGTCTCTATGTGGTGTCCTCATACCTAAGATGATCACTATGCCAAAATACTCCCCCTCACCACAACAACATCATCTATCAAGCATCTATTCTCACAACTAACTCCTTATGTCATTCTTGAAATCCTTTTTCAAGTTTACACTTTCTCCTTGGTCACCAAAGTTTGCATAAATCTTAACACAAGTCTAAATGACTTTGGTGTATCCCAAAACATTCATTTGCATTATAAAATCCTCTAGAACATTACCTAGGCCCTTTTTACATCTTTAAAACACCTTAATGCATGCTTCTTTCACTAGGAAAGCACTTAACCCATTCTAAACCTTTCTTAACTTATCAAACTCATTTTAAACCCTTTGAACTTCTTGTTCATTACCTAAATTTCGACATAGGTTCTCCTAGAACATCACTAAACCAAGACACATTGTTTTCACCATCAACAACACAAGAACACTAAAAAATCCATCAAACACATTCTTATACACAAACTTCACACATTTAGCACTACATCACAATATAGTGCATAATTTAATTGCATGGCACTTAGGCCCTTAAATAACATGGCTCTTAGGCCCTTAAGATGCATAAATCATAAACACTGAATTTCCCACATTGCATTTGCCTTTGACCTGCAAATACACTCAACAATACATATGCCTTTTACTAAGTCCTTGAGAGCATTCTTCTAAATCATTTCCCATTGGCTCCTTAATCATTTTCATAAGCAATACAAGCTCATTTCTCCTAAGACTTTAAAACATTAGGTTAGCACATTTACCTCTTTTCCTCACAAACTTTTCTTGTTTCCTTGACTAAATTGGCAAGGCTTTTGATTGTTTGTCAACTTCTAACCAATATACAAACAATATAATATGTATTCAAGCTTTAAGCTTCATCTCATTGTGAACCCTAGATTATTCATTGTTTTAAAAACATTAAGATAATTGTTTTACCTTAGAACTTGAAGAGAGTTTGAATGTCTATCAAGAGAGCACATTTTGGCCTTTATAGACCTTAAAGCACATTTGTGTTTTTTTATTATCGTTTAAATTGTTTACTAATGTTTCTAAGACTCTTTTTAGTCTTAATATACTATATTTAAATGTTAAACAACATACTAAGGTTTGGGGTATTTCAATCTACCCCCCTTAAAAGAACTTTGTCCTCAAAGTTCACACTTCCACATATCCTAAATGTTAGAACACGGGAATACATATAAACAATATTTCCATACAACATTAACAACACACTTACATAACATTGGACACAAAGTCCATACAATAACATCGGACACATAACATTGGACACAAGGTCCATACAACATCATCAACATCATTCAGACACAACGGTCTGTAACATGACAACATAACATAGACGATGTATTTAAATAAATACACGTCGTACACACATAACCGAAACGGCTCTACCCCCCTTAAAAAGGGGTACGCCCCGTACCCTATACACATAAACACTTAGAAGTAAACAATGACGGGTACTTCGCCTTCATCTTATCTTCCAGCTCCCAAGTGGCCTCCTCAACGTCCTGGTTAGACCAAAGAACTTTCACCAGTCTCACAGACTTATGGCGAGTGTCTCGAGTCTTAGTATCCAGAATCCGTACCGGAGTCTCCACTGATCGCATGGTCGGCTCTAAGGTTAGCCTTTCAGGCTGAAGCACATGTGACGGATGAGACATATACTTCTTCAACTGGGACACATGAAATACATCATGTACCTTGCCCAGCTCGGCGGGTAGATCAAGTCTGTAAGCTACCGGGCCGATCCGCTCCGTCACAACATAAGGCCCCACATATTTTGGGCTCAACTTGCCTTTCTGGCCAAAACGAAATACTCCTTTCATGGGGGATACCCTGAGAATACCTGATCGCCCACGGCGAACTCTAGGTCACGTCTACGCACATCTGCATACGACTTCTGTCTATCCTGAGCTGCCTTCATGTTAGCCCGGATCTGGCGAACTTCTACCTGAACTTGTTCAAGATACTCTGGTCCTATAATGACCGTCTCACTCGACTCATCCCAGCATAATGGCGTGCGGCATGGTCTACCGTACAATGCCTGGAAGGGAGACATCTTGATCGATGCATGGTAACTGTTGTTGTAACTAAACTCGATCAGATGTACTTACTTATCAATCCAGCTGGTCTGAAAATCAAGTGCACATGCACGTAACATATCCTCAAGTGTCTGGATGGTACGCTCACTCTGACCATCTGTCTGCGGGTGGAACGCTGTACTTAGCTTCAGCTCGGTACCAAGCGCTTCCCGTGTGGATTTTCCAATACCTAGAGAGGAATCTGATATCCCTGTCAGACACAATTGTCTTTGGTACCCCATGATGTCTTACAATTCTCTGTCGGAGAGTTCTGCCAGTTTTGCCACTTTCCAGGTGTCCTTCATCGGTATGAATCGAGCCACCTTGGTCAGTCGGTCAACAACAACCCAAATCATATTCAGACCTCCCCTTGTAGGCGGAAGCCCTACTACGAAGTCCATAGAAATATCATGGAACTTCCACTCAGGCACTGGCATGGCTGTACCATACCACCAGGCCATCGGTGCTCAACTTGACCTTCTCGCAAGTGAGACATCTCAATACATAATCATAACATCCTTTTTCATTCCAGTCCACCAAAAATAACGTTTCATACCCTTATACATCTTTGAAGCTCCTGGGTGAATCGAAGTCGTAGAACATGGGATTCACTCAGTATGCGCTCCTTCAGCTCAGCGCTACTCCTCGGAATACACAGTCGGCCATTAAGCCTAATCAGGTCATCATCGTGAGTCTGATGTCATACTTCTGACCCTCGAATGTGCCATCAATAAGCTTCTGCCTGATTTCCAACATATACTGATCCGTCATCTGAGCACTCTGCACCTCTTCAACCAAGCCAGTATGAGAGACTAGCGAATGGAGAGAGTGTGCTCGGCGACTCAATGCGTCAGCTACCACATTTGCCTTACCCTCTTTGTACTGTAGATTAATGTCGTAGTCGTTTAGAAACTCAACCCACCTTCTTTGCCTCATGTTCAACTCCTTCTGAGTGAACAAGTACTTTAAACTTTTGTGGTCCGAATAAATTGTCACACTTACCCCATACAAATAATGTCGCCATATCTTCAATGCGAAGACATGGCACCCAGTTCTAGATCGTGGGTAGGGTAGTTCTCTTCATGCTTCTTCAGCTGTCGGGAGGCGTAAGCTACGACCTTCCCGTTTGCATCAACACACAACCCATACCTCTGCCTGATGCGTCGCAATAGACCTCAAAACCATCTGGACCGTCTGGTATAGTCAGGACTGGTGCAGATGTCAGAGCATCCTTTGAGACTCTGAAAAGAACTCTCACAGTCGACTGTCCACTCGAATGGTGCATCCTTTTTCATCAAGGAAGTCATCGGCTTCGAGACACTGAAGAAGTCCTTTACAAACCTCCTAAATAACCTGCCAGGCCGAGGAAGCTCCTGATATCGGTAACTGTCTTCGGCCTAGGCCAGGTGCGCACTGCATCAATCTTTGCCAGATCAACAGCGATCCCGGCCTCAGAAATCACATGACCAAGAAAGGATACTTGGCTCAACCAAACTCACACTTCGAAAATTTAGCATACAACTGATTCTTCCTCAACGTTTGTAACACATTTCTCAGGTGGCTTTCATGCTCACCTCTCGATTTCGAGTACACAAGAATATCGTCGATGAAGACTACCACTGACTTGTCCAACTGATCTTGGAACAAGCAGTTCATTAAATCCATGAACTTCACTGGTGCATTGGATAACCAAACGGCATAACCGTAAACTCATAATGTCCATACCTTGTTCTGAAGGTTGTCTTCTCAATATCACTGTCACGGATGGCAATCTGATGGTATCCAGATCGTAGATCTATCTTGGAGAATACTGATGCTCCCCTCAACTGATCAAATAGGTCGTCGATGCGTGGTAAAGGGTAACGGTTCTTCACCGTAACTGCATTCAGTTCTCGATAGTCAATACACAGGCGGAGACTACCGACCTTCTTCTTCACGAAGAGGACCGGCGCTCCCCATGGTGAAACGCTAGGGCGTATAAATCCCTTGTCGAGTAGGTCTCTCAGCTGCTCCTTGAGCTCAGTCATTTCTGTTGGAGCCATACGATAGGGCGCCTTCGCAATTGGTCCGGTACCCGGAACCAAATCAATTTCAAACTCAACTTCCCGTGCTGGCGGCATGCCCGGCAGTTCCTTAGGAAATACATCAGGAAACTCTGACACTACCGGCACATCTGGGATAAACTCTGATCTCTCTCTATGTCCTGGACATAGTAGAGGTATACATCACTCCCTCGTCGTAGTTCACGACATATAGCCATGGCGGTGATGATCTAAGTCGAAGGCTCCCTGGGCCTCTGGCGGTAAGATATTGTAACCCCAGATGGACTCCGAAGAAGCAGTCGATGCTCGGCACATAGGATTCTGCCCTTGTACCGCTCCAACCAGTTCATCCCGACAATCACATCAAAACCAAGTCCGTCGAACTCTATCAAGTCCGTCGGAAACTCTTCATCTCTGATTCGTACAACAACATCTCGGTGGTAGCGGGTACACCTGATCCGCTCTTTCGACGGGAGAGTGACTAGGAAGTCTGGCATCTCATCACCGTCTAACCCCAGCCTCTTCGCAAAGGATAGCGAAATAAATGTATGAGAGGCTTCGGAGTCGAACAAGATCGAAGCGTCCACGCCATTGACTGGAAAGGTACCGGTGAGGATTGTGCCACTCTTGCCGGCTTCTGCCTCATTGCAGACACTCAGTGTACCTCCCGTTCCGAGAGCACAGCCTAATTCATTGGCAAACTAATAAATATTGGGTAACAACACGGTTGATATACTTCAAAGAACTCCACTTCATTCATTAGCACACTCTTCTTACATCATACGTTGGTTTACACTGTTAACATACTAACACATACATAACATCCTTAACATACACTGGCTTAACACATTACATAATTATACAAGGCTTTAAAACTGCCTGAAGGTCAAATTCAAACGTCCGGGTTTCATGTGTGTGGCGTTGATCACTGCCGACGGTGCAGTATTCAGTTTGATCTTCCTGATGCCATGATATAGCATCCTTGACTGCCCACCCATGATTAGTACATCTCCTGATTTCAACACTAACTTCCTTGCGAGATCAGCACGCTTCTGCTCGCCATATATAAACATTGCGGTATCACCAATGGACCAAGACACCACAGGTACTCCCCTTACTTAGAGACTCGGGTGACTCGTCCTTATCTTGGTGTAAACCTAATCGTCCACCTTTCTGGTAGAAGTTCATAATACACAAATCTGCTTTAACACTTGGAATTGAATCTGTTTCAACTTGCTGAGCAATTCCCACGGCGTGGTTAACGACCGCAATGAACTCCTCAGGTATCATCGGTACAGTTGCTCCGTCTTCAGCTCGCACTTCTTGATATGTCTTGGTGTAAGGATTCCAGTCCTTACCCATGCACATCATCTTCAATTTCATTCTTGATCCGCTCGGGTATTCAGGTGTGTAGAAACCTCCAGGTGTTGCTCCAAGTTCATTGCATCGTCTGATGATATGGACTTGTGCTTCCGGTGTCAGGTATCCATTTAAGAGTATCATACCTGGTTGGATAACCTGACTTTGCTCCATTGGAAAGTCGGTGATGTTGATGGTGGTTTCTTCTGGTTTGGTGTGGGTGGGATTGGATAACATATATTGAAGGTTCCTTTAAGTTTAGAATTATCTAATTAGGCGACTTTCACACTATACTTTAACTCTTTACTCACATGATAATACACTTGGACTCACTAACACATACATGCATGAAATGCGGTATGCAATCACTTATTTCATTCAACAGTTTAGGCGGTACCTGGTCTAGAAGAGGGCCCTGGCGCCTCTGACCGGTCCACCATATTCAGGGCGGCCTTGCTAGGTCCCGACCCTTACCCCTTCTGGGAATCAGTGTGCCTCTGATCTGTGGGTGGCTGGTTAGCAGTCTTCGGGCCATCAGTGGTCGCTGTGGCCTTACCCTTCCACTGCCCCTTGGGCTTTTTAACTCTGCTGTTGGGGTTCCGGTAACACTCGTAGTCACGGTGACCCCACTTCTCGCAGTAACGACACTGCACGTCGTTTCCTTTGCAGTCCTTGCCAGGGTGGTCTCCGTTACACCACTTACAGTAGTAGTGGCGCTCCGGTCTAGAACCCGTGCTAGCTGCTATCACAATACACAATCAATACTTACTTCACAACTTAACATCATACACTTCAACTTGTCACACATGATTAAACAATTACCCTTAGGTGGGTAAGAGCGTAGGGGTTTCGCCATATAAGCATATGTGAGCTTCAATGGCTCCTCAGCTGTGGTGGTTTGGGCTTGGCCCTTATCACCCTGGTGCTGACTCTTCTGGGGCTGGGGATAAGGCTTCTTCTTCTTCTTTCCTCCCCCGTACCCCTGCGGACTTTGGCCCTCGCTCGTGGCCTTGCGCTTGTGCGCATTCTCCCTCTGCCTCTGACGGACGGTAATCTCTACCTTAGCAGCAGCATGATAGCACCACTCCTGAATTTAGGATGTCAGTCATGCCCCGCAAAACATACTTGTGGAGGGTGATTTTTCGGTATGAGGGGGGGTCTATCTAAATATGAGCTAGCTGAGAAGCCTAGATCCTAGAATGCCATGCTGTGGAGGGTGAAAACCCGTTATTCTGGCATCCCTCAAATACCTACTAAATCGTCCGTCTTTCCCAGAAAGCATAAAGGGGAATGCAAGTGTGCACTACACCCGCTCTCAATGGGCCCCACGCGGACTTATGCCTCTATAAGGCGGAATTGACTAGAGTCGCCACCTAGTTTGACCTATGATAACTAGGAAGGAAGATCGGGTTCTAAGAACCGTTAATTGACTCTGAGATTATTACCTATGGATAGGACTTATCTGGTCATGCTAGAGATTCTGTGTGGGTTCGCACTGGGTTACACCCCTTAGAAGTGGCAACGACCACGACTTCGGATTGGTGCCCGAGGAAACCTCGGTCTCCAATTGTCGGGATTGCCTTCTTTCAAAACTATTAGAGAGATTCAATTTAAAGCCAAGGATAGGATTGAGTGTGGACTGAAGAACAGATGATTTCCAAGAGTTTGGAGAAATAGGCTGGTCTTGAAATGTTGGCCGGTGAAATTGGTAGGGATGTGGAGAGGTTTGAGGTTGTTTTGATTTTCACGAGTTTAAAAGGGTGCTAGAAGTTTTGAGGAGCAAAGGGGCATTTTGGTCATTTTTTAGTAAAGAGGGTATTTTGGTCATTTTGTGAAGTTGAGAGGTGTTCGGATTCTTTAGTGGAATTGAGGAGTATTTTTGTGTTCATAAAGTTTGGATTTTAGGACGGTCAAATCTTGAGGTGTTTTAGGAAGTCAAAAGTGTTGGTGGAGTGTGAAAGAGGATATTTGATTTGCAGGTATTCAGGTTTTGAAGATGTTTCAGGTTTCTGGGATCCTTCAGGAATTGGAGGTCTTATGTGACTCAGAGTTGGTTCGGAAGGGGATTGAGAAGTGTTTATGGGTCCTAAAAGTTCTGATGGAAAAGCTGGATTGGTTCATTCAGAATTGTCTCTCTTAAATTTTCTAGAACAAAAAAAAATCATTTTTTTGTTGTAAAAAGGGCGGATAACCCCGAGGGATTACCCTATGTACCCCCTTGAACACGACACTTAATTAATGGTAAGTGTCGAGGCTCGAATGATGGGGCAATGAATTTATGTCGAAAAATAGGATTTAGAGGGAAGTATCATGAATGGGATACTCTCGGTCAAACCCTAATAATGTCTCTAACCCCCGGGTTTAAAATGTTAAAAACCGAAAACATTGAAATCGAGTAGAAGGGAGTTAGACGATTCTAAAATCCCGGCTGCAACTAGGAAGGTCGTTACTTCCCTAGCACCCCGCCTTGTAAAAATCTAAGCTGCAATTAGGGGAGGTTTATCACCCTAATGCCCCGCCTAAAGAGATCCAGACTGCGACAAGGGAGATTACGACCCCAGTGCCTCGCCTCGGATTTTATTTTGGAAGAGAGACAAGCGATATCTAACTAGGAAGAAAACGTTTTTTGAAGGTGTTAGACATCTCATGTTTCCCGAAAATGGTTTATTTGAGTTGAAAACTAAGTTTGAAAACTTTTGAAGTTGTTCGGAATTCTCGATGAAGAAACACTGATTTTGAGAAATGTTTTAGGAGAAAACTTTCTATATATGTGAGAAGAACTTTCTGCATTTGAGAAGAGTTTTTTGTGATGTGAGAAGAGTTTTTCCTTTCCAAAATTCCACAAAATGGTTTCTTTTGAAAACTTATGAAATTTAAATAAAGTGATTGTTTGAAATTTGAGAGGAGAGGTTTTTGGAGTTTGAAATTTGAACAGGATTTATAAGTTAGTTTGAATTGGATGGATTGAATTTGGTTGAATGAATTGAGTTTGAATTAAATTTGGTTTGAATTGGATTGAATGAAGTCAGTTTTGAACTGGATTGAAGCTGAGGTAGAGTTTGAATTGGATTGAGGTTCGGGTTGGGTCAAAGTTGGATCAAGGTCAAGGTCAACATTCGGATTGGTCAAAGCATAGACCGGGTCAAAGCTAGGTCAAGGTCAAAGTGTGGTTGGTCAAAGTTCAGATTGGTCAAAGCTGGACCGGGTCAAAGCTAAGACAAGGTCAAAGTGTAGTTGGTCAAAGTCTGGATTGATCAAAGCTGGACCGGGTCAAAGCTAAGTGAAGGTCAAAGTGTGGTTGGTCAAAGTCTGGATTGGTCAAAGTCCAGATTGGTCAAAGTTCAGATTAGTCAAAGCTAGGTCAAGGTTTGGGTCAAAGTCAAAACAGGTCAAGTTTTGGTCAAAGTCAAAACAGGTCAAGGTTTGACTGTTTAGTAGGCTTGGTTCTTTTGTGGATTTGGTTTGATTTTTGTGGGCTTGGACTACTTGTTGGCTTTTGGGCCGAATGGGCTTGATGTGCATTGGTTGGACTTTTGGGCTTAACTGGGTCTTGGGCTTGATTTGTTTTGGGCTTGGTATTTTATTATGGATTTTACTTTGAATTTGGGGCAAGTTGGACTATGGGCCGAGTATGGGTAATGGGCCGAGCATGGGTAATGGGCCTTGAGTCTTTTGTGGTCTTGGGCTTTCCTGTGGGCCTTGAGTCTATTGTGGTCTTTGGGCTTTCTTGTGGGCCTTGAGTATTGGGCCGAGTTTGGTGGAATTAGGTCGGGTTACATAGTGGGCCTGGGTTTGGAGATATTGGGTCGGGTTATACAGTGGGCCTGGGTTTGGTGATATTGGGTCGGGTTATACAGTGGGCCTGGGTTTGGAGATATTGGGTCGGGTTATAAGGTGGGCCGGGTTGTGCAACGGGCCGGGTTATGAGATGGGCCGGCTTTGGGCTTCAGGTTTAGGCGTTGTTGGCTCGGGTTTTGGCCTTGTTGGCTCGGGCTGATTTTGGAGCTGGAGTCATGGACTTGGGCTTTGGGCGGCTTTGGGCTTTGGGCCGATTTGAGATGGGCTGATTTTGGGTAGGGGCCAAGTTTAGATGAGGAAAAATTGGAGGATCAGATTGGAGATGAGTTTACTACTAAAAAGTTAAAATGTGAATTTACAAAATGGTTGTGGAAATGAGAGACAATTTCTGGATTTGAGGATGGAGAGTGAGAAGATGAAAAGTTAGTGACAGAATTTTGAATTAAAGAGCTGAAGGTCTGAAACGGAAGTGAGATTTAATTACATATATATACATGTATTAGGTGCATTTTAGGGTTTAGAATGTTACCACCAATGATATAGGCCAATGGTCTATCAGGCCAGGGGAACACTCTCTATCCTAAAGGGATTATTGTTTGCTTATACATAAATGTGTGTTTTAAAGGTTTAGGATGTCACCACCATGAGATAGGCCAATGGTCTATCAGGCCAGGGGGACCCCACTATCCTAATGGCTTGGACCTAAGGACATAGTAACTAGGGCTTAGATTAATTAGAAATATGCTGAAGAGTTAATATTGCGGAAGAGATAAGACATGTACAAGTATGGCGCATAACATTTAGCACACAGGAACATGGGTCAAAACCAAATGACAGGAGACAGAGTTATAACTTGAATGCAGAGAAACTCATTAATCAGCCTAAACAAAACCAAACCGAGACTTAAACAGATTAATCCATTTCTGTCGATCCCTGAATTGAAATCTTTTACTGGTGTTTTAATCCAAAGCGCAGGAGAGATAACATTCACCAAACAAACAAATGCTGAGTAATTTTTGAAAACAAGCTGTTAGTCTAGATAAAACGAGGAAGGAATAGCATGTATGCAAAATGGGTATCGTTAAAGAGGGTGGCGCATCAGAGTCAGCATACCAAGTGGAGACCTCTTTGAATTGGGACCAAAGAAAACGTGAGTTCATAATAAGAGCAGTCTAAATACATGAGGCCACAACCAAACTTAGCAGACATTAGGTCAGCTCCAAGCAGACGAGTAATATAAAAAGAGAATGAAGATCCTCAACAAGGGGCATCAGCAGAGGATATATTCAAACAGAGTCAAGGTCACCGGTGTATGATCAGAAGAACACTTCAAATCCATCATGGATTGAGTGTAAATAAAGTAGCAATAACGAGATATGTGAACATAACGAATTTAAAGCTTGAAATCAGTCCACGGATATACACAACTCAAGAAACCGAAAGCAGCAATATACGAACAAAGACCGAACAAATGAATCCATGGTGGGGTTTTCTGTTGGGAAATAGGGATACAAATCGGGTGAAGATAGCACAAGTGAGAGATCCAATAAAAAAAGAAAAGAAGATTCATAGAGGGTATATACAGGAATCGACACTAGCGCTGGATTCACACTCCTGCGAAGTCGAAAGTTTGTGCCCTCCCTTTTGAGAGTTCATTGGGCGTTGTAAGGGAAGGGAACGACAATGAAATCAAACTCATAATACAAATTTTGCACATCTCCAGGCAAACAGAAACTAACACTGCTTTGATACCCTCCAGCAATTGATATGCATAGCAAGAATCTTAAGATATCTGAATGTATGTGAAATGCAGAAAACAACAAGAGAGGAACTAACTCATCTTTCAGAGTCAAAACTCAGATAGAGCTACGTTCTTTCTACCATCACTGATTCGGTTCATTTGGTAGGGAGATATCAAAACAGAGAAAAATCGAGAGTGGGAGTACAAAATCGACATCGACCGAGGGGGTGAAGGTGCAAAGATGAGAAGGGATGCGGTGCTGCATACTTACACTACCGACGGAATAATGAGATCGAAAGCAGTAGTCAGGAAGTCGGGGTGGAATTTTTTTCGGCGAACAAAGACTCAGGTGGTGGTCTTGGCGGGTGGACGTTCTCTTGTGTTGATGGTGGTGGTGGTGCGGAAGGTGGGAGAAACACAAGGAATCGACGGAAGAAGATGATGTTGGCGGCTGATGATGGAGCTCTATGCTCTACAGTGGGTGCTTCAAGAAATTCCGACCCATCATAGAAGCATGTTTCAGGGAATGTCCTCCTTTGTTGTAGGGTTTCTACTGTTTGTTTTATAGACATGTGACAACTAGAACTGGCTCCAAAATAGGCCTCCCACTGGGCCGCGTTTTGTCTGATGGCAAACGCAGGCATGGGCTGTGTCTGTTGCTAGTGGGCTTGGGCGATGCAGGCTTTGTTCGGTCCGAGGGAGGGATGGGTGGTAGTGGCAAGTTAAAAAACAAAAAACTTATGTGTATTCAAACTTCGACCAGGGATGTAGTGAGGCAAGCTAAAACAACAAATCTGAGTGCGATTCAAACTTGCGACCTACTCTTGATACCACGGCAAGCAACTACAACTCGGTATATTAAATAAAAACAAAATGAATGGTTTAAAACCGATTATTTTTTGAAAATTAATTTTTGGAAAATCGTTTTTTTAATGAAATGCTTGCTTTGAAAAAGGTTATAAATGACGGTTTCATTATGGCACGCACGCTAATATGTTTTGAAAAAGAAAGGCGACAACCCCTCTTATTATTTCGGAATTTGCTTTATGGGGTGAGAATTTTGGTGTCTACAGATGGCTCCCTTGATATTCTATTCTGCAAAACCTTTGCATAATTGGATCAGGTTGACGGGGCGCCAAAATTCTCACTAACGTTTTTTGTATTTGATGGGATGCGATTGTGAGTGTATGCATGTGATTGAAAGTACGAGGACTTTACGACAAGCCTATAATGCAATTGAAAGTACGAGGACTTATGACGAGCCTCAACTAGACCTCTTGATATCTAGCCATAGGACTTATGACGAGCCTGATACTAACAATTAGATTGGTTACGGTGCACGAGGGGTTAGGAATGCCTCAACTGGACCTCTTGATATCCAGACTTAGGGCTTATGACGGGCCTAGAATGCAAGTTCGGTACCATACTAGTAGCGCAATAGCTGTCTAGCAGGTGTAAAATGAAAAGTCTACCGCACTAGTAGCGCAATAGCTGTCTAGCGGGTGTAAAACGAAAAGTCGACCGCACTAGTAGCGCAATAGCTGTCTAGCAGGTGTAAAACGAAAGGCGACCGTACTAGTAGCGCAATAGCTGTCTAGCAGGTGTAAAACGAAAGGAGACCGTACTAGTAGCGCATAGCTGTCTAGCAGGTGTAAAATGAAAAGTGACCGTACTAGTAGCGCAATAGCTGTCTAGCAGGTGTAAAATGAAAAGTCGACCACACTAGTAGCGCAATAGCTGTCTAGCAGGTGTAAAATGAAAAGTCGACCGCACTAGTAGCGCAATAGCTGCCCAGCGGGTGTAAAATGAAAAGTCGACCACACTAGTAGCGCAATAGCTGTCTAGCAGGTGTAAAATGAAAAGTCGACCGCACTAGTAGCGCAATAGCTGTCTAGCAGGTGTAAAACGAAAGGCGACCGTACTAGTAGCGCAATAGCTGTCTAGCAGGTGTAAAATGAAAAGTGACCGTAACTAGTAGCGCAATAGCTGTCTAGCAGGTGTAAAATGAAAAGTCGACCACACTAGTAGCGCAATAGCTGTCGAGCAGGTGTAAAATGAAAAGTCGACCGCACTAGTAGCACAATAGCTGCCTAGCGGGTGTAAAATGAAAAGTCGACCACACTAGTAGCGCAATAGCTGTCTAGCAGGTGTAAAATGAAAAGTCGACCGCACTAGTAGCGCAATAGCTGTCTAGCAGGTGTAAAACGAAAGGCGACCGTACTAGTAGCGCAATAGCTGTCTAGCAGGTGTAAAATGAAAAGTGACCGTACTAGTAGCGCAATAGCTGTCTAGCAGGTTTAAAATGAAAAGTCGACCACACTAGTAGCGCAATAGCTGTCTAGCTGGTGTAAAATGAAAAGTCGACCGCACTAGTAGCGCAATAGCTGCCTAGCGGGTGTAAAATGAAATCGACCACACTAGTAGCGCAATTGCTGTCTAGCAGGTGTAAAACGAAAGGCGACCGTACTAGTAGCGCAATAGCTTGTCTAGCAGGTGTAAAATGAAAAGTCGACTGCACTAGAGCAATAGCTGTCTAGCGGGTGTAACGATGCGTCAGATAGTGAGAAAATTTTGTGGGTATATGCAGAGATATGTGATGTGTGGTGATTAACCAATGTATTAATTGAATTAAACTCCCTGTTTGTGGATGGAGTTTTTGTGTGAGCTGATGGCTCCGAGGTTGCTTCAAAAAGCTTTGAGATGACTCTGTGTATGTTGATGGCTTCAGATTGCATCGATGGCTCTGCATGTACTGATGCATCTGATATGCAGTGGTTGCTCCGGGTCACGCCGATGGCTCCGGCATGTACTGATGGCTCCGGTGTGGCCGATGATCCGGGGTGGTTGGTGGGTTTTGATATGACAGTGAACTTGAGAATGGTCGATGGTCTTGATGCGGTTGTTTGAAGTTCGAGTGACTAATCGGTTGGCTCCATCTGATGGATTTGCTATGGGTGAACTTGTTATCATTCTGAATTGCCAAACATTGTTGGATGTCTTCGATTTAGTTCTGATCATGGCTCCGGGATGGCTCCGTCATAATTCGTGACCCCCATTGTGAGTTTCGATTTGAGTGGAGATTATCGGGATGGTTGGTGGGATTCGATTTGGATTAGATTTTGAGTCGAATGGTGGGTTGATGTGATTAGTGGATTTTGATGTGATTGATGTTTTTTTTTTTTGGTGATGAATGGCTTGGCGGTGGCTCCGGAATAGCTTCAATATGACTCCGAGGGGAAGAAGGGGTAGTTTTTTTCCTTTGAGGTGGTCGCACCCCTGGACGGGCTGCCTACGTACTCAGTTCCATATTGAGATCAGACCATACGTAGTTCGATTCTCTGTCGGCAAGGCCTTGGCGGCGAAATGGCTCCGACAGGGATTTGAGGTGGCTCTAGTATTGTCCTCGGACTGTTGGGATAGCCCCTGTGTAGCTCTATGGATGGTCTCAATGTCTGAGGATGGATCCCACGTGGCTTCAGCTTGGTTTGAGATGGCCTCGATGTTGCTCTGGGGCTGGTCTTGGTGTGACTTGTGAATGACACTGGACGGCTCCGGGATGGCCTGCGTGTGGCTCCGGACAGCTCTAGAATGATTCGATGTAGCTCGGTGATAGCCCATGATAGTTCCGAAAAGGCTTAGATATAGATCGATGACAGCCTGGGATGACTCTAGTTGACATCTTTTTGATCAAAAGTTATGCTTCAACAACTGCAACTGAAGTCAACTTTCAACGAGACTAGGTGGAGTTCTTACCATTCAGATGTTGAAGATGAAATGATTATGATGCATGCAAATATTAAATGCTAGATACGATGCAAAATGTGTATGCAATTTTTGGAGAGAAGGTATGGCCCTATCTCTATTATTATGAGGTTTACGAATATAAGACGTCTTCGGTTCGATCTTGAGTGATTGTTGAACTGGAATGTGTGAATCACTTCCTCTCATGGAGGGATGTGGGTCAATCTCTCGTGAGTATGGTCGTGTGTGCAAATGTCGTGATGATACTCTTGATGCTCGGAGCAGTATTTTCCTTAGAATTTCTTTTCAAGGTTCCGGACTTTCCGACCCTTACAAATTCCTCACCTGCAGTGGGGTAAGTGTGTTTATGATTTGGTGCTTAGATCAAAGAGTCACTCGCACTCAGAAGACCTTGTGAAGTAAGGTCGCACTCATCCGCTATGGTCCCTTTGGTATGATGGGACATGTTGATAACAAGTACGAAGCTTATGATTCATGTTTCAGATCCAATACTTTCAGTTAACGCTCATCAACTAACGAGTCAGAGGTCTTTTATTGGGTTATAACGGGGCTGAGAGGTATGATGTATGTCACATGGGACTGTAGAATTTATTTGGGAATTGTGGAGTTTTTGTGCAACAGAGGATATGTTTCGCCTTTGCCAGGGGTGGAACGATTATACTGGTTTTGATAACCTTATTGATTTCTACGGGACATCATTGGTCCATCTGATTTGGATTTCTCCTTCTTGCCTCTTCTAGAACTTTCTTCTCATTTTGTGTTTTTGAAATTGCATTTGGCTCATCCACTTTCTCAGCATTCTCTGCTTTGTATTTTGGCTTTCAACTTCGGAGTTGCATTGACTCACTGATTTCTTTGAACAACTTATTTGTTGTTTTTGTGAAAGATGGTGGGGGAGAGACCATGCTTCGGCTCCTTTGAGATCCTCTATTGCAAGGGCAGGTAAGTATATGTACGTGGGTTGGCATGTTGTGGAGTTTCTGGAGAAAGAGTTTTTCATGAAAGGCTCAGCGGGGCTCACTAAGGGGTTATGTAAAGGGCAGTCAAAGCTTTTTGGTTTTGTGGGGATTTTTATTCCTAAGTGCCTCGTCATCCTCATTAGTCGATAATTGTTTTCTTACTATTCTCGGATCTTTGCATGAATCACAGTTTGTATCCTGTTTATCGACATTGATCTCGCTATGAATTGTGCCTCTCCATGTGTTGAAGGAAAACACATGTCGCTCGTGGTTTTACCTCTGTGGACCCACTCTATCTTTCCTCATCACTCATAGGATTGTCCAATATCCTCATTCGGAATTCAAGGGAAAATACCGCTCTTTGCACACTACTCACTTGGTCTATGGTGCTGAGTTTAATTAGACCCTTGTGTTCATTGACGGGTCGAGAGTTTAATGGTTCACACACACTATTCAATCAATCTCTCAGGATTTTCACCAAAATGTCGTTTCGATACGAATATATGCAAATGCAACTATCTATATGCAATGTATTGTGGTAATATGGAATTACTATGTATAGGATGCATGAAATGATGAAAAATGAGTGGAGATGGTTGACTGATTTTTTTGTTTTGATGCAATGCATAAGTGGTAAGGATACACCTAGTCTCGCTTGAGTCGGTTCCATTTGATGGTCATGAAATTCATCCCGTCAATGTCGGCCCTGGATATGGTCTAACTGTTTGGGTGTGTTGTGTCTGAGAAGTACTCTCGAGTGAGGTCGGGTTGGTGATTGGCTCCTGGATTTTTTTTTGAATTTTTAGGGAGTGACAACTCCCGCATGGTGGCCCAACGATATGACGGAGACTGTATTTTTTGGGATTTTTTGGATGTATGATTTTTTGGATTTTGGGGAGTGACAACTCCCGCATGGTAGCCCCACGATATGATACTTTGAGATAGGGAAAAGTTTGAGCTCGGTTTTCTTTTCTATCCCTCTGAGATCGGGCTCTGGCGGTCGAGATATTGGGATGAAAGTGTGCGCGGTGTGGTGACAATGAAACACATGGTTATGCAATTTTTGAGATGGACACGACTCGTGAATGATTGATGGAATTGAAATGGTTGGAAGTGCAAGTGACTTTAAAACGCGTGGGTGTGTGGTGCTCGTGAGTGCGGATGAGATTCATGTATGGCTGATGATTTTGGACTGATGGTAAGTGCATGTGACCTTTTTGTCATGAATGCGATGCATGTGTTTTGCTTTGTGCTTGTTTGCATTTGTTGGTGTTGTTTTTGTAGGGATACCTCCTGTAGACCGTGAATTTTCACCCCACAAAGCAAAGTTGATGAATGATATATAAATGTGAGGGGTCATCCCTTATTCGTTCTTTTTAATATACGTGCATGCCAAAAGAAACCAAGTTTTTGAAAACAATTTCGAAAACGCGTGTTTTTCAAAGTGGTGGATGTTATCAATATAAACTTTGAAGCTCGGTCATTCGCAAATAAAATAGGGAGTAGGGAACCCTATACACATTGGTCTAAATAAATTCAAAGGGTATGTATAAACCTATACACCTAATCTATTCAGAAATGGACGAGAGTGAAAAGAAACATAGAGGAAAATCCTATACATCATCAATCCTAAAAAGTCATTAAAAGGGGAAATTTGAGTTAAACTTCTTCTGAACTCCTCCGGTCCGTCTTCATGCTTCTGGTGGATTGCTCACTCGTCTTCGGGCTCCCGGTTGGCAGCTTGCTCGTCTTTTGGCGCATGTGGTGAAGCAGTACCATGACTCAACAAAACGAGTCTGGGGTCCTCTAATTTTCAATAGTTCGAACTCAAATAGGTGTTGCTAATCTTCATGTCACTCGGCTAGCTTCACAGGTTGGTGCGCCTCTGATTTCCGGCTCGATCCGCGTAGTTGATCTTCATGCGGCCTCGTTTGCTCCGTCGTGGGAAATGAGGGATATTTTTGAGAAAGGAAAGGTGAATGATTGAGCACAAAATCATTGTGAAAATCCACCACTTTTGTGAAAACACGAAATGACTAGTACACTCCACGGTAATGGCCTGCTCTTGAAGGTGGGTAGAACTTCAAAAGTAACGGGTCAAAACATGGGACTGAGTCATTTATTTTGAAAGGTTTATGAAAATCAACTTAAAAACTGTTTTTCGAAACCATTTTGAAATAATGATGGTAAAGAATGTTGTTTGAAATTCGTTTGTAGAAAATAGGTTTTCGAAATCTATTTTAAATTGTTTTAGAAATAACATTTTGGTAAATAAAGATTTTAAAGATGAAGTGACAGATTTTAAAATTCTGAATGTTTATGAGTGGAATTTAGGTGAGGTTCTAAATTAAACGAGCTCGTAAGAAAGCTTTTAAGGGACACACAAAAGAGAAATCCGAACATTTTTAAAAACAGATTGGTTTGGAAAAGTGGTTTGCACACATGTATAACATAAGTAAATCGTGGCTATATTTGATGTGGAGCTGTAAGTGTTAATGTTGGGATAATCACTTTCCAGGTCAATTATGACCCCGTCTCACCGGGGGAACCGTCGTCCCTTCACTGTCATCTCTCGGTTTTTTCTCTGCTATGCCCCTTGCGAGGCACGTTATCAAGAAAGTCTGGAGTGCTTAAGTTCGAAAGGTCAGGATACCCGAAGTGATAAGGAAACATACGCCACGGCAGTGATGATCCGACAACGCCCCACTTTTCAGAAACTCGGGAAGTACTGCATGGGAACGGGTCTCTCGTCATCTACACGGTACAGGTGGTGTTTAAAGTCCAAATTATTCACTGACTACGTTGTGCCATGTATGGGTATCCGGTAAATACGGGATCCTCTATGGACGTGTAGCGTGACATTGGGCTTTAAAGACCCCGTGGTGCAGAGGAACAATGGAGAACTGAGCCCATGCAATCTTCAGGGTAAGGTAGAAGGGTGGTCAGACAGACGGCATACAAGGGGGTGACTACCCATAAAACCCGTCTTAGACACCGGATTAGGCAGCTGGACACTGAAGGCTCACGGTTCACTATATGCTGGCTTAGACTTGGATAATGGAGGATAATTTTGGATCATGAGTCTTCAGGGTGTAGGTCGGTGACCGTCTCGCCTCGCGGGCTTAACCACTCAGTGAGTGACCCGACTCATGGGAAATCAATCGTGGACTGATTGGGATGCCGTGACTCGTGGAAATAGGGGTGACACAGAGGAATGCATGTCCTAAGCTACCCCATGCACTCACACTTGTAAATGTAAAGCGGTAATGGTGTAGGTCAATGACCGTCTCACCCCGCAACAAGCAACAATAATATGAATGCGGTAAATAAACCACAGAAGAACAAGCAACCCTATTTACTAACTGTTTTGTCTTGAAGGCGGTAATTCCAATTGGTTATCATTAACCTGAAGGAAGTTAGCTGCATTCAATCCTAAGTGTCTCTTTCTAATCGTGAGCTAATTATTAACCCAATTGTTGTAATGTTTGCTGAGGATCTAACAAATCCTAGCTGTCCTCATCAGCTACACACTCTAAGTGTGGAGTAGAATAATCCTAGAGGCTTTGAAAAGAATCTTAAGAAGGTTTTAAAGAAGTGGGGAAATCCCGACAATTTTGAATGGAGTTCAGTCTTCCTTGAGTTTGAGAAACACTTACTCAAGTTTTCCCCAGCAGAGTCGCCATTCTTTGGAGGGTGATTTTTCGGTATGAGGGGGGGTCTATCTAAATATGAGCTAGCTGAGAAGCCTAGATCCAGAATGCCATGCTGTGGAGGGTGAAAACCCGTTATTCTGGCATCCCTCAAATACCTACTAAATCGTCCGTCTTTCCCAGAAAGCATAAAGGGGAATGCAAGTGTGCACTACACCCGCTCTCAATGGGCCCTACGCGGACTTATGCCTCTATAAGGCGGAATTGACTAGAGTCGCCACCTAGTTTAACATATGATAACTAGGAAGGAAGATCGGGTTCTAAGAACCGTTAATTGACTCTGAGATTATTACCTATGGATAGGACTTATCTGGTCATGTCAGAGATTCTGTGTGGGTTCGCACTGGGTTACACCCCTTAGAAGTGGCAACGACCACGACTTCGGATTGGTGCCCGAGGAAACCTCGGTCTCCAATTGTCGGGATTGCCTTCTTTCAAAACCTTATTAGAGAGATTCAATTTAAAAGCCAAAGGATAGGATTGAGTGTGGACTGAAGAACAGATGATTTCCAAGAGTTTGGAGAAATAGGCTGGTCTTGAAATGTTGGCCGGTGAAATTGGTTGGGATGTGGAGAGGTTTGAGGTTGTTTTGATTTTCACGAGTTTAAAGGGTGCTAGAAGTTTTGAGGAGCAAAGGGGCATTTTGGTCATTTTTTAGTAAAGAGGGGTATTTTGGTCATTTTGTGAAGTTGAGAGGTGTTCGGATTCTTTAGTGGAATTGAGGAGTTTTTTTTGTGTTCATAAAGTTTGGATTTTAGGACGGTCAAATCTTGAGGTGTTTTAGGAAGTCAAAAGTGTTGGTGGAGTGTGAAAGAGGATATTTGATTTGCAGGTATTCAGGTTTTGAAGATGTTTCAGGTTTCTGGGATCCTTCAGGAATTGGAGGTCTTATGTGACTCAGAGTTGGTTCGGAAGGGGATTGAGAAGTGTTTATGGGTCCTAAAAGTTCTGATGGAAAAGCTGGATTGGTTCATTTAGAATTGTCTCTCTTAAATTTTCTAAAACAAAAAAAATCATTTTTTGTTGTAAAAGGGCGGATAACCCCGAGGGATTACCCTATGTACCCCCCTCGAACACGACACTTAATTAATGGTAAGTGTCGAGGCTCGAATGATGGGGCAATGAATTTATGTCGGAAAATAGGATTTAGAGGAAGTATCATGAATGGATACTCTCGGTCAAACCCTAATAACGTCTCTAACCCCCGGGTTTTAAAATGTTAAAACCGAAAACATTGAAATCTAGTAGAGGGAGTTAGACGATTCTAAAATCCCGGCTGCAACTAGGAAGGTCGTTACTTCCCTAGCACCCCCCCTTGCCTTAAAAATCTAAGCTGCAATTAGGAGGTTTATCACCCTAATGCCCCGCCTAAAGAGATCCAGACTGCGACAAGGGAGATTACGACCCCATGTGCCCCGCCTCGGATTTTTATTTGGAAGAGAGACAAGCGATATCTAACTAGGAAGAAACATTCTTTGAAGGTGTTAGACATCTCATGTTTCCCGAAAATGGTTTATTTGAGTTGAAAACTAAGTTTGAAAACTTTTGAAGTTGTTCAGAATTCTCGATGAAGAAACACTGATTTTGAGAAATGTTTTAGGAGAAAACTTTCTGTATATGTGAGAAGAACTTTCTGCATTTGAGAAGAGTTTTCTGTGATGTGAGAAGTTTTTTTCTTTAAAATTCCACAAAATGGTTTTCTTTTGAAAACTTATGAAATTTAAATAAAGTGATTGTTTGAAATTTGAGAGGAGAGGTTTTTGGAGTTTGAAATTTGAACAGGATTTACAAGTTAGTTTGAATTGGATGGATTGAATTTGGTTGAATGAATTGAGTTTGAATTAAATTTGGTTTGAATTGGATTGGAATGAGTCAGGTTTGAACTGGATTGAAGCTGAGGTAGAGTTTGAATTGGATTGAGGTTCGGGTTGGGTCAAAGTCGGGTTGGGTCAAAGTTGGATCAAGGTCAGGTCAACATTCGGATTGGTCAAAGCATAGACCGGGTCAAAGCTAGGTCAAGGTCAAAGTGTGGTTGGTCAAAGTTCAGATTGGTCAAAGCTGGACCGGGTCAAAGCTAAGACATGGTCAAAGTGTAGTTGGTCAAAGTCTGGATTGATCAAAGTTGGACCGGGTCAAAGCTAAGTGAAGGTCAAAGTGTGGTTGGTCAAAGTCCGGATTGGTCAAAGTCCAGATTGGTCAAAGTTCAGATTAGTCAAAGCTAGGTCAAGGTTTGGGTCAAAGTCAAAACAGGTCAAGGTTTGACTGTTGTAGGCTTGGTTTGACTTTTGTGGATTTGGTTTGATTTTTGTGGGCTTGGACTACTTGTTGGCTTTTTGGCCGAATGGGCTTGATGTGCATTGGTTGGACTTTTGGGCTTAACTGGGTCTTGGGCTTGATTTGGTTTTGGGCTTGGTATTTTATTATGGATTTTACTTTGAATTTGGGGCAAGTTGGACTATGGGCCGAGTATGGGTAATGGGCCGAGCATGGGTATGGGCCTTGAGTCTTTTGTGGTCTTGGGCTTTCCTGTGGGCCTTGAGTCTATTGTGGTCTTTGGCTTTCTTGTGGCCTTGAGTAATTGGGCCGAGTTTAGTGGAATTGGGTCGGGTTACATAGTGGGCCTGGGTTTGGAGATATTGGGTCGGGTTATACAGTGGGCCTGGGTTTGGTGATATTGGGTCGGGTTATACAGTGGGCCTGGGTTTGGAGATATTGGGTCGGGTTATAAGGTGGGCCGGGTTGTGCAACGGGCCGGGTTATGAGATGGGCCGGCTTTGGGCTTCAGGTTTAGGCGTTGTTGGCTCGGGCTGATTTTGGAGCTGGGGTCATGGACTTGGGCTTTGGGCGGCTTTGGGCTTTGGGCCGATTTGAGATGGGCTGATTTGGGTAGGGGCCAAGTTTAGATGAGGAAAAATTGGAGGATCAGATTGGAGATGAGTTTACTACTAAAAAGTTAAAATGTGAATTTACAAAATGTTGTGGAAATGAGAGACAATTTCTGGATTTGAGGATGGAGAGTGAGAAGATGAAAAGTTAGTGACAGAATTTTGAATTAAAGAGCTGAAGGTCTGAAACGGAAGTGAGATTTAATTACATATATATACATGTATTAGGTGCATTTTAGGGTTTAGAATGTTACCACCATGAGATAGGCCAATGGTCTATCAGGCCAGGGGAACACTCTCTATCCTAAAGGGATTATTGTTTGCTTATACATAAATGTGTTTTTAAGGTTTAGGATGTCACCACCATGAGATAGGCCAATGGTCTATCAGCCAGGGGACCCCACTATCCTAATGGCTTGGACCTAAGGACATAGTAACTAGGGCTTAGATTAATTAGAAATACGCTGAAGAGTTAAATATTGCGGAAGAGATATAAGACATGTACAAGTATGGGCGCATAACATTTAGCACACAGGAACATGGTCAAAACCAAATGATAGTAGACAGAGTTATAACTTGAATGCAGAGAAACTCATTAATCAGCCTAAGCAAAACCAACCGAGACTTAAACAGATTAATCCATTTCTGTCGATCCCTGAATTGAAATCTTTTACTGTGTTTTAATCCAAAGCGCAGAGAGATAACATTCACCAAACAAACAAATGCTGAGTAATTTTTGAAAACAAGCTGTTAGTCTAGATAAAACGAGGAAGGAATAGCATGTATGCAAATGGGTATCGTTAAAGAGGGTGGCGCATCAGAGTCAGGATACCAAGTGGAGACCTCTTTGAATTGGGACCAAAGAAAACTTGAGTTCATAATAAGAGCAGTCTAAATACATGAGGCCACAACCAAACTTAGCAGACATTAGGTCAGCTCCAAGCAGACGAGTAATATAAAAAGAGAATGAAGATCCTCAACAAGAGGCATCAGCAGAGGATATATTCAAACAGAGTCAAGGTCACCGGTGTATGATCAGAAGAACACTTCAAATCCATCATGGATTGAGTGTAAATAAAGTAGCAATAACGAGATATATGAACATAACGAATTTAAAGCTTGAGAATCAGTCCACGGATATACACAACTCAAGAAACCGAAAGCAGCAATATACGAACAGAGACCGAAAATGAATCCATGGTGGGGATTTCTGCAGGGAAATAGGGATACAAATCGGGTGAAGATAGCACAAGTGAGAGATCCAATAAAAAAAAAAGAAGATTCATAGAGGGTATATACAGGAATCGACACTTGCGCTGGATTCACACTCCTGCGAAGTCAAAGTTTGTGCCCTCCCTTTTGAGAGTTCATTGGGCGTTGTAAGGGAAGGGAACGACAATGAAATCAAACTCATAATACAAATTTTGCACATCTTCAGGCAAACAAAACTAACACTGCTTTGATACCCTCCAGCAATTGATATGCATAGCGAGAATCTTAAGATATCTGAATGTATGTGAAATGCAGAAAACAACAAGAGAGGAACTAACTCATCTTTCAGAGTCAAAACTCAGATAGAGCTACGTTCTTTCTACCATCACCGATTCGGTTCATTTGGTGGGGAGATATCAAAACAGAGAGAAAATCGAGAGTGGTAGTACAAAATCGACATCGACCGAGGGGTGAAGGTGCAAAGATGAGAAGGGATGCGGTGCTGCATACTTACACTACCGACGGAATAATGAGATCGAAAGCAGTAGTCAGGAAGTCGGGGTGGAATTTTTTTCGGCGAACAAAGACTCAGGTGGTGGTCTTGGCGGGTGGACGTTCTCTTGTGTTGATGGTGGTGGTGGTGCGGAAGGTGGGAGAAACACAAGGAATCGACGGAAGAAGATGATGTTTGCGGCTGATGATGGAGCTCTACAGTGGGTGCTTCAAAAGAAATTCCGACCCATCATAGAAGCATGTTTCAGGGAATGTCCTCCTTTGTTGTAGGGTTTCTACTGTTTGTTTTATAGACATGTGACAACTAGAACTGGCTCCAAAATAGGCCTCCCACTGGGCCGCGTTTTATCTGATGGAAACGCAGGCATGAGTTGTGTCTGTTGCTAGTGGGCTTGGGCGATGCAGGCTTTGTTCGGTCCGACCAGGGATGGGTAGTGTAGGCAAGCTAAAACAACAAACAAAAAAATCTGGTGAGTGCGATTCAAACTTGCGACCTCTTGATACCACGGCAAGCAACTACAACTCGGTATATTAAATAAACAAAATGAATGGGTTTAAAACCGGATTATTGTTTGAAAATTAATTTTTGGAAAATCGTGTTTTTACGAAATGCTTTGAAAAAGGTTATAAAATGACGGTTTCATTATGGCACGCACGCTAATATGTTTTGAAAAAGAAAGGCGACGACCCCTCTTATTATTTCGGAATTTGCTTTATGGGGTGAGAATTTTTGGTGTCTACAATACTCACAACTCACATTAATACTCACCTATGGATTACACTTATTCATATCACACTTCATTCAAATTACCTGCAAGGTAGTATACTCAGCTGGCCGCATCCCATAGCGAAGACGGTGGCTGAGACCGTTGTAGAAACGGTTTACCAGTACCCAGTTCGAGTATCCCAGGTCCGGTAACAGGTGGATAAGACCGGTGAATGCAGTGTAGTACTCATCAACCGACATCTTTTCCCCCTGTCTCAGACTACTATCCAGCTCCAGGCGCTTAGCCTCTTGAAGATGCACAGGGTAGTATTTGGCTCGCAGTAGTGCCGTGTACTCCCTCCAACCAAACTGAGGATCCGCCATCCGGTCCTCTCTCACAAGCTTCCACCAACTCTGTGCCGAACCCTTCAGGTAGTAAGCGGCAAGACGGACCTTGGCCCCAGCAGGCACATCCAAGGTCTCGTAGGCGGTCTCTAACTCGGAGATGTACGCCTCCAGCTTACGTGGGTCGGTCTCCCCATGAAACGACGGGTCTAAGATCTACCAATGCCTTGACCCAGTTGGTCTCTCGTGGCGGTGGCGGTGGTGGTTGAACTTTGGGCTGTTGCCCCTGCTGAATCGCGGCTACAAGTTGTGGGACCATTTGGGCTACGGCGGCCGCTACAGCTTCGGCCATAACCTGAGCCGTAGTATTCTCGCCCTGGTCATCCATATCTCCAGTACCGCGCTTCCGCGGCCTCTACCTCTCGGTCTACCTGACATCTGAATTCACATGAACATTTATTAGCACTGTGCTTGCACACTTATCGGTCCAACGATTGTATCATCTTCCCGAAAATAAGGTATTTCCACACTTGGTTAGTGGTTAACCTTTCATAACTGCTCACTTAGGTAACTATAGTTAGGTTTCCTAACTCGGTATTTTCCTAAGCTCGGTATTCTAGTCATCAGAGCGATACTTCGCTCTGATACCACTTTTTGTAACACCCCTACATCGAACTTCGCAACTAAATGAAATCGCAGCGGAATTAAATAGCTAAACAATAACTAAACGCTTCGGTGCTACAACGCCGTCAACCACCCACGTGGTTAACAAGGCAAAATAAATACAAGTGTACCGGTCTGATGATCAGACTCCCGAGCATAGAACTAAACCATAATTACATCATATACAATATCGAGTATTTAAATACATCCCTTCACTGTAAAATGCCAATATACCGCCACAGTAGTATGTTAGCAGAAATATATGTTACTATACTTCTACCTAGGTAGTGTACCTATCGTTTTGCGGGTATAGTGATTAAGTGGGTTGTCGAACTCAGGGACCTCTTTCAATTAACTGACAAATTAAATTAATCTAATTGAGAAAACTAACCTAAACTAATAAAACGGGAAATTGTCACTTTTTGAAGGGATTTTTATTAGTCTAAACGAGATAACAACGAAATTAAAAGAACAACTAAGCAAATTTAAACAAACAACGGTTTAAAATCTAATAATTTAAAGGCGCTCCCCGAGTTGTTCCGCTCACCTAATTCTCCAGATTTTATTAAATAATAATTTCACTAATATTGCAATAAACTCAGGAACTTTAAATAATTCACCGACCGGGTCATGTACAATGAATTCTAATTGACTGGAAGAACTAGCAGCAGACTAATGCTCTAATCCGGAAACAGATCAATCGCTTTAAGAACAGTTCCTACTGGAGAAAGATTAACCTATAGGCGGGGTCTCGCTTCTAGTCGTTAATCCGGTTTAACTTCCTATGTCTTGCTAACTAATCTCAGCACCGCATTTTGATTAGAAAACTACAAACATAACTTTGATAATTAGCTAGAGAATCAAAGCGCATGAAGAACAGGAATTAAACTATTGCATTAAATAAAAAGTAGTGAAATAATTAAATGATAAAATTCTATGAAATAGGTCCGCTTCCCCAACCCGGGGAACTAAATAAAACTACTCGCTCATGGTTTCAAAAACGAAAACAAACATGAACATAAAATAACACATAATGAAACGAAACAAATAACAAGAAATAAGTCCAGAATTTCACTCCGTTGTTCGTCGGTTCTACTTTGTCCTCCGCGTCGAACTGCTCTTCACCTCCGTGGATGGTTTGGTAATATGGTCGTAGAGTGTGGAAGAATATGGTGATGGACAACGGTTGGAAGTGTGGTCGATGAGGTGTACATGTGATTGGCGACGATGGGTTAATGAAAGTGGAGATGGTGGTGTAGGATAATGATCGATGACGGTTTGATAGGATGAATGATGATATGTGTGTAATGATGGTGGGAGCAGCGAGTGAAGGTTGTCGGTCCAAATTGCAGTGCGGCGGTGATTTTCCCTTTTTTTGTCAATGGAACAGTCGTCTCCTAGGGTTCTTGAATTGTTTTGTTTATATGCTCGCCCGCCTCCTCTGTCTCGTCCTCTGCATGGGCAATTAAAGCAGCCCACCAACATTTTTTTATCCAAATGCACCGTATCAAAACGATGTAACAACCCAAATCAATTAAGACATTACTGCAATGCCATGTACAACCCAAAATACGGTGCATGCCCAATTTCAATGATATAATAATATATGTATATATATAATACGTATTTCTATACATAGTATATATATACACAATATATATCATCATTTATTGTTGTAATTCTGACGTTTTCCTGTATTTGACAAATAAAATATATCAGTTCTCATCTAAATATAATATTAGAAAAACATAAGATAAGTGTGAAATATAGTCCAATTCATTATGAATATTAAATCAAATTAACCATAAAATTATATATATATTTCACGCTTATCATAGTATCAACGGAATCAAAATATAATGTCACGGGAGCACAGGCGCACCCCGGGCTCAACATCTAAATAACCCAAAAGTACATCTGCAGCCTAGGACCTACATCCACTCTGCTTCCTCGATCCTCATCCAGCAGTAAAAATATGGAGCCCCCGAGGGGGTCAGCAACCCTTGGCTGGTATGGTTAACGCGCAGCCCATCGGCTACCGGGATACGCGCAACTACTTGTCATGATAACATGGCATTCATTTTAACATAACATAACATAACATAACAGTGTGGCATAGCGTTATCATTGCATAGCACAACATCACATACATAGTGGATACTCTTTCCACAATCACAAACCAAGAAGGTTAAACAACATAAGAAGCCTAGAGAATGATTCACTCTCATGTTAAGCTCGTTACACACACTCATTGCCGTTCTGTTATTCGAACGAGTAACTTAAGTCACAGATGGTTCGGATATAGTGACCCGAACACATCACACAAACACATGTTCCCACTAAACCGATCATAAGTCAGAATATGTAAGCTTTGGAGGAAGCTAGCTGGAGATCGAACGCCAAATTTAAGGAGAAAAATCTTAACAACATAAGAGTCGAATCTGATTCAGATATCTACTCTTAACTTACATGCATGACCGGACAACCGGATTCCTCACTTTCCAGTCAGCACATGTTAGAAGTTCAACAGTGGAACTTAACAAACAATTCACAACAAGTGGTAAGTCATGTTAGACACACACAAGGAAATGAGTCACACCATAACATTACAGTAATATGAACAACTGTAAACTCATTACATGTTTAAGTCTTATAACGTCATAAACACACAGAAAAACAACAACACACAAGCTAGTGTAAACCGGTAGGCAACAAACTGCAAGAAAACCATACCTTGGTCCTTGCTGCTTTTGTTTTCCTCCGTAGGCACTCCTATACACATTTAGTAACGTCGGTTAATTAACTTATTAAATCTCCGGTTTACTAAGCATTTTACATGATTATATGACAAGCTTTAGTGCCTAAACTTTCCCTTGATTACCTTCATTATACCCCCTAGGGTTAACTTCTTAAGCCACTCTTTGTTTCTTTTTTTTTTACAAGTTTTGGTCCGACCGACCTTACCGTCCGACCTTACACAAGGTCGGTCCATTCCAGTGACTTCGGGTTTGAAAATTTACACTACGACCGACCATACAAGCACGGTCCCATGGTCGGTCCATTCCAGAACATATTACCGCCAGAAAATTCTACTCCGACCGACCTTGCAAGTTCGGTCCACAAGGTCGGTCTATTCCCGAGAGTTTTTTCCCCTTTGGAAATTCAGGCCCGACCGATCTTGGCAAGTTCGGTCCCAAGGTCGGTCTATTCCAGAGACTTAATCCGTACCAAAAATCCATACTCGACCGACCTTACAAGTCCGGTCACCAAGGTCGGTCCATTCCAGAGTCCATTTCTCGCAGGTAAACTGGGCTCGACCGATCTTGGCAAGTTCGGTCGCAAGATCGGTCTGCTCCAGACCCTTATTTTCCATTGCCCATTTAACTCCAAACTTCACCTCATGTATCCTAGTATATCCTAACCTCATTTGGGCACTTCAAACACACCTTAAGACCTCCTTAAACACTCATAAACTCATTTTCTAATTCCTTAAGCCTTTACTCATTTCTTCCCAAAATTCCTAACACTTACAATGTTTTCTCCTAGGTCTCTAAGTGGTGTCTCATACCTAAGATGATCACTATGCCAAAATACTCCCTCACCACAACAACATCATCTCTCAAGCATCTATTCTCACAACTAACTCCTTATGTCATTCTTGAAATCCTTTTTCAAGTTTACACTTTCTCCTTGTTCACCAAAGTTTGCATAAATCTTAACACAAGTCTAAATGACTTTGGTGTATCCTAAAACATTCATTTGCATTATAAAATCCTCTAGAACATTACCTAGGCCCTTTTTACATCTTTAAACACCTTAATGCATGCTTCTTTCACTAGGAAAGCACTTAACCATTCTAAACATTTCTTAACTTATCAAACTCATTTTAAACCCTTTGAACTTCTTGTTCATTACCTAAATTTCGACATAGGTTCTCCTAGAACATCACTAAACCAAGACACATTGTTTTCACCATGAACAACCAAGAACACTAAAATCCATCAAACCAATCTTATACACAAACTTCACACATTTAGCACTACATCACAATATAGTGCATAATTTAAATTGCATGGCACTTAGGCCCTTAAATAACATGGCTCTTAGGCCCTTAAGATGCATAAATCATAAACACTGAATTTCCCACATTGTATTTGCCTTTGACCTGCAAATACACTCAACAATACATATGCCTTTTACTAAGTCCATGAGAGCATTCTTCTAAGTCATTTCCCATTGGCTCCTTAAATCATTTTCATAAGCAATACAAGTTCATTTCTCCTAAGACTTTAAACCACATTAGGTTAGCACATTTACCTCTTTTCCTCACAAACTTCTTTCTTGTTTCCTTGACTAAATTGGCAAGGCTTTTGATTGTTTGTCAACTTCTAAACAATATACAAACAATATAATGAGTATTCAAGCTTTAAGCTTCATCTCATTGTTAACCCTAGATTATACATTATTTTAAAAACATTAAGATAATTGGTTTACCTTAGAACTTGAAGAGAGTTTGAATGTCTATCAAGAGAGGACTCCACCTAGTCCATGAAAGGTTGGAATGAAGCTAGAACAAAGCAATATAAGGACTCCATTAAGAGTGATTTTCGGTCAAGATAAAAACATGGAGGAAACATCATTTTTCTTTGAGATTCCTTACCTAGAAGCAAAGGAGATCAATAATATGTAGAAATATAAGCTCAATCTCCTTCAATGGTGGAACTCCATGGCACCGAAATGGTGGTCTTGAAGTTTTGAGAAGGTAGGAATGAAGAGCTTGATGAGAGGAAGAGAATGGTGGTGTTTGTTTTTGATTTGGTTAAGTGAGCTAGGAGATAATGACAATGGAAGATGGAGTTTGGTGTGTACTATTGCAAACCGTAAATGGAGAATGAAGAAGAGGTAGAAGAGAGCTTGGAGGCGTGTGAAATGAGGAAGGAAATGAGAGAATGAGATAAGTTTGCCTTTTAAGAGATATTAAGTATTTAAAGTAAATAGTATTCTACTTTACTACTTTAGTTAGTTTTTTTTTGTTTAAGTATGGTGGGTCACCACCATAATAACCGGCCCCCTTAATACCACTAAGGGCATTTTAGTCTTTGTTGGCCAATTTAATTGCTTATACAAACATATGTTACAAACTAGCTTATTAAAGTCACTATTCATAAAAACAAGGCACATAGAAGTGAAATTTTTGATTTCCCATTGATATAGACCTCCAAATGTGATACTATATAGTACACATGTTAATTAAAGAGTAATGATGGACATTTTGCCATTCAAAACTCATTTACAAGACAATTTTTCAAAAATGTGCTTTAAGACTTCTTAAAGCACATTTTGTGTTTTAACTTGTTTTCAAGCTTGGTTTTCTTTGCTAATTGGTTTAATATGTTCATTAGTATATTAACAAGGTCTTGGTAAGTTCATTAGGTCTTAACCAAGCTTATCCCAAGCTTAGAGCACATTTTGGCCTTTATTGACCTTAAAGCACATTTTGTGTTTTTTATCGTTTAAATTGTTTACTAATGTTTCTAAGAATCTTTTTAGTCTTAACACTACGTCGACTATAGATTGACTTATATAAACATACATATACGTTATTGTGATGACAAGATGGTTACTTGATATAATACTATAGTATTAATATTAAGTATATGGCAACCTAAGTAAAACACTTAGGAACGATTCACGACATTGTCGGTCTCTAGAGCATGGATCTTGAACATGAATATGACCTAGATTACTTCTAGGTATGCGTGAGACCCATTGGGCAGCTAACTAATAATTATCCTCCATAAGACTAAGAGCAAATCTTAAACATTATGACAGAGAGCTGGTATGAGTAACACCCCATCTCAATCCAAATGTGGTTTCGCAACTTAACAACATATATATAAATGTCACAGTGGAATTCAATACACTCCAGGACCTTGCCACGGTCTGATTGACAGAATATATCGAACATTAGTACATACCAACCTTAACCAAATACATATCCTTCTTACAATCCCCTCACATCCTATACATCTTACTAACTCAAATTGCCATACGAGTGTACATGCACAACTCATAGGCCACACTTAACCCGTAACGCTTGTACCCCATCTTACTCTTGCGACGGCCGCCTCCTGACGTTCACCTGTGTAGTAAAAACAGCCCCCAAAGGGGGTCAACACGAATGCTGGTACGATCCTCTCATGGCCCCCAAGCTAACGTGGCTACGACGACTAATTGTCGATAGCATGGAGGTTGATTAGATGCACAACATAATAGAAGGTGCAATAAACAACAAACCAATTATGAACAATCAAAGTTCAAACACCATGAACGACTTAAATGCGTTCCCTTAATTAGAGGGTTAATTATTTAACACCTTAGGTTATGTTTCCTCTTAATCTTAGTCCATCCTTATCTTACCTCAATCTTAGTCTTATCTTAGTCTTAGAAACAATCATCCTTTAAAAATGAATGGATGTAGCTTATCTCAGTCTTATAATACAAACCATCCTTTAAATAGGAATGGTTGCAACTTATCTCATATATGCCAACCGTTCTCTCATTGGGAACTGGTTAACCCTTAGTTCGTTGTTTATTTTCGTAGGGCTTGGTTAACCCTAGCCAGCAGCAGGACACTTACCGGCAATAAACAACATTCTTAAATTGTTGGGGATGTAGGCTAGATCCCCCAACACCATCTTAGTATGCCTCCCTCCTAAAACAAGTAGTCCAAGGAGGTCGAGTCTATATGTCGACACTAGGCGACGAGTCTGAAGACTAGTCATATTTGGAAGTCGGTATCTGATAAGGATACCGACCTCCCCCAATACACATGTGCCGGTACCATTCCGGAT
Source organism: Limonium bicolor (assembly GCA_023374045.1). NCBI lineage: Eukaryota > Viridiplantae > Streptophyta > Magnoliopsida > Caryophyllales > Plumbaginaceae > Limonium > Limonium bicolor. Next base: position 116,810,511 of record CM041781.1, on the reverse strand, counting down.
TCCTCACTCCCCCCCCCAAAGTTAAAGTTAGTAGTAGTCTCAATGCGACATTTTTTTGTTTAACCTCTTTCGGTTATTAACAAACTAATATTGGGGAGTGTTCCTTAGTCTCACACAATTCCTTACTAAACGTTAGTTAGTAGGTTCTCACGGTAAGTTGTGTTAGTTTTCAAACATCACACAACAATACAATAAACATAATGTTCCGGTTGCATGCTTTATCTTGTTTAGTGAGCACACAAAAACAAATAGCACACAAGCCGAGGGACACCTCGTTAGCAAGCAGGTCACAAGAAGAACTGTACCGTTCACCGTTGGTCGTTCGGTTGCTTACTCTCCTCTGGAGTCCAAATTCTCAAACCCTATAACATTCATTCAATTTTAGGTTGTTAATTACTTTTCCAATAAGGCTAACTTACTTAACTCACTTGGTCACTAATGATCCCCATCTAACACCACTTAAGTTCTTATAAACTTAATCTTAAGTGAATCACTTCTCCTAATACCTTATACTTATTCACACACTTAATTATCATTGTTACTCACCAAACATGTCTTAAACAACCTTATATTATCATTACATATCAATCCCCATTTAGCACCTCTTAAATTCTTATAAATTTAATCTTGAACACTTAAAATCATTTACTTACCCTAATCTCTTAAGTCATTATAGCTTATCTTTTTAATCATCATCACTCCCTAATGTTGGACCACTAAGTCATTGTAATTTAAACTTAATCATATAAGTTAATCACTTCTCATTACACCTCATACTTGTTTACACCTCTTAAGGCCTTTACATGTCACCAAACAAGGCCTAAACATCATCTAAAACCATTACCATTTAATCCCCCATCATTAGAAGCCAAAACAATTTTTTTTCTTTTTCTCTGTACTGGACCGCCCCTCTGGGGCGGTCCCCAAGGGCGGTCCCAACCAGAAGCTAATTTCCTGCACGATTCGCCTGGACCTCCCCACAGGGGCGGTCCCTAGGGGCGGTCCACAACAGAACCTATTTTCCAAAGTGCTTTTCTCCTCATTTTGAACTCTAAATTCACCCCAATCTTTTCCACTCATTCCAAAATCTTTCCACATGTTTCCAACATGTTTAAACACCTTAAAACATGCACTAAACTTTTCTCAAAAATTACCAAACTTGACACTCAATTTCTTACAAAATTCTTACACTTAACACTTGATTCCTTACACTTCCCTCTTGTGACTTTGCCTAAGACCTCAACTAATCATTATGTTTCTTCCCAACCATCTTAGCTACTCCTCAAGCTTCATTATGCATACCCATTTGCTTTACTCAAACTTCTCAAAGCCATATATAATCTAGCACATGCTTACATCCTTATAAGTCATTATACCTTATTTTTCCTTCAAAATTTGTACAAGTTTCCTAGCTTCTTTAACCATGGTTTTGGTGCATAAAACTCACCATCATAACCCCTAGTACCTCTTAGACATCCCTAGGTCTTCCTCGTACTCAAGGACTCTATAGTTCATCGGTTAAACAACCCTTAGCGATTACTAGAACATTCCTTAGTCATAAAATCTCCTTAGAACACCTTAAACACTTAGTTTTCTCTCCAACTTTTGACATGACTTTCTTAGTATATTTTCACACCTAAAATTTATCTTTTCACCCTTAATGTAATCATGAACACTCAAATCCTTAGTACACAATCTTTGCACACAAATTACACCCTTCTAACCTCTAATTCTTCCCAAACAACTCTAGGTCGTTCTAATCCTCAAGAACACCGTTGTTAACTTATTTCCATTCAAATTTTGCCATAGCTCCTCTAGTATATTATCATGTCCATATGCATGGTTTTTCTCATTCAATCATCTCACACACATCAAACCTTTTTCTCATCATAATTCTCACCCAAATCAACTCATTCATAGTAACTCAATATAGTGCAATAAATCTTAAATTGCATAGCACTAAGGCTCTTAAATAGCATGGCTCTTAGGCCCTTAAATGACATGGCTCTTAGGCCCTTAAATGACATAAATTTAAACACTGAATTTCCCACAAGTAATAGCTTTCAACCTGCAATTACACCCATCAATCTCATAGTAGTTAATGCTCTTAAAATCCACCTTAAACTTATCTTACTAACTCATTCCCATTGGCTCCTTAATCACAAGTTCATAAGCTTGTTTAACTTCTTTTTCCTAAGTTATATAACCCATTACATAATGTAAGCTTTAAGCTACATTAGTACTTATCTAAATACCACCCCTTAAAACTTAAACCACCATTAGGTAAGCATTTTACCTTGTTTTTCCAAGCTTATCTTTACGTCCTCCTTAGACCTTCTTCTTGAATGAATCTCGGCCACTCATTAAATTTCCTTTGCCAATGTTCTAATCAATATTCAATGACTCACATGAGTGATAAACAATACACTAACCTTAAGGAATGAAAACCTAGGTTAAAAATGTGTTTTAAGGTCTTATAATGAATATTTTACCTTGAAGTCTTAAGGTAGGCTTGGATATGAATCAAGAAGGACCTCCTCTAGCCCTTGGAGAATTGAATCAAGCTAGAACAATGGATAAAAATGAAGCCCCATGAGTAGTAATTTTCGGTAATGTGGAGAAATGGTGGAAACCTAACTTTTCTTACATATTCTTTACCTTAAGAGAATGGAGAAGCTAATGCACCCTCCAAGCTTATTTTTCCCCCTTCAATGGAGATTTACCATGGCTCCAAAATGAGGCATTTCAAATTTTGAAAAGATAGGAAGCAAGGCCTTGGTCTAACTAAGAGAAATATATACTTAGTTTTTGATTTGGAGCTAAAATGAGCAAGTTATGGACAAAGCAAGGTGGAGCAAGTATGGAGATGGTTGGGAATGGTTTAGAACAGAGAAGAAGAAGAGGAACTCGTTGGTGAAGAAGAGAAATGAAGAAGAGAGGAGAGAGGTAGGCTAATAAAGGATATTTTGCTTTATAAAAACAAATAGTAACTTTCTTTACTTTATCTCTTCTTATTTTCTTATTTGATGAAGTCTATGGTGACTCATCCCCTTAAAACCGTCCCCCCCTTACTAATTAACATACATAAGGCCTTGTTTGGCCATTTAACTAATTAAGGTTGACTTAAGTCAAAACTAACACTATTTGAGCACTATTCACTAATTAATGCACATATTCGTGAAATTCTTGGTTTCCCATTAATTTAGGCTTCCTAATGTGATACTAATTATTACACATGTTGATTAAGGTGTAATCATGGGAATTTAGCCACTCAAAACTCATTTCTAAGACAATTTCTCAGAAAGGTGCTTTAAGGAGTCTTAAGGCACATTTTGTGTTTAAGCTTGTTTTTGAGCTTGGTTTTCTTTGGTAATTGATTTATAATGTCCATTAGCATATTACTAAAGTCTTATAATGGTATTTGGGTGCTAATCAAAGTCACTCCAAGTTTAGAGCACATTTTTGCCCAAATTGCCTTTAATGCATTTTCTTGTGTTTTCCTTGGTTTAAATTATCTACCAATCTTTCTAAGGCATATTTTAGCCTTACTACATCATAATTTGATGTTTACTTAGCATACTTAGGTTTGGGGTATTTCAATCTACCCCCCTAAAAAGAACTTTGTCCCCAAAGTTCCCATGCATCTTATCTTATTAGAATACATGTCTTACCTCATTCCATAGATCATATAGATCATACTTATGTATTCTTAAACTCATTGAATCATTAGATCCACCAGATGCTTATACTTAAATATCACACAACACGCTTAAGCATGTATAGCACTCAAAATTCCCTTTGTTCCTTTTGATGATTAAAACATTCACATAATTTCCAACGTATTCTCCCATGTCACCGGTCCGTAGACAATGCCTCGTTCGTCCTCGTCACCATGGGCCAGAATACAAAACAACTCTGCTCTCCCCATGTCACCGGTCCGAAGACAAAGGCTCGAGCGTCCTCGACTTCATGGGCGAGACTCAGTAAAAAGGTAATCCTTTTTACGAGGTCATGTGAGGAGTAGTTCCTCTAATTAAAAATACAATCAACTCCAATTTCATTTTATCCTAATGCCTCTATCCTTAGCGTGATTTAATCGTGACCACTGGTAGGGAGTTTCAGGAATCATCCAACCCTGATGTGATCAGCATCAGTGTAACCCCAATTTGTGTTTGGTTTCCCTTGATCCCTAGAAAATCAAGTTCCACCTCCCACGTCATTTTCAAACATCCAAATAATTCACTCATGTCCAATTTTCTATCCTTTTAGTTCTTCTAATCATAATCAATACATATCCAAAGTGTGGACTCAGTCCATCAAACATTCCCGATTCATCTCTTAGTAATTACCTCAAGACTTAAATTCCTACTAAGTTCTATAACCGTCTCATACCAATTCTGTAACACCCCCAAACACTGGCCTAGGAGTTAAGGGTGTCACACGCCGCGTATTATTACATAATGACGCAAGGCTCTAATAAACGAACTTAAACAAGTACCAAACAAGGCCCAAAACGAATATCCAAAAGCGGAAGCTAACTGAAGAGGCCCAAAGGCTCAAAATCAAATACAAATGTCTCAAAAGAATTCAAATAACGAAACAAACTAAGCTCCAGAGCTGAGCAAGTGACCTTCGCCGATCAATCTGCAATGTTAGATAGAGTAGGGGAATGAGCAAACAACTATGCCCAGTAAATGACAAACTTCATCAACCAGCATGCTCAAAACATTTTACAGAATATTATCAAATCAGAAGGAAACGAAGGAATCCACAAGCATGACAGAAAACAGAAGCAGAAGTCCATGCAACAAAAGACTAAACAGAGTCAGAAGTAGACAGAATCAGAAAATAGAGCGGGACACTAGTTGATCACGGCATACAGACAGAATGAGCAACCAGCTCGTGAACAGAACGAGGAAACCTCACTCGTAAACAAAATAGATGAAATACCTGTGAACAGAACGGGGAACATCACCCATGAACAGAAGGATCCTACATAGCGCGCTACGAGACAGCGAGACCAGCCATCCAATGGTTCAGACACAGAGATAACTAGGTCCCAAAACAGAAGCTTAAAAACAATTAAGCATATGTGCACCAAAGGCACCAGAAAGCACTTAGACAGCTTGGAAATCAGAAGGGAAATCCAACCCCGCAAACGGAAGTCAAAACAGAGCTCAAACGAGCAAGTTATGGTCAAAACAAAGCCATGTCCGAACTTGTGTCCGGACATCAATGTTCGGACACAGGTCGAACCTTAAAACAGAAGCAGAGACAGAGGTGTCCGTACATCAAAGCTCGGACTGATGTTCGGACGCCCTTCGGAAATCAGATACGCGCAGAGTCCGAACTTGTGTCCGGACACAAGTCGAGGCAAAACCCGAGAATACAGAAGGCTATGTCCGAACTTCAAACCTCGGACGGAAGTTCAGACACAATAAAACTTCAGAAAATTTAAAACGCAACGATGCATGTCCGAACTTCCAAGGTCGGACGGAAGTTCGGACACGACGAAAAACACAGTGAACAGAGGCGATTTTCACACAAACCGAGGCACCAAAACAATGTCAAAACATTATAAGTTAGCAGAAAACAACCTTGGGGGTTTGTAAGAGTTAAAACGGCATTAAACAGACAGTTCACAATCACAATTTCAAGACAAAACACAACTCGAATCAGAACCTGAACGAAACTCCCCAAGGCTGAACACACAAGCCGAATCCATAAGCCACCTACCTCGATAATCAGCAGACGGAAACCAATCTGAACAGCAGAGCCAACCAACAAACAGAATTCCCGAATGCAGAACGACAATACACCCGAACAACGTAACTGAAGAACAAACCGAAATCAGAACCAAATTCCCAAATCATAAACTGCCATCGCAAACGAATTCACAATTCGTACCTGAATCTAACAGCAAAGGAACCACAGAGGAGAGTCCGAACACAGCCACGCAGAAGGATTGAAGATTCTGACGGCAGATTGCAGAAACCTAAATCAGAAGGGGGGAAGGTTTCCCAAATGCAGAATTGAACGAGAATAGACTACGCTCTTACCTTATACTGAAACTGGTTTCCAGGACGAGGCAGAATCCACAGCAGAATTCCAAGAGGAGCCACAATCCACAGCACTTGAGAGGATGAGCAGCACGTAACTTTTGAGAGAGAGAACAGAGAAGGGAGCGCACTGACGGTTTCCAAATGAGCGATGGTTAGAACGTGATTGAGAGTGAGGGGAATTAAGGAAATAACTTTACTGATTTAATTACCTATCAGTAATTAGAAGGGGGGACGGAAAATGACCCATTAGTCCTCGCCTTTAATTAAAAGGACTCCCATGTCCCGAAGGATTAAATAACTCATTTAATCAGCTTGTAACAAGATAGAATACAAAGGAAATTCTGAAATAAACTTTGGGTTATAACATCACCTCCCCCTTAAAAGAATTTTGTCCTCGAAATTAAACGTACCTACTGCTCGAAGAGGGCGGGGAACTTAGAACGCACTTCACTTTCGACCTCCCAGGTCACCTCTTCCTCGGACTGACCCGACCACTACACCTTCACCAAGGGCATGGTCTTACTCCTGAGCTTACAAATATCTCGAGATAGGATCCTCGAAGGAACTGCCTTGAACGTGAAGTCCTCCCTCAACTGAAGCGGACTGAAGTCAATCACATGCGACGGGTCCGGAATATACTTCCTCAGCATAGACACATGGAAGACACTGTGAACTCCAGCCAACGACGGTGGCAAAGCTAAACGATAGGCAACCGGTCCGATCCTCTCCAGGATCTCAAAAGGACCCACAAAGCAAGGGCTAAGCTTGTCTCTCTTCCAAAACCGAACAACTCCTCGAACTGGAGAAACCTTGAGATACACATGGTCACCCACCTCAAACTCTAGAGGTCGTCTCCTCTGATTGGCGTAACTCTTCTGACGACTCTGAGCTACAAGCAGATGCTCTCTGATAGACTGAATCTTAGCTACAGCATCCTCGACCAAGTCTGGCCCAACAACTGCTCTCTGCTTCAGATCATCCCAACAGATGGGTGATCCGCACCTCCTACCATACAAAGCCTCAAACGGGGCCATCCCGATACTAGTCTGGAAGCTGTTATTATACACAAACTCTATCAGCGCCACGTGCTGATCCCAGCTGCCCCCAAAGTCAAGCATGCATGCTTTGAGCATGTCCTCCAGCACCTGATTCGTCCTCTCGGTCTGACCATCTGACTGAGGATGATACGCTGAACTGAAAGACAACTTCGTCCCCATAGCCTGATGCAAACTCTGCCAGAATCTGGATACGAAGCGCGGGTCTCTATCAGACACGATAGAAGCAGGAACTTCATGAAGGAGCACTATCTCATCCATATACAACTGCGCCAGGCGATGCAAACTGAAAGTCTTCCTGACAGGCAAGAAATGAGCACTCTTCGTGAGTCTGTCCACTATCACCCAAACTGCATCAAAACCCCTCGGAGTCTTAGGCAGTCCCATAACAAAGTCCATACCGACGCTCTCCCACTTCCACTCCGGAACGGGAAGAGGCTGAAGCAAACCAGCTGGTCTCTGATGCTCGGCTTTGACCTGCTAACAGGTCTGACATCTAGATACAAAGTCAGATATATCCCTCTTTATGTTACTCCACCAGAACGTCTCCCGAAGGTCCCGGTACATCTTCACACCACCTAGGTGTACCGAGTATGGGGCTCCATGAGCCTCCTGCATGATCTCACGTCTCAAAGCGTCGTCTGCCGGCACACAAACACGGTCTCTGAACCTCAAGCAGCCATCCTCTTAAACTCTGAACTCAGACTCCTGACCGGAAGAGATACTTTCTCTAATCTTACACAAACCGACATCGAGCTCCTGACAGGCCTTGATCTGGTCGATTAAGGTAGGCTGAATCTGCAACGCTGCTAACATCCCAGATCTCTCTGGACGGATGTTGGTAGTTTTAAGGGGGTGTTATTGAAAGCACAGAAAAAGGACAAGTGAACCCTAGCCGTAGTAGTAGTAAAGATGTCGTTCCACTAGGAAATGGGTATATCGATCTCCCTAGTTTCGGTAATCGGTTATAAAACAGTAAATAAAGGGGGTTTAGCCGAAGACAAGTGTATTGGTTTGGTACAAAGAGGAATTGTAAAATAAAAGCAGTAGAAAAAATGTGATGTAATGAATTGGAATGGAAAGCACCTTTAGGATGGTTGTAATCCCCTAAATTCACCCCAACTATATTAGTAAACCCACTTCACTCAGGTTGTCTATCTGGACTAATGTAAAGGTCCTTCAAATCATGAATAAACCAACTCTTACCTAGCTTGCTTCCAACTCTCTAATCAAGTAGAGTTCAAATCACTAGATAGCATTAATAACAAGTCCATATTAATAGCCTTAAATTTCATCAACTAATCAAGCTAGCCATAATCTAAAGTTCCTCTCTTTTTTCGGTCACAACTCCCAACTCAAAATCATATGTTGTTGGAAATCACCACAAATGCTATAAATGATCAGGTTATAACATTAATGAAATAAAAGAGAGAAAACAACCGCAATAAATAAAGTGTAGGTTTTACAACATAGATGGGGGATTTAAGTTCATATCCCCATCCCAAAGTGCTAATAGAATTACTCAAGCATAATGATAAGTAAAACTAAGAGGGGGATAGAAGAAGCCATGTTTATGAAGGTGGTTGAGCAATTCTTCCTTCTCTTTCCCTGCTTGGTCTTCTATCTTCTGGTGGAAATGGGATGATAAATGGAGGTGTGTGTGGATGAATATTGTGTGATCACGTGGAGGAATGAATGGGTGTTTTAGTAGTAGTGTAAACACTACGTACTGTAGGTGGTGGTATGGATGTAATGGGATGAAGATGATTAGTAGTAGTAGTAATACTACGTACTGGGTGGAATGGAAATGTGGAGGATTTATGGAGGGAGAGATTGATGTCTCGAAGACTGTGTGTTGAATGAGAGGGACTTGAGTTCTATTTATAGAACTCTTTGGGTGAGTACGTAGCATAGCAGATGGTGGTGGGAAATGACGCTGGAGTTTGTGAGTGGAAGGGTGAGTGTTTATCGTGGGTGATGAGCTGAAAAGAACGGATTAATCAGTGGGAAAGATGGATTATTGAGGTATGGGGCGGTGGTTAATCTGGAAAGGAAGTACAGACATTGGAGTTATGGGGCGGTGCAGTATAATAAGAAGAGAATCTCTTCTTTTCAATCGCGCGCTATAGACGTTGATGAAACCTTTTGGTCCGGGACATAGGGTATGGTTTAAGTCCCGGACCATGCTTAAAATCTGGTCGAGAGAATTGCTTCATTGTGGTCCGGGTCTTCACTCCTGCTTCAAGTCCCGGACCCTAAACGATTTTTATAAGAGAAAGCAGTCACATTGTGGTCCGGGTCTTCACTCTTCCACCAAGTCCCGCACCATACAATATTTCAATTCGAGATTTGAGTCACGTTGTGGTCCGGGTCTTTGCTCCATAGTTAGGTCCCGGACCAAGCTTGGATTTAAGTCGATGATGAATATCTTGACTCTATTTAGCTTGTTTGATTTGTCATGTGTTCCAACAATGATAGGAATGTGTTTCTATTGAGATTAAATACCTAAAAAAGCACACAAAAACCATAAAAGAAGACAATTGCAATAAAAACATAAAATTACTTATAAGACAGGAATTTAGCAGTAAATGATAACAAATTGGGTCTCAAAAGACCCTTTAGAAATAGGTAAATTCCTGACTTATCAACGTCCCCACACTTAACCTTTGCTTGTCCTCAAGCAATTACTGCAAGCAAGATGTACCAGATTTTCAAAAGCGGGGATTTATCAGGTCAGGAAAATGTTCAAGGAAATCTAATGCTGAAAGACAGTCAAAAGAAACAGCGATTAGTACTGCAAGTTTTCTTAAACAGTGAAGCTGGGGTTTTTGACAAATGCATGAGATTATCGTCATAATTGTTTAATCCAAACTGTACTCGGGGCTTTTCTTTCCTTTTTCTTTCCACAATTCATTGGACGACAAGGGGCAAGAAGTAATGTCATATTCCACATTACCTTTCATTGCCACATACTCATAATCAAGGAAGAATTTGCAACAAACTGTTTAGCATGAAAGAACTTTCCTTCCAATTTTTCTGAGTAAGCATTATTCATTTCATCCCCTCAGACTTTTTCTCCCCATCCTTGTAGCGGTGTTGGGCCTTCTATCCCAGATCAGATGATCTTAGGTAGATAAGTGATGAGACACTCCAAGAGCTTAATTACCGAATGGGAGAGGCCTGTTCCGGTTCAGAGTAGATTAGAGGAGTACCTTGCCTTTGTCCTGTCCTTCCATTCATTCCAAAACTTTCCCAAAGCCCCAAGTTAGTTCAAACAAAATAGTCACATGATGGTCTCACCTTTTATTTGAAGGAAATAGATGAAAATTTTAACCAAAACTCACAATCCAAGCAGTATAACCAAAGTTTTTATGACCGAAATTTCAGATTAAATCTCAAAAAAAAATTTCGCTACTCGTACGTTATTCCCGACTGATGCATCTGACCACAAGTGAAAACTAAGTATGTCGAATTAAAAATTTTTGTGGGGGTTATCAAAGGTTAGTGAAGGGGGAATAAGTATTGTCAGGAGCCACTGAAAACAAACATTTTAGATGTGCAACCCCCATACTACGTCCCCACACTTAGAAAATAGCAATGTCCTCATTGCTACTAGAATATGAGTATAGTGCAAAAGAAAGAATAGGACTTCCCTAAATAAGCGGTGAAGATGACGTCCCCACACTTAGGACAAGGAACGGGAGACTTATGGGTTGGAAAAATTTCGGCAGAGTCTCCTTTGTAATCTTTCGATATCGCACACAGAAGATGGCAGTCCTGTTTGAATATCTAGAAGCAACAGACATCGCATAGCAACAAAATAGGAGATGCACAACAAAGTAGTTCAAAGTAGCAGTAGTGCAGAATTAACATCAACAAACCAAAGCGAAAGTAAAAGGTACTAGAGGTAGCAACGTACTAATCTAAAAAGACATCAGAATAGCACAAATGTCAAAGTCAGGTGAAAATCCATAAGAGCAATAAAAGATAGGTAGATGGATGTAGGTCTGGAGCATAGACCGACTCATGTACTACCGCCGGGGCATGCGCCAAGACTCCAACTGTGAGAAGCGCTCATCATAAGCCTAGAATTGGGCATCCTGCTGGGCCTGGTACTCAGCAAACTGAGCAGCCTGCTGAGCCTGGTACTTGGCAAACTGAGCAGCCTGTCGAGCCTCGTAGTCAGTCTGACGGGTCTCTAAAGCTGAGAGTCTCTGACCATACCCATCTAGACGACTATCTATCTGATCAAAGCGGGCTGTGGCCGTCCCCTTCCAGTCTCTAAACTCACACAGCAGCTCGTCATAACCCGGGGCCGGTCCAGCAGGTATCGGAATGTCTTGGGCCCCATCACCTACAGCATCAGCCTCAACAGCAACCTCATCAGCAACTCGGGGTGCTCGTGCAGCGCGGCGACGCTTCACCCACTGATCATCCACCTTCTCCCACTGATAGAAGCGCATCATCGTCATGTCAATGGAAGACCGGGGGTATTGGGGTTCTTCATTTGAGCAATCTACCCCGGCGTCATCGAAGAAAGACTGCAATAGGTGGGGAAAGGGAAGAGAGCCACTGCTGTCTGTGTCAACAATCCGAAGCATGGACTGAAAGATGATCCCATGCAAAGCGATGGGGTACGCTACCTGCGCAAGCTCATCATCCAACAGGTAGCGCAGGACATAGCAGTCAATTACATTCAGGTCCGCACACTCCCTGGGTCGGACATTGTACATGATGATCCCCAAGATCAGACGCTCCAACGGTGTGGGTAGTTTGTCACCTGTAATCACCTGCTTGTCCCTTTGGTTCCGCCTCTGGCGGTTTTGGACTGCTGGATCATTCACAATCAGATTCAGATAGTGATCCTTGGCCTGACGCTCACGTAGTTCTTGATTTTCCCGGTCCTCGTCAGTCGGGTTTCTAGTCCTAACCGGTAATTGCAAGGCATTTCTAATACCCGAGCTACTCACATTTATGTCCTTCCCCTTAACATTTGACTTAATAACTCTGCCGTTCTCGCTCACCGTGGCATTAGCATAGAATAGTTTCACCAAACGCGGGTAGAATTCCCTCCCCGGGTCAACAGACATAACCAGTTCCTGCTCCAAATATATTTTCCAAATTGAACTCAGTGATTAGGGATGGGCAGACTGACCTTTCGTAAATAATTTTGCGTTCTTTGGCTCGGAACCAATCCACGCAGCTCGAGAAACGAATTCGGAAAGCTCAGTTTCTTGGACCCGAAGTGGGGCAGCCGCTGATGAAGAAGAAGCCCCGGCAGTGTTGGCGCGTCGAGCTCGTTTGGATGCCATTGAATTTTCAAGATTAAGGACGTGTTTGGTGTGGTCCGTTGACAGTTGTAACAGAGAGGGAGAGTGGTGTGTGCGGGTTGTGCGACAGAGGTGGTGTGGTGTTGGATGGTGGCAGCGGTTGAGGGTGGGTGGAAGTGGCGAATGCGAGAGAGGGAGTTAGCGGTGGTCACAGGTGGTGTGGTGTGGCGCGGCGAAGTCGAATTGGGTGCAGGAGAGAGTGTGGTGGTGGTGGGAGACGGAACAGGGCGGAGAGGCGGTGAGAGCGGAAGTTGGGTGTGGTGTTGGGACTGCGACGGCGAACTGGAGGAGAGGAGAGTGAATGCGGTAGAGGGATTGAGTATAGCGAGGTTGGAGGGTTGTGGCGGTGTGGAGTCGGAGATGGGAATGTGGGTGGCGAAGGCGGTAGTGAGGGCTGGTTGGTAAGGATTTGCGAGACGGGTGCAGAGAGGCGACGGGTTAGAGGGGTGGGGGTGCGACTGGCCGGAGAGGTGGTGCTGGTGTGGAGCGAAGTTGAGAACGAGAGTGGTGATAGAGGGGATTGAGGGTTTGGTTGTGAAGTCGGAGGCGAGAGCGAGAGAGGGAGTTGGGGTTGCAGAGAATCGAGATTGAAGATAGAAGATGAATGAAGATGACGAGTTTTTGCTTCGTGTTGTGTTTTTTTTTTCTGAAGCTTTGATGGTCCGGGACCTAAGATGTGTAAGAGGTCCCGGACCGCTATGGAAAAACTGGTCGAAACTTGCTGTGACATTGGGTCCGGGACTTAAGATGTGTATAAAGTCCCGGCCCATCATCTTCAATTCTCGGAAATGCTCACACTCGCGGGTCCGGGACTTAAGATATGGACTAAGTCCCGGACCACCCCACAATTTTTGTTCGAGAGTCACCCACTCCTCTGGTCCCGGACTTAAGATGTGGTTGAAGTCCCGGACCACTCTGTTTGGTCTACCGAAGGAGTGTCTTCTATTTCTCTGTTTTTCTTCCTACACTTTGACAACAAACAACCGAAGAGAAATAGCTAAAAAAGTAATTAGCACACATAGAACATGAATCAAAACTAAAATAAAGAAGATAAATGTAAGAAGATTGGGTTGCCTCCCAATGAGCTGCCCGTCTTTTCGGTCTTTGGCTAGACCATGTGAGGTTAGATCAAACCTGAGTTTCTTGTAAGTAAAGAGGACGTTCATCAACCTTCCCGATGTTGCCCCCGAGGTAATGCTTCAACCTGGACCCATTGACCATGAATGTTTCTCCCTTGATGTTTTTGAGCTCGATTGCACCATATGGAGTCACTTTGGTGATGGTGAATGGTCCAGACCAATGTGATTTTAGTTTTCCCGGAAAGAGTTTTAATCTTGAGTTGTAAAGCAACACTCGATCTCCCTCATGGAACTCCCGCTTTAGGATCATCTTGTCATGCCATCTCTTAGTCTTTTCCTTGTAGATGCGGTTGTTCTCATAGGCATCTTCCCTGAATTCTTCTAGTTCGGTGAGTTGAAACTTTCTTTTGTCAGCGGCACTCTTTAGGTCGAAGTTCACGGCTTTTACAGCCCAAAAGGATTTGTGTTCTAACTCGACGGGTAAGTGGCAAGCCTTTCCGAAGACTAGACGGTATGGAGACATCCCTATGGGAGTCTTGTATGCTGTTCGGTAAGCCCATAGTGCATCGTCGAGTTTTAAAGACCAATCTTTCCTGGATGAGTTCACGGTCTTTTGCAGTATCCATTTCAATTCTCTGTTGGTTACCTCGGCTTGTCCATTGGTTTGAGGGTGGTAGGTAGGGATACCTTATGTCTCACTCCATATTTTTCCATTAATGCATCGAATTGTTTATTGCAGAAGTGAGATCCCCCATCACTTAGAATTGCTCGAGGCACCCCAAATCTTGTGAAGATGTTTTTCCTTAAGAACTTAGTTACCACCTTGGCATCATTGGTGGGGGATGCAATGGCTTCCACCCATTTGGTGACATAGTCAACTGCCACCAAGATGAAGAGATTGGAGTGAGAGGAGGGAAAAGGACCCATGAAATCGATGCCCCATAGATCAAAGGGTTCAACCTCGATCATCACATTTAATGGCATCTCATGCTTTCGAGATATGTTCCCTAGCATTTGGCAACGCTCACAAGCGGCTACAAAGGCATGGCAGTCTTTATGAAGCGTTTTCCAGAAGAATCCGGACTGTAGCACCTTGGCTGCTGTCCTCGCTGGTCCGTGGTGTCCTCCTACTTCAAGAGAGTGGCAATGGTTGAGGATGTTTTGAACTTCATTTTGTGGTACACACCTTCTGATCATTCCATCGGCACAGACTCGGAAAAGGTAAGGGTCATCCCAAAAGTAGTGTTGACGTCAGCGAAAATTTCTTCCTCTGCTGGTATGTAAGCTCAAATGGTATTACTCCTCTTACCAAGTAGTTTGCAATGTCGGCAAACCATGGATCTCCGGTCTCTCCAATGGTGAATACTGTTTCATCTGGAAAAAGTTCATTTATAGGAGCATTTTCTTCCGGTGTCTCCAAACGAGACAAGTGATCAGCAACAACATTTTGAGTGCCTGGTTTATCTCTAACTTCGATTTCAAATTCTTGCAACAACAGAATCCATCGCAAGAGCCTCGGTTTGGCGTCCTCTTTGGTGAAGAGATATTTGAGAGCTGAATGGTCGGTATGTACAATTACCTTGCTACCCAAGAGATAAGAGCGGAACTTATCTAGTGCAAAGACGATCGCCAGAAGTTCCTTTTCGGTTGTAGAGTAGTTCTTCTGGGCGTCGTTCAAGGTCTTGCTAGCATAATAAATGGTTCTCAACACCTTGTCTCTCTTCTGACACAGAGCCGCCCCAACTGCGTAGTCACTGGCATCGCACATGATTTCGAAAGGAAGATTCCAATCCGGTGACACCACAATAGGAGCTGAGATGAGGCATTCCTTCAAGGTATTAAAGGATTCAAGGCATTCCTGGGTGAAGTCAAATTTGGTATCCTTGGCTAGGAGGTCAAAGTGGTTTAGAGATTTTTGAGAAATCCTTTATAAACCTCCTGTAGAATCCGGCATGCCCGAGGAAACTTCTAATGTCTTTGACTGAGTTTGGTGGCGGGAGCTTCTCGATAACTTCTACCTTGGCCTTGTCAACTTCTATGCCTTTGGAGGAGATTTATGTCCAAGGACAATCCCTTCCCTGACCATGAAGTGGCACTTCTCCCAGTTGAGCACCAAATTTGTCTCTTCACATCGTGTCAGTATGGCATCCAATTTGCTAAACATGTTTCAAATGTGAGCCCGAAAACTGAGAATCATCCATGAACACTTCGATGCTTTTCTCCAAGAACTCTGAGAATATGGCCATCATGCACCTTTGGAATGTGGCAGGTGCATTGCATAGACCAAATGGCATCCTTCGGTAGGCAAAAGTTCCATACGGGCAGGTGAAGGTTGTCTTCTCTTGATCTTCAGGGGCTATGGGGATTTGAAAGTATCCCGAATAACCATCAAGGAAACAGTAGTAATCTTGACCTGCCAGCCTCGAGCATCTGATCAATGAATGGCAAGGGGAAATGATCCTTTCTTGTGGCGGCATTGAGTTTTCTATAGTCTATACAGACTCTCCACCCTGTAGTAGTTCGTTGGGGGACTAACTCACCCCTTTCATTAGGTACTACCGTAGTTCCTCCCTTCTTTGGCACCACTTGCACCGGACTCACCCACTTGCTATCAGAAATGGGGTAGATGATGTCGGAGTCCAGTAGTTTAAGCACCTCCTTTTTGACAACTTCTTTCATGTTCGGATTCAGCCTCCTTTGTGGTTGAACTAGTGGTTTGAAGCTATCCTCCATGAAGATTCGATGAGTGCAGAAGTTAGGATTGATACCCTTTATATCAGAAATGGACCACCCGATGGCTCTCTTGTGGCTTCGAAGCACTTTCAACAAACTGTCCTCCTGTGTACCTGTGAGAGAAGAAGAGATAATGACAGGAAGATCACAGGGGTTAGTTAGGTAGACATATTTTAGATGAGAGGGAAGAGGCTTCAATTCTATGGTAGGTGGCTTCTCAATCGAGGTGAGGAGCTTTTGTGCAGTCCGTTCCAAGGGCTCCGGTGGTGGGTAGTATGATCGATAAGGCATAGACCTCCTGTCTAATTCAGCCACCATCTCTTTTACTTCTGGTTCATCCTCCCAGTCTCCACAAGGATCAGTCAGAGCAGTAGTCAAAGTATCACACTCAAAACAATTAGAGTAATTATCTTGTAAAAGAGATTCAACAACATCTATAGTGAAAGCAGCTTCCGCATGTGCGGGTTTCTTTACTACCTTGGACATGTCAAATTCAAGTTTCTCATCATGGAATCTTAAGATAATTTTTCCACTTTCCACATCTATCAGAGTCCTAGCAGTCCTTAAGAAAGGACGACCTAAAATTAGCGGAACTCTAGCATCCTCCTCCATATCGATGACAATAAAATCTGCCGGAAAAACAAATGTCCCTACGGTCACTACCAAATCCTCGACTTTCCCTTTTGGGAAGACTAGAGACCTATCAGCTAGTTGCAATTGCATGGCAGTGGGTGCACATTCACCAATCCCAAGTTTATTGAAAATTGAAAGTGGCATGAGATTTATGCTTGCACCTAAATCACATAATCCACTACCACAATTTATATTACCGATAGAGCAAGGGATTATAGGCAAACCAGGATCTCCAAGTTTTGGAGGAGGGTTCCGTAGTAGGACTGCCGAGATCTCTTCAGTGAGTTGCACCGTCTCCGTTCCAAGCGTGTTCTTTTATTAGCTAGGATGTCCTTCATGAACTTGGCGTAGATCGGCATTTGTTTCAGAGCATCTGCAAAAGGAAGATTGATTGTCAGTTTGTTAAAGATGCTTAAAAACTTCCCAAATTGTTCATCTAAGTTTCTCTTTTTAAGTCTATTTGGGAATGGAAGAGGAAGTGGAGGTCTAGCAAGAGTAGAAGGAGAAGATGATTCAGGAGCCTCTTTCTCCTTGGGAGTGTCTTTCGGTTGAGGAGGAACTTCCTCAACAATCTCTTGTTCTTCTTCTTGATGATCTTGACTTTCATTTTGGATCTCTTGGTTGTCTGGTGGGTAGGAGGGTTGAAGATCCCGGCCGCTTCTCAAGGTTATTGCTTTAGCTTCTTCCCTTGGATTGGGATTTGGTTGACTTGGAAGGGTGCCCGGTGGTCTTCGGGAGATTTGCTGAGATATCTGACTAAGCTGGGTTTCAATGTTTTGTTGAAAGCCTCTTGTTCTGAAAACTTGGTCTTTGTAGCGATGATAAAGTCAGCCATTAGGTTCTCTAACCTTGAAGTCCCGCTGGGGGCAGAAGATTGTGGCTCTTGTTGTTTTTGATTTTGGAACCCGGAGGGGCTCCTTGTGGTCTATACCCTTGTTGAAGGTTTGAAGGTTGATTGGGTTGTTGGGGTCTGTACCCTTGGGAGTTGTTGTAAGTTTGTCTCTGTCCTCCTTGGCCTTGGTCGGTTCTCCACGAAAAGTTTGGATGGTTTCTCCATGGCGCGTTGTTGTTGTATGCTTGGTTGCCGATGAAGTTTACATCCTCCGTTGGTTCATCTCTTCACAGCATCTAGTGTCGTGAGGACCCGCACAAATGGCACATCCCTCTGAGGTTTGGCTGGAAGATGAAGAAGCTATTGTCTTGACAATTTCGGTTTGTGCGGTAGCTAGCTTCTTACCATCTTCGTGAGAGACGAGATCTGTGCTGAGAGATGATCGGTGGGTTGTACATGAAGAAGGCCGGCTGCTCTTGGTGCTCTCCCCTTTGCTCTGGACCATTGTCTTGTGTCACTCGTCATTGTCTCTAAGAGCTCCATTCCTTCTTCAGGAGACTTTGTCATGAAACTTCCTCCTGCAGAGGAGTTTACAAGAAGGCGGTTGGAGTCGTCTAGCCCGTTGAAGAATGACAAGCATAGTGATTGGTCGTCTAGGCCATGGTGTGAGCAGTTCAATAGCATCTTTGAACCGGTCCCAAGCATCGTATAAAGTCTCGCCTGGTTCTTGGCAGAAGGTGTTTATTTCACCGATTAGCTTCCTCGTCCTGCTTGTGGGATAGTACTTGGCAAGAAACTTGCTAGCCATTTGCTCCCATGTTTGGATGGATTTTGACGGGAGGCTTCGATACCATCTTAGAGCGAGTCGGATAATGAATGTGGAAAGAGTTGTAGCCGGATCCTCTCGTTCAGATTGCCCGTTTTGCCGAATGAGTTGCAGAAGTCCAAGAAGAGGCTCAAGTGATTTGGAGCATCATCCAGATTCGCCCCACTGAATTTTCCTTGATCCCGAATTGCAGTGATAAAATGGGTTTTGAAGGCCCATTGAGAAGCTTCATTTGGTGTCAAGGTTGGAAGAACTATCGCTGATGCTCTTCCTTCGGTGTTCGGCCGGTGGTAGTCCTTGAGAGGTCAGTGTTGGATTGGTGGTGTCTCTGACTCGTGGTGATCATCGGCCATGGTGTGATTGAATAAATTCCTTCTGATCCTCCTAAATGATCTTTCAGGCTCGGACCTTGGACTAGCGAGAGGAGAGTTGCTAGTTCGAGTACTTGGCATGCACAGGAGAAAAGAAAAATAAGAGTTAAAGGAAACTTAAAATAAATGAAACCGAAATTACCGAAACTGGGGAAAGTGATAGGGACTATCAATTTCCCCGGCAGCGGCGCCAAAAACTTGTTGGTAGTTTTAAGGGGGTGTTATTGAAAGCACAGAAAAAGGGCAAGTGAACCCTAGTCGTAGTAGTAGTAAAGATGTCGTTCCACTAGGAAATTGGTATATCGATCTCCCTAGTTTCGGTAATCGGTTATAAAACAGTAAATAAAGGGGGTTTAGCCGAAGGCAAGTGTATTGGTTTGGTACAAAGAGGAATTGTAAAATAAAAGCAGTAGAAAAAATGTGATGTAATGAATTGGAATGAAAGCACCTTTAGGATGGTTGTAATCCCCTAAATTCACCCCAACTATATTAGTAAACCCACTTCACTCAGGTTGTCTATCTGGACTAATGTAAAGGTCCTTCAAATCATGAATAAACCAACTCTTACCTAGCTTGCTTCCAACTCTCTAATCAAGTAGAGTTCAAATCACTAGATAGCATTAATAACAAGTCCATATTAATAGCCTTAAATTTCACCAACTAATCAAGCTAGCCATAATCTAAGGTTCCTCTCTTTTTTCGGTCACAACTCCCAACTCAAAATCATATGTTGTTGGAAATCACCACAAATGCTATAAATGATCAGGTTATAACATTAATGAAATAAAAGAGAGAAAACAACCGCAATAAATAAAGTGTAGGTTTTACAACATAGATGGGGGATTTAAGTTCATATCCCCATCCCAAAGTGCTAATAGAATTACTCAAGCATAATGATAAGTAAAACTAAGAGGGGATAGAAGAAGCCATGTTTATGAAGGTGGTTGTGCAATTCTTCCTTCTCTTTCCTGCTTGGTCTTCTATCTTCTGGTGGAAATGGGATGATAAATGGAGGTGTGTGGATGAATATTGTGTGATCACGTGGAGGAATGAATGGGTGTTTTAGTAGTAGTGTAAACACTACGTACTGTAGGTGGTGGTATGGATGTAATGGGATGAAGATGATTAGTAGTAGTAGTAATACTACGTACTGGGTGGAATGGAAATGTGGAGGATTTATGGAGGGAGAGATTGATGTCTCGAAGACTGTGTGTTGAATGAGAGGGACTTGAGTTCTATTTATAGAACTCTTTGGGTGAGTACGTAGCATAGCAGATGGTGG
Organism: Limonium bicolor; assembly: GCA_023374045.1. NCBI lineage: Eukaryota > Viridiplantae > Streptophyta > Magnoliopsida > Caryophyllales > Plumbaginaceae > Limonium > Limonium bicolor. The sequence goes on along the minus strand of CM041781.1, from coordinate 116,790,308 downwards.
TGGGAAATGACGCTGGAGTTTGTGAGTGGAAGGGTGAGTGTTTATCGTGGGTGATGAGCTGAAAAGAACGGATTAATCAGTGGGAAAGATGGATTATTGAGGTATGGGGCGGTGGTTAATCTGGAAAGGAAGTACAGACATTGGAGTTATGGGGCGGCGCAGTATAATAAGAAGAGAATCTCTTCTTTTCAATCGCGCGCTATAGACGTTGATGAAACCTTTTGGTCCGGGACATAGGGTATGGTTCAAGTCCCGGACCATGCTTAAAATCTGGTCGAGAGAATTGCTTCATTGTGGTCCGGGTCTTCACTCCTGCTTCAAGTCCCAGACCATAAACGATTTTTATAAGAGAAAGCAGTCACATTGTGGTCCGGGTCTTCACTCTTCCACCAAGTCCCGGACCATACAATATTTCAATTCGAGATTTGAGTCACGTTGTGGTCCGGGTCTTTGCTCCATAGTTAGGTCCCGGACCAAGCTTGGATTTAAGTCGATGATGAATATCTTGACTCTATTTAGCTTGTTTGATTTTTCATGTGTTCCAACAATGATAGGAATGTGTTTCTATTGAGATTAAATACCTGAAAAAGCACACAAAAACCATAAAAGAAGACAATTGCAATAAAAACATAAAATTACTTATAAGACAGGAATTTAGCAGTAAATGATAACAAATTGGGTCTCAAAAGACCCTTTAGAAATAGGTAAATTCCTGACTTATCAACGGACGACCCAGATACCCATACGCTGTAACTCGAGAGCAGACCTCTGCACCCCAGACAAAGCACAAACAGCCCAAGACGGACCCCTCCTACTGAGCGCATCAGCAACCACATTCGCCCTACCCGGGTGGTAAAGGATCTCCAGATCATAATCATGTAGCAACTACAACCACCTCCTCTGCCTCAAGTTCAACTCCTTCTGAGTGAACAGATACTTGAGGCTCATGTGGTCTGTATACACCTTGCACGCCGCTCCATACAGGTAGTGCCTCCAAATCTTTAACGCAAAAACCACAGCAGCCAGCTCCAGGTCGTGGGTCGGATAGTTCTTCTCATATGGCTTCAACTGACGAGAGCCATATCCTACTACCTTCCCATGCTGCATCAGAACACACCCAAGTCCCTTATGGGATGCATCGCAGAAAACCTCTAGTCTGTCACTACCCTCTGGAAGGGTCAGAATCGGCGCAGATGTCAACCTCTTCTTCAGCTCCTGAAAGCACTGCTCACAGGCCTCGCTCCACTCAAACTTCACATCCTTCTGCAGCAGACGAGTCAAAGGAATCACGAGCTTGGAGAAGCCCTCCACAAACTTACGATAGTAGCCCGCTAGTCCAAGGAAGCTACGAATCTCTCCAACATTAGTAGGCCTGGCCCACTCAGTAATAGCTCTAATCTTCTCTGGATCTACGGAGATACCATCCTTGGAGACAACGTGTCCCAAGAATACCACCTGATCCAACCAGAACTCGCACTTCTTCAGCTTCGCATACAGCTCCTTCTCCCTCAAAGTCTGGAGAACAGTCCTCAAATGCCCCTCGTGCTCCTCAGCACTCTTGGAATACACCAAGATATCATCTATAAACACCACGAAGAACTGGTCTAGAAAGGGCTTGAACACCCGGTTCATCATGTCCATAAACACAGAAGGCGCATTCGTCAAACCGAATGGCATCACTAGGAACTCGTAATGTCCATAACGAGTCCTGAAGGCGGACTTAGGCACGTCATCTGCCTTAATCCTCAGCTGATGATAACCAGACCTCAGATCGATCTTCGAAAACACCTTAGCTCCTGCTAACTGGTTGAACAAATCATCTATGCGCGGGAGAGGGTACCTATTCTTAATCGTAACCTTGTTGAGCTCCCTGTAGTCAATGCACAAACGCATGCTACCGTCCTTCTTCTTAACAAATAACACTGGCGCTCCCCAAGGCGACACACTAGAGCGAATGAAGCCCTTGTCCAACAACTCCTGCAACTGAACCTTCAACTCCTTGAGCTCAGCAGGCGCCATGCGGTATGGGGCCTTAGAAATGGGCTGAGTCTCAGGTGCGAGCTCGATCGAGAACTCCACCTCTCTGATAGGGGGAAGCCTAGGTACGTCATCCTGGAACACATCTGGGAAGTCTCTAACCACTGGAATCTCCTCCAACTTCGCATCCTTGCGAACCTCAGGGATGTAACACAGATATCCCTGGCATCCCTTCCTCAGAAATCGAAATGCCTGCATAGCTGATATGACTGGCGGCGAGCACGGGAGTCCATTCCCTGCTACAACTAGGCGGGGCTGACCCGGCTCCTCAAAAGTGACTCTCGAAGCAGCACAATCAATGTGGGCATGGTGCGCAGCAAGCCAATCCATGCCCAGAATCACATCAAAACTTGTCATCTCCATCGGAATGAGGTTAGCACACAGAGTCCTATCTCTAACTAACACATGACTATCTTTACAAACAGAATTCAAAAGCATAGAAGAGTCCCTAACCAATGGACTATGCACACATAACTCAACACCTAGAGGCACAATAGGCAAACCGAGCTCACCCACTAACTCAGCAGAAATAAAAGAGTCGGTGGCTCCAGAGTCAAACAAACAAAAGACAGAATGAGAAGACAGTTGAAGAATACCTGTAACAACTCTGTTAGTCGATCGGTCTCTCTCTCCAGCCATCGCGTACACTCTAGCCTGGCCCTGGGGCTTCTTCTGCTCAGCCCGGTCTCGATCTCTAGACCCAGATGCAGATCCTCCAGCTCCACCCCCAGTGCTACCCCTGCTCCTCTCAGCCCGTGGGCAGTCAGCTACCCTATGCTCCAAGGACCCACACTTGAAGCAGGCTCCGGACTTCCTGTAGCAGTCCTGGCCTTGGTGAAACTTGCCACAGACCTGGCACTTCGGAGCGGGAGCTGACGAAGACGAACCACCTCTATCTCTCGAACGGTCTCCAGCTCGATCTTCAGTAGACTGCTTCTTCTGAGAAGCAGACTGATCCCTCATATCACTCTCGTCGGACCGCTGCATCCTCTTCTGGTCCTTCCCTCCAGACTAGCGGCCCCTCAAATCAGCCTCTACCAACAGGGCGACATCAGCAATGTCCCTGAAGGTCTTGTGACGCAGCGGCGTCACAACAGAGTGAATATCCGGCCTCAAGCCGCTCTCAAACTTCCTGGCCTTCCTATGCTCATCTGGCTCAGGTGCAAACTTCGACAGACTGATGAACTTCCTGACATACTCCTCCACACCCATATCGCGCCCCTGGCGAAGCCTATTATACTCCAAGATACGCTGGTCCTTATAGACGTCGGGGTAGAACTGCTTGTTGAACTCCCTGATGAACTGCTCCCACGTCCAAGGCTCGGGGAACTTCCCCATCACAGACCTCTACCACTCCTTGGCTTCGGCCTTGAAAAGAAAGGTGGCAAAGTCCACCTTCTGCTCCTCCTCAGAGCCCATAACACGCAGCAAATCCTCCACCTCTGACAGCCAATGACTGGCCTCCTGGGGATTTCCTGCCCCGTCAAATGATGGCGGCTTCAACTTCATGAACTCCTGAAGCGCCTTCACATTCCGGCCTCCAGCATCCGCCCCAGCTGGGCCTGCTCCGCCAGCTGGTCCTCCTCCAGCTGGTCCACCCCCTGCAGCCATGGTCTGCATGAGCTGCGTCATGAACTGCTGAACAGCATCAGCAACGTTCCCTGGGGCCCTTCTTGGTGGCATTCTAAAAGTCCAACAGCAGTCAATTAGACTCAGACACTAACACTAACGTTTCTGACTGACTGGCTAACTTAAAATCCTAACAGATTAGAACTCAGAGCTCTGATACCACTAAATGTAACACCCGCAAACACTGGCCTAGGAGTTAGGGGTGTCACACGCCGCGTATTATTACATAATGACGCAAGGCTCTAATAAACGAACTTAAACAAGTACCAAACAAGGTCCAAAATGAATATCCAAAAGCGGAAGCTAACTGAAGAGGCCCAAAGGCTCAAAATCAAATACAAATGTCTCAAAAGAATTCAAATAACGAAACAAACTAAGCTCCGGAGCTGAGCAAGTGACCTTCGCCGATCAATCTACAATGTTAGATAGAGTAGGGGAATGAGCAAACAACTATGCCTAGTAGATGACAAGCTTCATCAACCAGCATGCTCAAAACATTTTACAGAATATTATCAAATCAGAAGGAAACGAAAGAATCCACAAGCATGACAGATAACAGAAGCAGAAGTCCATGCAACAAAGGACTAAACAGAGACAGAAGCAGATAGAATCAGAAAACAGAGCGGGACACTAGTTGATCACGGCATACAGACAGAACGAGCAACCAGCTCGTGAACAGAACGAGGAAACCTCACTCGTAAACAGAACAGATGAAACACCTATGCGCAGAATGGGGAACATCACCCGTGAACAGAAGGATCCTACATAGCGCGCTACGAGACAGCGAGACCAGCCATCCAAAGGTTCAGACACAGAGATAACTAGGTCCCAAAATAGAAGCTTAAAAACAATTAAGTATATGTGCACCAAAGGCACCAGAAAGCACTTAGACAGCTTGGAAATCAGAAGGGAAATCCAACCCCGCAAACGGAAGTCAAAACGGAGCTCAAACGTGCAAGTTATGGTCAAAACAGAGCCTTGTCCAAACTTGTGTCCGGACATCAATGTTCGGACACAGGTCGAACCTTAAAACAGAAGCAGAGACATAGGTGTCCGAACATCAAAGCTCGGACTGATGTTCGGACGCCCTTCGGAAATCAGATACGCGCAGAGTCCGAACTTGTGTCCGGACATCCATGTTCGGACACAAGTCGAGGCAAAACCAGAGAATACAGAAGGCTGTGTCCGAACTTCAAAGCTCGGATGGAAGTTCGGACACAGTAAAACTTCAGAAAATTTAAAACGCAATGATGCGTGTCCGAACTTCCAAGGTCGGACGGAAGTTCGGACACGACGAAAAACACAGTGAACAGAGGCGATTTTCACACAAACAGAGGCACCAAAACAATGTCAAAACACTATAAGTTAGCAGAAAACAACCTTCGGGGTTTGTAAGAGTTAAAACGGCATTAAATAGACAGTTCACAATCACAATTTCAAGACAAAACACAACTCGAAACAGAACCGGAACAAAACTCCCCCAGGCTGAAGACACAAGCCGAATCCATAAGCCACATACCTCGATAATTAGCAGATGGAAACCAATCTGAACAGCAGAGCCAACCAACGAACAGAATTCCCAAATGCAGAATGACAATACACCCGAACAACGCAACTGAAGAACAGACCGAAATTAGAACCAAATTCCCAAATCAGAAACTGCCATCGCAAACGAATTCATAATTCGTACTTGAATCTAACAGTAAAGGAACCATAGAGGAGAGTCCGAACACAGCCACGCAAAAGGATTGAAGATTCTGATGGCAGATTGCAGAAACCTAAATCAGAATGGGGGAAGGTTTCCCAAATGCAAAATTGAACGAGAATAGACTACGCTCTTACCTTATACTGAAACCGGTTTCTACAACGAGGTAGAATCCACAGCAGAATTCCAAGAGGAGCCACAATCCACAGCACTTGAGAAGATGAGCAGCACGTAACTTTTGAGAGAGAGAACAGAGAAGGGAGCACACTGACGGTTTCCAAATGAGCGATGGTTAGAACGTGATTGAGAGTGAGGGGAATTAAGGAAATAACTTTACTGATTTAATTACCTATCAGTAATTAGAAGGGAGGACGGAAAATGACCCATTAGTCCTCGCCTTTAATTAAAAGGACTCCCATGTCCTGAAGGATTAAATAACTCATTTAATCAGTTTGTAACAAGATAGTATACAAAGGAAATTGTGAAATAAACTTTGGGTTACAACAAATTCTCACCATCTTATATCTCATAGCATTACTATCTTCTTCCTCATATTCATATCGAACAGTATCCCATAGTGTTATCTTATTTTTATCTCACACATAGTCTCATATCTACTCATACCTCATATATTCCTTATTTCTTAAGTCTCCTTAATCCTCTTCCTTAATTCTCTTAACTTGTACTCACACCGGAGTTAACAAGATAGGTACTTAATATGTATGGTATTCACATCTTCAGTGTGCAATAACCATGATTTATCTAGAAATGTTTATGTAAAACATATTCTCAAATTCTTTTATGCTATGCACACCGTAGTTTATGTAACATACGCTAAGCGGTTTTCGCTCTACCCCCCTGAAAATGGATTACGCCCACGTAATCAACATTATATCATCCTTGAACATAAGTTCAAGATGTCTAATTCTTACCAAGCATTCTAGCTTCCATGTCATCTATCTCACTTATAATTGGATCAGAGGGTCATAACTATGTTAATGGCTTAGTCTCTGTATCGAGGATTCTTAACGGTACTTATACCATATTCTTAACTTAGTTTGGTCTAATCTCCAAGGTAGTGGTCTACTAGCTTCAGCTGCGCGACTCTGATAATCTTAGGCTTAACTACCTTTCTAATCGTTCATAGTATTGTATATCCTTCTGCCTCCTTACAGTTTAGGAATATTGGTCTCTCAGTGGACATGTGTTATCTTTTACATATACGGCCTTAATGAGTTGTAACTCGCCTATCCAGTCTCCTTGAAGATCTTATGTTCATACTCTTAGTGTTTTCTCGAATGTATAAATTGTTCTCTCCAACTGACCTTTGGTCTGAGGATGACCCTTAATCTGAAACTACTGTTTAGTGCTTATTACGTTTTACAGTCTTATCCTTGACACTTTAAGACATGTCCAATGTCTGTGCTTAACAATCTGTGCTCTTCGCACTTCATAGTCCTTAATTATTTGTTCTCTGATTCCTTTGTGTTGTTGGTTCAACTGAATTCTTCTCTTCGACTGTTTGCGGTAGTAGCTGCTCTTTGTCTGATCTTGCGTCGTTGTCCGTGGTACGTAGTCAACTACTTCCCGTGTTCCTTACACCACTCGTCTACATGCATGGGGTACCTTACTGGTACATTACTACTTACCCAACTAACTCATAAATGAGCGTGTTAGGCCTTCAAGCCCCTGTGGGGTGCAGTCTTCCCACGTCTCGTTTTAGTAAACTCATAGTGTTCGTCACACGTTTAGTTATTGCTAATTATGAAGTATTCTGTTGTCGATCTCCTCTTCATCCTTCCATGATAACATTTTTTGTTCTTCTTGAACTTAATCAAGGGAAATTTATTTACTGTGTTCTTAAGTGTGGTATGCTCTAGTTCCTTCTGTATCCCGTACTGATTCGGTCTCTTAGTAACTGAGGTCTCTTTCCATAGAGCCTCTTATCTTCTTTCTCATTTTTGTTCTACTAGGAATGCACTTCCAGTTCCTTAAGGAATGGGTAGTGTGCTTCCTGTGAAATCTTACATAACCAGGTCCAGACTACTGGCATCAATGCACAGTTCGTCTACCATCTTATTCCCTTACTTATATCGGTCTTAGCTTATAAATTTAATTGCCTCAGTGTCAATATTTGACGACTTATACATAACGGTTGCTTTACCGCGGACCATGACTTAATCCCCCTATATAAATATTGGACTCACAACCACTACTACCGTGGTAGCTGGCCCTTACCATGTTGCCCATTGATGGCGTAACTACTTACTCATTTACTCTAACATCTTATCTTATATTCAATCCCTTCTTGGTGTAAACACACTGGGAGTTCTCTAATTTCGGTGTTTGGCGGTTGTCATACCGTGCTGTAAAATGGTTATCTCTTAATACGAAGGTGTTCTGCTTCAATCTCAGGTTCATAAGTAGGCTAATTTTTCTCACATTCTTTCATCCTTTATGATGTTATTTACCATGTAATCTAACCAGTTACTGAAGATGTCATCCATTTACTCACAAGCTCTTCTGAGCGTTGGTCACTTGACGTGCCATTTTGCACACTCACTATGTATATCTCTGACGATTACTGATTCTTAAATCCTGGGTGTTGGATATGAGGTCTCTCTCTGCAGCCTTCCTTATTACTCAAGTGTATCTGGTAGGTTCTAAGGTAATTTCAAGGTTTACAGTTTTCATTCTCTAACAAACGTATTATTTCTCTAATAAGTGAAAGCCCTTTTTGAGGGGTTTATTCCCACTCTTGGCCTCACAACAAAGAGAGGTATCCCCACCCTAAAAGGCATGGTTCGTTCTCCACCCCTGCCAATGTACTATCTCATTATTCTCATTGGTGCCTTTTCCTGGCAATATTTTCCACAATCTAAGTTATAGGTTTGGTAACCGTTCATATCTACGAACTGTAGTTCCTTCGTGGCTTAAATAAGCTCTCTTACGACTTACTGCGCCTCGGGCTCTGATGTGGTTAACATCCTTGGCTCGTAGGCTCTTAGTGTTTAATGCCTCAGTCCATTACTTGTACTCTTATTCATCTGTAGGTCATCCTTATAGGTTTTTGTTTTTTGAACATTATCCACCGTTAGGTTACATATTGAATGTAGTATCGGGTTTCATGGTAAGTTGCTGCATCCTGCTTCCTGCTATGGAAGTTTATTCAGGTGATCTGAGGTTACTTAGTGTGTTTGACAATACTGTCGTTTTACTAGACTTATGTCTTTTAGCAAATAAGGCTAAGTTCGTATTAGGTGTTTTCCTTACGGTGTCCAAGTCGGATATCATCCTGTCATCCTATGCTCCCATCTCAACGCTTCGTTCAACTTCCGTTGACTACGCCACCTGTTGATGATTGTTCACACTTGGGTGTTAATGAGTTAGGCAAATAGTATTAGCTGTCATTCATCAGTTTGTTCGGCTCGACTATGCCCGCTCTGTGGGGGTAGTCCTCTGAGCTTTCCTCTGTGGGAATCGTATGTCCTTAACCCTTGGTAGGTTATAACTTAAGTTTACTTCTTTTATCCTTGTTTTCTGGGTTTTCCAACATCTTCATTGAAGAATGTTTATTACTTGTATTCTCAATGATCACCTCGGGAGTCTTATCCCGTTCTTATTGAAAGTTTTTATGTCAACTGTCTTCATTGTATTCCGTAATGCATTCCTTGTACGTTATTACTTACGTAGTGTTTTGTTTGCATTACTGAGCGATTTCTTATGTTTTCCTCTCGGGGTTTGGAATTGATGTTCTTACCGCACTGTCAGTTGTTGCTGTAGTAAGTTGTACCGTTGCTAATATTTATATCGTTTAGTATTCTGTCCAAGCTCAGCTCCCTGTTGACTGGTGTATCCACTCATCTCATCATGGTCAGGTCGTCAGGCCCTTCCAAGGTCTCATTCTCCCGTTCTTATAGATTCACAATCCGGTATTAGTGTGTACTACAACTGTAGCATTCTGTAGTGGTACTTCCACCTAATCTCCATGTAATTGGTAGTCCTCAGGACTCCTTGGATGTTCTCTTATTTTGGATAACTAGCCATCCGGCATTTCGCTGTTCGTTTGACAGTACCGTAACTCATCAGGGCGCTCTCCATTCCGAGGAAACCCCTTGTTATTTACTCATGTCTTGACTCTCACTCCCGTTTCCACACATTTTGTCGTGGTTACTAAGTAGTGATTCTCCTTTAGGCACTACATCGTAGTCCTATTCCGGTATACAGTTGTACACGTTCTTATTGTCGCCTGCGCTATGTCGGCCAGGTTTTATAACCTTCCTCATTGTATGGGGTTTGGAGTTTCCGTTTCTAGCTAGTCCTTCCAGTAATCTTAACTCTCATGCTTGGTATTATCCCACTGTTATGCTCATTCGGACCACTGTCCGGCACTCATGTCGCTTATCATTTCCTTATCCATTGCACTAGTAGTGCTTTTCTTATCATTGGTATTACGGTGTAACTCGACTGCGTAGCATGTCGACCCATGTTGCCGGTAATTACCGTTCTCTTACTGGTAAAATTCTGTTGGCAGCGCCTATCTCCACGTTGCGCTCCAATTAAAAGGTTCAAGTTCCCATGAACTGTTGTTCAACAAGATGTTTCTCGTATTGCTTACTGTTAACTACCTGCCAGATCGGGTTTTTCCCGAGTAAGAGAAGGCTTTCTTCTCTCTGGTGTTTGTTCCACGTATTCAGGGTTAGGGTTGTAGAGGGCGGGCTTAGGTACTATGGATATCCGGTAAACACCGGGAAGTCCTAGCTAACGCACCTCTCACTCTATCACTCAACCCTTAACCTATAACTCAAACTCAACCTCAGTTCTCACCTAAGTTCGGTATTTCTTGTCTTCAGAGCGTAACTACGATCTGATACCACTTTTTGTAACACCCCATCTCAATCCAAATGTGGTTTCGCAACTTAACAACATATATATAAATGTCACAGCAGAATTCAATACACTCCAGGACCTTGCCACGGTCTGATTGACAGAATATACCGAACATTAGTACATACCAACCTTAACCAAATACATATCCTTCTTACAATCCCCTCACATCCTATACATCTTACTAACTCAAATTGCCATACGAGTGTACATGCACAACTCGTAGGCCACACTTAACCCGTAACGCTTGTACCCCATCTTACTCTTGCGACGGCCGCCTCCTGACGTTCACCTGTGTAGTAAAAACAGCCCCCAAAGGGGGTCAGCACGAATGCTGGTACGATCCTCTCATGGCCCCCAAGCTAACGTGGCTACGACGACTAATTTTCGATAGCATGGAGGTTGATTAGATGCACAACATAATAGAAGGTGCAATAAACAACAAACCAATTATGAACAATCAAAGTTCAAACACCATGAACGACTTAAATGCGTTCCCTTAATTAGAGGGTTAATTATTTAACACCTTAGGTTATTTTCCTCTTAATCTTAGTCCATCCTTATCTTACCTCAATCTTAGTCTTAGAAACAATCATCCTTTAAAAAGGAATGGATGTAGCTTATCTCAGTCTTATAATACAAACCATCCTTTTAATAGGAATGGTTGCAACTTATCTCCACCCTTATCTCATATATGCCAACCGTTCTCTCATTGGGAACTGGTTAACCTTTAGTTCGTTTTTATTTTCGTAGGGCTTGGTTAACCCTAGCCAGCAGCAGGACACTTACCGGCAATAAACAACATTCTTAAATTGTTGGGGATGTAGGCTAGATCCCCCCACGCCATCTTAGTATGCCTCCCTCCTAAAACAAGTAGTCCGAGGAGGTCGAGTCTATATGTCGACTCTAGGCGACGAGTCTGAAGACAAGTCATATTTGGAAGTCGGTATCTGATAAGGATACCGACCTCCCCCAATACACATGTGCCGGTACCATTCCGGATTCCTCACTCCCCCCCCCCCAAAGTTAATGTTAGTAGTAGTCTCAATGCGACGTTTGTTTGTTTAACCTCATTCGGTTATTAACAAACTAATATTAGGGAGTGTTCCTTAGTCTCACACAATTCCTTACTAAACGTTAGTTAGTAGGTTCTCACGGTAAGTTTTGTTAGTTTTCAAACATCACACAACAATACAATAAACATAATGTTCCGGTTGCATGCTTTATCATGTTTAGTGAGCACACAAAAACAAATAGCACACAAGCCTAGGGACACCTCGTTAGCAAGCAGGTCACAAGAACAACTGTACCGTTCACCGTTGGTCGTTCGGTTGCTTACTCTCCTCTGGAGTCCAAATTCTCAAACCCTAAAACATTCATTCAATTTTAGGTTGTTAATTACTTTTCCAATAAAGCTAACTTACTTAACTCACTTGGTCACTAATGATCCCCATCTAACACCACTTAAGTTCTTATAAACTTAATCTTAAGTGAATCACTTCTCCTAATACCTTATACTTATTCATCCACTTAATTATCATTGTTACTCACCAAACATGTCTTAAACAACCATATATTATTGCAGAGTGGATTTATCGTGAGTGATTAGTGCTGGTGAAATTGATAAAAGAAAGAAATTAATACTCAAAATATCCGTCGGGCTGTAAATAAAAACCCGGTCGCAGTAGTATAGAAGACAGATGCGGCCGGGGTCAAACCGTGGGACTTATAGCGAGATAAAATAGTTCCTAAGCTTGTCACAAAAGGGGGGAAGTTAATTGACTTGTTTTAGAGAAAATATTAAGCAGATTAAAATTACTGAGTGTAGATGAATTAAATGGAACTCTGGGTTCAGGTTTAATATAATCTGATTAATTATGCGATCTCTACCGGTTTAATATATTAGTTTGGCAAAATTCCTGTTATTATCCTAAGGACTAAGTCATAGACCCTTAAGAACTCGTTTACCAGAAAATGCTCGGTCTAATCAAGGTTCGAGCAATACTATGTAAACGGACGTTAAATTCGAGGAATTATAATTGCATTTGAAAATACTAACCTATTAAATCATAATAAGCTTTCTCCAGATTTACGGCTTAATTAACCTGTCTATTTATCACCTGGTCTGATCAAAATAGACTTAGGAAAGCATTTTAATAAATTCATGTAATTTATTAAAATGGTGAGAGAAAACCTTTAAGCGTAACAAACTGTATTTATTTTAACCGGTAGAAATATTGATTACATAATTAAACAAACCATAATTAAAACCCTTGCCCGGAGCAAATCCTCCTTAGCCTGACATATTAACTGGTAATAAGTCAGATAGAGGTTGGACGTAATAATAGCACGGAGACGTGAATAGTGAATGGAGAAATGAAGAGAACGAAGAGTGAAACATGTACGTAGGTTATTGTATGTGGAATGGGTGAATTGGAGAGTTAGAGAACTGGGAACTAAATGGAGTGTTGAGATGTGCGGGAGTGTTTTACTGGAAGAGAATGAGATGAGATGAGCGTGAGTGATTTTCTGGTTTTCTCCGTGTACTCGTACAAGGTTGCAGTGAATGGTTATTTATAGAGGAAGGGAAGAGTCTTGCGTAGAGGATTTGCAGTTGATTGCTTCATTGATTGAAGCATTGATTGCTTCATTTATTGCAGGGGACAGAGCCGAAACGCGTGAGCGATTTAAGGTAGGCGGAGCAGATGCGAGTTGCAGAGTCGGCGCGAAGAAGAAAACTTTTTCGCGACTGATTTTAGTCTTGTCCGCCTAGCAACCGCCTCTGTTTGGGCGGTTTTATACATGTCCGCCTCTACAACCGCTTGAAGTCCGCCTCTGGTCCGCCTGAGAGTCCGCCTCTGTTTGGGCGGTTAGCTAGGCGGTTGCAAGGCTGACCGCCTCTGTTTAGGCGGTTGTGCAGGCGGTCACAAGTGTGACCGTGACCTATTTTCCTTCAAACTTCGACCGGCTCTAGATTCTTCGTTTGGACTCGTTGTTTTCTGAGCCGTTTGCGTCTATGCGTTCGTTACTTCACTCCCGGCTTGGTTTTCCTCATGTTAAACCAATAAATTTGTGAGATAAACAATAAAACATAAACTAGAGGAAAACTAACCGAAGTGGAGAAATGAGCAAGAAAAGTGCTAATATTATACATGAAATACACCTATAAATCATGCCCATTTGGACACTTATCACACCCCCACACTTATCTTTTTGCTTGTCCTCAAGCAAAACCACGTACCTAAGCAAGTAGGAAATGCTCAATACTAACAAATATTATGAAGGGTAGGATAAAAGGTAAACAATTCATGATCTTTATAACTTATTGAGGAGTGTGAAAAATTATCTGCTGGTGGCATAGGTGTGCTCAGGGTAAAAACAAATATAGAGTTTCGGGGTATGATCTAAGGTACTTCAATGTTTCTTTTGTTTAGGTGACTCCGAGAACTTTTACCATGGCCAACTTCTCTCAAGAATGGGCATTGAGGAGAAAACAAAAGGAAAAATAGATTTATGCATTTGTTTCACTTTTGCATAAGGGATGAGAAAATGTAGGCATCACGCCTTTGTATTCAAGAACACTCAACTCTCTTTGTTGGTTACCCATGGTGTCTCGCAAGTCCCTTATTTTTTTGTATTCTTCTTTCTTCTTTTTTTTTTAACAGAGAAGTACCCCTTAGCAATCCCTAAGAGAGAAGACATAAAGAAAACCCTGAGCAATAAAATCCAACCATTTGCAGATTACTTGGTCACACCGCATAAGAGAAATGCTCCTCAAAAGTAATCAAATGAAAATTTTTTAAAATTTGTACCATTTATCCCACAATTCATAATAGTATTTGTTTTTAAAGAGAACAACCTACATTAGCAGGGTACATAATTTTAATTTTTGAACAAATGCAAGATAAGCAGAGAGTTTTAACAATTTAAGCACAAAATGCCCTGAAAAGGCTCTTCCCCCACACTTAAACTCAAGCAATGCCCTCATTGCGTAGATGAAATAAAATTAATAGGGCATGCAATTAATAAAGGAAAGAGTGTACTCCCCAGATTTCGTAGAGTGTGTAGAGCTCCCCCACACTTGAGTGCAGCTGTGGAATGTCATGAATTGAACCTGTAAAGAATATTCTACACAGCGAGAAGAACTCAAGTGAAACCTGCATTTTATTATAACAAATAAAAGGGAAATATAGTACAAAAAAGGAAACAACATTAAATCAAAGGAAAAACAAAAGATAGATAGTGGGTTGCCTCCCACCAAGCTGCCCGGGTTTAACGTCTCTAGCTAGACGTATGTTCTTTATTATCCCGGATCATAAATGAATGTTGACAATGGTAGTACCGGGAACAGGAAATTGGCAATATGTAGGACCGAACCACCTGGATCAAAACATAGTATAACGGCAACAATTACAGTAGGAAAAGACAAACTCCACAATACCTGGTTTTGAAGGAGGTGTTTATTGCCATTAATATTGTATTGAAATCTGGATGATGGTTGTAGTGCTTCCTCAAATTGGAGAATGTAAACATCCTCCTTCTGTTGTTTAGCTGAATGGATGCAAGATGGTAGTGGTGGTGCTTGCTCAGAGTCGAGGATGTAAATTTCTCCTCTGGAACGAAAGTGAAGGTGGAAGTGAGCTGCAACGGGTGGGTTGGATGGGCATTATTTTTCTTTGTCGAAGGGCCCAAATTTTCCAATGGATGATTCTTAGTGTGAGTATCATCCTTTTCAAATTTAAGGATGAAGACATCCTTAACTGTGTTGAGTGGTTCAGGGAGAACTTCTGGGAAATTTGTATCTTCAAGTTCTGACCCTGGATCAAATGGAAAGGTGGCCTTCTCACTTAGCGAGCTGACTTCAAGTTTCCACCCTACTTCTTTGTTGCACAAGAGGGGTAGGCTGTGATCCTCCAGATGAAGATCAAAGTTGTATGGCTTTTCCTCTTCAAATTTGAGGATGTAATAATCCTCGTCTTCTTTGAGAGGCTCATAGGAAGAGCCTTGGTTGAATTCAATTTCAGAGGGAGGTGGTTCCTCGAAGGTGATATTGGTATTTTGTTTGGATGTTCTGGCGGGAGCGAGCATTTCCTCCTCTTCATTCTTGAGGATGTAACAATCCTCATGTTCTGGGTATAGCACAGAGAAGGAGGGAAAATAACGGTAATTGACTTCAGAGGGAGGAGACTCCATGAAGTTGAGGTAGAAGTTGTCATCTGATGGCTTGTCTTCAAGCTCAAGCAGAAGGTTTGATACAGTTTGCTCATTTTCGAACGGGGGTGATGGTAAAGAGTAACTCAAATCCTCAGGTAAATCGTCCACTATATGAACCAGTTTGCTCTCCGGTTGCTGTGATGTACGGTCTAGTGGACCTTCCATCATTTCGTTTATCGCAACTAATTTGGCATAGAGCTTCAGTTGGTTCGTGTCGAGGTACTCTTCCTCGGCCTGCTGCTCCACTTCAGGGACCATTTCACTCTCGGGTTGTTGCTCCCTTTGAGCTAATGTGATGGGCTGGTCCACTACGTAGATTGCATTTGCATACTCTTATGGATTTGGATTGGTTTGTGAGGGAAATTTACCAGGTGTCCTTTGTTGGGTAAGGAGTTGTTGAATCTGGGACTGCAAGGCTGTTTGGTCTTTGCGCAGGGCTGCGACCTCTTCTTGCGTATCTCGGGATTTACCCATCATCGCCTTAAACATCTCCTGCATTTGAGACATATCAGACTCAGGATTCAAAGGAGGTTGAGTTGGTCGACTCGATGAAGCTTCATTGCCATAAGGCTGTTGTTGATATTGCCTTTGGCCTCCTTGGAAATTGGATTGAGGTCTGTAGTTTTGGGATGTTTGTAGGGTATGTGGGTTCTGGATATTTTCTGTGTTTGAGTAGCGAAAGTCGGATTGCATGTTACGTTGCCAAGGTTGTCTGTATCCTGAACTGTTGGTGAGATAGTTTGCTTCCTCCGCTGCTTTTAATTCTTGTAGTTGGGGGCATTGTTCATAGTCATGAGGCCTGCAACATTGCGTACAAGAATTAGTTGGAGTTGATTGGGAAAGAGGAGCATAGCCTAGAGGGGTAGTAGATGATCGGGAAATCATCGACTTAGCTTGCTGGGGGTAGGAATTCATAGCCATCTGCTCAACCACTTTCTGCAGAGTGCTGACTTTTGTTGCCTGCTGAGCATTGCTCTCCATGAGTTGCTCATGGCTTTTCATCAGTTGGTCGAACTTGTTATCACTCTCCCCAACATGATATAATCCTGGAGTACCGCTCCTTGATCCACCGGAGGCCCAGTCCTTGATTTCCTCACAGAGAGACTCCATGCTGTTTAGAAATTGTGCTCCTGGCTTTTTCAGAATGTCAGCCCCTAACGAAGATAACACCATTGTTCTGTACGGACCGATCAAGCCCTTGTAGAACAATTGTGATACTTGTTCTTTCGTCAGACCATGGTGAGGACAAGTAAGTAGTAGACCTTTGAAACGGTCCCAAGTTTCACAAATATTCTCCGACCCAGGTTGCTTGAATTATAGATTTCAGCAATCATCTCTAATGTTCGGCTCGGGGGTAGGAATTTGTCATTGAACTTGGTGGCCATGTCGTCCCATGTACCGATGGTACTTGGTGTTAGGCTATGATACCACTTGCTCGCACTTCCCGTCAGGCTGTGAGGGAATAATGACAATCTTGCATACTGGAGTACTGCGTCGGTTGCAGTAAGACTGTTGGCATGTTGCAAGAATTTTGTAACATGTAACAGGGCTTCGTCTGGACTGGTGCCATCAAACATGCCCAACTCTTTCACACATCTGATTTGATGATATGGCTTCAGCTTCTGCCACCATGTATTCTGATGGGCTGAGGTGAGGAAGGATGATAGCAGGCTGCTGTCCTTGGTTAGACGGCCTGTTGATATTTCGAACCATTGCTGGTGTAGATGCCATGTTAGCTTCCGGGTCAGAATCTATCCCTGTGGTGGTAATGTTCTGTGAGTCATCTCTGCCCTGAGGGTACGCAGAAAGTGTTCTCTCGATTTCTGGATTATAACCAACCGTGTGATTATTAAGTATTTTCTGGGAGACTGTTTGACCTGGTAAAGGCATTCACCATCAAACAGAGAAAATATACTGGTATGTGTTATGAAAAAATAAGAAAAGAATAGTGTAGGACAGAGACGAAGAAATTTTAAGTAGTATTAGTATACATAAATTTAAAGTTAGTAGTTAGGGACAATGGAAAGAAATGACAGAAATTGAAAGGACAATGGAACGAAATGACAGGAAATTTTAAGTTAGTAGTTAGAGACAATGGATATTAAAGGACAATGGAAATGAAATGACAGAAATAAATGACATAATAATTAAGATGTAGGAGTCCGAAGGTCAAGGTTAGATGTCCAAGTCAGATCAGAAGTCCGATGTCCGAAATTAGTTATTATAAGTTATATTGAAGATTATTATAATATAATATGTGAATTAACCGGGGCTTAGGGACTAGATTAAATCAAGTCCCCGGCAACGGCGCCATTTTGCAGAGTGGATTTATCGTGAGTGATTAGTGCTGGTGAAATTGATAAAAGAAAGAAAGTAATACACAAAATATCCATCGGGCTGCAAATAAAAACCCGGTCGCAGTAGTATAGAAGACAGAAGCGGCCGGGGTCAAACCGTGGGACTTATAGCGAGATAAAATAGTTCCTAAGCTTGTCACAAAAGGGGGGAAGTTAATTGACTTGTTTTAGAGAAAATATTAAGCAGATTAAAATTACTGAGTGCAAATGAATTAAATGGAACTCTGGGTTCAGGTTTAATATAATTTGATTAATTATGCTATCTCTACCGGTTTAATATATTAGTTTGGAAAAATTCCTGTTATTATCCTAAGGACTAAGTCAAAGACCCTTAAGAACTCGTTTACCAGAAAATGCTCGGTCTAATCAAGGTTCGAGCAAAACTATGTAAACGGACGTTAAATTCGAGGAATTATAATTGCATCTGAAAATACTAACCTATTAAATCATAATAAGCTTTCTCCAGATTTACGGCTTAATTAACCTGTCTATTTATCACCTGGTCTGATTAAAATAGACTTAGGAAAGCATTTTAATAAATTCATGTAATTTATTAAAATGGTGAGAGAAAACCTTTAAGCTTAACAAACTGTATTTATTTTAACCGGTAGAAATATTGATTACATAATTAAACAAACCATAATTAAAACCCTTGCCCGAGAGCAAATCCTCCTTAGCCTGACATATTAACTGGTAATAAGTCAGACAGAGGTTGGACGTAATAATAGCACGGAGACGTGAATAGTGAATGGAGAAATGAAGAGAACGAAGAGTGAAACATGTACGTAGGTTATTGTATGTGAAATGGGTGAATTGGAGAGTTAGAGAACTAGGAACTAAATGGAGTGTTGAGATGTACGGGAGTGTTTACTGGAAGAGAATGAGATGAGATGAGCGTGAGTGATTTTCTGGTTTTCTCCGTGTACTCGTACAAGGTTGCAGTGAATGGTTATTTATTGAGGAAGGGAAGAGTCTTGCGTAGAGGATTTGCAGTTGATTGCTTCATTGATTGAAGCATTGATTGCTTCATTTATTGCAGGGGACAGAGCCGAAAAACGCGTGAGACTTTAAGGTAGGCGGAAGCAGATGCGAGTTGCAGAGTCGGCGCGAAGAAGAAAACTTTTTCGCGACTGATTTTAGTCTTGTCCGCCTAGCAACCGCCTCTGTTTGGGCGGTTTTATACATGTCCGCCTCTACAACCGCTTGAAGTCCGCCTCTGGTCCGCCTGAGAGTCCGCCTCTGTTTGGGCGGTTAGCTAGGCGGTTGCAAGGCTGGCCGCCTCTGTTTAGGCGGTTGTGCAGGCGGTCACAAGTGTGACCGTGACCTATTTTCCTTCAAACTTCGACCGGCTCTAGATTCTTCGTTTGGACTCCGTTTTCTGAGCTGTTTGCGTCTATGCATTCGTCTCTTTGTCTACTTCACTCCCGGCTTGGTTTTCCTCATGTTAAACCAATAAATTTGTGAGATAAACAATAAAACATAAACTAGAGGAAAACTAACCGAAGTGGAGAAATGAGCAAGAAAAGTGCTAATATTATACATGAAATACACCTATAAATCATGCTCATTTGGACACTTATCAATTATCATTACATATCAATCCCTATTTAGCAACTCTTAAATTCTTATAAACTTAATCTTGAACACTTAAAATCATTTACTTACCCTAATCTCTTAAGTCATTATATGCTTATCTTTCAGATCATCATCACTCCCTAATGTTGGACCACTAAGTCATTATAATTTAAACTTAATCATATAAGTTAATCACTTCTCATTACACCTCATACTTGTTTACACCTCTTAAGGCCTTTACATGTCCCCAAACAAGGCTTAAACATCATCTAAAACCATTACCATTCAATCCCCCATCATTAGAAGCCAAAACAAATTTTTTTCTTTTTCTCTGTACTGGATCGCCCCTCTGGGGCGGTCCCCAGGGGCGGTCCCAACCAAAAGCTAATTTCCTGCACGATTCGCCTGGACCTCCCCACAGGGGCGGTCCCTAGGGGCGGTCCACAGCAGAACCTATTTTGCAAAGTGCTTTTCTCCTCATTTTGAACTCCAAATTCACCCCAATCTTTTCCCACTCATTCAACAATCTTTCCACATGTTTCCTACATGTTTAAACACCTTAAAACATGCACTAAACTTTCCTCAAAATTCACCAAACTTGACACTCAATTTCTTACAAAATTCTTACACTTAACACTTGATTCCTTACACTTCCCTCTTGTGACATTGCCTAAGACCTCAACTAATCATTATGTTTCTTCCCAACCATCTTAGCTACTCCTCAAGCTTCATTATGCTTACCCATTTGCTTTACTCAAACTTCTCAAAGCCATATATAATCTAGCACAGGCTTACATCCTTATAAGTCATTATACCTTATTTTTCCTTCAAACTTTGTACAAGTTTCCTAGCTTCTTTAACCATGGTTTTGGTGCATAAAACTCACCATCATAACCCCTAGTCCCTCTTAGACATCCCTAGGTCTTCCTAGTACTCAAGGACTCCATAGTTCATCCATTTTCGCCAAAACAACCCTTAGAGATTACTAGAACATTCCTTAGTCATAAAATATCCATAGAACACCTTAAACACTTAGTTTTCTCTCCAACTTTTGACATGACTTTCTTAGTATATTTCTACATCTAACATTTAGCTTTTCACCCTTAATATAATCATGAACACTCAAATCCTTAGTACACAATCTTAGCACACAAATTACACCCTTCTAACCTCTAATTCTTCCCAAACAACTCTAGGTCGTTCTAATCCTCAAGAACACCGTTGTTAACTTATTTCCATTCAAATTTTGCCATAGCTCTTCTAGTATATTATCATGTCCATATGCATGGTTTTTCTCATTCAATCATCTCACACACATCAAACCTTTTTCTCATCATAATTCTCACCCAAATCAATTCATTCATAGTAACTCAATATAGTGCAATAAATCTTAAATTGCATAGCACTAAGGCTCTTAAATAGCATGGCTCTGAGGCCCTTAAATGACATGGCTCTTAGGCCCTTAAATGACATAAATTTAAACACTGAATTTCCCACATGTAATAGCTTTCAACCTGCAATTACACCCATCAATCTCATAGTAGTTAATGCTATTAAAATCCACCTTAAACTTATCTTACTAACTCATTCCCATTGGCTCCTTAATCACAAGTTCATAAGCTTGTTTAAATTCTTTTTCCTATGTTATATAACCCATTACATAATGTAAGCTTTAAGCTACATTAGTAATTATCTAAATACCACCCCTTAAAACTTAAACCACCATTAGGTAAGCATTTTACCTTGTTTTTCCAAGCTTATCTTTACTTCCTCCTTAGACCTTCTTCTTGAATGAATCTCGGCCACTCATTAAATTTCTTTTGCCAATGTTCTAATCAATATTCAATGACTCTCATGAGTACTAAACAATACACTATGTAACACCCCAACCGTTAATCTCGTCATTACCTCCTAAACCGTTACTAATTACTCCTACTCACGCAACGGAACTCTAATTACAACGAGGGGTGAAACAACGCCGTTAGCCACCCATGTGGCTAACCAGGCCTTTCTTACATACCGTAACGGTCTGATGAACTAGAACAACCGAATACACAATACTAATACTTTACTCAAATCATTTCTTTACTATACCGAGTCTACAATATATGGATGCCGACAACATATACGGTCTTACACCTCTTTCAAATACTTAAGTAATTACAATCTAACTGTCCATGGTAACACCGACCCCGTCCTACTCTCGTACGGTTTCGTCTTCGGTGTACCTGCGAATAAAAAATGTTGCCCCTAGGGGCTCAGCTTAAAGCTGCATATGAAATTCGCATACCCCGAGCGCTAACCGGGGTACGCCGACTACTTTTGTCGGATATACATGGAGTTAATTTTAGTCAAACAACATGCATCATAGCAATACAATGTATATGTGTATTACTCAAGGAATCTACATCCAATCACGGAACACAATTCCTAACTAACATAACAAGGTTGTTAGTTGGATCAGTTTACTCTTAGGCCTTGAGGGTTATACCTCACTATGCCTTGTTTACTCATTCAACATCTCACCCACTCTCTCGGGTTACTTATTCATATACACACCCATTCTCTTGGGCTACTCATTTTATACTCACCTATTCTCTTAGGTTACTTATACTCATTTTCTCACCCACGCTCTTGGGTTATTTGTACTCATTATCTCACCCACACTCTTGGGTTGTTTATACTCAAGCTCTTGTAGATTCTCGAGACACTGCAGGTCTCCTATGTCACGCTTGTTACTCTTATTACATACTTAGGCCAAAACTCATGGCTCTTAAGCATAGTCTTACTTCCCCGGTTTCGACCCTACTCTGGTCTAGCATGGTGGGAAGGTTCAACTAGCTTCGGGACTCTCTCTTAGTTCCTAACTCCTTACATAGGTCCGACTACTCTCGGACTACTCTCATTCTCATACACTCCTCTCTCGGAGTTACAATAATATTATTTGTTTTAGTCTAGAAGCATCACTCTCGATGTTTCTAATGTCTTTGGGAACATTACTTAAGTTCGGTTAACCTTAGGTTTTAAGGGTTACCCATACATTTCACTTACTCATACTTTCGATATTTTCTTATATCAGGTAAAATCCTCATATAGGAGGTCGACCATGTCTCAAGGGAGCTACTAATCCCTTAGGTCTCTTTACCTTCTTTACTAGTTCACATCTTCGAACTATCCTTAATCCTCTTGAAGGAGGAGGTTCACTTATCTTTCCACTCTCATTTGTTTCGTGGATTGTTTCAATATGGTTTTCTAACCGTTATCGGGTATTTACTCAACCCGTACTTCTCCTCACATTCTAGGGAGTTCATATGTTAGTGTTATCGATATACTTTAATGGATAGTTTGCGTGTTTGCACGTTTCCGTTATCATAAGCATCGACCCGATCTATGGGTCTCTAGCCAAACGTTACTCACTACGAGTCGGTCCATACATTATGTTAGGCCACACCGGCATACAAGTATATTAGCTCATTCAACATACAATAAGGCATACATAATCAAACAATGGATTATTTTCATGCATTAATCTGGATTAAGCCGGCACACAAACACACAAATCAACGTAACTCGGTTAGCACGCGGAGTATGAGAAAATCATACCTTTCATCGGGGTTTTTCCTTTTACCGTGTCATCTCACCATGCTCGGTTCACACTCGATCCTCTGATAACATTCAAATGCTTATATTAACATTAAAGCATTACGGTAAGTATAACTAATACTCCCGTACTAAACCCCGTTATCCAGTTATTCCTAGTTTAGTTCAAGTGCTCTTAAACTCACAACTTTCTCATTCACTTCTCAAACTTGTTTACACTTCTTAGGACCTTGACTAGTCACCAAACAAGGCTTAAACATCATCTAAAACCATTACTATTCACTTCCCCATCATTAGGGCACTTAAAAACACTCTCTGGTACATTTTTACACTGGTCCGGGTCCGTGTCCGGGGTTACAAACCAGGACCAGACACGGTTTAAAGTCTTGGGTGCATTTTACATGTGGTCTGGGTTTGTGTCCTGGTATACAAACCCGGACCAACCCCTGTTATAACTCTCGGGTGTGTTTTTGATGTGGTCCGGGTATACATGCTAGTTTACAAACCCGGACCCTTAATTCGGAAACCTCTCGGGTGAATTTTACGAGTGGTCCGGGTTTGTGTCCTGGTTTGTAAACCCGGACCACTCCACTGATATAGGTTTCTGCCGTGTTTTAGCACTGGTCCGGGTTTCTGTACTTGTTTACAGACCCGGACCACTTATAGAAATGAGAAATATGTATGTTTTTTATTATGTTTCAACTCCTAATTCACCCCTAATCATTCCTTAATCTTTCCACATGTAATCCAACATATTTTAGCACCTTAATCTTGCTCAAAACCTCCTTAAATCATGGATCAAACCATCACTTAATTCATGCTCAATACACCATTTCCTCTGTCAGTTTCTTTCCTCTGCTACAGGTTTTCAATCCATTCTTTCTTACCAATCTAACCCCACGCCATAACACACTCAAGCCCATACATTCCTAGGCAAATTTTGACAGAGTTTGTCTATATTCCTAGCATTCTCACACACTAATCAACTCATAAAAATCAGTTTTACATCCCTGTTTACACAAGCATCAGAATCACTACTACTACACATTAAATTTCCCACTGTTATCACACACATACTACTTAGTTTCTAGGTTTATTTTGCTCATCCAAGCGATATTAAAACTTCCTCATCCAACAACAATATTGTAGTATCATAACTACTCTAACTCAAGGTCATTATTCACATTCAAAATGGGTTTACAGAGAACAAAACCATCCCAAGTTTAGTTCATTACCTTGCTAGTTTTCATGTTTTCTTTTCTCTTCTTCCTCCTTCTCTTGTTCTCTCTTTCTCTTCCTGTTTCCACACCAAACAGAGGGTATAGATTGCTGTCTACAATCATATCCCCAACCACACATAACAAGCTAGTTTAATTCTCACGTACCTCACCAAACTAATATTTCAAGAACTAGTTTTAGGGCTTTAACACTAAGGAGATACCTTGCTCTCTTGAGTGTCACCTTTGGAATAGCAAGGCCAGCAAAATCTCACCCCTCTGTTGAAGAGTAAACCGGCTGGAAAATGGAGCCAAGTTCAACGTGGGCATTTTTTTTTATTTAGCAAGAATAAGCTAGGAAGATGGTTAACTTGAGTTTATATTTACCTTAGAGTATTAAGGAGATGAAGGAGACTCAAAAACACCCCTTCAGGCTTCAAACGAGCCTACTTCCATGGGAATTAAGGTGAGGGTTTCTAGCTTTTGAAGGGTGGAAAATGTTGCTCTCAACAAGAGGAATCCAACGGTACAAATTTTGTGTGATTTGGTGTAGTATTGAGCAAGATAATAGAGAAGGAGAATGGAGTTGTTTGCTCTCTGTTGGAATCGCCATGGAACTCACAGAGGAAGAGGAAGGCCTTGTCTGAGAGGGGGAAATCGTGAATCAGAAGGAGAAAGGGAGGTGAGAGATTATAATGTCCCTTTTTTACTATTCCCTTTTTTTTACTTTAATTATTTGTCACCTTGTGACTTAATAAGCTAACAAGCTAATTAAATGTGTGTGTATACTAATTAAGATCGGCCCCACACAAAATACAAGCTGCTGGCGGTTTTCATTTTTTTACAGAAAACGCTCGTTAATTTACCCGGTTTAGTACTATTCACTCCCGGGACCCGTTTTTCGGATTTTTCTCGTTTCTTTATTTTTAATGGTTATTAAGCTTCCATTAATACTTAATTATAGTTATTTAATCAACTATAATTTTTACGGGTCCGTTTGACCACTTAAAGTCACGTTTTCGGGCTTTCTCGAAAAACGTGCTTTAGAACTCCGTTAGCATTTTAATCCATTATTTGGATCTGTTTTCTTCGGGAATCACTCCCGTATACTAATTAGGCCTAACTAAGCCTTAGGAATCCATCTCGGACCCTCTCGAGATCATATATATCTATTATATTCATTTAACGCGCATTTTAGCGTTTTTCACTTTTCAAGCGTTTTCTCTTTTCTTATGGTTTTATTCTCTTTACCAATACTCTTTATGCACCATTAGGCCTTTAGCAATCCTATTAGAGTAATTTAATTACAATTTTTAGGTCCGGGGTATTAAAATCTACCCCCCTTAAGAACTTTGTCCTCAAAGTTGGTGAATCTTATATCGTTACTCTCATTGGCAAGCTATGCCGAGGTTATAATACATGTATAACTTTACGGACTCCACAAGTCAGTCTCATTTCACACTACACATACCACACACATATCACAGCATGTATAGCAATCAAAAATACTCTTTATACTCTCTCCATGGAATCGGTCCGAAGACAAGAAGGCACTACAGTCCTCGAATCCATATTGAGTAATACACTACTGATCTCTCAGGTACCGGTCATGTTGGACACTTACGCTCTCTGGTCCACGGCCGTTTCATGACAAATGGGCACTTACCCTCTCTGGCCCACGGTCCCTTCGGTTCTGATCAAAACGTTACACATATACATATCCTCAGGCACTCTGGTTGACTCACTCAACACAGGATCGTCTCAGCGTACTCTCCCTGTCCCGCTGCCTTTGGAAAAATCACACACTGTCACCGCCCCAACCGGTCACTTAGGACCGCCGCACGTACGGTGCGATGGTGTCAAAACTAATACACGCCCACCGTTCTACCATTCTATCTACTACCGGGTCATCATCAGACTTAAGGCTCAGCCATCGGCGGGTGATAGCGGTTTCAAAACCAGTTTTCGTTTCCATCTTCATACTTGAAGAAATTCCTTTACAAATTCTGTTTGGAAATTATTTTAAAACATCACACAACTCCAAACCAAATTTATGGTAGTTGTATCTTTTCTTAGCGTGATTACATGTGACCACTTATAGGGAGCTTTAAGTATCATCCAACCCTAATGTGATCAGCATCAGTGTTGAACTATCCTTCCACCCCAATTTGTGTTCGGTTTCCCTTGATCGCTAGCAGAACAAGTTCCACCTCCCACGTCAGTTTCAAACAATCAGATAGTCAAACATTTTCGTTTTCTATCTTTTACTCTTTCAAGTCATACTCATAAACATTTCATTTTAATTTATCTCTAATTCCTAGAACTTAGGTCATCCGTCATTTCCAACTTACTTTGCTTACTTTACCTAAGTAACTCATGGCTCATTTCCTCAACTTGTTACTCAATTTACAACACACAACATAACAACTCCAAAGGATGGAACTCACTCCATCAATCTTTCTCAAACAAACTCACCTAGGGAACTCACTCCCTACACGGTTACACATCGGTTTCATTCCGATTCATACTTATTATATCTCATGTCTAATCTCAATAGACATACACTATAGGGATTTTCTTTCCCCAGGAGTTTCTCTACTCCTCTTTTCATATTATTATATAGACAATACTCGCATCTCTCATGCACAATACTCATACTTACACGATGAATGGGTACACATGTTTATGTAACATGAGGTCCAATCATCAAAATAATTCTTTTTGTGCTATGCACATAGTAGTTTACGCACCTATACGTAAAACATACTCTAAGTGGTTTCTCACCCTACCCCCCTTAAAAGGGGTTATGCCCGCGTAACAGACCATATGTTATCACTGAACATTGGTTCACTAATTCAGGTATCATGAAGTGTTTTAACTTCAATACGGTTAACTAACTCATAACCGGGTTCAATTCTAGCCTTTAAGGCTTCAAGGCGTTTAGGATTAGCCATTTACTCAGATTGTCAGGTATACTTAACCTTTGAAATACGGTCCACAAGCTCCTGATGCGTGACCTGATAACTAGAGCTTACTTGCCCTTTTGGTGTTCTCAATGTATTATCCACTCCCTTTCCATCCCTTTTGACTTGGGAATAAAGGTTCTCAATCGTCGCTAGGTATCTCTTACCGTATGCGAATTCGATGAGTTATAGATTTCCTCTCCAATTCTCTGGAAATCTATTGCTGATAACACTGTATACTTTCGTGATTATTCACTTACCTTTTTCCGACTTACTATCGGTTAAGGTTAAGCTACTACTTAGTATGTAGTGCTTCCTCGTTTAATTTTTATGTTTGTTTACTTGTTTCTGTGCCAGAGTTTTTCATTCATACTTCTTTGCATTTACCATCCATCGATCCTGGGCCCTGTGGGTTACTGCCCACGTTCCTCGTGCATCTTTGACCAACGGTCACACGGTTATTTCCTTATATTCTCGCTCAACAGGTTCCGTTGACAATTCTCAAGTTCCTAGCCATCCCATAAGATCATTACCGCACAAATGCAATACCAAAACACTCAGTCATACAGAGTGCAGAAGCGTAAACGCTTGGCAGTAAATCACCCATGAGATAGGAATGAACATGTCTCCTTTACTATCTTTTCTCATCAGCTTCATATCATTATCTGATTATACTCTTACAATGGTCGCTTACTGTGTACCATGTTCTTATTCGTTTACATGGCATCCGCTACTGCTTTAGCTTCTGCTCAAGTACTCCCGCCATTTATACTATGGCTTGCCATTCACTTGGCCCATTGAAATACCTTACTCTGTTGAATCTCTCTACGCTTCTTGCGCATTGTTTACTCTGTGATTCATACTGCACACATACAGTGTTTACTACTAATCCGATTACTCTCTCGGTTTCCTTCCAATGCTATCAACGCCTTTCTATGCCCTATCTCTATTCGACTTACTCCTTGGCAATTAGCACATGCTCAAGTTTCATTGCACCACTCTAGCGGTTTCACATTACATTCATGGGTGGTAGCCTTTTTCTAGAAGATTCACGCAATTACCGCTCCATAGGCTCCACAATAACAAGTGGTGTCCCCACTCTAAGGTAGTGGTTCGTGCTCCACAATAACTCTTATGCCTTTATGCATATGTTTTACAACGTTTGGATCTACGAATTGTAGTTGGTTCTATCGGCTTACAAGCCACCTTGCCTCGAGTCATGCTCTATGCGGGCTGTTTATATAGGTTTCTTCTTCTCCGTATGCCATTAAATGGTTAGGAGGTATTTCTGGGCTCTTTGATATGGTTGTCTCATCACACTTCCGCACATGGAAGGCCCTTTGTATTTTAATATAAGTTTATGCCCCTAAAGTATCTAAATATTAATTCATGCCTTCTGGCAATCTAGGGTATCCCGTGTTACGTGGGATCCCTTCGGGTTCTACCCGAGTGTTCAGTTTACCCTGATGTTCTCAACACGATGTTTCGTTCAACTACTGTTGACTCCAGTACCCTTCAAGGATTTCTCCTGGGTGTTACTGAGTTATGGCATCACATCTGGCCTGAATTCATGGGTGTGTTCAGTTCTTTACACCGTCTTGCAGTTGCATATAGTTTGAACTATCCCGTTTAGGGTTGTAGTATCTCCCATTATTGGGTAGATCCTTGGTACTTTTCCTTTACCTTCTTGGTCCGGTTGTCATTCTCTTCGGTGAAGTATACTATGGGAACTGTATCCCATTATCGAACATTAATATGTTCATTTTAGGCTTTCACCATATTACTTACGCTGATATACATTCTAGTTATTAGGTATCTCCTTCTCGTTTTCTAAGACGTATCCAATGTCTATGCTCATTACTCTGTGCTTCTCGAACTTATTAACGCTATATCCTTAGGTTTGTCACCTTACTGCGTTCTTAACTCCCTTATCTTGGTAAGCTTCCTTGTGTTCTTCGATCATTCGAGGTGTCCAACTGTCTTGGTTTGAATTGGCTCTTTCGTCCGTAGTATGGAGTGGGCTACTTCCCGTGTTCCGTACTCTACTTGTATACATACATGGAGTATCTTATTGATACGTTACCACTTACCCGACTAAATCATAACTGGTCTGTCAGGCCCGCAAGCTCCTTTGGAGTGCGGTCGTCCCATGTCTCGTTTAGTACACCGTAGTGTCGGTCACACGCCTAAGTGAAGTATTCTGTTGCCAACTCCTCTTATATCGTCCTATGATAACTTACCGTGGTTCTTTGGTTTGGTTTTAAAATTTGGGGGTTTTGGAAAATTTTATGTTTGAAAGAAAAATTGAGTTTTGAAGGTAAATTCTTCTTGGCATACCAATGCCGGCTGCACCTTACCGAGTCTAGCTTTTCACTGACTGGTATGTTCTTCATACAGTGTTCAGGCCATTAGGCCTTTTCAAGGTTTTGTTTCATAATTCTTACCTTTCCATATTGGCTTCTCTCGCCATTTTGGTACTTACTAAGTACTGGTCGCTTGTCAAAGCTCTTCTTATTAGTCCCGCTATTACTGCACTTGTTGTGGCAAGTGCGCAGTACTGGCGGTTTTGGGTTAACTCATACCGGTCACGGTATCGTTCACATTAAATTTGGTAGCATTGTCGGCTCTTCCTTTGATCCTTTGGTTGGATAACTGCTCGTCGGAGCTGCTACTTGTTCATCTTGACGCGTATGTCAACCTTTTAGGTGCTTCTCCACTGTCGGAGTTCCTTAATTATTTAGTTCTATGCTGTACCTCGTTGCTCGTTCCCACATCTTTGCTATGGTTACCGAGGTTTAACTTATTTAGGCACTACTTCAGTAGTCCTATTCGGGTATGTCCCGTAATTATGCTCGTAGCTGTCTAAGCTATATCAGTTAAGTATTGCAACTTCTTTGGGTGTGGCAGGGTGGGTGTACCTACTCTTGACTAGGTTCTTAGTCGGTTATTATACCATTGGTGGTATTACTTAACTATGGCGGTCCGTTGACACGTGTCCCGGTTCTCGTTAGTTCTTATGAGTCCGCCTTGTCGCACGATTGGTGCACCCTTCTTGCTGCTGCTCGACCAGCTGGGTTCTCGCGACTGCTAAGCATGTCACCCCAAGCTGCCACAGATTCTGGTCCCCTTGGATTAGGATTTCTCGACCTCACGCCATTGAGTGCAGTTATTGTCATTCCAGCGGGATCCGTCTCTGGGGTTTCCGGTTCTCAGGATCTACCGCATGACAGGTTCTGGTTCATATTGAAATATTTAATAACTGCCAGATCGGGTTCCCCGTCTCTCTGGCGTTCTTTCCCGAGCTTTTAAATACGGGGGTTGTGGAGGGCGGGTTTGGTATTGTAGGTATCCAGAACATACTGGAAATTCCTAACTAGCGCATCTCTCACGCTACCACTCAACCCATAGCCCTAAGTTTCTAATCCCTAACTCGGTATTACCTAAGCTCGGTATTTCCAGTCATCAGAGCGATACTTCGCTCTGATACCATTTTTGTAACACCCCAACCGTTAATCTCGTCATTACCTCTTAAACCGTTACTAATTACTCCTACTCACGTAGCGGAACTCTAATTACAACGAGGGGTGAAACAACGCCGTTAGCCACCCATGTGGCTAACCAGGCCTTTCTTACATACCGTAACGGTCTGATGAACTGGAACAACCGAATACACAATACTAATACTTTACTCAAATCATTTCTTTACTATACCGAGTCTACAATATATGGATGCCGACAACATATACGGTCTTACACCTCTTTCAAATACATAAGTAATTACAATCTAACTGTCCATGCTAACACCGACCCCATCCTACTCTCGTACGGTTTCGCCTTCGGTGTACCTGCAAATAAAAAACGTTGCCCCTAGGGGCTCAGCTTAAAGCTGCATATGAAATTCGCAAACCCCGAGCACTAACCGGAGTACGCCGACTACTTTTGTCGGATATACATGGAGTTCATTTTAGTCAAACAACATGCATCATAGCAATACAATGTATATGTGTATTACTCAAGGAATCTACATCCAATCACGGAACACAATTCCTAACTAACATAACAAGGTTGTTAGTTGGATCAGTTTACTCTTAGGCCTTGAGGGTTATACCTCACTATGCCTTGTTTACTCATTCAATATCTCACCAACTCTCTCGGGTTACTTATTCATATACACACCAATTCTCTTGGGCTACTCATTTTATACTCACCCATTCTCTCAGGTTACTTATACTCATTTTCTGACCCACGCTCTAGGGTTATTTGTACTCATTATCTCACCCACACTCTTGGGTTGTTTATACTCAAGCTCTTGTAGATTCTCGAGACACTACAGGTCTCCTACGTCACGCTTGTTACTCTTATTACATACTTAGGCCAAAACTCATGGCTCTCAAGCATAGTCTTACTTCCCCGGTTTCGACCCTACTCTGGTCTAGCATGGTGGGAAGGTTCAACTAGCTTCGGGACTCTCTCTTAGTTCCTAACTCCTTACATAGGTACGACTACTCTCGGACTACTCTCATTCTCATACACTCCTCTCTCGGAGTTATAATAATATTATGTGTTTTAGTCTAGAAGCATCACTCTCGATGTTTCTAATGTCTTTGGGAACATTACTTAAGTTCGGTTAACCTTAAGTTTTAAGGGTTACCCATACATTTCACTTACTCATACTTTCGATATATTCTTATATCAGGTAAAATACACATATAGGAGGTCGACCATGTCTCAAGGGAGCTACTAATCCCTTAGGTCTCTTTACCTTCTTTACTAGTTCACATCTTCGAACTATCCTTAATCCTCTTGAAGGAGGAGGTTCACTTATCTTTCCACTCTCATTTGTTTCATGGATTGTTTTAATATGGTTTTCTAACCGTTATCGGGTATTTACTCAACCCGTACTTCTCCTCACATTCTAGGGAGTTCATATGTTAGCGTTATCGTTATACTTTAACGGGTAGTTTGTGTGTTTGCACGTTTCCGTTATCATAAGCATCGACCTGATCTATGGGTCTCTAGCCAAACGTTACTCACTACGAGTCGGTCCATACACTATGTTAGGCCACACCGGCATACAAGTATGTTAGCTCATTCAACATACAACAAGGCATACATAATCAAACAATGGATTATTTTCATGCTTTAATCTTGATTAAGCCGGCACACAAACACACAAATCAACGTAACTCGGTTAGCACGCGGAGTATGAGAAAATCATACCTTTCACCGGGGTTTTTACTTTTACCGTGTCATCTCACCATGCTCGGTTCACACACGATCCTCTAATAACATTCAAATGCTTATATTAACATTAAAGCATTACGGTAAGTAAAACTAATACTCCCGTACTAAACCCCGTTATCCCATTATTCCAAGTTTAGTTCAAGTGCTCTTAAACTCACAACTTTCTCATTCACTTCTCAAACTTGTTTACACTTATTAGGACCTTGACTAGTCACCAAACAAGGCCTAAACATCATCTAAAACCATTACCATTCACTTCCCCATCATTAGGGCACTTTAAAACACTCTCTGGTACATTTTTACACTGGTCCGGGTCTGTGTCCGGGGTTACAAACCCGGACCAGACACAGTTTAAAGTCTCGGGTGCATTTTACATGTGGTCCGGGTTTGTGTCCTGGTATACAAACCCAGACCAACCCCTGTTATAACTCTCGGGTGTGTTTTTGATGTGGTCCGGGTATACATGCTAGTTTACAAACCCGGACCCTTAATTCGGAAACCTCTCGGGTGCATTTTAGGGGTGGTCCGGGTTTGTGTCCTGGTTTGTAAACCCGGACCACTCCTCTGATATAGGTTTCTGCCGTGTTTTAGCACTGGTCCGGGTTTCTGTACTTGTTTACAGACCCGGACCACTTACAGAAATGAGAAATATGTATGTTTTTTTATTATGTTTCAACTCCTAATTCACCCCTAATCAGTCCTTAATATTTCCACATGTAATCCAACATATTTTAGCACCATAATCTTGCTCAAAACCTCCTTAAATCATGGATCAAACCATCACTTAATTCATGCTCAATACACCATTTCCACTGTCAGTTTCTTTCCTCTGCTACAGGTTTTCAATCCTTTCTTTCTTGCCAATCTAACCCCACGCCTTAACACACTCAAGCCCATACATTCCTAGGCAAATTTTGACAGAGTTTGTCTACATTCCTAGCATTCTCACACACTAATCAACTTACAAAAATCAGTTTTACATCCCTGTTTACACAAGCATCAGAATCACTGCTACTACACACTAAATTTCCCACTGTTATCACACACATACTACTTAGTTTCTAGGTTTATTTTGCTCACCCAAACGATATTAAAAATTCCTCATCCAACAACTATATTGTAGTATCATAACTACTCTAACTCAAGGTCATTATTCACATTCAAAATGTGTTTACAGAGAACAAAACCATCCCAAGTTTAGTTCATTACCTTGCTAGTTTTCCTGTTTTCTTTTCTCTTCTTCCTCCTTCTCTTGTTCTCTCTTTCTCTTCCTGTTTCCACACCAAACAGAGGGTATAGATTGCTGTCTACAATCATATCCCTAACCACACATAACAAGCTAGTTTAATTCTCACGTACCTCACCAAACTAATATTTCAAGAACTAGTTTTAGGGCTTTAACACTAAGGAGTTACCTTGCTCTCTTGAGTGTCACCTTTGGAATAGCAAGGCCAGCAAAATCTCACCCCTCTGTTGAAGAGCAAACCGCCTGGAAAATGCAGCCAAGTTCAACGTGGGCATTTTTTTTTGATTTAGCAAGAATAAGCTAGGAAGATGGTTAAGTTGAGTTTATATTTACCTTAGAGTATTAAGGAGATGAAGGAGACTCAAAAACACCCCTTCAGGCTTCAAACGAGCCTACTGCCATGGGAATGAAGGGGAGGGTTTCTAGCTTTTGAAGGGTGGAAAATGTTGCTCTCAACAAGAGGAATCCAACGGTACAAATTTTGTGTGATTTGGTGTAGTATTGAGCAAGATAATGGAGAAGGAGAATGGAGCTGTTTTCTCTCTATTGGAATCGCCATGGAACTCACAGAGGAAGAGGAAGGCCTTGTCTGAGAGGGGGAAATCGTGAATCAGAAGGAGAAAGGGAGGTGAGAGATTATAATGTCCCTTTTTTACTATTCTTTTTTTTTTACTTTATTTATTTGTCACCTTGTGACTTAATAAGCTAACAAGCTAATTAAATGTGTGTGTATACTAATTAAGATCGGCCCCACACAAAATACAAGCTGGTAGCGATTTTCATTTTTTTTACAGAAAACGCTCGTTAATTTACCCGGTTTAGTACTATTCACTCCCGGGACCCGTTTTTCAGATTTTCTTGTTTCTTTATTTATAATGAATATTAAGCTTCCATTAATACTTAATTATAGTTGTTTAATCAACTATAATTTTTACGGGTCCGTTTGACCACATAAAGTCAAGTTTTCGGGGTTTCTCGAAAAACGTGCTTTAGAATACCGTTAGCATTTTAATCCATTATTTGGATCTGTTTTCTTCGGGAATCACTCCCGTATACTAATTAGGCCTAACTAAGCCTTAGGAATCCATCTCGGACCCTCACGAGAACATATATATCTCTTATATTCATTTAACGCGCATTTTAGCGTTTTTCACTTTTCTAGCGTTTTCTCTTTTCTTTTGGTTTTATTCTCTTTACCAATACTCTTTAGGCACCATTAGGCCTTTAACAATCCTATTAGAGTAATTTAGTCACGATTTTTAGGTCCGGGGTATTAAAATCTACCCCCCTTAAGAACTTTGTCCTCAAAGTTGGTGAATCTTATATCATTACTCTCATGGGCACGCTATGCCGAGGTTATAATACATGTATAACCTTACAGACTCCACAAGTCAGTCTCATTTCACACTACACATACCATACACATATCACAGCATGTATAGAAATCAAAAATACTCTTTATACTCTCTCCATGGAATTGGTCCGAGGACAAGAAGGCACTACAGTCCTCGAATCCATATTGAGTAATACACTACTGATCCCTCAGGTACCGGTCATGTTGGACACTTACGCTCTCTGGTCCACGGCCGTTTCATGACAAATGGGCAGTTACCCTCTCTGGCCCACGGTCCCTTCGGTTCTGATCAAAACGTTACACATATACATATCCTCAGGCACTCTGGTTGACTCACTCAACACAGGATCGTCTCAGGGTACTCTCCCCGTCCGCTGCCTTTGGAAAAATCACACACTGTCACCGCCCCAACCGGTCACTTAGGACCGCCGCACGTACGGTGCAATGGTTTCAAAACTAATACACGCCCTCCGTTCTACCGGTCATCAAGACTTAAGGCTCAGCCATCGGTGGGTGATAGCGGTTTCAAAACCAGTTTTCGTTTCCATCTTCATACTTGAAGAAATTCCTTTACAAATTCTGTTTGGAAATTATTTTTAAAACATCACACAACTCCAAACCAAATTTATGGTAGTTGTATCTTTTCTTAGCGTGATTACATGTGACCACTTATAGGGAGCTTTAAGAATCATCCAACCCTGATGTGATCAGCATTAGTGTTGAACTATCCTTCCACCCCAATTTGTATTCGGTTTCCCTTGATCGCTAGCAGACCAAGTTCCACCTCCCACGTTAGTTTTAAACAATCAGATAGTCAAACATTTTCGTTTTCTATCTTTTACTCTTTCTAGTCATACTCATAAACATTTCATTTTAATTTATCTCTAATTCCTAGAACTTAGGTCATCCGTCATTTCCAACTTACTTTGCTTACTTTACCTAAGTAACTCATGGCTCATTTCCTCAACTTGTTACTCAATTTACAACACACAACATAACAACTCCAAAGGATGGAACTCACTCCATCAATCTTTCTCAAACAAACTCACCTAGGGAACTCACTCCCTACAAGGTTACACATCGGTTTCATACCGATTCATACTTATTATATCTCATGTCTAATCTCAATAGACATACACTATAGGGATTCTCTTTCCCCAGGAGTTTTTCTGCTCCTATTTTCATATTATTATATACACAATACTCGCATCTCTCATGCACAATACTCATACTTACACGATGAATGGGTACACATGTTTATGTAACATGAGGTCCAATCATCAAAATAATTCTTTTTGTGTTATGCACATAGTAGTTTACGCACCTATACGTAAAACATACTCTAAGCGGTTTCTCGCCCTACCCCCCTTAAAAGGGGTTACGCCCGCGTAACAGACCATATGTTATCACTGAACATTGGTTCACTAATTCAGGTATCATGAAGTGTTTTAACTTCAATACGGTTAACTAACTCATAACCGGGTTCAATTCTAGCCTCTAAGGCTTCAAGGCGTTTAGGATTAGCCATTTACTCAGATTGTCACGTATACTTAACCTTTGAATTACGGTCCAGAAGCTCCTGCTGTGTGACCTGATAACTAGAGCTTACTGCCCTTTTAATGTTCTCAATGTATTATCCACTCCCTTTCCATCCCTTTTGACTTGGTGTAACACCCCTCTCCATAAACACGGTATAATCTCTCACGTAGCAATAAATAAAACGTCTCGCAGCGGAAAATAAATAACAATTACAAAACTCACTCGGGTGTCACCGGCCATTACTCGCCCATCCGAGCAACGAAGCCAAACTACAACCAACTTCCAACATATACAAACTGCTAACCGCCGTGATAACGAGAAAACTCCTATACATCATACTAGTCCATAAACCATAAACAGCGACAAGTGAGCGTCTACCCAATCCTGAAAATACATACCCTTACCATATTACAATTCACCATCCTCATTGCTATACAACATCTCCATGTGCAGTAACAAAAGCAAAACTCCAATTACCCTGTTCCCGCTCTTCGGCTTCGACAATGATCAACAACCTGTAATGGTGTAGTATCAGCGATAGACGCTGAGTATGCCGGGCCTGGACCCTATTGGTCACTTGTCATTTTAACCATCTTGTTATTAGATTGCTTTCATGCTTTACCATTTTACAGTTAGAAACAATACTGCAATATAAATCTATACTATACATAATCATTCATCCAAATATTCACAAACATTTAACCATCCATCCAAACATCATTTAATAACACAATCCACAATTATATATCGAACGTATCGAACCACCACAATATGATGTACAATGTACAATCGCCGTAGCGTATACCATCCTTTATTAATTTATTTTAGTTTGGCCTTCAAGGCCCATCCATATGTACAATGTACATTCACCGTGGCGTACAATTTTCATATTTAATTTACCTTAGCATTGTAGGCTCCATCCAACCATTTTAGTTATTAATACCAGTTGGGCGTCATGTTAGGACAACCCGATAACCTCACCATGGACAGTAGTCCTCCCGTACACACAAAGGTGCTCATTTCGCCAGAGGTCCGGAGGCCCCTGACTCTCTTATGTCTCGTAAGACGTCCATAAAAAGGCCGTAGCCACCTGATCCACGATCCAGTTTGGGCTCGTTGGATATAACCTGGAGCGGAATCCAATTAGGAAACCCCTCAGTGATCACAAATGCGCAACCAAGTAGTTCGTAAACTACCGGGATTCCTCAACTCAACTCATACCATCTCTCTCTCATAATGTTTAAGATATGCTCTTAGTCTTATGGAGAATAATTAATAATTAGCTGTCCAATGGGTCTCACGCATACCTAGAAGTAATCTAGGTTATATTCATGTTCGAGATCCATGCTCTAGAGACCGACAATGTCGTGACTCATCCCTAAGTGTTTTACTTAGGTTACCATATACTTAATATTAATATCATGGTATTATATCAAGTAACCGTCATGTCATCACAACGCATATGTATGTTTATATAAGTCGATCTATAGTCGACGTAGTGTTAGTCCCGTAGGACGTTCGTGCATAATAATAAATGCAGTAACACTTAAGCACATACAAGTATCCACACACATAACACACAAGTTATATCAACAAAATCCGAGCCCAAGGAGCATCCTTAGGACAACTCGGATCAAACCCCTTTACATACCGTTCACCCTGATCGTATTACGGTGGAGTATGAATCAGCAAGATCCTATGCTCCGTGTAGTCCACTAGCTTGTCGAGCGTCTTGTCAGAAGTACAATCTAAACGGTATTAAAACTATAAGTCAGTCTCCATGACTAACCACATCCGGTATTTCCGAATAATAAGTAACCCCGACAGTTCACCCCCGTTTTCTACAGTTTTGTTACGGGTTTCTCTAAAACAGTCGGCTTTGTTACTTAAGCTCGTATGTCAAACTATTTCAACTGTTAAGTTTAATTCGTTATATTTCCTAAATCTTATCCACCAATAAATATAGGTACATAACCCATAGTTGCATGTATGCATGCATGATTATATTATATTGATTTCTTTTTCGTATTGTATCATTTATTAAATTGTATCATTCTCCCACCATCCATTATAATACAATGAATTACATAATCCATTTATCTTTAGCAAATAATATTTGCATCCAAAACTCTTAACTTATAGTTCGTAACTATTTTTTTTAAATAACCACCGCCATTAAATCATATGGTTTCCAACCAAAATATATATCCACCTTATATACATTATTCTTGTGTATGTATATATTTACCACGTAGGTAATTCCCATGAGTTTAATAAACTCTTATATTTTATGTTACTTTTTATCATCTTTTGTTAGATGATTATTCCCATTAGTTGTATTATATTATACAACTTATATTAAGATTATTATCCTAACATGAGTAACATTTTATGTTGTATATTTACAACTCCTAAGGTTTATTCCATAAATACCTTAGTTCATAAATCCCATTTATTTATAGGTTGTCACATCATTTAATGTGAATACCTTATTTGTATTAATTCCATTAAACCACCTTAATACCATATAATTGTTATAATATTTATAACATTATAGACCTTAGTCTAAAATTCATTTTTCAATTCTTATTAATTCGGTACAGCCCTTGAATTTATTTAAATTCTATTTCGACCACATAACATTATGTAATGTTATACCATATACTAATATCATTTGATATGATATTCTTATTTCCATTAATTAATAACCTATAGTTTTTATACAAAACTATTATATATTGCCACATAGGCAAATATATTAAACCTTATTCTTTTACATAAACCATAGTCTCCTTTATTTACAAAATCACCCCTTAATTTATACCACGTTATATATACCATTTAATATAACATTCCTAACTTATAAAAGGGTATAACCTATGGTTATTTTTGTAAATTCCGAACAGCCCTTGTGCTGTTTTATAATTGCCATTTGGCCCTATTTATAACATATAGTTTTATAATATCATTAAACCATATATTATACACATATCTTAATAAATATTCTTATATAATTCTAAAAATCTCCAAATTTCACCAAAGGGTTATAAATATCCTTATTAACCCATATATTCTCGGTTTTTATCATTCCACCATCTATATTTCTCCAAAGTGTCATAATGACATAATAACTATATATTATACATATATAGTTTATTTTAATTCCAAAATCAACCCTATAAATTCCTAAAAATTCCTAATATCCCATGGGTGTTTATAATACCATTTTACACCCTTAATTTTCGGTAATAACATATTCACCATAAATGTTATAAAAATATTACCATAAGATACATATCTTTATTATGAAACCTTAAATAAGTTATTTAACTTATCTAATTTGGTCAAAACCTACCATATGGTCAAGGTTGACCTCCTTAATATTTCCTTGACCATTAATTCCTAATAATTACGGTTTTAACCCTTAAGTTTCCAAAACTCACCATTTAACCCCAAAACTTTATATAATCTTATAAACTTTATTTTAAATTCTTTTTAACTCCCAATTTTTGGCCTTATTTTTATAAAGCCCCTAAATTTAATTTAATTACACCTAATACCCCATTTATTTTCAGTAATGCATTTATACCACTTAAACTTAATTAAAAGCTTGTAAATGCATAAATAAAATGGCCTAAAGTACATGGCCTTATTACAAACATTTGCTCACAAAATAAATTACACATAAATGTCCCAAAATACATATAAATCTCGGCCTCACCATAGATTTTTCATTTAATTACCAAACTTCCACATAATGTCTTAAATTTGACAATTATGCTTGTTTAATTAGTTATAAAATTTATTAAACCATTTCTTAATCATTTTAAGGTCAAACATGACCTTATTATACCTCTTCACTCACGAAAATTTAATTAGAAATAGCTTTAGAACATATTAACTTAACAAGGTTAATGTTTAAGTGATTTATACCTTGATTTAGCTTAGGTAAAGCCTTGTTTGGATTCGGCCACCTTAAGGAGAATTTCTCCACAGCTTGATTTACTTGTCCTCATGTAGAAAACACGACATGATTAAACTCCAAACATGAGCTAACCATGGGAAGTAATTTAAGTCATGAAAATCATGGATTTTTACCTTAAATCTCCAAGTTTGTTGGAGTGAGATCTTGGCCCTATTTTTTCCAGAGAGAAAGAGTATCAAAACACTCTTAATAACAAGGTACAAAACCGTGGGTAACTAGCTTGGAAGATAGCTAAGTTTTACGTTGTTTAAGATGCCAAAAATGGTGTTTTTGGCTTGGATCTAACTACTCCTTGTAGATCTTGGTATACCAACTGAATCTACATGAAAAGGAGAAGAAAATAAGGCTAGGGAACCAAGGTTTACAACCGAAATTCACAAGGAAGAAGAGGTGTGTGCTTAGAGCACATTTTACCTTAAATGGTCAAGACTTGAACTTTCCTCCTTAGATCTGGTTATGGCCGAAATTTATCCTTCCTTTAACCTCCAAAATACTCTACATAGATGTATAGAAAAGGTTGGAGTCTAGATCAATGGAAAAAGGAAAGAAAGATGAAGAAAATGGGCATTTTTATGCCTTAGAAGCTTACCTAGAGCATGAGCTCTCTCCGATGGAGCTTGGAACACTTACCTACGGTGAAGAGGAGCCAAAGAGAGAGTTTGGCAATGAGTCCCACGGTTGGAATGGGACTATTGAGGAAAATGACCTAATTTTGGCTTAAAACACATTTTTTCCTTATTTTATGTCCTTTAATGATTTGATGACTCATCACTAATTGATTGGTGTTGATTATTGCTGCTAATTCGGTGGATACAAGGACAAGGGCAGCCAGCCTACATTGAGAAAGGTGGTGAATGATTGATTCCAATTTGATTTTAAAATGGACTAATATGTTACTTTAATCAATAAGTGTAAGGTGAGTCACTCTCCTTGTCTTGTTCTTGGTTGGAGCACCGTGTAACAAGGAGTAAATGAGACTCCAAAATTGGCTGGCTCAACACATGGGTAAGCAAGTGGTAGACAACCTTTTAGTTTTATATGTTAAAGTATGTTTTTTCTTATTTTATGCAAAAGTAAGGTGGAATAAATAATTGTCACATGGGAATTGTCTCTTGGTCTGTTAGGAGACTCATTCCACCGATTTTAAGAGGTCCAATTCGTGGTCAATGGTTAACATTGACCAACTTAGTCAATGTTGACCCAAACGGGCCCCACTTTAGGGTTTTATTAATATTTTAATATTAAATTTGTAAAAATTTGTAAATTGCTGGAATTAAATTCCAAATATCATATATAATGATATATTATCATATTTAAAGGTAATTATAACCTTTTAGCCCATTTAAAACCAATTTAGAAGGCATTTACACAAAAATGTGCTTTGAGGAGTTTTAGTGCACATTTTGTGTCTCAAGGAGTTTCTGAGCTTTGTTTTCTTTGAAAACGGTTTTTTTGTGTTCCTTACATGATATTTGATCATGGTATCCAATTTTATATCATTTAGAGGTCATTAGACCTTTAAGGATTCTTAGAGCATATTTTTGCCCTTTTTGACCTTTAAAGCAAAATGTGTCTTGTGTGGAGGTTGTCCACAATTTTATGTTAGTAATGTGTTAATAAGCTTAGGACAAATTTTTAGGTCCTAAGAAGTTCATTTCGGTATATATTTACCCTAACCAGTCAAATGGTGCAACATCTTGCTTTGTGTTGACCATTGTTGTTCTCAGTTGACTTTTAAGGCATGTTTAGGCCTTAATTGATGTAATTAAATATTTAATTTATTTTTAATAAGTTTGGGGTATTTCAATCTACCCCCTTAAAAAGACTTCGTCCCGAAGTCTCTTAATCAAATAGGTAAGTATATAAATGTATAACTACCCATTATTCCCATAATGTATATCTATGTGATATATCATTTACACACATCGTATTGCGCTTATACAGCACATAGCCATCACGTTGTGGCGTTAGTTCAATCATATATGGATATAGGTGATCCATCAGCACCATCATTTCCTATCAGTTCTAAAAGCCATGATAACCTCCCTGAGGTGTCCATAATATTCCATTGTTCCACATTCCATATCTAATGATTCATTTCGTATCTAGGCGATACCATATGTAATCATTCTATAAAGCTATATGAATACATATCACAAATAGCATAAGAAAGGTACTACACACATGGTGTACATGCAACATTCAAACAAGTATCTCGTGAGATACATACATACCAGTGCACATCACACACAAACATACCGAACAACGTACGCCCCGCGTA
This sequence comes from Limonium bicolor, assembly GCA_023374045.1. Lineage (NCBI taxonomy): Eukaryota > Viridiplantae > Streptophyta > Magnoliopsida > Caryophyllales > Plumbaginaceae > Limonium > Limonium bicolor. The sequence goes on along the minus strand of CM041781.1, from coordinate 116,747,475 downwards.
CCAAACATAACCAACAAAACCAATTCACTGTATGCCATGCATACGAACCAATTCACTGTATGCCATGCATACTAAACAAACAAACCTTGTATGCCCCGCACACCGCCAATTCTTTGTATGCAATGCATACTAAACAACCAAAACTTAGTGCACACATGTGCACAGCCAAGAGGCTCTACCCCCCTTAAAAAGGGTTACGCCCCCATACCCCACAAGTATACAACAGTCGCTCAACAAGGAGCGCTGGATACTTGGCTCTCAAAGAGTTCACCAACTCGTGGATTATTCTCATATCAGAGAGACGGGTATGACTCTAGCCCTTCTGGCTCCACAATACATAAAGGTGAGGCACTGCTCTAGTTGTGCTCTCTCCCAAGTTCATTCTTATGGGCCCACTCGCTCCGTATGAGGTGCAGACTCGTGAACATAGGCTCAATTTGCCTTTTCCATTGCTGTGTATCCCCTTATTTGGATCACTAGCACACGTGCGTGTGTCTTCTCTCACTGATGTTCAGCTTGAGGTATAATATGACATTGGCTACTGTTAGTACTTAGAGCTCTTTGCACTTGTCTTGTAATACCAAGACGTACCAGCCTATATGTCTACGGAGATAATGATTGTCATCCGTGTCTCCTGGTGGTTTTGTTCTGGAGTAACACACTCTTATAGTTCTTTCTCTTTTTTTTTATACCCACTCGTGTTGATATCCATTTTATCTTTCTGTATTTCCACTAGATTAATAACTGCACGAGTGCAATACCAAAACACTCAGTCATACAGAGTGCAGAGGCGTAAACGCTCAGCAGCTAATATCTAATGAGTCAAACAGATAAGATGAGCGAATTATCCTGTGAGTGGTACATTCCAAATCCACTGTTCCTTGCTTAAGGTATCTGCTATTATATAGCTTTGTCTTTTATCCTCGCGTAGTCACGCGTTTATGTCCATATCATCTGGTAGATTTCCTCTAGGTTACAAGAATTTACTCGATCCTTATGAGGATTCTACATATTATTCATCCATAATGGGTTTTCCTGTTCCTAGTGTTCACGTCCTTGAAAGGTTTCCTTGCCTTCTCTGTACACTGTCTACTGCTCTCTGTTGAAGGTTCATGATTTCTTTAGCCCGTTGGTTCAACTGCGGCTCTTCTCGTCCATCTTCGAGGTAATCCGTCTTACTGTCCGTAGAATGGAGTTGACTACTTCTCGTGTTCCTAACACTACTTGTCTACTTGCATGGGGTACCGTACTGATACATTACTACTTACCCGACTAACTCATAAATAAGTCTGCCAGGCCCACATGCTCCTATCGGAGTGCGGTCGTCCCATGTCTCGTTTAGTAAACTGGTAATGTCTGTCACACGGATATTGTGAAGTATTCTGTTGTCAATCTCCCTTTGATAGATATCCCCTTTTTTTGTCTTCTTCTTGTTTTTTTTGTCTAATAGTTCATGTTATCGGTTATCTTGTAGTAAGTGCTATTGCCCTAGTGGCATCAGTGGTAATTCGTGCCATAAGCCAGTGTTATTCAACTCAGTGTAAGTAAAATCTGTGCTATATTTAGCAAACTTGTTTCTCTTAATTCGATCTCATTGAGTGCACATATATTCCTTCTCTCCCTATTTATCCTGATCATATCTCATCCATAGTTCATATTCGTTCCCTCATCCGTTTAATTGGATATATTGCAGATTGCATAATACCTTGAGCAACTTGGCTCTTCACTTCCCAACCATCCTCACTGACGGTGGTGCATCTACAAAGGGTATGCTTGTCCACACAGACTAAACATTTATCACTAGTAGTGATTAGCATTAAAATGCGGGTATACACTGATGGTATTTGGCTAGTAAGCCCTGTCTGAACATTCCCAAATACTTAAATTGGTGTGGTTTACAATCACAGTGGTTGTATAATTCCCTTCAGTTGCAGTGGTTGAACTAACGGTCCTTCCATAGTTGCATAGGTTTCTAACCTCAAGGTTTGAATGAAAACATTTGAAAAACATTTTTTTTTGGTATACATATAATAAAAGACTAAAAGTAGTAGTTGTTGCAGTTGCATTTGTAGTTGTTGTTACTATTGTTGTTGCTGCACTTGCTATAGCAAGTGCGCAAGGCAGATGGAAATTTCAGTGGTTTTACTTGTCATAGCGCTTGCAATAGCAAGTGCGCCATGCAGGTGGAAATTCTGGTTCAGTAATCATTGGTCTCATTGACTCTGCATCGTCGAGTATGGCTACATGATAATGTAAGCGTTAACATCCTGTTCATATATATAATATTCCATCAAGGTTTCAAGGTTACTCGTATCGAGTCCACATAATCTCAAAAGTAATACAAAAAAGTAAGTGGTCAATGACACACTCCAGCATACTTATAACATAGCTCCTTCTAACATCCAAAGTAAGTATACAACATAGTAAGTAAATGTAACACCCCATCCAACATTAACACACTTACAATACACTGCAGCGGAAAACAAACCTCATCACGTTACTTAACTCGTTGGTGTTACACGCCGTTAGCCACCCACGTGGCTAACAAGGCTAATACATATACATTGTACCGGTCTGATGGGCTAAATTCCCGAGCACTACACATTACTATCCCTTTCCATTAAACAACAACAACATACACCCTTCAACTATACGAGTACTAATAAACTGATGCGACAACAATTTCTGTAACACCCCAACCGTAATCTCGTCATTCCTTAATTGACAACAATTACTCTTACTCACGCAGCGGAACTCTAACTACAACGAGGGGTGAAACAACGCCGTTAGCCACCCATATGGCTAACCAGGCCTATCTCACATACAGTAACGGTCTGATGGACTGGATCAACCGAGTACTTCATACAAATACAATACTCTTTTCACTTCTTTACTATACCGAGTCTACAATATACGGATGCCGATAACATACTCGGACTTACACCTCATTTAAATGCATAAGTAATTACGATCTAACTACCCACGCTTCATAATTGTCCCCGTCCTACTCTCTCGAACGGTGGTCAGCTTCAAGTACCTGCACACTAAAAACGTTCCCCCTAGGGGGTCAGCTTACGCTGCGCATGAAATTCGCATATACCGCGTGCTAACCGCGGTACGCCGACTACTTTGGGTCGGATATACATGGAGTTCATTTTAATCAAACAACATGCATCATGGCAATACAATATATATGTATATCACACAAGGAATCTACATCCAATCACGGAACACGATTCCTAACTAACATAACAATGTTGTTAGTGGTAACTGGTTACTCTTAGGCACTGAGGGTTATTCCTCACTATGCCTTGTTTACTTATTCAATACCTCACCCTCTCTCTCGGGTTACTTATTCGTGTACACACCCATTCTCTTGGGCTACTCATTCTTATACTTACCCATTCTCTCGGGTTACTCATACATATACTCACCCCTTTCTCTCGGGTTATTTATACTCGTTATCTCACCCACACTCTTGGGTTATTCATACTCAAGCTCTTGTAGATTCTCGAGACACTACAGATCTCCTACGTCGCGCTTGTTACTCTATACATACTTAAGCCAAAACTCATGGCTCTCTAGCATAGTCTTACTTCCCCGGTTTCGACCCTACTCTGGGTCTAGCATGGTGGAAAGGTTCAACTAGCTCACGGAACTCTCTCTTAGTTCCTATCTCTTTTACTTAGGTCCGACTACTCTCGGACTACTCTCGTTCCCATACACTCCTCTCTCGGAGTTATAATAATATCATGTATGTTAGTCTAGAAGCGTCATTCTCGATGTTTCTAATGACTTTGGGAACTTTACTTAAATTCGGGTAATCTTAGGTTTAAGGGTTACCCTCACAATCATATGATTATACATTAGGATATTTTCTTATACCGGGTGAAATTCCTCATATAAGAGGTCGACCGTATCTCAAGGGAGTCACATAGTCCCTTAGGTCTCTTTTACCTTTCTTATATGTTTACATTATTGGACTAACTTCGATCCTCTCGATGGAGGATCGTTTATTCCTCCACTCATATTTATTCCGTGGATTGTTTCAATAAGGTTTACTAACCGTTATCGGGTATATACTCAACCCGTACATCTCCTCACGTTCTAGGGAGTTCATATGTTTGTGTTATCGTTATACTTTAATCGATAGCTTGTGTGTGTTTGCATGTTTTCGTTATCATACGCATCGATCCGTTCTACGGATCTCTAGCCGAACGTTACTCACTATGAGTCGGTCTTTACACTATGTTAGACCACACCGGCATACAAGTATGTTAGTTCATTCAACATACAACAAGACATACATAATCAAACAAGGGATTATTTCCATGCTTTAGTCTTGATTAAGCCGGCACATAAACACACAATTCAGAGTAACTCGGTTAGCATACGGGGCATGAGAAAATCATACCTTTCACCGGGGTTTTTACTTTACCGTGGCATCACACCATGCTCGGGTCACGCACGACTCTCTGATAATGTTTCAAACATTATTATTAATACTAAACTCATACGGTACATAATAAAATGCTATTCCCGTATTTACCCCGTTATCCCATTAACTCGGTTTTACTCTTGTCAATTTGAGTTCTCACTTCTCAATCACTTCTAACACTTTATCACACTTCCTAGGGCCTTTACATGTCACCAAACAAGGCCTTAACATCTTATAACATCATTAGCATTCAAACCCCCATCATTAGCAACCTTTAAAACACTCACGGGGCAATTCTGGGGGTGGTCCGGGACTTGGTCCTTACCCTAAGTCCCGGACCAACTGAAGATACAACTCTCGGCTCAATTTTTGCTATGGTCCGGGACCTTGTCCCTATCCCAAGTCCCGGACCAACATGTATGTGCACTCTCGACATAAAAATAGGGGGTGGTCCGGGTCCTTGTCCATGGACTAGGTCCCGGACCCTGCTAAAACCTGCAACATACATCATTTTTCAACCCCAATTCAATCCTTAATCCACACCCAATCTTTCCCTAATCTTTCCACAAGATTCCTACATGTTTTATCACCTTAAAACATGCTCTAAACCACTTCAAATCATGGGTTAAACCCTTACTCAAATTCTTCCTCAAAATCACTTATATATCATAACTAGTTCTCTTGTTCTTCTAAGTTGTAACAGATTTTGGTACCCTCTTTTACCATTCAAACCTCCTTCACTAATGCCATTCCTAGCACTCAGATGACATTATTTCTACTCCTCATACACACTTCTCCTTAGTTTTGGTTTCCAAATCATTTACCACTCACTTAACAACTCTTTAACACCTAGTTCCATCCTTATAATAAGCACTTAAGTCCAAAATCTCCTAAACAATTTTTGACAGCACTTGGCCACTTTCTTAGCATTCTCACCACAATCAAATCAGCCCACACACACAATCTTCACTCCTGTTTCATCAAGCATCAACAACTACATTAATTTCCCACTTGTTCACACATAAGTATTAGTTTAGACTCAAGCTTAATTCCCACACTCAAGCAACATTAAAACAGCTTCATTCATCATTAAATTGTAGTATCTCAACTACAATAATACAAGGTCATCCACACCACTTACAAAAATCTGTTTTGCAAGAAGATAAACTAACTCAAGGTGAGTTTTTACCTTGTTTGTTTTCTGTTTTCTTTCTCTTCCTCCTCTTTCTCTTGCTCTCCCTTTCCCTTCTTGTTTTCCTCACCACACAAGGGCTATTGATTGCCAACTACAATCACCGCCCATTACACACATTCAACCATCAATTTATTTTCCCTCCACAAAACCTAATGTATATATTAAGTGCTAGTTTTCAAACTTAAATCTAGATTTTACCTTAGAGAACCCAAATGAGTAGCTTGACAATCAAATGGAGCAGTTTCCAAACCCCCACAAAAACGTGCGGACCGGCTGAAATGAGGAGGGTTTTCAACGTGAGAGAAAATAATCTCACAAATGGAAGAACAAGCTTGAAATGATCTCAATACTTACTTATTAATACCTCAAGGCATTAAGGAAGAGAAGAAGGGTTGAAATCAACTCTTCAAACTTCAAAAGCTCCAACGTCAATGGAGATGAAGGTGGAGGAATCGAAACTTTGAGGGGTGGAAAACGTAGCCCTCGACGATACGAATCTAACGGTACAATTTTTGTGCGATTCGGTGGAGAAATGAGCAAGTTAGAGGAGATTGAAGATGGAGGTGTTGTGCTGTGTGGAATCGCACGTACAGAGGAAGAAGGAGAAGTTGCAAAGCTCTGGAGTGAATCGTGAATGAAGAATAGAAGGTGAGTGGTATGTTTTTTTTTATTTCACTTTTTACTTTATACTATTTGCTTTATTACTTATTTGTCCTCTTATTACTTAATAGCTAGTAAGCTATTAATAAGTGTATACATATTAATTAAAACCGGCCCACATTAATTAATAGCCCGGGTCGTTTTTCGTCTTTTCGAATTTAACGCGTTTCGTCTCCCGGTTTAGTCACTATTCCTTTACCGGGTCCGTTTTCCGGAATTTTCTCGTTTAATTAATTTTAATGGTTATTAAGCTTCCATTAATACTTAATTATAGTTATTTAATCAACTATAATTTTTACGGGTCCGTTTGACCACTTATAGTTGCGTTTTCGGGTTTTCTCGAAAAACGTGCTTAAAACTCCGTTAGCGTTTTAATCCATTATTTGGATCCGTTTTCTTCGGGAATCATTCCCGTATAATAATTAGGCCTAACTAAGCCTTAGGAATCCATCTCGGACCCTCTCGAGATCATATATCTCTTATACTCATTTAACGCGCATTTTTAGCGTTTTTCGCTTTTCAAGCGTTTTCTCTTTTCTTTTGGTTTTATTCTTTTTACCAATACTCTTTAGGCACCATTAGGCCTTTTATAATCATATTAGAGTAATTTAATCACCATTTTTAGATCCGGGGTATTAAAATCTACCCCCCCTTAGGAACTTTGTCCTCAAAGTTGGTGAATCTAGATGGTTACTCTCATGGCGTACTATGCCAAGGTTATAATACATGTATAACCTTACTGACTCCACAAGTCAGTCTCATTTTATACTACACATACCACACACATATCACAGCATGTATAGCAATCAAAAATACTTTTGTTCTCTCTCCATGGAATCGGTCCGTAGACAAGAAGGCACTACAGTCCTCGAATCCACGTTGAGTGATATACTACTGATCCCTCAGGTACCGGTCATGTTGGACACTTACGCTCTCTGGTCCACGGCCGTTTCATGACAAACGGGCACTTACTCTCTCTGGCCCACGGTCCCTTCGGTTCTGATCAAAAACGTTACACATATACATATCCTCAGGCACTCTGGTTGACTCACTCAACACAGGAACATCTCAGGGTACTCTCCCCGTCCCGCTGCCTTTGGAAAAAATCACACACTGACACCGCCCCAACCGGTCACTTAGGACCGCCGCACGTACGGTGCAATGGTTTCAAAACTAATACACGCCCACCGTTCTACCGGTCATCAAGACTTAAGGCTCAGCCATCGGCGGGTGATAGCGGTTTCAAAACCAGTTTTCATTTCCATCTTCATACTTGAAGAAAATTCTTTTTCAAAATCTATTTGAAAATTCTTTTTAAAACATCACACAACTCCAAATCAGATTTATGGTAGCTGTATCTTTTCTTAGCGTGATTACTTGTGACCACTATAGGGAGCTTCAGGAATCATCTAACCCTGATGTGATCAGCATCAGTGTTGAACTATCCTTCCACCCCAATTTGTGTTCGGTTTCCCTTGATCGCTAGCAGATCAAGTTCCACCTCCCACGTCAGTTTCAAACAATCAGATAGTCAAACATTTTTGTTTTCTATCTTTTACTCTTTCTAGTCATATTCACGAAACAATTCGTTTCAATTAATCTCTAGTTCCTAGTACTTAGGTCATTTGTCATTCTCATTGCTTCACTACTTTACCTAGGTATTCCACACTTATGGCTTCATTTACTCAAATTGTTGCTCAATTTAAAACACATAACATACAACTCCAAAGGATGGAACTCACTCCATCTATCATTCTCAAATAAAATCACCTAGGGAACTCACTCCCTCTTAGGTTACACATCGGTTTCATGCCGATTCATACTCATCATAACTCATGTCTAATCTCCCTAGACATATACTATAGGGATTCTCATTCCCTAGGAGTCTCTCTACTCCTCTTTTCATAAATATTACATTCTCATTACTTGCATCTCTCATGCACCATACTCATTATTACACAATGAATGGGTACCTATGTTTATGTAACATAAGTTCCAATCATCAAAACAATTTACTTTTGTGCTATGCACATAGTAGTTTACGCACCAATACGTAAAACATACTCTAAGCGGTTTCTCGCCCTACCCCCCTTAAAAGGGGTTACGCCCGTGTAACCAACCATATGTTATCACTGAACATTGGTTCATTAATTCGAGTATTATGAAGTGTTTTAACTTCAATACGGTTAATTAACTCATAACCGGGTTCGGTTCTAGCCTCTAAGGCTTCAAGGGGTTTATGACATAGGTATACTTCACCCTGAATCACGGTCCACAAGCTTCTGCTGCGTGACCTGATAACTAGAGCTTAATTTGCTCTTTGGTATTCTCAATGTATATCAATCGTCGCTTGGTATCTCTTACCGTATGCGAATTCGATGAGTTATAGATTTTCTCTCCAACTCTCTGGAAATCTATTCGTATAACTCTGTACACCTTCGTGGTTATTCGCTTACTTTTCCCGACTTATTGTCGGTTGAGGTCAAGCTACTACTTAGCATGTAGTGCTTCCTCGTTTAATAGTGGCTCATGGATTATGTTTGTTTCTTGGTTCTGTACCAGAGTTCTTCATTCATACTACTTTGCATTTTTCCACATATCGATCCTGGGCCCTGTGGGTTACTGCCCACGTTCTTTGTGCATCTTTAGCCAATGGCCGCACGGTTATCTCTCTAGATTCTCACTCAACAGGCTTCGTTGACATTTCTCAATTCCTGGCTCTCCCACTTGATCATTACCGCACAAGTGCAATACCAAAACACTCAGTCATACAGAGTGCAGAAGCGTAAACCCTTGACGGTAAATCTCTCATGAGATAGGAATGATCATGTCTTCTTTACCATATTTCCTTATCAGCTTCATATCATGAACTGGCTATACTCTTACAATGGTTGCTTGCTGCGTACCATATTCTTTCTCATTTCTATGGCATCCGCTACTACTTTAGCTTCCGCCCAGGTGTTCTCGCCATTTACACTATGGCTTTCCATTCACTTGGCTCAATATTATACGCTATTTTTTTAAATCTCTCTGCGCACTTGCGCGCTGCTTGCTCTGCAGTTCATATTGCACACTTACAGTGTTTACTACTCAACCGATTACTCTTCGGTTCGAATTGCTGCTATCGAGGTTCCTCTTTATACTCTACTATTGTTCATATACTCATTGGCAATATACACATGCTCAAGTTTTACTACACCGCACTAGCGGTTTCACATTTCATACCTAGGTGGTAGCCTTTCTCTGGAGGATTCACGCAAATGCCGCTCCATAGGCCCCATAATAACAAGTGGTATCCCCACTCTAAGGTAGTGGTTCATTCACCACTGTTCCTCTTATGCCTTTATGCATATGTTTTACAACGTTTGGATCTACGTATTGTAGTTGGTTTTGTCGGCTTACAAGCCACCTTGCCTCGAGTCACGCTCCATGCGGGCTGTTTATATAGGTTTTTGCTTCTCCGCATACCATTAAATGGTTTGGAGGTATTACTGGGTTTTTCGATAAGGTAGTTTCATCACGCTTCCAAACATGGAAGACCCTTAAAGTATTTTGATACTAATTCATGCCCTCTAGCATTTTAGGGTATCCCGTGTTACGAGGGATCCCTTCGGGTTTTACCCGAGTGTTTGCTTAAACACTTGTGTTCTCAACACGATGTTTCGTTCAAGTACTGTTGACTCCGGCACCCCTCTCGGATTGCTCCTGGGTGTTACTGAGTAATGCCATTACATTTGGCTTGTACTCATGGTTATGTTCAGTTGTGACTTCGCCTTGCAGCTATGTCCTTGACTATCCCATTTAGGGTTGTAGTGTCTCTCATTATTGGGTAGATCCTTGGTACCTTCTAATACCTTCTGGGTCAGGTCATTATTCTCTTCAGTGAGGTATAAAGTGGGAATTCTATCCCGTTTATCGTACATTAATAAGTTCATTTAGGCATTCGCCGTATTATTTACACTGGTATTCACCCAGTTATTAGGTATTTCCTGAGACATTTCCAATGGCTGTACTTAATACTCTGTGCTTCTCGCACTTTTTAACGCCTTATCCTTAGGTCCGTGACCTTACTTGATTCTAGACTCCCTTAACTCGGTAAGCTTCCTTGTGTTCTTCGATCACTCGAGGTGTCCAGCTGTCTTGGTTTGGATTGGCTCTTTCGTCCGTAGTATGGAGTGGGCTACTTCCCGTGTACCGTACTCTACTTGTATACATACATGGAGTATCTTATTGATACGTTACCACTTACCCGACTAACTCATAACTGGTCTGTCAGGCCCGCAAGCTCCTTTGGAGTGCAGTCGTTCCATGTCTCGTTTGTGTACACTTGTAGTGTCGGTCACGCCTAAGTGAAGTATTCTGTTGCCAACTCCTCTTATATGGTCCTACAATAACTTATCGTGGTTCACTGGTTTGGTTTTAAAGCTTTGGGGGTTTTTGGAAACTTGCGTTTTTAAAGAAAAATTTGAGTTTAGAAAATAAAATCTTCATGGCATTCCCTTGCCGGTTGCTTCTTACCAGGTCTAGCTTCTCGCCGACCGGTATGCTCCTCAATAAAGTGGGCAGGCTGTCAGGCCTTTCCGAAGTTTCATTTCAGAATTTCTTAGGGTTGTCTTGCCATATTGGCTTCTCTCGCCATTTTGGTACTTGCTAAGTACTGGTCGCTTGTCAAAGCTCCTCTTAATAGTCCGTTTTTACTGCACTTGCCGTGGCAAGTGCGCAGTACAGGCGGTTTTTAGGATAACTAATACCGGTCACGGTATCGTTCACGTTATATTTGGTAGCCTTGTCGGCTCTTCCTTGATCCTTTAGTTGGATAACTACTCCTTAGAGCTGCTTCTCACACTCATCTTGACATGACTGTCGTTCATTTAGGTGTTCCTCCACTCTCGGGGTTCCCTAATTACTTTAATTTTTTATGCTTTACCTCGTTGCTCGTTCCCACGTCTTTACTGTGGTTACCGAGGTTTAACTCACGTAGGCACTACTTTGTAGTCCTATTCGGTATATCCCGTAGTTATGCTCGAAGCTGTCTAAGCTATATCAGTGAAGTATTGAAACTTCTTCGGGTGTGGCAGGGTGGGTGTACCTACTCTCAACTAGGTTCTCAGTCGGTTAATATACCATTAGTGGTATTACATATCATGGCGGTCCGTAGACATGTGTCCCGGTTCTCGTTATTTCTCATGTGTCCGCCTTGTTGCACGGTTGGTGCTTTCTTCTTGCTGCTGCTCGGCCAGCTAGGTTCTCGCGACTGCTAAGCATGTCGCCCCAAGTTTCCACAGATTTCGGTCTCCTTGGATTAGGATTTCTCGATCTCTCGCCGTTATGTGCGGTTATTGTCATTCCAGCGGGATCCGTCTCCGGGATTTCCGGTTCTCGGGATCTACCGCATGACAAGCTCTAGTTCATATTGAGATATTAAATAACTGCCAGATTGGGTTTCCCCATCTCTCTGGCGTTCTTCCCCAAGCTTTCAATACGGGGGTTGTGGAGGGCGGGTATGGTATTGTAGGTATCCAGATCATACTGGAAGTTCCTAACTTGCGCATCTCTCAGGCTACCACTCAACCCTTAGCCCTAAGTCTCTATATCCTAACTCGGTATTTCCTAAGCTCGGTATTTCCAGTCATCAGAGCGATACTTCGCTCTGATACCATTTTTGTAACACCCCAACCGTTAATCTCGTCATTACCTCTTAATTTGACACCAATTCTCTTACTCACGCAGCGGAACTCTAACTACAACGAGGGGTGAAACAACGCCGTTAGCCACCCATATGGCTAACCAGGCCTATCTCACATACAGTAACGGTCTGATGGACTGGATCAACCGAGTACTTCATACAAATACAATACTCTTTTCACTTCTTTACTATACCGAGTCTACAATATACGGATGCCGATAACATACGGACTTACACCTCATTTAAATGCATAAGTAATTACGATCTAACTACCCACGCTTCATAACTGTCCCCGTCCTACTCTCTCGAACGGTGGTCAGCTTCAAGTACCTGCACACTAAAAACGTTCCCCCTAGGGGGTCAGCTTACGCTGCGCATGAAATTCGCATATACCGCGTGCTAACCGCGGTACGCCGACTACTTTGGGTCGGATATACATGGAGTTCATTTTAATCAAACAACATGCATCATGGCAATACAATATATATGTATATCACACAAGGAATCTACATCCAATCACGGAACACGATTCCTAACTAACATAACAATGTTGTTAGTGGTAACTGGTTACTCTTAGGCATTGAGGGTTATTCCTCACTATGCCTTGTTTACTTGTTCAATACCTCACCCTCTCTCTCGGGTTACTTATTCGTGTACACACCCATTCTCTTGGGCTACTCATTCTTATACTTACCCATTCTCTCGGGTTACTCATACATATACTCACCCCTTTCTCTCGGGTTATTTATACTCGTTATCTCACCCACACTCTTGGGTTATTCATACTCAAGCTCTTGTAGATTCTCGAGACACTACAGATCTCCTACGTCACGCTTGTTACTCTATACATACTTAAGCCAAAACTCATGGCTCTCTAGCATAGTCTTACTTCCCCGGTTTCGACCCTACTCTGGGTCTAGCATGGTGGAAAGGTTCAACTAGCTCACGGAACTCTCTCTTAGTTCCTATCTCTTTTACTTAGGTCCGACTACTCTCGGACTACTCTCGTTCCCATACACTCCTCTCTCGGAGTTATAATAATATCATGTATGTTAGTCTAGAAGCGTCATTCTCGATGTTTCTAATGACTTTGGGAACTTTACTTAAATTCGGGTAATCTTAGGTTTAAGGGTTACCCTCACAATCATATGATTACATTAGGATATTTTCTTATACGGGTGAAATTCCTCATATAAGAGGTCGACCGTATCTCAAGGGAGTCACATAGTCCCTTAGGTCTCTTTTACCTTTCTTATATGTTTACATTATTGGACTAACTTCGATCCTCTCGATGGAGGATCGTTTATTCCTCCACTCATATTTATTCCGTGGATTGTTTCAATAAGGTTTACTAACCGTTATCGGGTATATACTCAACCCGTACATCTCCTCACGTTCTAGGGAGTTCATATGTTTGTGTTATCGTTATACTTTAATCGATAGCTTGTGTGTGTTTGCATGTTTTCGTTATCATACGCATCGATCCGTTCTACGGATCTCTAGCCGAACGTTACTCACTATGAGTCGGTCTTTACACTATGTTAGACCACACCGGCATACAAGTATGTTAGTTCATTCAACATACAACAAGACATACATAATCAAACAAGGGATTATTTCCATGCTTTAGTCTTGATTAAGCCGGCACACAAACACACAATTCAGAGTAACTCGGTTAGCATACGGGGCATGAGAAAATCATACCTTTCACCGGGGTTTTTACTTTACCGTGGCATCACACCATGCTCGGGTCACGCACGACTCTCTGATAATGTTTCAAACATTATTATTAATACTAAACTCATACGGTACATAATAAAATGCTATTCCCGTATTTACCCCCCGTTATCCCATTAACTCGGTTTACTCTTGTCAATTTGAGTTCTCACTTCTCAATCACTTCTAACACTTTATCACACTTCCTAGGCCTTTACATGTCATGTCACCAAACAAGGCCTTAACATCTTATAACATCATTAGCATTCAAACCCCATCATTAGCAACCTTTAAAACACTCACGGGGCAATTCTGGGGGTGGTCCGGGACTTGGTCCTTACCCTAAGTCCCGGACCAACTGAAGATACAACTCTTGGCTCAATTTTGCTATGGTCCGGGACCTTGTCCCTATCCCAAGTCCCGGACCAACATGTATGTGCATTCTCGACATAAAATAGGGGGTGGTCCGGGTCCTTGTCCATGGACTAGGTCCCGGACCCTGCTAAAACCTGCAACATACATCATTTTTCAACCCCAATTCAATCCTTAATCCACACCCAATCTTTCCCTAATGTTTCCACAAGATTCCTACATGTTTTATCACCTTAAAACATGCTCTAAACCACTTCAAATCATGGGTTAAACCCTTACTCAATATCTCTTCCTCAAAATCACTTATATCATAACTAGTTCTCTTGTTCTTCTAAGTTGTAACAGATTTTGGTACCCTTTTTACCATTCAAACCTCCTTCACTAATGCCATTCCTAGCACTCAGATGACATTATTTCTACTCCTCATACACACTTCTCCTTAGTTTTGGTTTCCAAATCATTTACCACTCACTTAACAACTCTTTAACACCTAGTTCCATCCTTATAATAAGCACTTAAGTCCAAATCTCCTAAACAATTTTTGACAGCACTTGGCCACTTTCTTAGCATTCTCACCACAATCAAATCAGCCCACACACACAATCTTCACTCCTGTTTCATCAAGCATCAACAACTACATTAATTTCCCACTTGTTCACACATAAGTATTAGTTTAGACTCAAGCTTAATTCCCACACTCAAGCAACATTAAAACAGCTTCATTCATCATTAAATTGTAGTATCTCAACTACATAATACAAGGTCATCCACACCACTTACAAAAATCTGTTTTGCAAGAAGATAAAACTAACTCAAGGTGAGTTTTTACCTTGTTTGTTTCTGTTTTCTTTCTCTTCCTCCTCTTTCTCTTGCTCTCCCTTTCCCTTCTTGTTTCCTCACCACACAAGGGATATTGATTGCCAACTACAATCACCGCCCATTACACACATTCAACCATCAATTTATTTTTCCTCCACAAAACCTAATGTATATATTAAGTGCTAGTTTTTCAAACTTAAATCTAGATTTTACCTTAGAGAACCCAAATGAGTAGCTTGACAATCAAATGGAGCAGTTTCCAAACCCCCACAAAACGTGCGGACCGGCTGAAATGAGGAGGGTTTTCAACGTGAGGAAAATAATCTCACAAATGGAAGAACAAGCTTGAAATGATCTCAATACTTACTTATTAAACCTCAAGGCATTAAGGAAGAGAAGAAGGGTTGAAATCAACTCTTCAAACTTCAAAAGCTCCAACGTCAATGGAGATGAAGGTGGAGGAATCGAAACTTTGAGGGGTGGAAAACGTAGCCCTCGACGATACGAATCTAACGGTACAATTTTTGTGCGATTCGGTGGAGAAATGAGCAAGTTAGAGGAGATTGAAGATGGAGGTGTTGTGCTGTGGAATCGCACGTACAGAGGAAGAAGGAGAAGTTGCAAAGCTCTGGAGTGAATCGTGAATGAAGAATAGAAGGTGAGTGGTATGTTTTTTTTATTTCACTTTTTACTTTATACTATTTACTTTATTACTTATTTGTCCTCTTATTACTTAATAGCTAGTAAGCTATTAATAAGTGTATACATATTAATTAAAACCGGCCCACATTAATTAATAGCCCGGGTCGTTTTTTTTTCTTTTCAAATTTAACGCGTTTCGTCTCCCGGTTTAGTCACATTCATTTACCGGGTCCGTTTTCCGGAATTTTCTCGTTTAATTAATTTTAATGGTTATTAAGCTTCCATTAATACTTAATTATAGTTATTTAATCAACTATAATTATTACGGGTCCGTTTGACCACTTATAGTTGCGTTTTCGGGTTTTCTCAAAAAACGTGCTTAGAACTACGTTAGCGTTTTAATCCATTATTTGGATCCGTTTTCTTCGGGAATCATTCCCGTATAATAATTAGGCCTAACTAAGCCTTAGGAATCCATCTCGGACCCTCTCGAGATCATATATCTCTTATACTCATTTAACGCGCATTTTTAGCGTTTTTCGCTTTTCAAGCGTTTTCTCTTTTCTTTTGGTTTTATTCTTTTTACCAATACTCTTTAGGCACCATTAGGCCTTTTATAATCATATTAGAGTAATTTAATCACCATTTTTAGATCCGGGGTATTAAAATTTCGGTCTTACTACACCTGCTGTATATATACACTTAAATGATTACCCACGAACAATGTCTACCCCGTCCTACTCTCGAACGGCTTCCAGCTCTCTGTACCTGAAATAGGAAAAGAAGAGAAAGGGTGGCCCCCAAGGGGCTCAGCACCTTTGCTGGTATGGTAATCCCGCAGCCCACATGCTACCGGGCCACGCGCAACTAATTGTCGTCTTAGCATGCGGTTGATTATATTTAAATCATGCATGAACTGTAAACACACAACATAATCATTTCGCCTCAACGGCTCAACAAACGGATGATATATCCTTACTTAATAAGTCACTCATAGTAATCTTTATCCCTAGAGTGTTCCTCCTCTATGGAGCTACTTCCTTAATAGATGACACTTACCCTTAAATCGGGTTATCCTTAAACGCCTCTTTTCTCAAACTGGGATTCATATCCATGATCCACATACTCCACATTTTACAACATATAACATACACTACATTACATCACACAACAACACTTTGCACGTTTCAACGTGCACAACATAACACCGCAATAGATATTGCATCACAACAAAAATACATAACATAACGGGAATGATTCTCTTAGGAACCGACCCAAACATTGTTTATACACTGGTGAGTGTTGGGATAAAACTACACTATAATAAATATAGATTTATAACAAACTAGTAGGCAAGTGTACCTATTCGTAGTAGTAAAACAAGTGTCGTATCCACAAGGAGATTGTTCAATTATCCTAGTTTTGGTAGTTAATTAAAAACTGTAAAAAGGGGTTTAGCGGAGGCAAGCTTGATTTGTTGTTGGATTATTAAAGAAAAAACAGTAAAAACAGTTGTGTAATAAGTGGATGGTAAATGTGCTAAGGAAGGTGAAATCGCCCAATTATAACTCAGATAATAATTATAATCCTAGTTTGCTCTTATTTGTCTGTTAAGAATTTTATCTTGTGGCCTTTCTAAATCATAGATAAGGACAGCTCTTAATTAATTCATTAAACTTCTTACAATCAGAAAAAGTCTAAAATCATTAATTAGCTTTAAGTGAGAATTCTTTTAACAGCGATGGATTTTATCTGCTAATCAGGAGATAATATCTAACGTTTGTCTCTCTTTGTGGTCTATTCTCTAATTTTACAAAATCATTGAAATTAGAGAAACCGTAAATGAGTAAAAATGATCAGTTCTTAAACATTTAATAATAGAGAGAGACAAAACAAATATTTATAAGCAAACTCGGTATTATAAATACGCTGAGTTATTTTGGGTTAAACACCCATCCTAAGCACAATTATGAGATTACTCAGACATTGACAGAAAAAAAACAGAGTAGAGACTGAAATATTCATTACTCAGGAACTGCCTGCGAATAACGGGTCTGCACTCGCCTGCCTCTTTTCTCTCTTTGTAAATTACTGCTTCTGTTTGAGTACGTACGTGAATGTGGTGAAATGGTGAAAATAAATAAAAGATGGAGAATTGTGATGTTACGGGAGGAATTAAATGAAGAGGAGTGTGGAGCTGTTTGTGATTTCTTCAGCCTCTAGTCGTACGTGGTCTATTTTGCAGTAATGGTGTTGGGTTTATATAGAGGATTGGAGGAGCAGATCCGTACGTAAGAATTGATTGAGCATTGATTGAAGACTGAGTACTTCATTTAATGCAGGGGACAGAGCCGACGAGTGGAGTGATTTAAGGTAGGCGGTGCGGCGGAGTAGATGGATAACGGAATCAATTTGCAGAACGCGTCGCGAAGAAGAAGAAGACTGCGCGACTGATTTTTTTGCGCCTGTTTGTCTTGTCCGCCTGTTAAGAGGCGGTAGCCTCATGTTTTGTGGGCGGTAGCCTCTGTGTTGTCCGCCTGTTAAGAGGCGGTAGCCTCTGTGTTGTCCGCCTGGCGGTAGCCTTCATTTGTTGGTCCGGGTCTTGGGACTGGGGTTAGGTCCCGTACCATGTCTCTTCTAACGCCCGAGAGTTTCATTTCACTTGTTGGTCCGGGACTTAGGATGGTGATAAAGTCCCGGACCATATACTTGTTTCAGCCGTTGGTTTCTCAATTGTTGTGGTCCGGGACTTATGTCTTGGAACAAGTCCCGGACCATGTGTTGAAATCAGCCGATAGTTTCTTCATATGTTGTCCTAGCTTTGAAGGTTTTTAACCAAGCTAGGACATGACTTCAAAACCCTCTAAAATCTTCGTTCTGACTCCGTTTTCTGAGCCGTCTGCGGCTATGCGTTCGTTTCTTCATGTTCTTCGCTTCTAGCTTGGCTTTTTCTCATGTTTAACCGATAAATCTGTAAGACAACCAATAAAACATAAACTAGAGAAAAGCTAAGATAAGTGGAGAAATGAGCAAGAAAAGTGCTAATAATATATATGAAATACACCTATAAAACATGCTCATTTGGATACTTATCACACCCCCACACTTACCTTTTGCTTGTCCTCAAGCAAAACCATGTACCCATATAAGTAGGGAATGCTCAATATTAATAAATACTATTATGAAGGGTAGGATAAAGAAGTCAATAGTACATGATCTTAAACTTTTAAGAGGAGTGTGATCCATCACCTACTGGTGGCATAGGTGTACTCAGGGCAAAAATAAAAATTAGAGTTTCGGGGTATGATCCGGAGTACTTCAATGCTTCTTGATTTAAGGTGACTTTGAGAACTTTTACCATGGCCAACTTCTCTCAAGAATGGGCATTGAGGAGAAAACAAAAGGAAAAATAGATTTATGCATTTGTTTCACTTTTGCATAAGAGATGAGAAGATAATATGTAGGCATCAAGCCTTTGTATTTAAGAACACTCAACTCTCTTGTTGGTTACCAATGGTGTCTCGCAAGTCCCTTATTTATTATATATTTTTCTTTTTACAGAGAAGCACCCCTTAGCAATCCCTAAGAAAGAAGACAGAGAAGAACCCCTGAGCAATAAAAATCCAACCATTTCAGATCATTTGGTCACACCGCATAAAAATGCTCCTCGAAAGTAATCAAAATTTTAAAATTTTTGTACATTTTTGTACCATTTATCCCACAATTCATAACAATATTTATTCTTAAAGAGAACAACCCACATAAAAAGGGTCCACGATATTGAATTTGAACAAACGCAAGATAAGCAGAGAGATTAGATTTTAAGCATAAAATGTCACCGAAAAGGGCACACTCCCCCACACTTAAATTGAACAATGTCCTCATTGTTCACCAGAAAAAACAAGGGAAAGTTGCAGAAGGCCTTTTCGGTAAGTAGATAAAATAGAGAGAACACGAAGCTCACGAATATTCATTTAAGCATATAAATTCTCCTCTGCATGATTTATTTAAATAAAAGCATAATTTAAAGAAACTAGTACTCCCCTGATTTTATTTTTGCTAGCGTGTATTGGACTTCCCCCACACTTGAGCTTCAGCCTCAAGTAGCGTAGCTTGGTTGCGGTGTAGACATGAAGTTGCACCTGCATAAGACACTAGAAGCAACCATGCTATAAACGGGGTTAAGAGTTAGCAAAAACAAAATTTAAAGAGAACCTGAAAATTAAAACAGCATAAAAAGCATATAAAAGATAAGTTCGTCCGGGTTGCCTCCCGGAAAGCTGCCCTTCTTTAACGTCTTTAGCTAGACGCTTTGAAGCGTACTCAAATCTGAGTATCATGTAGGTTTATTGTACGAGCATCAACTGTCTCGAGATTACCACCCTGGTAATGCTTTAGTCTAGATCCATTAACCATGAAAGTTTGTTTTTTAGAATCCACCAACTCAACGGATCCATATGGGGTGACCTTGGAGACAGTAAATGGTCCAGCCCAATAGGATTTGAGTTTACCAGGAAACAACTTCAACCTGGAGTTGTACAACAGAACCAAATCTCCCTCATGGAATTCCCGTTTAAGAATCATCTTGTCATGCCACTTCTTGGCTTTCTCTTTGTAGATTCGGTTATTTTCATAGGCATCCTCTCGAAATTCCTCTAATTCAGTGAGCTGGAATTTTCTTTTGTCACCTGCTCTTAGTAGATCAAAGTTGAGGGCTTTCACGGCCCAGAATGATTTGTGCTCGAGTTCGACCGGTAAATGACAAGCTTTGCCGAAGACTAGTCGATATGGGGACATGCCGATGGGCGTCTTGTAAGCTGTTCTATACGCCCAGAGTGCATCATCCAGCTTCAGGGACCAATCTTTTCGTGAAGAATTAACCGTCTTTTGTAGGATCCACTTCAATTCTCGGTTAGAGACTTCAGCCTGGCCATTCGTTTGAGGGTGATAAGGCAAGGCTACCTTATGTCTCACTCCATATTTGGTCATCAAGGCTGTGAACTGCTTATTGCAGAAGTGGGATCCTTGGTCACTGATGATAGCACGTGGGACTCCAAATCGTGTAAATATGTTCCTCTTCAAGAACCTGAGTACCACCTTTGCATCATTTGTGGGAGAGGCGATAGCTTCCACCCACTTAGTGACATAGTCGACTGCCACCAAGATGAAAAGGTTTGAACAAGACGAAGGAAAGGGACCCATGAAGTCAATGCCCCACACGTCGAAAGGTTCGACCTCGAGTATGATGTTGAGAGGCATTTCGTGTTTCCTGGAGGTGTTCCCAAGTCTTTGGCATTCATCGCAGGAGGCTACAAAGGAATGACAGTCTTTATGTAAGGTTTTCCAAAAGAAACCTGATTGAAGTACCTTAGCCGCTGTTCGAGCTGGCCCATGATGTCCTCCTGCTTCAAGAGAGTGACAATGACGGAGAATGTTCTGGATTTCATCTTGGGGCACACATCTTCTTACCATCCCGTCTGCACAAACCTTGAAAAGGAGAGGATCCTCCCAGTAATAATGTTTGACATCGGAAAAGAACTTCTTCTTCTGTTGGTAGGTTAACCCATGTGGTATTACTCCTCGTGCCAGGTAGTTGGCCATGTCAGCGTACCATGGTTCACCGGTGTCACCAATCATAAAGATGCACTCATCTGGAAGAATTCATTTATGGAAGTGCCATCACTAGGTGCCTCTATGCGAGATAGGTGGTCTGCTACTACATTCTGCACTCCTGGCTTGTCTCTGATTTCAATCTCAAATTCTTGTAGTAGGAGTATCCACCGGAGGAGTCGGGGTTTGGCATCTTCTTTGGCAAAGATACCTCAGAGCAGAGTGATCGGTGTGAATTATGACTTTGCTTCCCAAGAGATATGATCGGAATTTATCCAGAGCAAAGACTACTGCTAGAAGTTCCTTCTCAGTAGTTGAATAATTCTTCTGAGCGTCGTTGAGGGTTCTACTTGCATAGTAGATGGTTCTCAAGATCTTCTCCTTCTTTTGACATAAAGCGGCACCCACTGCAAAGTCGCTGGCGTCGCACATAATTTCAAATGGAAGGCTCCAGTCTGGTGATATCACAATGGGGCAGAGATGAGGCATTCTTTCAGTGTGTTGAAGGCTTGTAGGCATTTGTCAGTGAAGTCGAACTTGACGTCTTTAGCTAGGAGATCACATAGAGGTTTCGAAATTTTGGAGAAATCCTTGATAAACCTTCTATAGAACCCAGCATGGCCAAGGAAACTTCTGATCTTTTACCGTCGATGGTGGTGGTAATTTTTCAATAACTTCGACCTTGGCTCTGTCGACTTCAATACCTTTTGAAGATATTTTATGCCCAAGAACTATTCCTTCTTTAACCATGAAATGGCATTTTTCCCAGTTAAGCACAAGGTTAGTTTCTTCACATCGGGCGAGGATGGCGTCCAGATTATTTAGACAGGATTCGAAAGTGGGACCAAAGACAGAGAAGTCGTCCATGAAGACTTCGATGCTTTTCTCAAGATAGTCGCTGAAGATTGCCATCATGCATCTTTGGAATGTTGCTGGGGCATTGCATAGGCCAAAAGGCATTCGATTATATGCAAATGTCCCGTACGGGCATGTGAATGTGGTTTTGTCTTGGTCTTCAGAGGCAATGGGTATTTGAAAGTACCCTGAATAGCCATCCAGGAAGCAGTAGTAGTAGTAATCTTGCCCGGCCAATCTTTCCAGCATCTGATCAATGAACGGTAGAGGAAAGTGGTCCTTCCGCGTTGCACTGTTCAGTTTCCTGTAATCGATGCAGACTCTCCATCCCGTCGTGGTTCTCTGAGGAATTAGATCACCTTTGTCGTTGGGGACCACAGTGAGACCTCCTTTTTTCGGGACCACTTGAACGGGGCTCACCCATTTGCTGTCGGAGATGGAGTAGATTATCCCGGCGTCGAGAAGTTTGAGCACCTCTTTCTTTACTACGTCTTTCATGTTGGGATTCAGCCTTCTCTGTGGTTGGACTAAAGGCTTGTAGGTATCTTCCATGTATATGTGATGTGTGCAGAAATGGGATTGATACCTTTGATGTCCGAAATGGACCAGCCTATTGCCTTCTTGTGGCTCTGAAGGATCTTCACAAGCTGTTCTTCCTGTGTACTTGTCAGGGATGAAGAAATAATAACAGGCAAAGTACAAAAATCAGAAAGGTAAACATACTTCAGATGTGATGGCAATTGTTTCAGTTCTACGAGAGGGGGTTGTTCAATGGATGGTGGTAACTTCTGAGTAGATAGCTCTAATGGTTCTGGTGGTGGGTAGCGCGGTTTTGTATATGATTTTATCCTATCCAGAGCTGCTACCATTTTGATTGTGTCAGGGTACACTAGTCGGTTATCACAGATTTCAGACAAGGCATTTTCAAGAGCGTCATTACGAATAATAGCAGATAAATTATCCTGCACAATAGAGTTGACAATGTCTATGGAAAAGGTGTCTTCTAATTGAGCGGGTTTCTTAATAACCTTGGACATGTCGTATTCTAGAGTTTCGTTATGCAGCCTTAAAATGATTTTTCCTTTTTCAACATCGATTAGTGCTCTAGCAGTTCTCATGAAAGGTCGTCCTAAGATTAAGGGTACCCTAGTGTCTTCTTCCATATCAATTACAAAAAATCAGCGGGGAACACAAAAGTTCCTACAGTAACAATCAAATCTTCTATTATTCCTTTTGGGAATACTAAAGATCTATCTGCTAATTGTAATTGAAAGAAGTAGGCATGCATTTACCAATCTTAAGTTTGTTGAAAGTTGAGAGTGGCATTAAATTGATACTAGCTCCTAGATCACATAGCCCACTACCACAATCAACATTATCAATTGAACATGGAATAATTGGCAAACCTGGGTCTCCAAGTTTTGGAGGGAGACTCTTGAGAAGTACTGCTGACACTTCCTGTGTAAGGTGTACAGTTTCCACTTCCTGCAACGATCTTTTGTTGGTGATGATATCCTTCATGAACTTTGCGTATATGGGCATTTGTTTTAAGCATCGGCAAAAGGAATATTGATCGTCAGTTTCTTGAAGTGAGAAAGAAACTTTCCAAACTGTTCATCTAAATTTTTCTTTCTCATTCTGTTTGGAAAAGGAAGTGGGGGAAGAATTTTAGTGAGAGAGGAAGGAGTAGATTCAGGAGACTCCTTCTCCTCGGAAATAATTTTTGTAGGAGGAGGGGCTTCTTCAGCATCTTTCTGTTCTTCTGCTGGAATTTCTTGAGGTTCATGAGCTTGCTGCTCTTGATTATCAGTATCATCGGGGAAGAGATGAGTTGAGCCACCCTTCAACGTCACTGCCTTGGCCTGTTCCCTTGGATTTGGATTTGGCTGACTAGGGAAGGCACCAGGTGGCCTTTGTGCAAGCTGTTGGCTGATTTGTTCCAACTGTTGGTTGGTTTGTTGTATCTGGGCTTCAACCCTTCTGTTAGTGGCTTCTTGATCCACGAGCCTGGTGTGGGTCGTAGTCACGAATCCTTTCATTAAGTTCCTGAATTCCTCATTTGGATCAGAAGAATTTGACGATGGTTGTTGTTGTTGCTGGAAACCTGGAGGGGCACCTTGTGCTCGATAACCTATATTAGAATTTGGTTGAGGTCTGTTCCCCTGATAGGTGTTTGAATTGTTGTTGCCCTCCTTGGTTTTGATCATTATTCTTCCATGAGAAATTCGGGTGATTTCTCCATGGATATGTTGTTGAAGTTGTTGTTGTAGGAATTACCGGGACGGTTTCCTATGAAGTTTGCATCCTCGTACTGTCCTTTGCCTTCGCACTGAGGGGTTTCATGAGGACCGGCGCATATGGCACATCCTTCTGTAGGTGGAACTGACGATGAACTTGTAGGTGGGGAAGCTATTGTTTTTACAATTTCGTTTTGTGATGTCGTTAGCTTTTCCACCATCTTTGTAAGGGACGAGATCTGAGCCTACAAATGATCTGTAGGCTCGACGTGGAGTAGCCTGCTGCTCGTGGCGTTCTTCCTTTGGATCTCGTCCACTGTCTCGTATTGCTCGTCATAGTTTCTAGAAGGTCCATTCCTTCTTTAGGAGATTTCATCATGAAACTTCCTCCTGCAGAGGAATTGACGAGTAGTCGGTTCCCATCATCCAGACCGTTGAAGAATGACAGCAGAGGGATTGATCGTCAAGACCATGGTGGAACACTTCATAAGCATATCTTTAAATCTGTCCCATGCGTCGTACAACGTTTCTCCCGGCTCCTGACAGAAAGTATTGATTTCACCGATCAATTGCCTCGTTCTACTGGTTGGGTAGTATTTGGCAAGGAATTTTTGGGCCATTTGCAGCCATGTGGTGATTGATCGGGAGGGAAGACTTCGGTACCACCTGTTTGCTGAATCCGACAACGAGTGAGGAAAAAGTTGTAGACGGATTCTTTCTTTGACGTTGCCGGTCTGACCAAAGGAATTGCAGAAGTCTAGGAAGAGACTCAGATGATTTGGGGCTTCATCTGGGTTCGCTCCACTAAACTTGCCTAGATCCCGGACGGCGGTGATGTAGTGTGTTTTGAAAACCCATCGTCCGGCTTCTTCTGGTGTTAGTTCGGGGAGAACTATGGCTGATGCTCTTCCTTCGGTGTTCGGTTGGTGGTAGTCAGAGAGAGCTCGGTGTTCTGGTTGATTTGCATGGTCTATTTCATTTATAACTTCGTTATTGGCCATGGCTTGATTTCTCAGGTTTCTTTGTGCTTGTAATAAAGTGCGCTCGGGTTCGGGGCTCGGACTGATTGGTGGAGAGCCTCGGGTTCGAGTGTTTGGCATGCACAGAAGATAACTTGTGGTTCGTCAGAAACTGCAAAATTAGTTAGTAAAATAGAATAAGAAAGGCAGAGATATGGGTTAGTCTGATAAACAACACAGATATATATTTTTTTCTTTTTCTTTTTTTTTAACAAGAGTAATATGACAGAAAATAAGATGACAAGGGAAATTAAATGACAGAAATTATAAGTTAGTATACTGGGGAAATGAAAAGTTAAGGACAATGGAAATGAAAAGTTAAGGACAATGGAAATGAAATGTTAAGGACAATGGAATTAAATGACAATGGAACGAAATGACAGGAAATTTTAAGTTAGTAGTTAGGGACAATGGAAAGAAAGGACAATGGAACGAAATGACAATGGAACGAAATGACAATAATATTAAGATGTTAGGAGTTAGTTGTCCAAAGTCCGAAGTCAAATGTCCAAGTCAGGTCAAAAGTCCGATGTCCAATTCAGATGTCCGAGGTTAACAATTTAATAGTATTAACAGATTATTTTAATATAGCGAGTGAACTACCGGAAACTAGGGAAATTGATGGAATCAATCTCCCCGGCAACGGCGCCAAAAACTTGTTGGGATAAAACTACACTATAATAAATATAGGTTTATAACAAACTATAGGCAAGTGTACCTATTCGTAGTAGTAGTAAAACAAGTGTCGTATCCACAAGGAGATTGTTCAATTATCCTTTTAGGTAGTTAATAAAAACTGTAAAAAGGGGTTTAGCCGGAGGCAAGCTTGATTTGTTGTTGAATTATAAGAAAAAACAGTAAAAACAGTTGTGAATTAAGTGGATGGAAAATGTGCTAAGGAAGGTGAAATCGCCCTATTATAACTCAGATAATAATATAATCCTAG
This sequence comes from Limonium bicolor, assembly GCA_023374045.1. Lineage (NCBI taxonomy): Eukaryota > Viridiplantae > Streptophyta > Magnoliopsida > Caryophyllales > Plumbaginaceae > Limonium > Limonium bicolor. Next base: position 116,721,280 of record CM041781.1, on the reverse strand, counting down.
TTTGCTCTTATTTGTCTGTTAAGAATTTTATCTTGTGGCCTTTCTAAATCATAGATAAGGACAACTCTTAATTAATTCAGTAGACTTTTACAATCAGAAAAAGTCTAAAATCATTAATTAGCTTTAAGTGAGAATTCTTTTATAACAGCGATGGATTTTTATCTGCTAATCAAGGAGATAATATCTAACGTTTGTCTCTCTTTGTGGTCTATTCTCTAATTTTACAAAATCATTGAAATTAGAGAAACCGTAAATGAGTAAAAATGATCAGTTCTTAAACATTTAATAATAGAGAGAGACAAAACAAATATTTATAAGCAAACTCGGTATTATAAATACGCTGAGTTATTTTGGGTTAAACACCCATCCTAAGCACAATTATGAGATTACTCAGACATTGACAGAAATAAAAAAAACAGAGTAGAGACTGAAATATTCATTATCAGGAACTGCCTGCGAATAACGGGTCTGCACTCGCCTGTCTTTTCTCTCTTTGTAAATACTGCTTCTGTTTGAGTACGTACGTGAATGTGGTGAAATGGTGAAAATAAATAAAAGATGGAGAATTGTGGTGTACGGGAGGAATTAAATGGAAGAGAATGGAGTGTGGAGCTGTTTGTGATTTCTTCAGCCTCTAGTCGTACGTGGTCTATTTTGCAGTAATGGTGTTGGGTTTATATAGAGGATTGGAGGAGCAGATCCGTACGTAAGAATTGATTGAGCATTGATTGAAGAGTGAGTACATCATTTAATGCAGGGGACAGGGCCGACGAGTGGAGTGATTTAAGGTAGGCGGTGCGGCGGAGTAGATGGATAACGGAATCAATTTGCAGAACGCGTCGCGAAGAAGAAGAAGACTGCGCGACTGATTTTTTTGCGCCTGTTTGTCTTGTCCGCCTGTTAAGAGGCGGTAGCCTCATGTGTTGTGGGCGGTAGCCTCTGTGTTGTCCGCCTGTTAAGAGGCGGTAGCCTCTGTGTTGTCCGCCTGTTAAGAGGCGGTAGCCTCTGTGTTGTCCGCCTGGCGGTAGCCTTCATTTGTTGGTCCGGGTCTTGGGACTGGGGTTAGGTCCCGGACCATGTCTCTTCTAACGCCCGAGAGTTTCATTTCACTTGTTGGTCCGGGACTTAGGATGGTGATAAAGTCCCGGACCATATACTTGTTTCAGCCGTTGGTTTCACAATTGTTGTGGTCCGGGACTTAAGTCTTGGAACAAGTCCCGGACCATGTGTTGAAATCAGCCGATAGTTTCTTGTTGTCCTAGCTTTGAAGGTTTTTAACCAAGCTAGGACTGACTTCAAAACCCTCTAAAATCTTTGTTCTGACTCCGTTTTCTGAGCCGTCTGCGGCTATGTGTTCGTTTCTTCATGTTCTTCGCTTCTAGCTTGGCTTTTCTCATGTTTAAACCGATAAATCTGTAAGAAACCAATAAAACATAAACTAGAGAAAAGCTATATAAGTGGAGAAATGAGCAAGAAAAATGCTAATAATATATATGAAATACACCTATAAAACATGCTCATTTGGATACTTATCAGTGAGCCTAGAGAATGTTGCCAGTCTCATGATAAGCTCGTTATACAATAACAACAACACTCATTACCGTCCTAATAGTTGGACGAGTAACTTAAGTTAAGGCGGTTCGGGTTTGGAGGCCCGAAACACCACACAAACACATGTTCCCCCTAAACCGATCATAAGTCAGAATAGCTAAGCTTTGGAATAAGCTAATGGGAGATCATAACCCGTGAGGGAAACAACCATAACAAAGAGAAGGGTAAGGCTAAGAAGGACCCTCTCCCAAACAACGCGCGACCGGCCAAACCGGATTCCTCACCACTGTTAGTACATAATTACTTTAGATATTAGTTAGAACCCCACTATGGAGTCTATCATAACTACACACCATACGGTGTTACAACTGGGTTAGACACACAAGGGAGATCCCTACGTTCACATACACATATCACACAATTAACACACGCATAGCCGTGGTTAGTACGTCCCATGGTTCGGGTCGTTTACTCCGAATACCGAACTCTCATGTGTTCCTAGACTCAGTTAACTAAGGTTAACACTGCCGAGGTTAAATGGTATCGGAGTTGAACACGCCACATATATGAATTACTGTAAACTCATTACATGTTTATCTTACAACGTGGCAAACATACAGAAAAACACATTGGCATACAAGCCGGTGTAATCCGGTAGGACACAGGTTGCAAGAAAACCATACCTGTCACCGGAGTCCACTTTACCACGTCCACTTATGTTCCTCGAGCAATTCTCGAACACTGATAACATTACATGTACTTTTATTACATATGGGTAGCATGATTACTTAATGTCTAATGCTTATAACTTTTTCCCCGTTAACTTAGTTACACAACTTCACTTTTTAACTTGTTTTACTTTTACATTTCAATACAACTTTTCACCCACTTAATTGTCATTAAAAACTCACCTAACATGTCCTTAACAACTTTATACATCATTAACCATCAATCCCCATCATTACATATCATTTTATAAACAATAAAACAAAACATTTTTGGTTCGACCGACCTTACCGACCGAACTTACCCAAGTTCGGTCGATCCAGACACATTTCCGTCAAATTTTTCCTACTCCGACCGACCTTGTAAGTTCGGTCGCATGTTCGGTCCATTCCGAGAGTTTCTTCCCTTTGAAAATTCAAGCCCGACCGAACTTGCCAAGTCCGGTCCCATGTTCGGTCGGTTCCAGAAACTTAATCCGTACACAAAATACAAGCCCGACCGACCTTGCAAGTCGGTCCCCAAGGTCGGTCCATTCCAGAAGCCAATTCTCGCAGGGTAAACTGGGCTCGACCGACCTTGGCAAGTTCGGTCGCAAGGTCGGTCTGCCCCAGACCTTTATTTTCCATTGCCCATTTAACTCCAAACTTCACCTCATATATCCTAATATGTCCTAACCTCATTTGGGCACTTCAAACACATCTTTAGCCATGTACTAAACTATTTAAATCACACACCAAAAACCGTCTTATCATTCACAAATTTCTTACAAAATTCTTAGCACTTGGAATGTTTCTTCCTTAAGATTTCTAAGTGGTATTTCACCAATAATGACCACTACACCAAGGTGTTTCCTCTACACCTTAACATCATCTCTCAAACTTTTTTTTCTTACTAACTAAATCTCCTTTTTCACATCTTACCTAAACATCACTTCTTCCTTGTACATCAACATTCCTAAACCTTAAACAAACTTCTCCAAGACTTAAATACATTCTCAAAAACACACATTGAATTCCTATAACTTCCAAGATAATACCTAAATCCTTGCATCACTCTAAATCACCTTAATACATGTTTTCTTTCTTAGTAAAACATTTGTTCACCTTTCACACTTCCTAGTTCACCAAAACCATTTAAAACACTTAGAACTTCTTACACATTTTCCCAAATTTGGCCATAGCTTCTCTTGTATTTACTCACATCCAAACACTTAGGTTTTTACCTTATTTCATTCAAGAACACCTAAAATCCATCAAACACATTTTATACACAAGACTTCACACATTTAGCACTACATCACAATATAGTGCATAACTTAAATTGCTTGGCCCCTAGGCCCTTAAACAACATGGCTCTTAGGCCCTTAAATTGCATAAACCTTAAACACTGAATTTCCACAATATATAAGCCTTTGACCTGCAATTACACACACCAAGGCATATGTTCTTTTACTAGTCTCTTAAGAACACTTTACTAAGTCATTCACCATTTGCTCTTTAGGTAGTTTTAACAAGCATTATAAGCTCATTTCTCCTAAGGCATTAAACAACATTAGGTTAGTATATTTACCTCTTTTCCAAACAAACTTCTTTCTTGTTTCCTTATAAAACCGGTAAGGTATTTGATTCCTTGTCAAGTTCTATACATTGTACAAACAACATAATGAGTATTCAAGCTTTAAGCTTCATCTCATTGTAAACCCTAGATTTACATTGTTTCAAAAACATTAATGTAGTTGTTTTACCTTGATCTTTGAAGAGAGTTTGAATATCTATGAAGGGAGGACTCCACCTAGTCCATGAAAGGTTGGAATGAAGCTAGAACAAAGTCACACAAAGAGCACCATCAATGTGCATTTTCGGTCAAGGTAAAAACATGGAAGAAACTTGATTTTTCTTTGAGATTCCTTACCTAGAAGCAAAGGAGAGTAATAATATGTAGAAAGGTGAGCTCAAGCTTCTTCAATGGTGAATCTCCATGACACCAAAATTGAGTTCTTGAAGATTTGAAAAGATAGAAGTGTAGAGCTTGGTCTAACTAAGACAAATATGGTCTTAGAATTTGATTTGGAGCATGGAGTTGGATTTGGCAAGGAATTGAAGATGGAGATGAGAGGTTGCCATAGCAAATCGTAAATGGAGGAAAGGAGAAGATGGAGAAACCGTGTGAATACTAGAAGGAAAGAGAGAATGAAGATAAATTTGCTTTTGTTAAGATATTTATGTAAAAAGCAAAATAGTACTTTACTTTAAGCTTCATTTTACTTATTTGATTTCTTTTACAAGTTGGTGACTCACACCTTGAAAAACCGGCCCCCATTTAGTTAGAAGGGTACTTTAGTCTTTATTTGTCAATTTAATCACTTATAACATTATATGTTACAAACTAGCTTATAAAAGTTACTATTCATTAAAACAAGGCACATTGTTGTGAAATTTTTGATTTCCCATTGATATAGACTTCTAAATGTGATACTATATAGTACACATGTTAATTAAAGAGTAATGATGGACATTTAGCCATTCAAAACTCATTTACAAGACAATTTTTCTAAAACGTGCTTTAAGACTCCTTAAAGCACGTTTTGTGTTTTAACTTGTTTTCATGCTTGGTTTTCTTTGGTAATTGATTTAATATGTTCATTAACATATTAATAAAGTATAGGTATGACCATTAGGTCTTATACAAATTTATCCCAAGCTTAGAGCACATTTTTGCTCTTATTGACTTTAAGGTATTTATTTGTGTTTTGTTTGGTTCCAATGTCTACCAAGGTTTCCTAAGGACTTAATTAGCCCTATTAAATCATAATTGAATATTATTAAGTCTTGGTAGGCTCTTTGGGTCCTAACCAAGTTCACTCATAGCTTAGAGCATGTTTTTGCTCAAACTGTGTCTTAGTGCTTTATTGCATTTACTATGGTTTAAATTGTTCACTGATGTTTCTAAGGCACTTTTTAGCCTTTACATACCATAGTTTAAATGTTTAACAACATATCAAGGTTTGGGGTATTTCAATCTACCCCCCTTAAAAGAACTTCGTCCTCGAAGTTCACATTTCCCACACATCTTGGATTAGAATACGGGGATTACTTATGGAAATAAAACTTCCATAACCAAACATACTTTGCATCACAACCTCGGACTTAATGGTCCGGGTAACACATTCACATCCATACATAACATAACATACTCACATGATAACCTCGGACTCAATGGTCCGGGTATCTTAACAACACTTACACATACATAACAACCCTTAGACTCTCTGGTCTTGGGTAACATAACAACATTTAGACACCTAGGTCTTGATAACATAACAGCCTTTAGACACATAGGTCTATGTAACACAACACATTTAGACTCATAGGTCTTGATAGCATACACTTTTAGAACTCGAAGTCAAAATAACATTTATTACACATACCAAACAACATGTCATAGCATGTATAACAATCAAAAATATCTTTGATATACACTCTGATCCCGCAGAACCCGGTCGCGATGGACACTTTCCGTCCCCGTGCCTTTGGGAGATCAAAACAATCACTTAAATTTAAAATTTCCTTGTGAGGTTAAGTAAGAGAACTTTAATTATGTAAAGTATCTATCAACGTTTTATAAATACCAATTGAAAATCCTTTTGAAAACACACACAACTCCAAGTCCAACTTAAGCTCTTTGCTTCTTTTCTTAGCGTGGTTATTTGTGACCACTTATAGGGAGCTTCAAGAATCATCCAACCCTGATGTGATCAGCATCAGTGTCGAACTATCCTTCCACTCCAATTTGCGTTCGGCTTCCCTTGATCGCATGCAAATCAAGTTCCACTTCCCACTTCATTTTCAAGCATCAACTAAATCACTCATTTCCAATTTTCTATCTTTTAAATCATTCTAATCATGATCATAACATCTCCAAAGGATAGAACTCCGTCTATCAGTTACCTCCATTCACTTTAATCCTGTTGCCTAGGGAATCTTATTCTCACTAGATCCTATGTCGGGTTCATACCCTTTCATGAATCACTATGTAATATATATATACACATATATTTTTATCAAAATACAACACACCGTTTCACATTTATACACTGTCGGGGTTTTGTTCCCCGGGAGTTTCTCTACTCCCCACACTTGTACTATCACACACCACTATTAATAAATCAACACACTTATCACAATGGTATTCGCATCTTCTGTGTGCAATTACCACGAATAAACCATGAATGAATGCGTATGTTTACGTAACACACGCACCAATCATCAAAACAAATTATTTTGTGCTATGCACAACACAAATCACGTACACTTGTACGGTAATACACACTAAGTGGTTTTGCGCTCTACCCCCCTTAAAAGGGATTACGCCCACGTAATCAATCACTAAACCTTGGCTTAAAATGTTCTGCCGTCGTGAAGTGTTTCAACTTTCACGCGGTCTATTACACAATGGATTCTGATTAGAGGATCTTAACCATATTAGCAGTTTAGTTCCTAAACCAAGAATTCTCATTGGAGTTTGTTTAAACTCTTAGTTGGTTTCGATTCTGGCCTGTTAGGCATCTAGGCGTTAATAATTAGCCATTCACTCATGTTCACCATGTACATTCAACACTTGAATCACTGGCTCACTAGTTTCTGTTGCGAAACTCTAATAACTGTATAGCTTAATTGCCCCATTTGTTATTCGTACTGTATTGTACATCCCCAATTGTCACCTTCATCTCGGTAACAATGGTTTCTCAACCGACGCGTGGTATCTCTTACCGTTAGCGAATTCGGTGAGTTATAAACTTTCTATCCACTTCCATAACAATTTACTGTGTATACAACTATGTATTTCACAATGATTGACTTGTTCCCTTCCGACTTACTGTCGGTTGAGATTGAGCTACTACCTAGTGTGTAGTGCTCTTTCAGCTATTTACAACATTTGGGGTATATTCCATACCGATATTTGGCAGTTAGTGCTACTGTAGCCACTTACTGTTAATCATGTCTCCACATTTGGTTTTGTACAAGTACTCTTTTATTGGTGCGGTCTTGCATTTTCTATGCATCGGCCATTATGACATTATTCCTCCACAATTGACATGTTTCCAATTCCTAGCTATCTCACTCGATCATCACTGCGCAAGTGCAATACCTAAACACTCAGTCATACAGAGTGCAGAGGCGTAAACTCTTGACAGTAAATCTCTTATGCGATTCGCCATGGAATTCACACTGAGTTTCATTGAGGTTCCAATCTCGTAATACTGGCTACTGGCTTACTGCCGAGTTTGTTTATCATAACTGGTCTTATCTGTCACATTATTACTCAGTAACATTGATACAACGGTCGCCAGCTGCGAACCGTGCTCTTACCCATTGCATAACAACAACTTACATGGTATTTACTGTCATGTTAACTTCCACACATGTACTCACATCATTCGTGTTATGGTTCGTCCTTTATTTGGATGACTACTGTATGCTCCTTGAGCATTGATCATTCGAGTCACAATTCGGCATTATTCAGCTCGGTGTTTCACAAGCTACTAAACTAACTGTTCTCTCAAATAATAATAATATTGTCCATCCTTAACATATTTCATGAACTTGGTTCACATAACTACCGCTCCAGCGGTTTCACAGCATCGAGAGGTATCCCCACTCTTAGTGCAGTGGTTCGTTCTCCACTCTATTCACTTATATAGCATAAACTTCTACAATCAATCTAATTTACAGAACACATTTTATTTGTGGCCTATAAGCCTTATTTGCCTTGAGCTGCGCTCATTGTAGGCTATCCACACATATGTACTTCTCTGTACAACATTACATGGTTTGGATATTATATTGGGCTCCATGACAAGGTCGTTGCATTCCGTTTTCTTTCATGGGATGCCCCTTAGGCTTGTCAGTCCATCTTCTGACAATTTATGTCTAAACTGGGTGTTAGTTTCAACCCTTGTGCTTCTGTCATGCCATTTCGTGAAACAATTACTGATGTGAACACCCTTTAAGGATTGCTCCTGGGTGTTACTAAGTTATGCCTTTACATTTAGTTCACACTTATTGGTACATTCAGTTAGCCACGCCTTTTTGCGTTCTTAACTGGTTATTATCTTCTTCTGTGAAGATCATCATTTCCTGATAGCGTAGGTACTCATTCCGGGAGTTTCATCCCGTCCATTGCACATTAATGTGTCCACATTAGGCATCTGCCTTGCCATGCACAAGCTGGGTCTCCGTTCCAGCTATCATGTTTATCCCTAAGGATCCTTAAGACATATGTGATGTCTTTACATAACAATTTGTGCCCTTCGCACTTCCTAACTCTTAAACATTTCCTTGAAAGGAATTCACTAATCCTTTTAGTCTCGTTAACTTAACTGAGTTCCTTAACTTCAACCATTCATGGTAATCCTTAGCTCTTGTTTGACTTTTACTGCTGACCGTAGAACGGAGTCGACTACTTCCCGTGTTTCGGACTCTACTCGTATATATATGTGGGGTACCATACTGATACATTACTACTTACCCAACTAACCCATAAGCAGGTCTGTCAGGCCCACAAGCTCCTATCGGAGTGCGGTCGTCCCACATTACAATTGGTACAGTCGTAGTGTCCGTCACACGCCTAGGTGAAGTATTCTGTTGTCAACTCCCTTATATTGTCCCGTGACAATATTCATTCCTTGCTTCCCGAACTTAATCGAGGGAAAGTTCGCCCATTGTTGTATCCTCGTCAACTGTCCTTGGTTTTACTGGTTTGGTTTAAAAGAAGGTTAGAAAGAAGTGTTGGTTTGAAAGAAAATCTGGTTTTGAAGGAGAAGGGTTTGAATAAATCTGGGTTGAAAGAAAATTTTCATGGTTTCACAACATCTTCTTACCTTAACCAAGTCTAGCTTCTTGCTGACTGGTGTATTTACAATTACAGAGGTTAGGCTATCAAGCCCTTCCATGGTCATAATGATCCCGTTTAACTTCATGGTACTTTACTAAGTACCCTGTGGTGGTTATAAATTTCCCGAATAGCCCTGTTATAGCAGCACTTGCTATAGCAAGAGCGCCATGCTAACTGGCTATCGGTTTAACACATACCGGTTGTGGTATTGTTTTTACCCGCACTGTCATCAGTGGCCTTGTTGGCCCTCACTGATCTTACTGTCTTGACAATAACTCCTCTAGGTGACTTCTCACTGTCTTCACATGATAATCATCAACTAGGGTGTTTCCCATTCTGGGAGACCCCTTTTACTTAGTATTATATCTCCTTCGTAGCCCATTCCACGTATTTGTCGTGGTTACTGAGGCTTGTTTCTTGTTTGGGCACTACGTTGCAGTTCCTTTAGCGGTTGGTATACCGTTGGTGTATCACTTAACAACTGCGGTTCCGTAGACACTTGTCTCGGGTTCCATTAATCCACTTCTTGCCTGTTGCACGGTCGGTGCGTTGCAAGCTGGTTGTTCTCGACTGCTCCGCATGTTGACCAAGGTTGCCGGAAACTCTATTCTTCTATACACAAGATTCTTCATTCTTCGCTATTTAATGCGGTTAACATTGTTCAGATGGAGACCGTCTCCGGGATTCCCAGTTTTCGGGATCTACCGTATGACACGTTCTCTGTGCCTTTAGAGGTACTTAGTAACAGCCAGATCGGGAATTCCCGAGTAAGAGAGGACTTCCATCTCTCTGGCGTTGTTGCCCAAGTAATAAAACAGGGGTTGTGGAGGGCGGGATGGATATTGTAGGTTTCCAGTACACACTGGAAATTCCTATCTAGCGTATCTCTCACACTATCACTCAACCCTTAACCCAAAGTACTAAAATCCTAACTCGGTACATCCTCAGCTCGGTAATTCAGTCATCAGAGCGATACTTCGCTCTGATACCACTTTTTGTAACACCCCATCCAACATTAACACACTTACAATACACTGCAGCGGAAAACAAACCTCATCACGTTACTTAACTCGTTGGTGTTACACGCCGTTAGCCACCCACGTGGCTAACAAGGCTAATACATATACATTGTACCGGTCTGATGGGCTAAATTCCCGAGCAACTACACATTACTATCCCTTTCCATTAACACAACAACAACATACACCCTTCAACTATACCGAGTACTAATAAACTGATGCCGACAACAATTTCGGTCTTACTACACCTGCTGTATATATACACTTAAATGATTACCCACGAACAATGTCTACCCCGTCCTACTCTCGAACGGCTTCCAGCTCTCTGTACCTGAAATAGGAAAAGAAGAGAAAGGGTGGCCCCCAAGGGGCTCAGCACCTTTGCTGGTATGGTAATCCCGCAGCCCACATGCTACCGGGCCACGCGCAACTAATTGTCGTCTTAGCATGCGGTTGATTATATTTAAATCATGCATGCAACTGTAAACACACAACACATAATCATTTCGCCTCAACGGCTCAACAAACGGATGATATATCCTTACTTAATAAGTCACTCATAGTAATCTTTATCCCTAGAGTGTTCCTCCTCTATGGAGCTACTTCCTTAATAGACGACACTTACCCTTAAATCGGGTTATCCTTAAACGCCTCTTTTCTCAAACTGGGATTCATATCCATGATCCACATACTCCACATTTTACAACATATAACATACACATAACATAACACAACAACACTTTGCACGTTTCAACGTGCACAACATAACACCGCAATAGATATTGCATCAAAACAAAAATACATAACATAACGGGAATGGTTCTCTTAGGAACCGACCCAAACATTTTTTATACACTGGTGAGCCTAGAGAATGTTGCCAGTCTCATGATAAGCTCGTTATACAATAACAACAACACTTATTACCGTCCTAATAGTTGGACGAGTAACTTAAGTTAAGGCGGTTCGGGTTTGGAGGCCCGAACACACCACACAAACACATGTTCCCCCTAAACCGATCATAAGTCAGAATAGCTAAGCTTTGGAATAAGCTAATGGGAGATCATAACCCGTGAGGGAAACAACCATAACAAAGAGAAGGGTAAGGCTAAGAAGGATACCCTCTCCCAAACAACGCGCGACCGGCCAAACCGGATTCCTCACCACTGTTAGTACATAATTACTTTAGATATTAGTTAGAACCCCACTATGGAGTCTTTCATAACTACACACCATACGGTGTTACAACTGGGTTAGACACACAAGGGAGATCCCTACGTTCACATACACATATCACACAATTAACACACGCATAGCCGTGGTTAGTACGTCCCATGGTTCGGGTCGTTTACTCCGAATACCGAACTCTCATGTGTTCCTAGACTCAGTTAACTAAGGTTAACACTGCCGAGGTTAAATGGTATCGGAGTTGAACACGCCACATATATGAATTATTGTAAACTCATTACATGTTTAATCTTACAACGTGGCAAACATACAGAAAAACACATTGGCATACAAGCCGGTGTAATCCGGTAGGACACAGGTTGCAAGAAAACCATACCTGTCACCGGAGTCCACTTTACCACGTCCACTTATGTTCCTCGAGCAATTCTCGAACACTGATAACATTACATGTACTTTTATTAACATCGGGGTAGCATGATTACTTAATGTCTAATGCTTATAACTTTTTCCCCATTATCTTAATTACACAACTTCACTTTTTAACTTGTTTTACTTTTACATTTCAATACAACTTTTCACCCACTTAATTGTCATTAAAACTCACCTAACATGTCCTTAACAACTTTATAACATCATTAACCATCAATCCCCATCATTACATATCATTTTATAACCATAAACAACATTTTTGGTCCGACCGACCTTACCGACCGAACTTACCCAAGTTCGGTCGATTCCAGAACACATTTCCGTCAAAATTTTCTACTCCGACCGACCTTGTAAGTTCGGTCGCATGTTCGGTCCATTCCCGAGAGTTTCTTCCCTTTGAAAATTCAAGCCTGACCGAACTTGCCAAGTCCGGTCCCATGTTCGGTCGGTTCCAGAAACTTAATCCGTACACAAAATACAAGCCCGACCGACCTTGCAAGTCCGGTCCCCAAGGTCGGTCCATTCCAGAAGCCAATTCTCGCAGGGTAAACTGGGCTCGAACGACCTTGGCAAGTTCGGTCGCAAGGTCGGTCTGCCCCAGACCTTTATTTTCCATTGCCCATTTAACTCCAAACTTCACCTCATATATCCTAATATGTCCTAACCTCATTTGGGCACTTCAAACACATCTTTAGCCATGTACTAAACTCTTTAAATCACACACCAAAAACCGTCTTATCATTCACAAATTTCTTACAAAATTCTTAGCACTTGGAATGTTTCTTCCTTAAGATTTCTAAGTGGTATTTCACCAATAATGACCACTACACCAAGGTGTTTCCTCTACACCTTAACATCATCTCTCAATCTTTTTTTTTTACTAACTAAATCTCCTTTTTCACATCTTACCTAAACATCACTTCTTCCTTGTACATCAACATTCCTAAACCTTAAACAAACTTCTCCAAGACTTAAATACATTCTCAAAAACACACATTGAATTCCTATAACTTCCAAGATAATACCTAAATCCTTGCATCACTCTAAATCACCTTAATACATGTTTTCTTTCTTAGTAAAACATTTGTTCACCTTTCACACTTCCTAGTTCACCAAAACCATTTAAAACACTTAGAACTTCTTACACATTTTCCCAAATTTGGCCATAGCTTCTCTTGTATTTACTCACATCCAAACACTTAGGTTTTACCTTATTTCATTCAAGAACACCTAAAATCCATCAAACACATTTTATACACAGACTTCACACATTTAGCACTACATCACAATATAGTGCATAACTTAAATTGCTTGGCACCTAGGCCCTTAAACAACATGGCTCTTAGGCCCTTAAATTGCATAAACCTTAACACTGAATTTCCACAATAATAGCCTTTGACCTACAATTACACACACCAAGACATATGTTCTTTTACTAGTCTCTTAAGAACACTTTACTAAGTCATTCACCATTTGCTTTTAGGTAGTTTTAACAAGCATTATAAGCTCATCTCCTAAGGCATTAAACACATTAGGTTAGTTATTACCTTTTTCCAAAAACTTCTTTCTTGTTTCCTTATAAAACCGGTAAGGTATTTGATTCCTGTCAAGTTCTATACATTGTACAAACAACATAATGAGTATTCAAGCTTTAAGCTTCATCTCATTGTAAACCCTAGATTTACATTGTTTCAAAAACATTAATGTAGTTGTTTTACCTTGATCTTTGAAGAGAGTTTGAATATCTATGAAGGGAGGACTCCACCTAGTCCATGAAAGGTTGGAATGAAGCTAGAACAAAGTCACACAAAGAGCACCATCAATGTGCATTTTCGGTCAAGGTAAAAACATGGAAGAAACTTGATTTTTCTTTGAGATTCCTTACCTAGAAGCAAAGGAGAGTAATAATATGTAGAAAGGTGAGCTCAAGCCTTCAATGGTGAATCCATGACACCAAAATTGAGTTCTTGAATTGAAAAGATAGAAGTGTAGAGCTTGGTCTAACTAAGACAAATATGGTCTTAGAATTTGATTTGGAGCATGGAGTTGGATTTGGCAAGGAATTGAAGATGGAGATGAGAGGTTACCATAGCAAATCGTAAATGGAGGAAAGGAGAAGATGGAGAAACCGTGTGAATACTAGAAGGAAAGAGAGAATGAAGATAAATTTGCTTTTGTTAAGATATTTATGTAAAAAGCAAAATAGTACTTTAAGCTTCATTTTACTTATTTGATTTCTTTTACAAGTTGGTGACTCACACCTTGAAAAACCGGCCCCCATTTAGTTAGAAGGGTACTTTAGTCTTTATTTGTCAATTTAATCACTTATAACATTATATGTTACAAACTAGCTTATAAAAGTTACTATTCATGAAAACAAGGCACATTGTTGTGAAATTTTTGATTTCCCATTGATATAGACTTCTAAATGTGATACTATATAGTACACATGTTAATTAAAGAGTAATGATGGACATTTAGCCATTCAAAACTCATTTACAAGACAATTTTTCAAAAACGTGCTTTAAGACTCCTTAAAGCACTTTTGTGTTTTAACTTGTTTTCAGCTTGGTTTTCTTTGGTAATTGATTTAATATGTTCATTAACATATTATAAGGTATAGGTATGACCATTAGGTCTTATACAAATTTATCCCAAGCTTAGAGCACATTTTTGCTCTTATTGACTTTAAGGTATTTATTTGTGTTTTGTTTGGTTCCAATGTCTACCAAGGTTTCCTAAGGACTTAATTAGCCCTATTAAATCATAATTGAATATTATTAAGTCTTGGTAGGCTCTTTGGGTCCTAACCAAGTTCACTCATAGCTTAGAGCATGTTTTTGCTCAAACTGTGTCTTAGTGCTTTATTGCATTTACTATGGTTTAAATTGTTCACTGATGTTTCTAAGGCACTTTTTAGCCTTTACATACCATAGTTTAAATGTTTAACAACATATCAAGGTTTGGGGTATTTCAGTAAAAGTCTTCCACCAGCGGTCTCATGGAGTTCAGGGTACTCATGCCCTATCTACTCCCTTGCCTCTATGGGCTCCAGCATCAGTAGATGTCTGGCCATCCTGACCGCCTCGTGGTACTCCAGATCCTCCAACTGAGGTCTTCTGAGTATTCTTTGGTGGTCTGTAATTACGGCTCTCAGGGTTCATCCAACACTCGAATTCCCTATGACCCTCTTTGTGGCAACACCGACACTCGACTTTGCGGCCATTGCAGTCGACCCCAGGATGGTCCTTCCCACAATGCTTGCAATAAAAATGGCGTTGGGGCTGTCCGGTACCTGATAGTATTATTTATTTTAAGTTAATATCTGATGATATAAGGGTTAAGGTTATAATTGAATTTAAGAGGTAGGTGTTCTCACCCTTAGGAGGTGCAGATCTCAGAGGCTTAGCATCTATAGCTGGGCTGGTCAACCGAAGGACGGGCTCTTTCCCTTTCTTTCCCTGGTGACCCTGCTGCCATTTCTTTGGAAAAAATTTCCTATTTAAGGTTTCGGGTCAGCATTCATAAGATATTTACTATGGTAACAATTTAGAATGGGATAAGTCCTTACTTTCCCTTCTTTTGGCCATCACCTGGAGATGCTCCTCCACCCTCAGACTCTCCCTCAGGGTTCTTCCTCTTCTTGGCCCCGAGAGTCTCTTCCCGAGTCTGGAGCATTAGCTCCGTCCTCGAGGCAGCATCATAACACTCCTGGAATCTCATTGGTAAGTTCTCACAACGTTAAACGGTACTGTAATAAGTAAGGAATTCATGGCTTTCATGTTAATACCTAGATGGTAGTGTAGAGGGTAGCACCCATCTCGATCTTAACGGTCTCTGAGTAATCCACACCGGGGATGAAGTCCAGCAGACCAATGAATCGAGCGTAATACTCATCCACGGTCAGACCTCCCTGGGTCAATGTCTCAAACTCATGCCGTTTCTTCTGCTTGAGATGCGCCGGGTAGTACTTCCCTCTCAGTAACTCTACAAAGGCAGCCCAAGAAAAGTCAGGCGTAGCCAGGTGATGGTCCTTGACCAACCTCCACCTAGTGCTGGCTGCATCCTTCAGATGGAAAGCAGCAATGGCGACCTTATGGTTGGCAGGTACTTGTAAAGCCTCGTAGGCCTTCTCATGTTCAACTATGAATCGCTCCAAAGCTACTGGGTCTGGCTCCCCTGAATATGTTGGTGGTCGGGTCTCGCTAACTGACTTCAGCCAGTTCGTTTCCCTGGGCTGTGGCGGGTGGGCTGGTGCTCCTCCTATCTGAGTACCCAGCTGTGCAAGAACAGCAGCAACCGTCTCTGCGGGGTCACCGCCTCCACCTCTTCCATTACCACGTCCTCTAGTTCCCCCAGACATCTGTAGTACAGTATGTCACAAAAATACTCAGTAAATTACCGTACACAACTAGTAGATATTGACTTGCCTTAAAGGCTACTATGTCACGCAGTTTGCGTTACTAGACACAATATCTTTCTAAGACGAATCGTCTCATACCTCCCAACTGTTTCCCGTAATTTCCTAAGTCCTAAGCTCACTGTCTTAACTTATCATCTCGTCATCAGAGCGGTACTCCGCTCTGATACCACTTTTGTAACACCCCTCTCCATAAACACGGTATAATCTCTCACGTAGCAATAAATAAAACGTCTCGCAGCGAAAAATAAATAACAATTACAAAACTCACTCGGGCATCACCAGCCATTACTCGCCCATGCGAGCAACAAAGCCAAACTACAACCAACTTCCAACATATACAAACTGCTAACCGCCGTGATAACGAGAAAACTCCTATACATCATACTAGTCCATAAACCATAAACAGCGACAAGTGAGCGTCTACCCAATCCTGAAAATACATACCTTTACCATATTACAATTCACCATCCTCATTGCTATACAACATCTCCATGTGCAGTAACAAAAGCAAAACTCCAATTACCCTGTTCCCGCTCTTCGGCTTCGACAATGATCAACAACCTGTAATGGTGTAGTATCAGCGATAGACGCTGAGTATGCCGGGCCTGGACCCTATTGGTCACTTGTCATTTTAACCATCTTGTTATTAGATTGCTTTCATGTTTTACCATTTTATAGTTATAAACAATACTGCAATATAAATGTATACTATACATAATCATTCATCCAAATATTCACAAACATTTAACCATCCATCCAAACATCATTTAATAACACAATCCACAATTATATATCGAACGTATCGAACAACCACAATATGATGTACAATGTACAATCGCCGTAGCGTATACCATCCTTTATTAATTTATTTTAGTTTGGCCTTCAAGGCCCCATCCATATGTACAATGTACATTCGCCGTGGCGTACAGTTTTCATATTTAATTTACCTTAGCCTTGTAGGCTCCATCCAACCATGTTTAGTTATTAATACCAGTTGGGCGTCATGTTAGGATAACCCGATAACCTCACCATGGACAGTAGTCCTCCCGTACACACAAAGGTGCTCATTTCGCCAGAGGTCCGGAGGCCCCTGACTCTCTTATGTCTCGTAAGACGTCCATAAAAAGGCCGTAGCCACCTGATCCACGATCCAGTTTGGGCTCGTTGGATATAACCTGGAGCAGAATCCAATTAGGAAACCCCTTAGTGATCACAAATGCGTAACCAAGTAGTTCGTAAACTACCGGGATTCCTCACCTCAACTCATACCATCTCTCTCTCATAATGTTTAAGATATGCTCTTAGTCTTATGGACAATAATTATTAATTAGCTGTTCAATGGGTCTCACGCATACCTAGAAGTAATCTAGGTTATATTCATGTTCGAGATCCATGCTCTAGAGACCGACAATGTCGTGACTCATCCCTAAGTGTTTTACTTAGGTTACCATATACTTAATATTAATATCATGGTATTATATCAAGTAACCGTCATGTCATCACAACGCATATGTATGTTTATATAAGTCGATCTATAGTCGACGTAGTGTTAGTCCCGTTGGACGTTCGTGCATAATAATAAATGCAGTAACACTTAAGCACATACAAGTATCCACACACATAACACACAAGTTATATCAACCAAATCCGAGCCCAAGGAGCATCCTTAGGACAACTCGGATCAAACCCCTTTACATACTGTTCACCCTGATCGTATTACGGTGGAGTATGAATCAGCAAGATCCTATGCTCCGTGTAGTCCACTAGCTCGTCGAGCGTCTTGTCAGAAGTACAATCTAAACGGTATTAAAACTATAAGTCAGTCTCCATGACTAACCACACCCGGTATTTCCGAATAATAAGTAACCCCGACAGTTCACCCCTATTTTCTACAGTTTTGTTACGGGTTTCTCTAAAACAGTCGGCTTTGTTACTTAAGCTCGTATGTCAAACTATTTCAACTGTTAAGTTTAATTCGTTATATTTCTTAAATCTTATCCACCAATAAATATAGGTACATAACCCATAGTTGCATGTATGCATGCATGATTATATTATATTGATTTCTTTTTCGTATTGTATCATTTATTAAATTGTATCATTCTCCCACCATCCATTATAATACAATGTATTACATAATCCATTTATCTTTAGCAAATAATATTTGCATCCAAAATTTTTAACTTATAGTTTGTAACTATTTTTTTTTAAAAATAACCACCACCATTAAATCATATGGTTTCCAACCAAAATATATATCCACCTTATATACATTATTCTTGTGTATGTGTATATTTACCACGTAGGTAATTCCCATGAGTTTAATAACTCTTATATTTTATGTTACTTTTTATCATCTTTGTTAGATGATTATTCCCATTAGTAGTATTATATTATACAACTTATATTAAGATTATTATCCTAACATGAGTAACATTTTATGTTGTATATTTACAACTCCTAAGGTTTATTCCATAAATACCTTAGTTCATAAATCTCATTTATTTATAGGTTGTCACATCATTTAATGTGAATACCTTATTTGTATTAATTCCATTAAACCACCTTAATACCATATAATTGTTATAACATTTATAACATTATAGACCTTAGTCTAAAATTCATTTTCCAATTCTTATTAATTCGGTACAATCCTTTAATTAATAACCTATAGTTTTTATACAAAACTATTATATATTGCCACATAGGCAAATATATTAAACCTTATTCTTTTTCATAAACCATAGTCTCCTTTATTTACAAAATTACCCCTTAATTTATACCATGTTATATATACCATTTAATATAACATTCCTAACTTATAAAAGGGTATAACCTATGGTTATTTTTGTAAATTCTGAACAGCCCTTGTGCTGTTTTATAATTGCCATTTGGCCCTATTTATAACATATAGTTTTATAATATCATTAAACCATGTATTATACACATATCTTAATAAATATTCTTATATAATTCTAAAAATCTCCAAATTTCACCAAAGGGATATAAATATCCTTATTAACCCATATATTCTCGGTGTTTATCATTCCACCATCTATATTTCTCCAAAGTGTCATAATGACATAATAACTATATATTATACATATATAGTTTATTTTAATTCTAAAATCAACCCAATAAATTCCTAAAAATTCCTAATAGCCCATGGGTGTTTATAATACCATTTTACACCCTTAATTTTCGGTAATAACATATTCACCATAAATGTTATAAAAATATTACCATAAGATACATATCTTTATTATGAAACCTTAAATAAGTTATTTAACTTATCTAATTTGGTCAAAACCTAACATATGGTCAAGGTTGACCTCCTTAATATTTCCTTGACCATTAATTCCTAATAATTACGGTTTTAACCCTTAAGTTTCCAAAACTCACCATTTAACCTCAAAACTTTATATAATCTTATAAACTTTATTTTAAATCCTTTTTAACTCCCAATTTTTGGCCTTATTTTTATAAAGCCCCTAAATTTAATTTAATTACACCTAATACCCCATTTATTTTCGGTAATGCATTTATACCACTTAAACTTAATTAAAAGCTTGTAAATTCATAAATAAAATTGTAACACCCCATCCAACAACAAACACATAACAACAATCTGCAGCGGAAAATATACTTCATCACATTACTTAACTCGTTGGTGTTACACGCCGCTAACCACCCACGTGGCTAACAAGGCTATTACATAAACATTGTACCGGTCTGATGGACTAGATTCCCGAGCGACTACACATTACTGAACCTCCATTAACAATAGAAACAACATACACCTTCCAACTGTACCGAGTATTTACAACTGATGCCGATAACAATTTCGGTCTTACTACACCTACTGTACATTAATAACTTAAATGATTACCCAGGTACAACATCTACCCCGTCCTACTCTCGAATGGCTTCCAGCTCCTCGTACCTGAAATAGGAAATGAAGAGAAAGGGTGGCCCCCAAGGGGCTCAGCACCTTTGTTGCTATGGTAATCCCGCAGCCCGCATGCTACCGGGCCACGCACAACTAATTGTCGTCTTAGCCTGCGGTTGTTTATATTTAAATCATGCATGCAACTATAAACACACAACACATAACATTCCGCCTCAATGGGCTCAACAAACAGGTAACGCATCCTTACTTGATAAGTCACTCATGGTATTCATTACCCCTAGAGTGTTTCTCCTCTAATGGAGCTACTTCCTTGATAGACGACACCTACCCATTAAACGGGTTATCCTTAAACGCCTCTTATCACAAACTGTGATTCATATCCATGACCCACATACTCCACATTTACAGCATATAACATGCACTACATAACAACACCCTTCACGTTACAACATGCACATAACAACATCGCAATAGAAATTGCATTACAACAACAACACATAACATAACGGGAGCGATTCTCTTAGGAACCGACCCATAAATAGTTAATTCACTGGTGAGCCTAGAGAATGATGTCACCCCCATGGTAAGCTCGTTATACAACACTCATTACCGTCCTAATAGTCGGACGAGTAACTTAAGTTAAGATGGTTCGAGTTTTGTGGCCCGAACACACCACACAAACACATGTTCCCCCTAAACCGATCATAAGTCAGAATAGCTAAGCTTTGGAATAAGCTAATGGGAGATCATAACCCGTGAGGGAAACAACCATAACAGAGAGAAGGGTAAGGCTAAAAAGGATACCCTCTCCCAAACAACGCGTGACCGGCCTAACCGGATTCCTCACCACTGTCAGTACATACTTACTTTTAGATATTAGTTAGAACCCCACTATGGAGTCTATCACATCTACACACCATACAGTACTACAACTAGGTTAAACATACAAGGGAGATCCCTACATTCACATACACATATCACACAATTAACACACGCATAGCCGTGGTTAGAACGTCCCATGGTTCGGGTCGTTTAATCAGAATACCGAACTCTCATGTGATCCTAGACTCAGTTAACTAAGGTTAACACTTCCGAGGTTAAATGGTATCGGAGTTGAACACGCCACATAAATGAATTACTGTAAACTCATTACATCTTTTTTCTTACAACGTGGCAAACATACATAAAAACACATTGGCATACAAGCCGGTGTAATCCGGTAGGACACAGGTTGCAAGAAAACCATACCTGTCACTGGAGTCCACTCTATCATGTCCACTTATGTTCCTCGAGCAATTCTCGAACAACTGATAACAATACATGTACTTTTATTAACATCGGGGTAACATGATTGTTTAAAGACTAATGCTCATAACTTATCCCCGTTAACTTAGTTAAATAACTTCACATTTTAACTTGTTTTACTTTTACATTTAATACAACTTTTGCCGCACTAAATTGTCATTATAACACTCCTAACGTGTCCTATATAACCTTATAATATGATTACTAACTTATCGCTATCATTAGACATCATTTAATAACCTAAAACTATGTTTTTATAGTGGTCCGAGACTTAGTCCCCAACTAACGTCCCGGACCTACACTTAACAAAATCCTCGGCCTGTTTTAATGGGGTGGTCCGGGACTTCATACAAGTCCTAAGTCCTGGACCAATATAGGCAAAATCTCTCGGGGGTAAATCAGGGGGTGGTCCGGTACTTCTTACATAACCTAAGTACCGGACCAAGACTTGCAAGAATCCTTGGCCCTTTTAAATATATGGTCCGGGACATCATCCAAAACCTAAGTCCCGGACCACTGCTACAGATTTACATTTTGAACATTTTTCTAAGTCTTGTTGCAATGGTTCTCCTCACCCATTAAATGTATAAACTTGCCAATGATCTTAGGTATATTCTAATGCCAAAATATCATCTTAAACACACCAAATTCCTTATCTAACTTGTTACTCAATTTTTCTTAAAATCCACCAACACTTGTAACATTTGTACTAGGTTTCTAAATGGTGTTTCTCACCTATGATAACTACTATCCCAAAATGCTTTCTCCTCATTTTAACATCATCTCCCAAGCATCATTTCTTACCAACCTAAACCTTAAACAAACTTCTCCAAGACTTTAATACATCCCAAAAACACTCATTGAATTCCTAGAACTTCCAAGACAATACCTAAGTCCTTGTAACACTCTACTACACCTTAATACATGTTTTCTTCTCTAATAAACATTCATCCATTCCTCACATTTCCTAGTTCACCAAAGCTCACTTAAACACTTAAATCTTCTTATACATTACCCAAATTTTGCCATGGGTTCTTCTAGCATATTGTCGTACCAAAACACATTGTTTTTTTCACCACTAAACATTCAAGAACACCTATATCCATCAAGAGCCTTCTCACACACAAAACTTCACCAAACTTACACTACATCACAATATAGTGCATAGTTTAAATTGCTTGGCACTTAGGCCCTTAAATAACATGGCTCTTAGGCCCTTAAATTTCATAAACCTTAAATACTGAATTTCCCACATAAATAATGCCTTTGACCTGCAATTACACCCAACAATCCATATGCCCTTAATAAACTCCTTGAGAGCATTTCACTAGGTCATTTACCATTAGGTCTTTAGGTAGTTTTAATAAGCAATATAAGCTCCTTTCTCCTAAGACATTAAACTACATTGAGATAGCATATTTACCTCTTTTCCTCACAAACTTCTTTCTTGTTTCCTTGTTTAAAAATCGGCTAAGCTTAGTTGCTTGTCAACTTCTAAACATTATACAAACAATGTAATGAGTATTAAAGCTCCAAGCTTAATCTCATTATAACCCTAGGTTTTACATTGTTCGAAAAGCATTAAGATAGTAGTTTTACCTTCGCATTTGAAGAGAGTTTGAATATCTATCAAGAGAGGACTCCACCAAGTCCTTGAAAGGTTGGAATGAAGCTAGAACAAAGCAATATAATGAGCACCATTAATGGTGTTTTTCGGTCAACATAAGAACATGGAGGAACATCATTTTTCTTTGAGATTCCTTACCTAGAAGTAAAGGAGAGCAATAATATGTAGAAACATAAGCTCAAGCTCCTTCAATGGTGGAACTCCATGGCACCAAAATCGGCCCCTTGGAATTTTAAGAAGATAGGAACGAGGAGCTTGATGAGACAAAGGGAATGGTGGTGTTTGTTTTTGATTTGGTTAAGTGAGCTAGGAAATATTGGCAATGGATGATGAAGGTTCATGGTGGTGCTGTAGCAAACCGTAGAAGAGAGCAAGAAGGGAGGAAGAAGACATGTGAAATGAAGAGAAATGAGAGAATGAAGATAACCTCTACTTTTGGAAGATATTATGTAGTAAAGCAAATAGTAAGTTGCTTTAGTATTTGTTATTTATTTGTTAACTTGCAAGGTGGTGACTCACCTCATAAAAACCGGCCCCCAATAGTTATCTAGGGGTATTTTAGTCTTTGTTGACTCATTTAATTACTTATAACAACATATGTTACAAACTAGCTTATTAAAGTCACTATTCATAAAAATAAGGCACATAGAAGTGAAAATTTTGATTTCCCATTGATATAGACTTCCAAATGTGTTACAAAGTAGTACACATGTTAATTAAAGAGTAATGATGGACATTGAGCGACTCAAAACTCATTTACAAGACAATTTTTCAGAAATGTGCTTTAAGACTCCTTAAAGCACATTTTATGTTTTAACTTGTTTTCAAGCTTGGTTTCCTTTGGTAATTGATTTAATATGTTCATTAACATATTTATAAGGTATAGATATGACCTTTAGGTCTTATACAAATTTATCCCAAGCTTAGAGCACATTTTTGCTCATATTGACTTTAAGGTATCTTCTTGTGTTTTATTTGGCTTAATTGTCTACCAAGGTTTCCTAATGACTTAATTAGCCTTATTAAATCATAATTGAATATTATTAAGTCTTGGTAGGCTCTGTGGGTCCTAACCAAGTTCACTCCAAACTTAGAGCATGTTTTTGCTCAACTGTATCTTAGTGCTCTATTGCATTTTACTATGGTTTAAATTTTTCAATGATGTTTCTAAGGCACTTTTTAGCCTTTACATACCATAGTTTAAATGTTTAACAACATATCAAGGTTTGGGGTATTTCAATCTACCCCCCTTAAAAGAACTTCGTCCTCGAAGTTCACACTTCCCACACATCATTTGGATTAGAACGCAGGAATCACTTGGAAATAAACTTCCATAACCAAACATATTTTACATCACACCCTCGGACTTAATGGTCCGGGTAACACATTCACATCCATACATAACATAACATATCACATGATAACCTCAGACTCAATGGTCCGGGTATCTTAACAACATTTACACATACATAACAACCCTTAGACTCTCTGGTCTTGGGTAACATAACAACATTTAGACACATAGGTCTTGATAACATAACAGCCTTTAGACACATAGGTCTATGTAACACAACAACATTTAGACTCATAGGTCTTGATAACATACACTTTTCGAACTCATGGTCAAAATAATATTTATTACACATACCACACAACATGTCTTAGCATGTATGGCAACACAAAATATCTTTTACATACACTGTGATCCTGCAGAACCCGGTCGCGATGGACACCTTCTGGTCCCCGTTCCTTTGGGAGATCAAAACATTCACTTAATTTTTAACATATATACTCTCATGTCACCGGTCCGAAGACAAAGGCTCATGCGTCCTCGGCTCGTGAGCAAGTACTACAAAAATATTCTTTACTAGGTAAAGTATAAGCGAATCCTTTATTTCAAATGTTAACCGACTATTTTGAAAACACCAATTGAAAATCCTTTTGAAAACACATACAACTCCAAGTCCAACTTATGCTCTTTGCTTCTTTTCTTAGCGTGGTTATTTGTGACCACTTAAGGGGAGCTTCAAGAATCATCCAACCCTGATGTGATCAGCATCAGTGTTGAACTATCCTTCCACCCCAATTTGTGTTCGGCTTCCCTTGATCTCATGATAATTAAGTTTCACCTCCCACTTCAATTTCAAGCATCGAGTAAATCACTCATTTCCAATTTTCTATCTTTTTAATCATTCTAATCATGATCACAACATCTCCAAGGGATAGAACTTCGTCTATCAGTTACCTCCATTCACTTTATTCCTGTTGCCTAGGGAATCTTATTCTCACTAGGTTCTATGTCGGTTTCATACCCTTTTCGTGAATCACTATATAGTATATATACACATATATTTAATCAAAATACAACACACCGTTTCACATTTATACACTGTCGGGTTTTGTTCCCCGGGAGTTTCTCTACTCCCCACACTTATACTATCATACATAACTGTTAACGAAATAAACACACTTATCACAATGGTATTCGCATCTTCAGTGCGCAATTACCACAATTAAACCATGAATGTATGCATATGTTTACGTAACACACACACCAATCATCAAAACAATTTATTTTGTGCTATGCACAACATAGGTC
Organism: Limonium bicolor; assembly: GCA_023374045.1. Taxonomy (NCBI): domain Eukaryota; kingdom Viridiplantae; phylum Streptophyta; class Magnoliopsida; order Caryophyllales; family Plumbaginaceae; genus Limonium; species Limonium bicolor. The sequence continues at coordinate 116,695,612 of CM041781.1, read as the reverse complement.
ACATACACTTGTACGGTAATACACACTAAGTGGTTTTGCGCTCTACCCCCCTTAAAAGGGATTACGCCCACGTAATCAATCACTGAACATCGGTTTAAAATGTTCTGCCGCCGTGAAGAGTTTTAACTTCTACACGGTTTGTTATACAATGCATGTGATTAGAGGATCCTAACCATATTAGCGGTTTAGTTCCTAAACCAAGAATTCTCATTGGAGTTTGCTTTAACTCATAACCGGTTTCGGTTCTGGCCTGTGAGACCTCTAGGCTTAAATAATTAGCCGTTCATTCATTTTCACTATGCACATTTAACATTTGAATTACTGGTTCACTAGTTTCTGCTGCGAAACTCCAATAACTGTAGAGCTTAGTTTGCCCCGTCGTTATTCTTACAGTATTGTACATCTCCCAATTGTCACCTTCATCTTGGTAACAATGGTTTCTCAACCGACGCGTGGTATCTTTTACCGTTAGCGAACTCGGTGAGTTACAAAACTTTCCATCCGCTTCTCTAATAACTTACTGTGTAAACTGCTACGTATTTCACAACAATTGATTTGTTCCCTTCCGACTTATTGTCGGTTGAGATTGAGCTGCTACCTAATGTGTAGCGCGCTCTTAGTCATTTCCAACATTTTGGTTATAATCCATACCGATGTTTGGTAGCTAGTGCTACTATAGTCACTTACTGTTAATCACGCCTCCACATTTGGTTCTGTACAAGTACCCTTCCATGGTATGTCTTTGCATTTTCTATGCATCAATCACTATGGCGTTATAAGCCGTTTTCTGTTTCCACCACAATTAACATTTCCAAAACCCCTTCCATCGCACTCGAAAATTACTGTTCAAATGCAATACCAAAACACTCAGTCATACAGAGTGCAGAGGCGTAAACTCTTGACAGCAAATCTCTCATGCGATTCACAACGAAATTCACACTGTGTTTCATTGAGATTCTGATCTCGTAATACTGGCTACTGGCTTACTGCCTAGTTTGTTTGGTATCACTTACTATTGTATCTCTATTGGGTTTAACTCGTAACTGTGCTTAGTTGCCATATTGTCGTTTAACAATACTTATACAACGGTCGTTTACTGCGCACCGTGCTCCTTGTATAACATAACACTTACTTGCATGGTCTATTTACTGTCACATTTACTTCCACACATATACTTACATCCTTTGTATTATGGTTCGCCATTTATTTGGATGACTACTGAATGCTCCTTGAGCGTTGCTCACTCGAGTTACAAGCCGGCGTTATTCAGCCTGCAATAAAAACATAGTCAATCCTTAACATGTTTCTTGAACTTGGTTCACATAACTACCTCTGTTGCGGTCTCACCATATCGAGAGGTATCCCCACTCTTAATGCAGTGGTTCGTTCTCCACTCTATTCACTTATACAACACAAACTTCTGTAATCAATCGAATTTACATAACATATCTTGCTTGTGGCTTATAAGCCTTATTGTCTTGAGCTGCGCTCATTGTAGGCTGTCCACACACATGTACTTCTCTGTACAACATTACATGGTTAGAGGTTGTATTGGGCTCCATGACAAGGTCGTTGCATCACGTTTCCTTTCACGGGATGCCCCTTAGGATTTCCAATCCGCCTCCTAACAACTTATGTCTAAAATGGGTGTTAGTTTCAACCCTTGTGTTTCTGTCACGCTATTTCGTTCAACTATCGTTGATGCGAACACCCTTCAAGGATTGTTCCTGGGTGTTGTTAAGTTATGCCATTACGTCTGGTTCGCACTTATTGGTATACTCAGTTAGCCATGCCGTTGCGTTCTTAACTGGTTTATTATCCTCTTCTATGAAGATCAACATTCCCTGGTAGTGTAGGTACTCATTCTGGGAGTTTCATCCCGTTCATTGCACACTAATGTGTCCACATCAGGCATCTGCTTGCCATGCACAGGCTGGTCACTATTCCAGCTAACATGTTTGCCCCTCGGGATTCTTAAGACATATGTGATGTCTTTACCTAACAGTTAGTGCACTTCGCACCTCCTGACTCATAAACATTTCCTTGAAAGGAATTCACTAATTCTTTTAGTCTCGTTAATTCAATTGAGTTCCTTTACTTCAACCATTCTCGGTAATCCTTTGCTCTTGGTTGACTTACACTGCTGACTGTAGTACGGAGTCGACTACCTCCCGTGTTCCGGACTCTACTCGTATACATATGTGGGGTACCATGCTGATACATTGCTACTTACCCAACTAACCCATAAGTAGGTCCGTCACACGCCTAGGCGAAGTATTCTATTGTCAACTCCCTTATATTGTCCCGTGACAATATTCATTCCGTGCTTCCCGAACATAATCGAGGGAAAGTTTCTCCACTGTTGTATCATTATCAACTGCCCTTAGTTTTACTGGTTTGGTTCTTAAAAGAAAGTAGAAAATGAGTATGGGTTTGAAAGAAAATTTGGTTTTGTAAGAAAAGAGTTTGAAATAAATCTGAGTTGAAAGAAAAATTCTCATGGTTTTACAATGCCTTCTTGCCTTAACCAAATCTAGCTTCTTGCTGACTGGTGTACTTCCAATTACAAAGGTTAGGCCGTTAAGCCCTTCCACAATTATGATGATCTCACTTAACTTCATGGTACTTTACCAAGTACTTTGTAGTTGTTAAAACTTCCCCGAACAGCCATGCTAACTGGCTATCGGTTAAGCACACATACTGGTTGCGGTATTGTTCTTACCCGCACTATTATCAGTGGCCTTGTTGGCCCTTACTCGACCTTACAGTCTTGACAATAACCCTCTGGGTAACTTCTCACTGTATTCACATGATAATCATTAACTGGGGTGTTCCCCATTCTTGGAGTCCCCTTTTACTTAGTACTGTTTCCTCTTCATAGCCCGTTCCACGCATTGTCGTGGTTACTGAGACTTGTCTCTTGTTTGGGCACTACGTTGCAGTTCCCTTGTCGATTAGTATACCGTTGGTGTATCATTTAACAACTGAGGTCCCGTAGACACTTGTCTCGGGTTTCATTAATCCACTTCTTGCCTGTTGCACGGTCGGTGCGTTGCAAGCTGGTTATTCTCGACTGCTCAGCATGTCGACCCAGGTTGCCGGAAATTCTATTCTTCTATACACAGATTCTTCACTCTTCGCTATGAAATGCGGTTAACATTGTTTAGATGGGAACCGTCTCCGGGATTCCCAGTTTTTGGGATCTACCGTATGACAGGTTCTCCGTACCTTAGAGGTACTTAATAACAGCCAAATCGGGTATTCCCGAGTAAGAGAGGACTTTCATCTCTCTGGCGTTGTTTCCCCAAGTTATAAACAGGGATTGTGGAGGGCGGGATGGATATTGTAGGTTTCCAACGTACACTGGTAATTCCTAACTAGCGTATCTCTCACGCTATCACTCAACCCTTAACCCAAAGTACTAAAATCCTTACTCGGTACTTCCTAAGCTCGGTAATTCAGTCATCAGAGCGATACTTCGCTCTAATACCACTTTTTGTAACACCCCATCCAACAACAAACACATAACAACAATCTGCAGCGGAAAATATACTTCATCACATTACTTAACTCGTTGGTGTTACACGCCGCTAACCACCCACGTGGCTAACAAGGCTATTACATAAACATTGTACCGGTCTGATGGACTTGATTCCTGAGCGACTACACATTACTGAACCTCCATTAACAATAGAAACAACATACACCTTCCAACTGTACCGAGTATTTACAACTGATGCCGATAACAATTTCGGTCTTACTACACCTACTGTACATTAATAACTTAAATGATTACCCAGGTACAACATGTACCCCGTCCTACTCTCGAACGGCTTCCAGCTCCTCATACCTGAAATAGGAAATAAAGAGAAAGGGTGGCCCCCAAGGGGCTCAGCACCTTTGCTGGTATGGTAATCCCGCAGCCCGCATGCTACCGGGCCATGCACAACTAATTGTCGTCTTAGCATGCGGTTGTTTATATTTAAATCATGCATGCAACTATAAACACACAACACATAACATTCCGCCTCAATGGGCTCAATAAACAGGTAACACATCCTTACTTCATAAGTCACACATGGTATTCATTACCCCTAGAGTGTTTCTCCTCTAATGGAGCTACTTCCTTGATAGACGACACTTACCCATTAAACGGGTTATCCTTAAACGCCTCTTATCACAAACTGTGATTCATATCCATGACCCACATACTCCACATTTACAACATATAACATGCACTACATAACAACACCCTTCACGTTACAACGTGCACATAACAACATCGCAATAGAAATTGCATTACAACAACAACACATAACATAACGGGAGCGATTCTCTTAGGAACCGACCCAAACATAGTTAATTCACTGGTGAGCCTAGAGAATGATGTCACCCCCATGGTAAGCTCGTTATACAACACTCATTACCGTCCTAATAGTCGGACGAGTAACTTAAGTTAAGATGGTTCGGGTTTTGTGGCCCGAACACACCACACAAACACATGTTCCCCCTAAACCGATCATAAGTCATAATAGCTAAGTTTTGGAATAAGCTAATGGGAGATCATAACCCGTGAGGGAAACAACCATAACAGAGGGAAGGGTAAGGCTAAAAAGGATACCCTCTCCCAAACAACGCGCGACCGGCCTAACCGGATTCCTCACCACTGTTAGTACATACTTACTTTTAGATATTAGTTAGAACCCCACTATGGAGTCTATCACATCTACACACCATACAGTACTACAACTGGGTTAAACATACAAGGGAGATCCCTACATTCACATACACATATCACACAATTAACACACGCATAGCCGTGGTTAGAACGTCCCATGGTTCGGGTCGTTTAATCCGAATACCGAACTCTCATGTGATCCTAGACTCAGTTAACTAAGGTTAACACTTCCGAGGTTAAATGGTATCGGAGTTGAACAAGCCACATAAATGAATTACTGTAAACTCATTACATGTTTTATCTTACAACGTGGCAAACATACAGAAAAACACATTGGCATACAAGCCGGTGTAATCCGGTAGGACACAGGTTGCAAGAAAACCATACTTGTCACCGGAGTCCACTCTATCATGTCCACTTATGTTCCTCGAGCAATTCTCGAACAACTGATAACATTACATGTACTTTTATTAACATCAGGGTAACATGATTGTTTAAAGTCTAATGCTCATAACTTATCCCCGTTAACTTAGTTAAATAACTTCACATTTTAACTTGTTTTACTTTTACATTTAATACAACTTTTGCCCCACTAAATTGTCATTATAACACTCCTAACGTGTCCTATATAACCTTATAATATCATTACTAACTTATCCCTATCATTAGACATCATTTAATAACCTAAAACTAAGTTTTTATAGTGGTCCGGGACTTGGTCCCCAACTAAGGTCCCGGACCTACACTTAACAAAATCCTCGGCCTGTTTTAATGGGGTGGTCCGGGACTTCATACAAGTCCTAAGTCCTGGACCAATATAGGCAAAATCTCTCGGGGGTAAATCAGGGGGTCGTCCGGTACTTCTTACATAACCTAAGTACCGGACCAAGACTTGCAAGAATCCTCGGCCCTTTTAAATATATGGTCCGGGACATCATCCAAAACCTAAGTCCCGGACCACTGCTACAGATTTACATTTTGAACATTTTTCTAAGTCTTGTTGCAATGGTTCTCCTCACCCATTAAATGTATAAACTTGCCAATGATCTTAGGTATATTCTAATGCCAAAATATCATCTTAAACACACCTATTTCCTTATCTAACTTGTTACTCAATTTTTCTTAAAATCCACCAACACTTGTAACATTTGTACTAGGTTTCTAAATGGTGTTTCTCACCTATGATAACTACTATCCCAAAATGCTTTCTCCTCATTTTAACATCATCTCCCAAGCATCATTTCTTACCAACCTAAACCTTAAACAAACTTCTCCAAGACTTTAATACATCCCAAAAACACTCATTGAATTCCTAGAACTTCCAAGACAATACCTAAGTCCTTGTAACACTCTACTACACCTTAATACATGTTTTCTTCTCTAATAAACATTCATCCATTCCTCACATTTCCTAGTTCACCAAAGCTCACTTAAACACTTAAATCTTCTTATACATTACCCAAATTTTGCCGTGGGTTCTTCTAGCATATTGTCGTACCAAAACACATTGTTTTTTTTCACCATTAAACATTCAAGAACACCTATATCCATCAAGAGCCTTCTCACACACAAAACTTCACCAAACTTACACTACATCACAATATAGTGCATAGTTTAAATTGCTTGGCACTTAGGCCCTTAAATAACATGGCTCTTAGGCCCTTAAATTGCATAAACCTTAAACACTGAATTTCCCACATATATAATGCCTTTGACCTGAAATTACACCCAACAATCCATTTGCCCTTAATAAACTCCTTGAGAGCATTTCACTAGGTTATTTACCATTAGGTCTTTAGGTAGTTTTAATAAGCAATATAAGCTCCTTTCTCCTAAGACATTAAACTACATTGAGATAGCATATTTACCTCTTTTCCTCACAAACTTCTTTCTTGTTTCCTTGTTTAAAAATCAGCTAAGCTTAGTTGCTTTTCAACTTCTAAACATTATACAAACAATGTAATGAGTATTCAAGCTCCAAGCTTAATCTCATTATAACCCTAGGTTTTGCATTGTTCGAAAAGCATTAAGATAGTAGTTTTACCTTGGCATTTGAAGAGAGTTTGAATATCTATCAAGAGAGTACTCCACCAAGTCCAAGAAAGGTTGGAATGAAGCTAGAACAAAGCAATATAATGAGCACCATTAATGGTGTTTTTCGGTCAACATAAGAACATGGAGGAACATCATTTTTCTTTGAGATTCCTTACCTAGAAGTAAATGAGAGCAATAATATGTAGAAACATAAGCTCAAGCTCCTTCAATGGTGGAACTCCATGGCACCGAAATGGGCCCCTTGGAATTTTAAGAAGATAGGAATGAGGAGCTTGATGAGACAAAGGGAATGGTGGTGTTTGTTTTTTATTTGGTTAAGTGAGCTAGGAAATATTGGCAATGGAAGATGAAGGTTCATGGTGGTGCTGTAGCAAACCGTAGAAGAGGGCAAGAAGGGAGGAAGAAGACGTGTGAAATGAAGAGAAATGAGAGAATGAAGATAAGTTCTACTTTTGGAAGATATTATGTAGTAAAGCAAATAGTAAGTTGCTTTAGTATTTGTTATTTATTTGTTATTTATTTGTTAACTTGCAAGGTGGTGACTCACCTCATAAAAACCGGCCCCCAATAGTTATCTAGGGGTATTTTAGTCTTTGTTGACTCATTTAATTACTTATAACAACATATGTTACAAACTAGCTTATTAAAGTCACTATTCATAAAAACAAGGCACATAGAAGTGAAATTTTTGATTTCCCATTGATATAGACATCCAAATGAGTTACAAAGTAGTACACATATTAATAGAGAGTAATAATGGACATTGAGCCACTCAAAACTCATTTACATGACAATTTTTCAGAAATGTGCTTTAAGACTCCTTAAAGCACATTTTATGTTTTAACTTGTTTTCAAGCTTGGTTTCCTTTGGTAATTGATTTAATATGTTCATTAACATATTTATAAGGTATAGATATGACCTTTAGGTCTTATACAAATTTATCCCAAGCTTAGAGCACATTTTTGCTCATATTGACTTTAAGGTATCTTCTTGTGTTTTATTTGGTTTAATTGTCTACCAAGGTTTCCTATGGACTTAATTAGCCTTATTAAATCATAATTGAATATTATTAAGTCTTGGTAGGCTCTTTGGGTCCTAACCAAGTTCACTCCAAACTTAGAGCATGTTTTTGCTCAACTGTATCTTAGTGCTCTATTGCATTTTACTATGGTTTAAATTGTTCACTGATGTTTCTAAGGCACTTTTTAGCCTTTACATACCATAGTTTAAATGTTTAACAACATATCAAGGTTTGGGGTATTTCAAAAATGGCCTAAAGTACATGGCCTTATTACAAACATTTGCTCACAAAATAAATTACACATAAATGTCCCAAAATACATATAAATCTCGGCCTCACCATAGATTTTTCATTTAATTACCAAACTTCCACATAATGTCTTAAATTTGACAATTATGCTTGTTTAATTAGTTATAAAATTTATTAACCCATTTCTTAATCATTTTAAGGTCAAACATGACCTTATTATACCTCTTCACTCACGACAATTTAATTAGAAATAGCTTTAGAACATATTAACTTAACAAGGTTAATGTTTAAGTGATTTATACCTTGATTTAGCTTAGGTAAAGCCTTGTTTGGATTCGGCCACCTTAAGGAGAATTTCTCCACAGCTTGATTTACTTGTCCTCATGTAGAAAACAAGACATGATTAAACTCCAAACATGAGCTAACCATGGGAAGTAATTTAAGTCATGAAAATCATGGATTTTTACCTTAAATCTCCAAGTTTGTTGGAGTGAGATCTTGGCCCTATTTTTTCCAGAGAGAAAGAGTATCAAAACACTCTTAATAACAAGGTACAAAACCATGGGTAACAAGGAGGAAATGAGACTCCTAAATTGGCTGGCTCAACACATGGGTAAGCAAGTGGTAGACAACCTTTTAGTTTTATATGTTAAAGTATGTTTTTTCTTATTTTATGCAAAAGTAAGGTGGAATAAATAATTGTAACATGGGAATTGTATCTTGGTCTGTTAGGAGACTCATTCCACCGATTTTAAGAGGTCCAATTCGTGGTCAATGGTCAACATTGACCAACTTAGTCGATGTTGACCCAAACGGGCCCCACTTTAGGGTTTTATTAATATTTTAATATTAAATTTGTAAAAATTTGTAAATTTCTGGAATTAAATTCCTGATATCATATATAATGATATATTATCATATTTAAAGGTAATTATAACCTTTTAGCCCATTTAAAACCAATTTAGAAGGCATTTACACAAAAATGTGCTTTAAGGAGTTTTAGTGCACATTTTGTGTCTCAAGGAGTTTCTGAGCTTGGTTTTCTTTGACAACGGTTTTTTTGTGTTCCTTACATGATATTTGATCATGGTATCCAATTTTATATCATTTAGAGGTCATTAGACCTTTAAGGTTTCTTAGAGCACATTTTTGCCCTTTTTGACCTTAAAGCATGTAAATGCTTGTTCTTTGTGTTGGAGTGTTGTCCAACAATTGTAATATGTTTAGTAATGTGTAAATAAGCTTAGGACAAATTTTTAGGTCCTAAGAAGTTCATTTGGGTATTTATTTACCCTAACCAGTCAAAGGATGCAACATCTTGCTTTGTGTTGACCACTGTTGTTCTCAGTTCACTTGGGAATAAAGGTTCTCAATCGTCGCTAGGTATCTCATACCGTATGCGAATTCGATGAGTTATAGATTTCCTCTCCAATTCTCTGGAAATCTATTGCTGATAACACTGTATACTTTCGTGATTATTCACTTACCTTTTTCCAGCTTACTATCGGTTGAGGTTAAGCTACTACTTAGTATGTAGTGCTTCCTCGTTTAATTTTTATGTTTGTTTACTTGTTTCTGTGCCAGAGTTCTTCATTCATTCTTCTCTGCATTTACCATCCATCGATCCTAGGCCCTGTGGGTTACTGCCCACGTTCCTCGTGCATCTTTGGCCAACGGTCGCACGGTTATTTCCTTATATTCTCGCTCAACAGGTTCCGTTGACAATTCTCAAGTTCCTAGCCATCCCATAAGATCATTACCGCACAAATGCAATACCAAAACACTCAGTCATACAGAGTGCAGAAGCGTAAACGCTTGGCAGTAAATCACCCATGAGATAGGAATGAACATGTCTCCTTTACTATCTTTTCTCATCAGCTTCATATCATTATCTGATTATACTCTTACAATGGTCGCTTACTGCGTACCATGTTCTTATTCGTTTACATGGCATCCGCTACTGCTTTAGCTTCTGCTCAAGTACTCCCGCCATTTATACTATGGCTTGCCATTCACTTGGCCCACTGAAATACGCTACTCTGTTGAATCTCTCTGCGCTTCTTGCGCATTGTTTACTCTGTGATTCATATTGTACACATACAGTGTTTACTACTAATCTGATTACTCTCTCGGTTTCCTTCCACTGCTATCAACGCCTTTCTATGCCCTATCTCTGTTCGACTTACTCCTTGGCAATTAGCACATTCTCAAGTTTCATTGCACCGCTCTAGCGGTTTCACATTGCATTCATGGGTGGTAGCCTTTCTCTAGAAGATTCACGCAATTACCGCTCCATAGGCTCCACAATAACAAGTGGTGTCCCCACTCTAAGGTAGTGGTTCGTGCTCCACAATAACTCTTATGCCTTTATGCATATGTTTTACAACGTTTGGATCTACGAATTGTAGTTGGTTTTATCGGCTTACAAGCCACCTTGCCTCGAGTCATGCTCCATGCGAGCTGTTTATATAGGTTTCTTCTTCCCCGTATGCCATTAAATGGTTAGGAGGTATTTCTGGGCTCTTTGATATGGTTGTCTCGTCACACTTCCATACATGGAAGGCCCTTTGTATTTTAATATAAGTCTATGCCCCTAAAGTATATAAATATTAATTCATGCCTTCTGGCTATCTAGGGTATCCCATGTTATGTGGGATCCCTTCGGGTTCTACCCGAGTGTTCAGTTTACACTGATGTTCTCAACACGATGTTTCGTTCAACTACTGTTGACTCTGGTACCCTTCAAGGATTGCTCCTGGGTGTTACTGAGTTATGCCATCACATCTGGCCTGAATTCATGGGTGTGTTCAGTTCTTTACACCGTCTTGCAGTTGCATGTAGTTTGAACTATCCCGTTTAGGGTTGTAGTATCTCCCATTATTGGGTAGATCCTTGGTACTTTTCCTTTACCTTCTTGGTCAGGTTGTCATTCTCTTCAGTGAAGTATACTGTGGGAACTGTATCCCGTTATCAAACATTAATATGTTCATTTTAGGCTTTTGCCATATTACTTACGCTGATATACATTCCAGTTATTAGGTATCTCCTCCTCGTTTTCTAAGACGTATCCAATGTCTATGCTCATTACTCTGCGTTCTTAACTCCCTTATCTTGGTAAGCTTCCTTGTGTTCTCGCTGACTGGTACGTTCTTCATATAGTGTTCAAGCCATTAGGCCTTTTCAAGATTTTGTTTCATAATTCTTACCTTGCTATATTGGCTTCTCTCGCCATTTTGGTACTTACTAAGTACTGGTCGCTTGTCAAAGCTCTTCTTATTAGTCCACTATTACTGCACTTGCCGTGGCAAGTGCGCGGTACTGGCGGTTTTGGGTTAACTCATTCCGGTCACGGTATCGTTCACATTAAATTTGGTAGCCTTGTCGGCTCTTCCTTTGATCCTTTGGTCGGATAACTGCTCGTCGGAGCTGCTACTTGTTCATCTTGACGCGTATGTCAACCTTTTAGGTGCTTCTCCACTGTCGGAGTTCCTTAATTATTTAGTTCTATGCTCTACCTCGTTGCTCATTCCCACATCTTTGATATGGTTACCGAGGTTTAACTTATTTAGGCACTACTTCAGTAGCCCTATTCGGGTATGTCCCGTAATTAAGCTATATCAGTTAAGTATTGCAACTTCTTTGGGTGTGGCAGGGTGGGTGTACCTACTCTTGACTAGGTTCTTAGTCGGTTATTATACCATTGGTGGTATTACTTAACTATGGCGGTCCGTTGACACGTGTCCCGGTTCTCGTTAGTTCTTATGAGTCCGCCTTGTCGCACGATTGGTGCACCCTTCTTGCTGCTGCTCGACCAGCTAGGTTCTCGCGACTGCTAAGCATGTCGCCCCAAGCTGCCACAGATTCTGGTCCCCTTGGATTAGGATTTCTCGACCTCACGCCATTGAGTGCGGTTATTGTCGTTCCAGCGGGATCCGTCTCTAGGGTTTCCGGTTCTCAGGATCTACCGCATGACATTTAATACCCCGGAGCTAAAAGTGGTGACTAAATTACTCTAATACGATTATTAAAGGCCTAATGGTGCCTAAAGAGTATTGGTAAAGAAAATAAAACCAAAAGAAAAGAGAAAATGCGTAAAACGCGAAAAAGGCTAAAACGCGCATTAAATGAGTATAAGAGATATATGATCTCATTAGGGTCCGAGATGGATTCCTAAGGCTTAGTTACGCCTAATAAGTATACGGGAATAATTTCCGAAGAAAACGGATCCAAATAATGGATTAAAAATGCTAACGAAGTTTTATAGCACGCTTTTCGAGAAAACCCGGAAACGCAACTTTAAGTGGTCAAACGGACCCGTAAAAATTATAGTTGATTAAATAACTATAATTAAGTATTAATGGAAGTTTAATAACCATTAAAAATAAATAAACGAGAAAATCCGAAAAACGGGCCCGATTAGTGAATAGTGCTAAACCGGGTAAATTAACGAGCGTTTGCTGTAAAAAAATGAAAACGCTCCCAGCTTATATTTTGTGTGGGGCCGATTTTAATTAGTACACACACACATTTAATTGGCCTTTTAGCTTATTAAGTCACAAGAAGACAAGAAAAATAAAGTAAGGGGTGAATAGTGTTAAAAGGGATATTTTACCCTCTCTCTCTTCTATTCTCTGATTCACACGTTTTTTCCCCCTTCCAAACTGGGTCTGCTTCTTCCTCTGCACACCATGGCGATTTGTTAAGAGAACAAACAGAACTCACCTTCTCCTTCCCTTATCTTGCTCAAATCAACACCAAATCACACAAGAATACCACCGTTGGATTCCTCTTGTTCAGGGCAACATTTTCCACCCTTCAAAAACTTAAAACCCTCATTTTCATTTCCATGACCGTAGCCTCTGATGAAGCTTGCAGCGGTGTTTTTGAGTCTCCTTCTTCTCCTTAATACTCCAAGGTATAAAGGAAACCAAAAGCTCGATTTTTACTAGCTTATTCTTGCAAAAAAAATTGAATTCCCACGTGAACTCTTTCTTCAATTTTTCCAGCCGGTTTCCTTGGTCTTTTGAGAAGCTGGAAATCTACACGTTTGGTTGCCAAACTCTCCATTGGTATACTTGAAGGTAAACTCCAAACTAAGCCCTAAACTAGCTCTTAAAAAAATTCTAGTTTAAGTGTGGGATCGGTGAATTAATTAGCTTGTTTGGTACGGAATGGAATGTGATTGTAGCTAGCAATCTAAACTCCATTGGTTGGTGGGAAAACAAGAAGAGGAAGAGAGAACAAGGAAAGGAGGAAGAAGAGAAAAGGAAACAGAAAAAAAACTAGCAAGGTAATCGTTTACCTTAAGATGGTTTTGTTCTCTGTAAAACATATTTGAATGTAAATAATGACCATGAGTTAGTGTAGTTTTGGTACTACAATATTGTTTGTTGAATGAGGAAGTTTTAATGTTGTTTGGGGGTGCCAAACAAACCTAGGAACTAAGTTAGTATTGTGTGATAACAGAGGGGAAATTTAATGTGTCGTAGCAGTGGTTTTATGCTTATAAACAGGGATGTCAGTTGATGTTTGTGAGCTGTTATAGTGTGGTGAGAATCCTTAGAATATAGGTAACTTTTGTTAAAATTGGTCTAGGAAACTAAGGCCTTGATTGTGTCAAAGCGTGGAGTTAGAATAGTGAGGAAGAAAGAATTGAAAACCGCAACAGAAGCAAGAAACTGGGAATCAGTAACAGAAGGAGATTACAGTGAAAAGGGTAGATTAACAGATGAGTATGGAGAATTGTTTAGGTTAGCTTTGAGTGACTAATCAATGTCAAAACATGCTATAATAAATGTGGAAAGATTAAGGAATGATTAGAGGTGAATTAGGGGTTGAAAACTGGTGAAAACTGTAAATTTTGACAGTTCTAGAGGTGTTCCGGGTTTGCAAATCGGTACCCAAACCCGGACCATAGCAAAAATTATTCAGAAACTCATTCCAGGGGGTCGTCTGGGTTTGTAAACCCGGACACAAACCCGGACCACATGTAAAACTTGCCAGAAACGGATTTCAGAGTTTGGTCCGGGTTTGTAAACCCGGACACAAACTCGGACCTGGCCAAAAATGTAACAGAATGTGTTTTTAAGTGTCCTAATGATGGGAAATGAATGGTAATGGTTTTAGATGATGTTTAGGCCTTGTTTGGTGACTAATAAAGGTCCTAAGAAGTATAAACAAGAGTTGGAATTGAGTGAGAATTAAGAGCCTAAATTGACAAGAGTAAAACTAAGTGTAACGGGAGTAATATTTGTTTACCTACCGTAAAGCATTGATGTTAATAGAATCACTTGATATGTGATTAGTGATTCGAGGGAGATCCGAGGAACGAGTGGTGACCCGGTAAAGTAAGTCCATGGTGAAAGGTATGATTTTCTCATACTCCGCGTGCTAACCGGGTTACGTTGATTTGTGTGTTTGCGTGCCGGCTTAATAAAGATTAAAGCATGAAAATAATCCCTTGTTTGATTATATATGCCTTGTTGTATGTTGTATGAGCTAACATACGTGTATGCCGGTGTGGTCTAACGTAGTGCATAGACCGACTCATAGTGAGTATTGATTGACTAGGAACCCGTAGATCGGGTAGTATCATAATCAATGAAAGTATGCAAACACACGCAAGCTATTGTTCACAGTACAACGATAACGCAAACATATGAACTCCCTAGAATGTGAGGAGATGTACGGGTTGAGTAAATACCCGATAACGGTTAGAAAACCAATGTGAAATAATCCACAAAACCAATGAGAGTGGAAAGATAAGTGAACCTCCTTTAAGAGGATTAAAGACAGTTCGAATATGTGAACTAAATAAGAAGGTAAAAGAGACCTAAGGGATTAGTAACTCCCTTGAGACCTGGTCGACCTCCTATATGAGGTTTTACCCGGTATAAGAAAATAACCGAAAAGATAAGTATACGAAATGCATGGGTAACCCTTGAGACTAAGATTACCCGAATTTAAGTGATGTTCCCTAATCATTAGGAACATCGAGAGAGATGCTCCTAGACTAATAAACATAATATTATTATAACTCCGAGAGAGGAATGTATGGGACTGTGAGTAGTCCGAGAGTAGTCGGACCTATGTAAAAAGAAATAGGAACTAAGAGAGAGTTCCGAGAGCTAGTTGAACCTTCCCACCATGCTAGACCCAGAGTAGGGTCGAAACCGGGGAAGTAAGACTATGCTCGAGAGCCATGAGTTTGGCTTAAGTATGTATTAAGAGTAACGAGCGTGACGTAGGAGACCTGTAGTGTCTCGAGAATCTACAAGAGCTTGAGTATAAATAACCCATGTGGGTGAGATATTGAGTATAAATAACCCAAGAATGTGGGTGAGATAATGAGTATAAGTAACCCGAGAGAATGGGTGAGTGTAGAATGAGTAGTCCGAGAGAATGGGTGAGAATAAGATTAAGTAACCCGAGTGTACGGGTGAGTTATTGAACAAGAACCGATGCATAGTGAGGTATAACCCTCACGGCCTAAGAGCAAATTAACACAACTAACAACCTTGTTATGTTAGTTAAGGATTGAATTCCATGGTTAAATGTGAATCCTTGTGTAGAGTACATATGTAATGTATTGCTATGTTGCATGTTGATTGAATTAAAATGAATCTCATGCTCTCGACAAAAGTAGTCGGCGTACCCCGGTTAGCGCTCGGGGTATGCGAATTTCATATGCAGCTTTAAGCTGAGCCCCTAGGGGCATCGTTTTTATTCACAGGTACCCCGACGACGAAACCATATGAGAGTAGAACGGGATCGGTGGTAGCATGGGTAGTTAGATTGTAATTACTTATAAATTTGAATGAGGTGTAAGACCGAATATGTTATCGGCATCCGTATATTGTAGACTCGGTATAGTAAAGAAAGGAATTGAGTATTGTATTTGTATTGTGTATCCGGTTGTTCCAGTCCATCAGACCGTTACTGTATGTGAGATAGGCCTGGTTAGCCATATGGGTGGCTAACGGCGTTGTATCACCCTCTGTTGTATTTCGAGTTCCGCTGCGAGATTATTGGTAATTGTGACAGTTTAAGAGGTAATGACAAGATTAGCAGTTGGGGTGTTACAAAAATGGTATCAGAGCGAAGTATCGCTCTGATGATTGGAAATACCGAGCTTAGGAAATACCGAGTTAGGAATTAGAGACTTAGGGCTAAGGGTTGAGTGGTAGCGTGAGAGATGCGCTAGGTAGGAACTTCCAGTATGATCTGGATACCTACAATACCATTCCCGCCTTCCACAACCCCCGTAATAAAGGCTCGGGAAAGAACGCCAGAAAGGCGGGGAGACCCGATCTGACAGTTACTAAATATTTTAATATAAACTAGAACCTGGCATGCGGTAGATCCCGAGAACCGGTAACCCCGGAGACGGATCCCGCTGGAACAACAATAACCGCACTCAATGGCGGGAGATCGAGACATCCTAATCCAAGGAGACCAGAATCTGTGGCAGCTTGGGGCGACATGCTTAGCAGTCGCGAGTACCCAGCTGGCTGAGCAACAGCAAGAAGAAAGCAAACAACCGTGCAACAAGGCGGACTCATGAGAATTAATGAGAACCGGGACCCAAGTCCACGGACCGCCATAGTTAAATAATACCACTAACGGCTAGTTGAGAGTAGGTGCACCCACCCTGCCACACCCGAAGAAGTTGAAATACTTAACTGATATAGCTTAGACAGCTACGAGCAAACTTCGGGATATACCTGAATAGGACTATAGTAGTAGTGCCTAAATGACTTAAACCTTGGTAGCCACAGTGAAGACGTGGGAGCGAGCAACGAGGTAGATCACGGAACTAAATAATTAAGGAACTCCGACAGTGGAGAAGCACCTAAATGAATGACATTCATGTCAAGAGGAATGAGAAGCAGCTCTAAGGAGCAGTTATTCAATTAAAGGATCAAGGAAGAGCCGACAAGGCTACCAAATACAATGTGAACAATACCGTGACCGGTATGAGTTAACCTAAAAACCGCCTGTACCGCGCACTTGCCATGACAAGTGCAGTATTAATACGACTATTAAGAGGCGCATTGACTAGTGACTAGTACTTAGGAAGTACCAAGACGGCAAGAGAAGCCAATATAGTACCACAAACCCTAAGAATTCTGAAACGAAACCTTGGAAAGGCCTAACGGTCTGACCACTGTATAAAGAACATACCAGTCTGCAAGAAGTCAGACTTGGTAAGAAGCAACCGACATTGAAATGCCGTGGAGATTTTATTTTCAACTCAAATTTTTCTTTCAAACATAGAATTTTCCAAAAACCCCCAAATTAAAAAAAAAACAAACCAGAGAATCACGGTAAGTTATCATAGGACGATATAAGAGGAGTTGGCAACAGAATACTTCACTTAGGCGTGTGACCGACACTACGGTGTACTAAACGAGACATGGAACGACCGCACTCCGAAGGAGCTTGCGGGCCTGACAGACCAATTATGAGTTGGTCGGGTAAGTGGTAACGTATCAATAAGATACTCCGTGTATGTATACAAGTAGAGTACGGAACACGGGAAGTAGCCCACTCCATACTACGGACGAAAGAGCCAATTCAAACCAAGACAGTTGGACACCTCGAATGATCGAAGAACACAAGGAAGCTTACCAAGATAAGGGAGTCGAGAATCCAGTAAGATGACGGATCTAAGAATATAGCATAGAGAAGTGCGAGAAGCACAGAGTATTAGGTATAGACATTGGATATGTCTTAGGAAATACATAATGACTGGAATGAATACCAGTGTAAGCAATAGGGCGAAAGCCTAAAAAGAACATATTAATGTTCGATAACGGGATAAAGTTCCCACAGTATACTTCACTGAAGAGAATCACAACCTGACCAAGAAGGTAAAGGAAAAGTACCAAGGATCTACCCAATAATGGGAGATACTACAACCCTAAACGGGATAGTTCAAACTATATGCGACTGCAAGACGGTGTAAGGAACTGAACACACCCATGAATTCAGGCCAGATATGACGGCATAACTCAGTAACACCCAGGAGCAATCCTTGAAGGGTACCGTAGTCAACAGTAGTTGAATGAAACATCGTGTTGAGAACACCAGTGTAAACTGAACACTCGGGTAGAACCCGAAGGGATCCCACGTAACACGGGATACCCTAGATTGCCAGAAGGCATGAATTAATATTTTGCTACGTTAGGGGCATAGACTTATATTAAAATACAAAATGGCCTTCCATGTACGGAAGTGTGATGAGACAACCATATCAAAGAGCCGAGAAATACCTCCTAACCATTTAATGGCATACGGAGAAGAAGAAACCTATATAAACAGCCCGCATGGAGCATGACTCGAGGCAAGGTGGCTTGTAAGCCGATAGAATCAACTACAACTCGTAGATCCAAACGTTGTAAAACATATGCATAAAGGCATAAGAGTTATTGTGGAGCATGAACCACCACCTTAGAGTGGGGACACCACTTGTTATTGTGGAACCTATGGAGCGGTATTTGCGTGAATCTTCCAGAGAAAGGCTACCACCCATGAATGTAATGTGAAACCGCTAGAACGGTGCAATGAAACTTGAGCATGTGTTAATTGCCAAGGAGTAAGTCGAACAGAGATAGTATGTAAGAAGGCTTTGATAGCAGTGGAAAGAAACCAGAGAGTAATCGGTTAAGTAGTAAAACACAGTATGTGTGCAATACGAATTGCAGAGTAAAAAATGCGCAATAAGCATAGAGAGGTTAAAGAAGTATATTTTATTGAGCCAAGTGAATGGCAAGCCATAGTATAAATGGCGGGAGTACATGAGCGGAAGCTAAAGTAGTAGCGGATGCCATATAAGCGAATGTTGTAATGAGTAGAGCATGATACGCAGTAACAGATAATGATACGGAGCTAATGAGAAAATGTGGTAAAGGAGACATAATCATTCCTATCCCATGAGAGATTTACTGTCAAGGGTTTACGCTTCAGCACTCTGTATGACTGAGTGTTTTGGTATTGCACTTGTGCGGTAATGATCGAGTGGGAGAGCCAGGAATTGAGAAATGTCAATGAAGCCTGTTGAGTTTGAATCTAGAGAAATAACCGTGCGGCCTTTGGCCAAAGATGCACGAAGAATGTGGGCCCATAACCCACAGGTCCCAGGACCGATGAATGGTTAATGTAGAGTAGTATGAAGGAGGAATTGTTGTACAGAAATAAATGAATAAACATAATTGAGAAGCACTATTAAACGAGGAAGCACTACATACCGAGTAGT
Source organism: Limonium bicolor (assembly GCA_023374045.1). Classification (NCBI taxonomy): domain Eukaryota; kingdom Viridiplantae; phylum Streptophyta; class Magnoliopsida; order Caryophyllales; family Plumbaginaceae; genus Limonium; species Limonium bicolor. Next base: position 116,676,351 of record CM041781.1, on the reverse strand, counting down.
AGCTTGATCTCAACCGACAATAAGTCGGAAAAGGTAAGTGAATAACCACAAAGGTATACGGAGTATACAAAATAGATTTCCAAGAGCTGGAGAGAAAACATATAACTCACCGAATTCGCATACGGTAAGAGATACCTAGCGATGATTGAGAAACCTTTAATCCCAAGTCAAAAAGGGATAAAAGGGAGTGGATAATACATTAAGAATATAAAAAGGGCGAGTTAAGCTCTAGCTATCAGGTCACGCAGCAAAAGCTAGTGGGCCGTAATTACAAGGTTAAGTATACCTAGCGATTGTGAGTAATTGGCTAATCCTAAACGCCTGAAGCCTTAGAGGCTAGAACCGAACCTGGTTATGAGTTAATTAACCGCATTGAAGTTAAAACACTTCATGATACTTGAATTAATGAACCAATGTTTAGTAATAACATATGGTTAGTTACGCGGGCGTAACCCCTTTTAAGGGGGGTAGGGCGAGAAACCGCTTAGAGTATGTTTTACGTATAGGTGCGTAAACTACTATGTGCATGGCACAAAAGAAATTGTTTTGATGATTGTAACTTATGTTACATAAACATATGTACCCATTCATTGTGTAATAATGATTATTGTGCATGAGTGATGCAAGTAACGAGTATATAATAATATGAAAAGAGGAGTAGAGAGACTCCTGGGGAATGAGAATCCCTATAGTATATGTCTAGTGAGATTAGACATGAGATATTACGAGTATGAATCGGTAGGAAACCGGTGTGTAACCTTGTAGGGAGTGAGTTCCCTAGGTGATTTTATTTGAGAATGATTGATGGAGTGAGTTCCATCCTTTGGAGTTGTATGTTGTGTGTTTTAAATTGAGTAGCAATATGAGGAAAAAGAGGCCATAAGTATGGAATACCTAGGTAATGTAGTGAAGCAATGAGAATGACAAATGACCTAAGTACTAGGAACTAGAGATTAATTGAAATGAATTGTTTCATGAATATGACTAGAAAGAGTAAAAGATAGAAAACGAAAATGTTTGACTATCTATTTGTTTGAAACTGAAGTGGGAGGTGGAACTTGATCTGCTAGCGATCAAGGGAAGCCGAACAAAAATTGGGGTGGAAGGATAGTTCAACACTGATGCTGATCACATCAGGGCTGGATGATTCTTGAAGCTCCCTTTAAGTGGTCACAAGTAATCACGCTAAGAAAAGTGGCAGCTACCATAAATTGGACTTGGAGTTGTGTGACGCTTTCTAAAAGAATTTTCAAATGGATTTTTACAAAAAGGATTTTCTTCAAGTATGAAGATGGAAATGAAAACTGGTTTTAAACCGCTATCACCCGCCGATGGCTACGGCCTTAAGTCTTGATGACCGGTAGAACGGTGGGCTTGTATTAGTTTTGAAACCATTGCACCATACGTGCGGCGGTCCTAAGTGACCGGTTGGGGCGGTGATAGTGTGTGATTTTTTCCAAAGGCAGCGGGACGAGGAGAGTACCCTAAGACGATCCTGTGTTGAGTGAGTCAACCAGAGTGCCTGAGGATATGTATATGTGTAACGTTTTGATCAGAACCAAAGGGACCGTGGGCCAGAGAGAGTAAGTGCCCATTTGTCATGAAACGGCCGTGGACCAGAGAGCGTAAGTGTCCAATGTGACCGGTACCTGAGGGATTGGCAGTGTATTACTCATTATGGATTCGAGGACTGTAGCGCCTTCTTGTCTCTGGACCGATTCCATGGAGAGAATACAAAAGAGTATTTTTGATTGCTATACGTGCTGTGATATGTGTGTGGTATGTGTAGCATGTAGAGAGACAGACCTGTCGAGTCTGTAAGGTTATATGAGTATTATAACCTTGGTATAGTATACCATGAGACTAACCATATTAGATTCACCAACTTTGAGGGCAAAGTTCCTTAAGGGGGGTAGATTTTAATACCCTGGAGCTAAAAGTGGTGACTAAATTACTCTAATATGATTATTAAAGGCCTAATGGTGCCTAAAGAGTATTGGTAAAGAAAATAAAACCAAAAGAAAAGAGAAAATGCGTAAAATGCAAAAAACGCTAAAACGCGCATTAAATGAGTATAAGAGATACATGATCTCATTAGGGTCCGAGATGGATTCCTAAGGCTTAGTTACGCCTAATAAGTATATGGGAATAATTTCCGAAGAAAACGGATCCAAATAATGGATTAAAAATGCTAACGAGGTTTTATAGAACGCTTTTCGAGAAAACCCGGAAACGCAACTTTAAGTGGTCAAACGGACCCGTAAAAATTATAGTTGATTAAATAACTATAGTTAAGTATTAATGGAAGTTTAATAACCATTAAAAATAAATAAACGAGAAAAATCCGAAAAACGGGCCCGATTAGTGAATAGTGCTAAACCGGGTAAATTAACGAGCGTTTGCTGTAAAAAAAATGAAAAACGCTCCCAGCTTGTATTTTGTGTGGGGCCGATTTTAATTAGTACACACACACATTTAATTAGCCTTTTAGCTTATTAAGTCACAAGAAGACAAGAAAAATAAAGTAAGGGGTGAATAGTGTTAAAAGGGATATTTTACCCTCTCTCTCTTCAATTCTCTGATTCACACGTTTTTTTCCCCCTTCCAAACTGGGTCTGCTTCTTCCTCTGCACACCATGGCGATTTGTTAAGAGAACAAACAGAACTCACCTTCTCCTTCCCTTATCTTGCTCAAATCAACACCAAATCACACAAGAATACCACCGTTGGATTCCTCTTGTTCAGGGCAACATTTTCCACCCTTCAAAAACTTAAAACCCTCATTTTCATTTCCATGACCGTAGCCTCTGATGAAGCTTGAAGAGGTGTTTTTGAGTCTCCTTCTTCTCCTTAATACTCCATGGTAAAAAGGAAACCAAAAGCTCCATTTTTACTAGCTTATTCTTGCAAAAAAAATTGAATTCCCATGTGAACTCTTTCTTCAATTTTTCCAGCCGGTTTCCTTGGTCTTTTGAGAAGCTGGAAATCTACACGTTTGGTTGCCAAACTCTCCATTGGTATACTTGAAAGTAAACTCCAAACTAAGCCCTAAACTAGCTCTTAAAAAAATTCTAGTTTAAGTGTGGGATCGGTGAATTAATTAGCTTGTTTGGTACGGAATGGAATGTGATTGTAGCTAGCAATCTAAACTCCATTGGTTGGTGGGAAAACAAGAAGAGGAAGAGAGAACAAGGAAAGGAGGAAGAAGAGAAAAGGAAACAGAAAAAAAAAACTAGCAAGGTAATGGTTTACCTTAAGATGGTTTTGTTCTCTGTAAAACATATTTGAATGTAAATAATGACCATGAGTTAGTGTAGTTTTGGTACTACAATATTGTTTGTTGAATGGGGAAGTTTTAATGTTGTTTGGGGGTGCAAAACAAACCTAGGAACTAAGTTAGTATTGTGTGATAACAGAGGGGAAATTTAATGTGCCGTAGCAGTGGTTTTATGCTTATAAACAGGGATGTCAGTTGATGTTTGTGAGCTGTTATAGTGTGGTGAGAATCCTTAGAATGTAGGTAAGTTCTGTTAAAATTGGTCTAAAAAACTAAGGCCTTGATTGTGTCAAAGCGTGGAGTAAGAATGGTGAGAAAGAAAGAATTGAAAACCGCAACAGAAGCAAGAAACTGGGAATCAGTAACAGAAGAAGATTACAGTGAAAAAGGGTAGATTAACAGATGAGTATGGAGAATTGTTTAGGTTAGCTTTGAGTGACTAATCAATGTCAAAACATGCTATAATACATGTGGAAAGATTAAGGAATGATTAGAGGTGAATTAGGGGTTGAAAACTGGTGAAAAACTGTAAATTTTGACAGTTCCAGAGGTGGTCCGGGTTTGCAAATCGGTACGCAAACCCGGACCATAGCAAAAATTAGGCAGAAACTCATTCCAGTGGGTGGTCCGGGTTTGTAAACCCGGACACAAACCCGGACCACATGTAAAACTTGCCAGAAACGGATTTCAGAGTTTGGTCCGGGTTTGTAAACCCGGACACAAACCCGGACCAGGCCAAAAATGTAACAGAATGTGTTTTTAAGTATCCTAATGATGGGAAATGAATGGTAATGGTTTTAGATGATGTTTAGGCCTTGTTTGGTGACTAATAAAGGTTCTAAGAAGTATAAACAAGAGTTGGAAATGAGTGAGAATTAAGAGCCTAAATTGACAAGAGTAAAACTAAGTGTAACGGGAGTAATATTTGTTTACCTACCGTAAAGCATTGATGTTAATAGAATCACTTGATATGTGATTAGTGATTCGTGGGAGATCCGAGGAACGAGTGGTGACCTGGTAAAGTAAGTCCATGGTGAAAGGTATGATTTTCTCATACTCCGCGTGCTAACCGGGTTACGTTGATTTATGTGTTTGCGTGCCGGCTTAATAAAGATTAAAGCATGAAAATAATCTCTTGTTTGATTATATATGCCTTGTTGTATGTTGTATGAGCTAACATACTTGTATGCCGGTGTTGTCTAACGTAGTGCATAGACCGACTCATAGTGAGTATTGATTAACTAGGAACCCGTAGATCGGGTAGTATCATAATCAATGAAAGTATGCAAACACACGCAAGCTATTGTTCACAGTACAACGATAACGCAAACATATGAACTCCCTAGAATGTGAGGAGATGTACGGGTTGAGTAAATACCCGATAACGGTTAGAAAACCAATGTGAAATAATCCACAAAACCAATGAGAGTGGAAAGATAAGTGAACCTCCTTTAAGAGGATTAAAGACAGTTCGAATATGTGAACTAAATAAGAAGGTAAAAGAGACCTAAGGGATTAGTAACTCCCTTGAGACCTGGTCAACCTCCTATATGAGGTTTTACCCGGTATAAGAAAATAACCGAAAAAATAAGTATACGAAATGCATGGGTAACCCTTGAGACTAAGATTACCCGAATTTAAGTGATCTTCCCTAATCATTAGGAACATCGAGAGAGATGCTCCTAGACTAATAAACATAATATTATTATAATTCCGAGAGAGGAATGTATGGGACTGTGAGTAGTCCGAGAGTAGTCGGACCTATGTAAAAAGAAATAGGAACTAAGAGAGAGTTCTGAGAGCTAGTTGAACCTTCCCACCACTGGTGGAACGGAAGCCTTTAATGACGGTGGTTTAATCACGGCTTTAACAGAAACCGTAATTAATATGAAGGCCGGAGTTAATTAATGACGTTTATTAAATTAACCGTAAGCAATAATCGATCGGAGGTAGGCGCGCCTTTTTTAGGACGGACTTTAGATGACGGTTATTTGGGAAACCGTAATCTAAAGTCCCGTGTTGACGCGCGCTTTACGGTCAACGGACTTTAGATTACGGTTTTACTAATAACCATCATCTAAAGTCCCCGTCCACTGATGGTCAACGACGTCGTCTTGACCTGACGCCAAATATTTCCCGCATTATTTGATTTTTTGACGCCGCGCGTAATCTAAATTACAGTGAACGACGTCGTCTTACCAGCTTATTTTAGATTAAAAATAACTTTATATTAATGTGTTACATTTGTTTGATCGAATAAGACTCATGGCTCAATGGCCGTGGGTACATGAGTCAACACCATCGATCTTGAGTTCGAAACCCAGCATAGGCCAAATAATTTTCGCGCTATTTTATTAATTTCGTTACACTTTAGATTACGGTTCTTTAGGAACCGTCATGTAAAGTGTGACTTTACATTACGGTTTTCATGTAAACCGTAATCTAAAGTCCTTTTAACTACAACATTTGCCCGTTTACTCTGCACACTGTACTTACAGTAACTCTTCTTCTCTTTCGCGCTATCTTCCTCACTGAAATCGCCTCCTCTCTCCCGTCACCTTGCTAACGGCCATCGCCACCATCGCTCCCACCACCTTTGTCACTCCCATCGCCGCCGGTCACCACCCATCTACCACTGGTCTCACCGTCGACCTCTCTATCGCGTATTGGGTATGCGATCGATTGATTGTCGTTTTTTTCTAACTTTGTTCATATACATGCATTTCGATTGCAAGTTCTAACTTTGTTCATATATTTGTGCCCAGATTCACAGTTAATTGCAACCTAGTTCGTGGGCTGATTTCTACACTACTTGCCCACTTCGGTGCTTAGTAACGGTAATTTTGCAAAGCAAACTGTAAACTGCTGTATTTATTTATTCTTAGCATTTAGTATTACAATTAATAAATAATAGTGTAGTTTTAAAAATGCTACTACTTAAAACTGCCACAGGAAAGAAAGTAAGTTCAAGTATATTACCGATTCCTGAAAATAGCTCATTTTCAACTGCTCAATCTGCTATGCCAGATGCTCTCTGTTTGATTCACAATCTGTGACAGGAATCAACAATGCTATTGTTATAACCACCAGAAAGAATAAGATGAGTTTCGGTATTTTAATGGTTCTAGAATGACTAGTTTCAGTCCTTCAATCTGAAGTACTGCAGAGAAGGTCATAAATAAACTTCATTTATAGTAGAAGAAGATAAGTTTATGTATGTTACTAGTTCTAGATGGTGCGTGCAAATTTGACTTTGATAAAACTGATTTGGAGACGTTAGAAATATAGGGGAGATGCTGTCGATTTTTTTCCGCGGTTTAGCTAGCATTTAACCTTGATTTTTTGATGAATTCTAATGTTGTCGTTTTTCATTTATGCATCAGGACTACGACTTTATTTTGGCTTCCGACCTCAACCGTCTTAGCATCGGCTAATCGTCTACCAGAGGTAAGATTTACATATATACATATAATATTTGACAAACTACCAAACATAGTTATCCGCCCAAGATATACCTAATAGAGGTATATCTTCGGCAGTCCCTGTCGGGACTGTCCATGATTGTTAAATCTCACACCTAGGGTGTGAATGTGTTTTTAATTGTACTTTATTGATTATTTCAGCAGTATCTCTTTATTGTTCTTCGAATGCATATATTGATTAATATCATAATATCGTGCATTTGAAGAACTGTAGGGAGATGCTGCCGAAATTTTCAATAAATTACATATTAAAAACACGTTCACCGGTGGGATTTAATACTCATGGATGGATTTAGGTTGATAAGATACAAAAGTGTAAAGACTGCCAGGGTGACGGTATGAAATGGCTGCCTTCATATAAATAGCTAGAAGGAGATGGAACGTTCGTGGATTTACAGCGGAAATTTGGACGACAAGTTTTTAGAAGGAGTTGATAAGTTATGCACGGTGTTGGCGAACAATCTGAAACCTACAGACAAGGGATACATATTTTGTCCGTGTATCGACTGCCAAAACAATCTGAGATATCGCGGCGTTGAAACAATTAAGGAACATCTGATCCGCCGCGGTTTTACAAAAGATTTCCAAGACATAATCCGATGGCATGGTCAGAGTGCGTTCGATGTTATTAAGCCTGACGAAGGGGATAATGGTCAGGCAAACACAGAAAAGAACTTGGAGATGATACAGTTGCTGGTGACCCAGAAGACGTTACAGGGAACGTTGAGCCAGATTTCTGGGATGATGACATTGAGACTATGCTCGAAGATGTGGAACGACATTACTCTAACACGCCAGACAAGCATGAAAATTTGTTGGATTCATCCAAAACACCGTTGTACCCCGGGTGTGACCCTACAAAGTTAAGCAAGTTGAGTGTCGTCCTCAAGCTATTCAACTTGAAAGCGAAACATGGCTGGAGCGACGTAAGTTTCACTGACCTCCTGGAACTATTGAAATACGTTCTTCCGGTGGACAACGTTTTACCAACGACTACGTACTCAGCCAAAAAAATGATGTGCCCAATGGGTATGGGGTACCAGAAAATTCATGCTTGTCCAAATGGTTGCATGCTGTTTTGGAAATCGGATGAATTTGCTGAAAGCTGTTCAGCATGTGGAGCGTCACGGTATAAGAAACAACAAATCACATCAGCAGCGGTAGTAAGAAAGGTTTAATACGTGGTACCTGCCCATCATTCCAAGGTTCAGACGTTTGTTCTCCATTGAGAAAGACGCAGAGAATCTTCGGTGGCATTCAGTTCACAGGAAAAAGGATGGCAGATTAAGACATCCCGCTGATGCACCACAGTGGAGAAACATAGACGTAAAATTTCCTGAGTTTGGTAACGAACCGAGAAACCTAAGGCTAGGCTTGTGCACGGATGGGATGAACCCTTACGGTACTTTGAGTAGCATACACAGTACCTGGCCTGTGCTTTTAGTTATTTACAATCTACCGCCATGGTTATGCATGAAACCAAGACACATCTTGTTGTCTTTGTTAATATCTGGTCCAAAGCAACCGGGCAAAAAATTGACGTATTCCTACAACCTTTGATAGAGGATCTACAACTCTGTGGAATGAAGGGGCTACGGTTTACGACTCATTCAGTAAAGAGGACTTCAATTTGCGTGCCATGTTGTACTGCACAATCAATGATTTCCCCGCTATGGTAATCTTTCAGGCTATTCAATCAAGGGGGCGTTGGCGTGTCGGTGGGGGGGGGGGGGGGGGTTGGCTGCGGGTGGTGAAAAAACACTTGTAGCATTCGCTTGAAACATAGTGGGAAAACCGTGTATATGGGCCACCGAAAAATGCTTCCAAAAGGACATAAGTATCGAAAGATGGCGAAAGAGTTCGATGGAAAAACTGATCACAGCATGGCGCCCAGCCTTTGACAGGTACAGAGATTTACAAAAAGTTGGATAATATTGTGAACAACTTCGGGCCGCCAACCAAAAGTGGTGAAAAAGTGTATGGAAAAAGAAATCAATATTTTGGGAAACTAGAGTACTGGCAGCATCTGGAGGTTAGACATTGTATCGATGGGATGCATGTCGAGAAGAACGTGGGTGAAAGTGTCACTAGCACTCTTTTGAACTAAAAGGAAAGACAAGGATCATTTGAAGGAAGAAAGATTTAATTGAGTGGGCATACGCACAGAGCTTGGCCCGCAAGAACGTGGAAAACGCACATTCTTGCCTCCTGCCTGTCACACTCTGAAATACCCCAAACTTAAATATAGCGATTAAGATTATTCTAATCCTTATTTAAGAGCCTAATAATGCTTAAGTAATATTGGTAAGGAAAAATAAATCCAAAAGAAATAAATAAACGCTTAAAAAGCGAAAAACGCTAAATAAGCGTTAGTAACCATAGGAGGTATGAGACCTCGGTTAGCATAGTATATGGATTCTGAAGGTTTAATAAGACCTAAATAATATATGGGAACAACTCCCAAAGAAAACGGATCCAAATAATGCATTAAAACACTAACGAACCTTAAAGCGTGTTTTTCGAGGAAATCGGGAAAACGTGACTTTAAGCGGGTCAAATAGACTCGTAACAATATTGGTCAACTAAATAGTCATTAATAAACATTAGTGAAGGTTTAGAACCAATAAAATCAATAAAACGAGAAAATAGTAAAAACTGCAAAAACGGGAAGTGGGGGTGAAAGCATAAATAAACCAAACTAGTGTGCCACTATTGCAAATAAAATTTTAAAACCCCATGTGAGGCTGTGTGTAGCCGGCTGCTACTCCCCCCTCTCTTATTTTAATTATTCCTAATTTGCTAAAGGACAACACAATAAAGTAAAGCAAAAACAAAATAAACTTACTTTATTCATTCTCTCTCCTACCCTCACATTCCCTCACTCACGTAACAGCACTCCCCCTCCTCTCTTCTGATTTTCTTTCCTCCTCTCTCAGCCATTAATGGCGATTTGTGAAGCCACCACCAGCACCCTCCTTCTCTCATATTTTTGAAGGGCCAAATCAACTCCGAACACAATAAAAATTACACCGTTGGATTCCTCTTGTCAAGGAGGAGTATTCCTCTTTTCAAAATCGAAAACAAGCATGTTCATCTCCATGGGTGTGCTACATTGAAGGTTTGAGACCACCATTGGAAGCACCTCATCCCCTTGTTATTGAGGTTAAAAATATCTTGAAAATCCATCTTTTTCTAGCCCCTTTTGACAAAACGAAAAAAAAACTTTAGCCTTGTTTTTGTGCCTTGTTCTTCAGCCGATTTTGGCTTCATTTTGGAGTTGGAATCTGACATTTCTGCTATCCAAAGCTCCATCTACTCATTGGAAGGTAATTACTCCATTTTAAACCTTAAACTAGTACATAAACCCTAGGCTAGTTAAGGGTGGTTTGCTAAGTAGTTGTGTGTATTGGTATGGGCTGTAGCATTGGAGTGTGAACTCCATTTGGGACCGTGGACAAGAAGGAAAGAAAGGAAAAGAAAGAAAGAAGAAAGGAAGGAAAGAAGAGAGAAACTAGAATCACAAGGTAAATACTCTTACCTTGAGTTGGTTTATGAATTGTATTGTAACAGATTTTAAGTACTTAAAATGGGTAATGAATGAGGTTATGAGTAGTAGGTATGTTGAAGTTGATGAGTAAGGTAATGTAGCTGTTTTGAAGCTTGTAAATGTTGTTTAAAAGCTTGGGAAAAACCATGGGTAATGTATGTACATGTGCAGGAAAATTTGTGTGTTGTAGTGGAGTTGAAATGTGAGTATAACGTGTGGTATAAACAGGTTGTGAAAATGAGCCATTGTGAGCTGAAGTAGTGTGTGAGCAAAGTAAGAATTCTAGGGGAGACTATGTCAAATTTTGTGTAGGAATGAGAGGACTTAAGTGTTTAAGAAGAGGAAGTAACCTAGGTGGTAGCTAGGTGTATTTGGAGAGTTTAAAAGGAGTGTTTCGTAGCTTGCAACAGATTTGGATATGAGTTTGTAAGTGGGATGGAGTTAGGATGTGAACTAATGTATTTAAGATGCTAAGAGTGGCATTAGCTAAGAGAGTATTGGAGGATAAGAGTTGAGGGAAAAATCTGTAGCAAGTGAAGAGTAAAAACTGTTGTAAGTGTTGAAATGAGATGAGGAAATTGTGTAAGTTGTTTGATGGATTTAGTAATGGATTTAGTGGATGAATTAAGGTGTTCAAACATGTAGGAAACATGTGGAAAGATTGTGGAATAAGTAGAAAAAAATTGGGGTGAATTTGGAGTCCAGAATGAGTAGAAAAACACTTTTAAAAACAGGGTCTGTTGTGGACCGCCCCTATGGACCGCCCCTGTGGGGAGGTCCATAGTCGAATTCAGCTGGACGGATTCGTTTCTGTCACGGACCGCCCCTAGGGACCGCCCCACAGGGGAGGTCCAGTGCAGAGAACATTAAAAAAAAAAAAAAAAAAAAAATTGGGTTCTGTCTCGGACCGCCCCTACGGACCGCCCCTATGGGGAGGTCCAGTACTGGAATCTCGCAGCGTAAATGGCTTCTGTCTCGGACCGCCCCTACGGACCGCCCCACAGGGGAGGTCCGGTCAAAAAAAAAAAAAAAAAATTTTTTTTTTTTTGGGGCTTAAGCAGTAAACCATAGGGAGAATAATGATGGTAAGGAGAAAATAATATACACATAAGTCCCTAAGAAAATGAGCTTAGGAAATGATGTGAAGTAAATGATTTTGGAATTAAGTATGAAATCTAAGGAACTAGTAATGGTACATTGGGAAACATAAAGGATGAAACGTGTTGGGTTACCCATAGGGAATTAACCACTCGATCACATGTATGTTATAGGACTTGGATTGTGAACACCGGAGGAAAATTGGATACAAGTACAACGGTGAACGGTATGATTTCTTCATGCCCTGTATCCTAATCTGGTTACCCCGATTTGTGTGCTTATTTGATCACCTAATAAGATAAATGCATGAATCGGACTATATTGCACCTACTTGTGCTTGTTTACATTGTTCTTGATATTTGTCTTGAACAATAGTTTGTATAATTCATGAAACATATGAATGATGATGAAGTGTATCATACTTGTATATTGTAATGTATTTGTATGTAAGTGTATATGGGTATTGTATTATTGTGGCTTGGATGTTGACTTGTACTAATTCCTAACTATCTAACTCCTAACTTAAGTGAGTAAATTGGAATGAGTACAAGTCCGATATAGCTTCGGCCACGCGTGAGGATGCGGAGTCACAAGAGGTTGGCTGCAATTCCTGACTCTTAAACTGGTCCGCGGCCCAAATCCCTTAAATGGGTAGCATCCCGGATTGGTGAGTCAAGTAAATCCCGGAGGTGGGACGGTGTCCCCAGGGCCGGAGGTCCCGACGACTTAACTTGAGTAAGAGTAAGAGTAAGTAAGTATGGATCCGTAAGTAAGTATGAGTATGAGTATGTATGTGTATGAAGTAACGAGTAAAAGAGTAATCTCCACCCGATTAACCCGGGTGGACCAATGAAGCTAACAAGAATTGTATATTGTGTATGTAGTATGTGTATTTCGGAAGAAGGTAAGTATGTATTGGATGGTTTATTGTATTCCTTGTATGTAATGTAGTGTATGTATGTATGCCTTGCGTAAGTATTGTTGTATTGTGTATAAGAGCATGTATGCATGTATCTTTGAATGAAATCAACCGCATGTATTCGACCAAGTGGTCGGCGTACCCTCACTAGTACGCGGGGTATGCGGTTATCATGCTCGGCGAAAGCTGACCCCTTCGGGGGACATTTTTTAGTGTGCAGGTACCCGAAGCAAATGTGGTCAAGGCACGAGACCGGTGACTACATTGGATAGTAGTAGCAGAATGTAGAGGTGTATTAACTAGCACACCCCTTGTATTTAGAAAGTAATGTAGTAGTGAGGAATGGGTAGTAAGTAGTCTCTTAGTGAGTATGTATGAACTGGAAGAGGTATTATACTTGTATAAGGAACCTAGTAAACTCGGTATGTAGATTGTATTGTATGGTACTTGGAGTATTGTATTGAATGAAGATTGTAGTAGCATTTGATAAACGGAGAATGTATTGTAGATTTGTAGTACTCGGGATTCCGGTCCATCAGACCGATGCTGTATGTAGAAGTAGTAGCCTTGTTAGTCACGTGAGTGACTAACGGCTTTGTATCACCCATTGTATGTAAGTATATATCCGCTGCGTGTATCTGATATGTAAGGAGATTGGACGGTAAGCACTGTATTAATGGTAGGGGTGTTACAAAAAGTGGTATCAGAGCGAAGTATCGCTCTGATGACTGGAAATACCGAGTTTAGGAATACCGAGTTAGGAAGTAGAAGCTTAGGGCTAAGGGCTGAGTGTTAGCATTAGAGATATGCTAGTTAGGAACTACCGGTGAGTACCGGATACCTACAATACCAGTCCCGCCCGCCACAAACCCCCACTGTATAACTTGGGAAAGGACGCCAGAGAGAAGGAAAGTCCTCTCATACTCGGAAAAACCCGATCCGGCAGTAATGAGTTATTCCTACAAGAGGAAAGAACCTGACATGTAGTAGATTCCAAGAAATGGAAGACCCGGTGATGGACCCCGGTTGAGCAACAATACCCGCAGTTAATAGCGGTGGAATGAGCACTCCAACCACGAGGAGGCTGCAACTTACAACAACATGGGGCGACATGCTCAGCAGTCGCGAACCTGGCTAGACAACCAACAGCAGGAAAAGAAGCACTAACCGTGCAACGAAATGAAGAAGGAGCAGTAATGGAACCCGAGACGCAAGCCTGCGGGACAGCAGGATAGCTAAGCGACACCACCAACGGTATGCTAGCTGGCTAAGGACATAGTCGGGAGTGATTGACTCCATAACTACAACGCCAAAAAGGTTACAAACCTGGCCAGCATAGCTCAGACAGCTACAAGAACCTTCACAAGGTATAATCTGATGCAACTACAACCGTAGTGCCTAAACCAACTCAGGCTCAGTAACCACAACAAACGTGTGGGAACGAGTAACAAGGAACAACATAACCAAATCAAAAGGGGAATCTCCAAGGATTGGAGAAGTACCCTGATCAATGACAGCCATGTCAAACTTACTAAGAAGTTACTCGGAAGAGTAATTAACCCAAGTAAATGATCAACAAGATCAAAGGAAGAGTCAACAAGACTATCGAGAACCAGTGAAAACCATACCGTGACCGGTATCGGTTTACCCAAAAACCACCAGTACCACGCACTTGCCACGGCAAGTGCAGTAAGGACAGGAGCATGTAAAGGAACTTTTAACATACCACAGGTACATAGTAATGCACCGTGACAGCGATGAAGCGACTATAGGGATAAACATCCAAAAACTGGAGGAATGAAACCTTGGAAAGGCCAGACGGCCTGACCACTGCATGTAGAAAATACCAGTCAGCGGGAAGCTAGACTTGGTCAAGATTTCGAACATGGCTATGCCATGAAGAACTTCTTTTGACACCGTACCATGATTTTAAAACCAATTTTTCTTTTAAAACCACAAACCTTTCTTTTAAAACCCTGGATTTTAAAACCAAACCAACAGAATTACGGTGAGTATCATACCATGATACAAGAGGAGTTGACAACAGAATACTTCACCTAGGCGTGTGACGAACACTACGGGTGTACCCAATTACGGGATGTGGGACGACCGCACTCCGAAGGAGCTTGTGGGCCTGACAAGTAGTCGGGTAAGTGGTAACGTATCAACACGGTACCCCACGTATGTATACATGTAGCGTACGACACACGGGAAGTAGTCAACTCCGTTCTACGGACCATCAGTAAGTTCAAACCAGAACAACTGGACACCTCAGACGATCAAGTATAAGGAACTCAGAGAATCCATCTGAAGATAAGGAATAAGAACTAGGAAGTGCAAAGAGCACAGACTAGTAAGTGTAGACATTGGATATGTCTCAAAGACATCAAACAAATACATGACAGCTGGAAACGATACCCAGCCTGAACTCAGCAAGGCAAATGCCTAAAATAATCACAACAATGCTCAACAAACGGGACGGAATTCCCAAGAGCAATCACAAGATTACCACGAAGTAAAATCCATCATTGGAGAGGATATTAAACCTAGTCTTAAGCACTAGGAGAAAGTATAAACAGTCTACCCAAGAACGGGGGACGTTCTAACCCAAAAAGAGATACTCAAATACAATACCACAAGGCGGTATGGTAATAACACATCACAAACATTAGCCGGATGAAACGGCATAACCTAACAGCACTCAGGAGCAATCCTTGAAGGGTGTCTGAGATAACAGTAGTTGAACAAGCGTCATGATAAGCACACATGAGTTAGAAGGAACATTCGGTTAGGACACCGAAGGGATTTCACTTAACAGGAAATACCCTAAATTACCAGAAGGCCCGAATTAACACCAGATTGCCTAAAGGGTCTCCTATGAACGGAAGCGTGATATCACGACTTACCATGGAGCCTAGTAATACCTCCAACCTATGGGGCATACATGGCATAGAAACATGTATAAGCAGCTTGCAAAGAGCATAGCTTGCAGCAATAAGGCTTAAAAGCCATCAACCAACTATGTTATGTAAACCTTAACAGTTGCATAACCCACATCATTTGATAACAAGACTTGCAAGGGATATTGTCTCATATGACAAAGAAATCAACAACTGGACCATCAATCCAAATCCAACATCCTGAGTGGCTGTAGTAATGGCCAACTCAGTGTCACTGTCACTAGAGCATCAGTCTAGTATACAGTTGACAAGCTTTTAATTACCTTCATGCCTTCTGTAGCAATGGTACACAGAGGCATAAGAATCGCGATAATGCCAACATTGGCCTAGTCCCCACTTGGACACTACGAGAAACCCAAGGGAAGGTACCCCTCGTTAGCCAAAGACCACCGATGTGGTGGAGATGTGAACCCTTAGTAAAGGCTCCCATCTACTATAACAATAAAGCATACGCAATAGATATTGCCAAGGGACGATGGGATAAGGAAATGAGATTTCCAAACCATTATGACTTAAGGAGTAAAGCATACTCCATATGCACCCGAGCATGTGATGAACCGTTGTATAAACACTAACATGGTAAACAAACCCCTCAACAAGAACCCTCACTTACCAGTGATGAAATACCCTTCAATTGGAGAACGGGACCAGAAAACCCTTGAAATTTCTTGGGATGTCCCGGTGATGTACATACCAAAATAAAATTGCACAGCTAGAGCCTATAACCAATGCTCAGCACTGGAAAGACAATAATTGTCAGGAACAACCAATGTGAATACCCATTGAACGCCACGAATGACCCACGCTCAAGAGAGCTTGTAACCTGATAAATTACTTTATCCTTGGTCAACCAAGACACTTGGTAAATTGTATCATAAATGATGGAAATAATGTAAGGTAAACTAACCTACACACGAAACCTAGATTGGAATGAAACATCTCCGCATGGGGAAGATGATACCATTGCGGTATGGTACGACAATCACCATACATATGAACTAGGAAACTCCTAGTGTACTTACACCATAAGGAAATGGTGCCTATGACAATGGCAATAAGTGAAGGGGAACTACCACAGTAATAGAAACAGTAAAACAATGATGTACGATAAGTAGGAATACGGTGCGCAACAAGCGACCGCTATGAGGAAGTAGCAGATAATGACACGGAGTATAAGTATAAGATGACAGGCAGAAATATTCTTTCCTATCACATAAGTGACTTACTGTCAAGCGTTTACGCCTCTGCACTCTGTACGACTGAGTGTTTTGGTATTGCATTTGCGCAGCTAATGATCTAATGGGATGGCTAGGGATATGGAAATGTAAACCGTAGTAAATCCCTCTCTTCACCAACAAACATGGCATAAGCCAGTTAAGAAAGCCTAGCAACAGACCGTGCGGCCTGAGGCCAAAGAAGCACGAAGAGTGTAAATACACTAACAATCACAAGATGTGAATTCCATCGGAATAAAAGGTGAAAGGAGACTTAAGAGAGTCACTAAGACTGACACATAGAAAATGCAAGGTCATACAAGTAAAGAACACTTGTACTGAACCAGAAGAACTGGTATGACTCAAAAACTATTGACACCAGAGGAAGCACTACAACTAAGTAGTGACTTAACCTCACCCGACAATAGATCGGAGGAGCTTATCAAACAATCGTGAAAACACGAATAGTATACATAATAGATCACCAGAGAGCTGGTTATAATCTATACTCATTGAGTTCAAACAGCGTTAAAAGAATACCACACTGTTAGCACACCTTATTCCCACAGCGAAGGGATAAAGAGGCGATGAGTAGCACATTTCGAACAACCAAAGAGCAATAAGTACTAAGATTATTAGGGTCGCGCAGCAGAAGCTAGTGGGCCCTAGCTAGGAGACAATATACCTAGTAAATATAATAGCATAGCTATTAATGCTTTGAAGCCTATTAGGCTAGAACCGAATTAATTATGAGTTAATAAACTCATATAGGAATCCTTGGTGCAAAGCCTAAACTATTGTTATAATTAGGACCCTTTGACAAGGGTATATTATGTAACAAACCGTAAAGAAGCTAAAACGCTTCAGATTGCCCAAATTGAGTAAACCAATGTTTGGTAATAATAACATATGGTAGATTACGTGGGCGTAATCCCTTTTAAGGGGGGTAGAGCGAAAACCGCATAATGTGAATTTTATGAATAAAACTCATAAACTATAATGTGCATAGCACAAACGAGAATCAAATTGATGATTGGTACTATGTTAAATAAACATAAGTATTCATTCATATTGAAATTGTGGTAATTAGGCATGAGAGATGCAAATACCATAGGATGGATATACCTACCTTGTAACACCACATAAGAGTATTAGTAAAAGAAAAGTAATGAGTAGTGGATGAAGCTCCACAAGTATGGTATCCTTTAAAGAAGTAGTACGAAATTATTGAGAGTAGTAGATGAATGGAACCCATGAGTAGTATATTCGTAGGTAAATTATTGGAAGCAAATTGAGGATGACTGAAATCTACAAGTATTGTAATTCTTAGCTAGAATATTGTGATGATTGAGAGTAATGGATGAAAGTAACGAAGGTTGATGAAATGAACACTTAGGTATTGAACCTCGGAGTAAAGTATTTGGGAAGTAGAGTGAGGATGATCGATGGACTGAATTCCATCCCTTGGAGATGTATGAATGACTAGGAAGAGTAAAAATAAAACATGAAAATTGAATTAATTGCTTGTTTGAAACTGATGTGGGAAGTCGAACTTGATCCTGATCAGATCAAGGGAAACCGAACACAAATTGGGGTGGAAAGATAGTTCAACACTGATGCTGATCACATCAGGGTCGAATGATTCTCGAAGCTCCCCTAAGTGGTCACAAGAATCACACATAGGATAGAAGTAATGAATTTGAATTGGAATTTGGAGTTGTGTATTTTAACAAACTTCTAATTAGTAGTAGTGAAGGAATTTCCCTTAGTATGGAGAATGATGTTTTGTTAGAAGCTTATACCAGAGAAGATAGTAGGGTAGCATGTTGTATTATTCTAAGGGCAGGGGGACATAGAGGAGTCCTGTGTCTAAATGACCTGAGTGCCTACGGGATTGTAATGTGTATTGCATTGCTTTGGGGATAGCATTGCACCGTATGTATGTATAAATTTTGTAATGTGGAACCGGATGGTTGGATGTAATGTGGATTGGAGTAATGAGGGTACATTTGTATGGTATGGAATGTAGAGACTTTGAGTAATGAACTTAGGAATTGTAAGGAGGAAGAATGTACGACTTTTGGCATAGACAAGTATGAATGAGCAAGTATCGTAATCCTATAACCTTGAGCAACTTTGAGGACAAAGTTCTTAAGGGGGGTAGATTGAAATACCCCAAACTTAAATATAGCGATTAAGATTATTCTAATCCTTATTTAAGAGCCTAATAATGCTTAAGTAATATTGGTAAGGAAAAATAAATCCAAAAGAAATAAATAAACGCTTAAAAAGCGAAAAACGCTAAATAAGCGTTAAGTAACCATAGGAGGTATGAGACCTCGGTTAGCATATTATATGGATTCTGAAGGTTTAATAAGACCTAAATAATATATGGGAACAACTCCCAAAGAAAACGGATCCAAATAATGCATTAAAACACTAACGAACCTTAAAGCGTGTTTTTCGAGGAAATCGGGAAAACGTGACTTTAAGCGGGTCAAATAGACTCGTAACAATATTGGTCAACTAAATAGTCATTAATAAACATTAGTGAAGGTTTAGAACCAATAAAATCAATAAAACGAGAAAATAGTAAAAACTGTCAAAAACGGGAAGTTGTGGGGTGAAAGCATAAATAAACCAAACTAGTGTGTCCACTATTGCAAATAAAATTTTAAAACCCCATGTGAGGCTGTGTGTAGCCGGCTGCTACTCCCCCTCTCTTATTTTAATTATTCCTAATTTGCTAAAGGACAACACAATAAAGTAAAGCAAAAACAAATAAAACTTACTTTATTCATTCTCTCTCCTACCCTCACAATTCCCTCACTCACGTAACAGCACTCCCCCTCCTCTCTTCTGATTTTCTTTCCTCCTCTCTCAGCCATTAATGGCGATTTGTGAAGCCACCACCAGCACCCTCCTTCTCTCATATTTTTGAAGGGCCAAATCAACTCCGAACACAATAAAAATTACACCGTTGGATTCCTCTTGTCAAGGAGAGTATTCCCCTCTTTTCAAAAATCGAAAACAAGCATGTTCATCTCCATGGGTGTGCTACATTTGAAGGTTTGAGACCACCATTGGAAGCACCTTCATCCCCTTGTCATCTTGAGGTAAAAATTATCTTGAAAATCCATCTTTTTCTAGCCCCTTTTGACAAAACGAAAATTCAAACTTTAGCCTTGTTTTGTGCCTTGTTCTTCAGCCGATTTTGGCTTCATTTTGGAGTTGGAATCTTGACATTTCTGCTATCCAAAGCTCCATCTACTCATTGGAAGGTAATACTCCATTTTAAACCTTAAACTAGTACATAAACCCTAGGCTAGTTAAGGGTGGTTTGCTAAGTAGTTGTGTGTATTGGTATGGGCTGTAGCATTGGAGTGTGAACTCCATTTGGGACCGTGGACAAGAAGGAAAGAAAGGAAAAGAAAGAAGAAAGGAAGAGAAGGGAAAGAAAGAAAGAGAAACTAGAATCACAAGGTAAATACTCTTACCTTGAGTTGGTTTATGAATTGTATTGTAACAGATTTTAAGTACTTAAAATGGGTAATGAATGAGGTTATGAGTAGTAGGTATGTTGAAGTATGATGAGTAAGGTAATGTAGCTGTTTTGAAGCTTGTAAATGTTGTTTAAAAGCTTGGGAAAAACCATGGGTAATGTATGTACATGTGCAGGAAAATTTGTGTGTTGTAGTGGAGTTGAAATGTGAGTATAACGTGTGGTATAAACAGGTTGTGAAAATGAGCCATTGTGAGCTGAAGTAGTGTGTGAGCAAAGTAAGAATTCTAGGGGAGACTATGTCAAATTTTGTGTAGGAATGAGAGGACTTAAGTGTTTAAGAAGAGGAAGTAACCTAGGTGGTAGCTAGGTGTATTTGGAGAGTTTAAAAGGAGTGTTTCGTAGCTTGCAACAGATTTGGATATGAGTTTGTAAGTGGGATGGAGTTAGGATGTGAACTAATGTATTTAAGATGCTAAGAGTGGCATTAGCTAAGAGAGTATTGGAGGATAAGAGTTGAGGGAAAAATCTGTAGCAAGTGAAGAGTAAAAACTGTTGTAAGTGTTGAAATGAGATGAGGAAATTGTGTAAGTTGTTTGATGGATTTAGTAATGGATTTAGTGGATGAATTAAGGTGTTCAAACATGTAGGAAACATGTGGAAAGATTGTGGAATAAGTAGAAAAAAATTGGGGTGAATTTGGAGTCCAGAATGAGTAGAAAAACACTTTTAAAAACAGGGTCTGTTGTGGACCGCCCCTATGGACCCCCCTGTGGGGAGGTCCATAGTCGAATTCAGCTGGACGGATTCGTTTCTGTCACGGACCGCCCCTAGGGACCGCCCCACAGGGGAGGTCCAGTGCAGAGAACATTAAAAAAAAAAAAAAAAAAATTTGGGTTCTGTCTCGGACCGCCCCTACGGACCGCCCCTATGGGGAGGTCCAGTACTGGAATCTCGCAGCGTAAATGGCTTCTGTCTCGGACCGCCCCTACGGACCGCCCCACAGGGGAGGTCCGGTCAAAAAAAAAAAAAAAATTTTTTTTTTTTTGGGGCTTAAGCAGTAAACCATAGGGAGAATAATGATGGTAAGGAGAAAATAATACACATAAGTCCCTAAGAAAATGAGCTTAGGAAATGATGTGAAGTAAATGATTTTGGAATTAAGTATGAAATCTAAGGAGTAATGGTACATTGGGAAACATAAAGGATGAAACGTGTTGGGTTACCCATAGGGAATTAACCACTCGATCACATGTATGTTATAGGACTTGGATTGTGAACACCGGAGGAAAATTGGATACAAGTACAACGGTGAACGGTATGATTTCTTCATGCCCTGTATCCTAATCTGGTTACCCCGATTTGTGTGCTTATTTGATCACCTAATAAGATAAATGCATGAATCGGACTATATTGCACCTACTTGTGCTTGTTTACATTGTTCTTGATATTTGTCTTGAACAATAGTTTGTATAATTCATGAAACATATGAATGATGATGAAGTGTATCATACTTGTATATTGTAATGTATTTGTATGTAAGTGTATATGGGTATTGTATTATTGTGGCTTGGATGTTGACTTGTACTAATTCCTAACTATCTAACTCCTAACTTAAGTGAGTAAATTGGAATGAGTACAAGTCCGATATAGCTTCGGCCACGCGTGAGGATGCGGAGTCACAAGAGGTTGGCTGCAATTCCTGACTCTTAAACTGGTCCGCGGCCCAAATCCCTTAAATGGGTAGCATCCCGGATTGGTGAGTCAAGTAAATCCCGGAGGTGGGACGGTGTAGTCCCCAGGGCCGGAGGTCCCGACGACTTAACTTGAGTAAGAGTAAGAGTAAGTAAGTATGGATCCGTAAGTAAGTATGAGTATGAGTATGTATGTGTATGAAGTAACGAGTAAAAGAGTAATCTCCACCCGATTAACCCGGGTGGACCAATGAAGCTAACAAGAATTGTATATTGTGTATGTAATGAGTATGTGTATTTCGGAAGAAGGTAAGTATGTATTGGATGGTTTATTGTATTCCTTGTATGTAATGTAGTGTATGTATGTATGCCTTGCGTAAGTATTGTTGTATTGTGTATAAGAGCATGTATGCATGTATCTTTGAATGAAATCAACCGCATGTATTCGACCAAGTGGTCGGCGTACCCTCACTAGTACGCGGGGTATGCGGTTATCATGCTCGGCGAAAGCTGACCCCTTCGGGGGACATTTTTTAGTGTGCAGGTACCCGAAGCAAATGTGGTCAAGGCACGAGACCGGTGACTACATTGGATAGTAGTAGCAGAATGTAGAGGTGTATTAACTAGCACACCCCTTGTATTTAGAAAGTAATGTAGTAGTGAGGAATGGGTAGTAAGTAGTCTCTTAGTGAGTATGTATGAACTGGAAGAGGTATTATACTTGTATAAGGAACCTAGTAAACTCGGTATGTAGATTGTATTGTATGGTACTTGGAGTATTGTATTGAATGAAGATTGTAGTAGCATTTGATAAACGGAGAATGTATTGTAGATTTGTAGTACTCGGGATTCCGGTCCATCAGACCGATGCTGTATGTAGAAGTAGTAGCCTTGTTAGTCACGTGAGTGACTAACGGCTTTGTATCACCCATTGTATGTAAGTATATATCCGCTGCGTGTATCTGATATGTAAGGAGATTGGACGGTAAGCACTGTATTAATGGTAGGGGTGTTACACACTCTGTCTAAAGAAGAGAAACATAGTCTATGCAGTACCCTTTACAACATCAAGGTGCCATCAGGTTACTCCTCAAACATAAGAAACCTAGTGTCCATGACAGATTTCAAATTAGTAGGAATGAAATCTCACGATTATCATGTCCTACTTCAAGAATTTTTGCCAATTGCACTACGTGGGATCTTGCCGGATGCTGTCAGACACACAATCACAAACGTCAGTGTCTTCCTCAAATCCATTTCGTCTAAGGTTCTTGATGTGGACACTCTGTCTAAATTACAAAAGGATCTTATTGTGACAATGTGCCAGCTGGAGATGTATTTTCCTCCATCGTTCTTCGACATAATGATACATCTCCTCGTGCATCTTGTAAGAGAGATTCTGATGTGTGGTCCTTTGTACCTTCGCTACATGTATCCGTTCGAAAGGTACATGGGTGTCCTGAAGAAGAAAATGAAGAACCGTCGTCACCCAGAGGGTAGTATTATAGAGGGCACTATCACAGAGGAAGTTGTAGACTTCTGCACCAATTACCTAGAAGGTGTCGATACCATTGGACTTCCACGTTCTAGACACGAGGGCAGATTGAAGGGTGTTGGCACGGTTGGAAGGAAACTGAAAAGAATTGACATAGACACTCTTAACAAAGCTCATTTAGTTGTGCTAAGTCATCTTGAAGATGTTGAACCATACTTTGATGAACACTTGTGTGTTTTAAGAGCACAATATCCAAACATGAGTGACGTTAGACTACAAAATGAGCAGAATAGGACATTTGTCCGATGGTTCAAAGAGAGAGTGTTGTCCGATCAGTCCACGAATGTGCCTGAACTGATTAAAGTAGTTGCATTTGGACCAAATCTGGATGTAATTTCTTATGAGGGGTACGATGTCAACGGATTCACCTTTTTCACAGAACGTCAGGATCAGAAGTCAACGAATCAAAACAGTGGTGTAGAGCTTGAAGCTTATCAAAACTTATATGACATCGGTGTCGTGGGTCATAGTCCTGTCTCGTACAACAATCATATTTCGGTGTTATACAAGACATCTGGGTATTGGACTACAACAGCTACGAAATGTGTGTTTTCCGCTGTAACTGGGTTAACAACAATCATGGCTACCGTGAGGAGGAGCATGGTATGAAACTGGTTGATCTGTCTAGAGCTACTCCCACGGTTGAGCCATTCGTTGTTGGGACGAAGGTTAAGCAGATATTTTATGTAACTGATCCCTGTAATCCTAGATGGTCTGTTGTGCTTAAAGGGAGAAGAGGAATAGTTGGTGTGGATGGTGTGGTTGATGAGGATGAGTATGATGCAGAAGATGAACCTCCAACTGTTCCTATTTCATTGGAAGAGGCTGAGGTCACAGGTCATCGTGAGTATATACGATCAGACCATAACGAGGGAATGTGGGTTGAGAGATAATGGTGTATGTAAGTTATTACTATAAAAATTTATATGAAATTAACACTTTTTTATTTATTGCTTGTTTATGACCATTATGAAATGCTTAATTTAATTCAAATTGTATTTCAATCCTTGCAGGCATGGCTGATCAGGACATGGCTGATGAAGAGTTCGATTTATTTTGTCGTGAGGAGGAGGAAAATGAGCAGCAAATGGTACCGGTCCCATCTACATCTGCCGCTGCTGCTGTTGCCCCATCCACATCTGCCGCTGCTGCTGTTGGCCCTTCCATGAGTGCACCTTCTACGAGTGCTACTCAGAGACCCAGAGGTAGAGGTCCGACCCGTGGGTTGAAACTGCAGAAACCGGATCAGATTAGTCTTCTGTGGGACCAGTATGGGAGGTATGGTGGGGGCAGCAGGTCAGAGTTCGCTAGTATGCTAGGGACTCTGGCCAGATCACATTGCTGCATCAACCACACATGGAAACAAGTCCCGAAAAAGTAAAGGAGACCATCTGGAAGAAGGTGCAAGAACGGTACAAGATCCCAGAAGAAGTGAAGAAGACCGTTCTTTCTTTGGTGGCCGGCAAAGCTAAATCATTCCGCCACTACTTGGTTGAGCATTGGATCAACAGGGTGCCCCCACGTGAGCCTCCGCCGTATGTTGTATACAATGGCATGATACTGAAGAGGAGTGGAAGGAGTTCGTTGAGCGGCACGCCACCCCCGAGTTCAGGGTATGTTTGTGTGTACTCTTTTCTTAATTAATGCTCATAATGCTTTATCCCTGATTTTCTAATTAATTTCCTGTTGTACTTTCTTAACAGCAAGTACAAGAACAAGCACGACAAAACCGTGAAGCTAATCTCTACCCCCACACCATGGGACGAAGGGGATATGTGGGCAGCCTCGAGGGATGGAAAGAAGCTGGTTTGCTGACACGGAGGAACGAGGATGGAAGTGAATGCCCGATCGAGGATGTCTCTGAGGCGAGGAGGGTGCAGATGTACATACTGGGACGCCAGAAAACGACCAGCGAAGGTCAGAGGATATTTCCTAATGCTGCGATGGAACAACTGGCAAACCAAATTGTAAGTATTTGAAAGTAGCTGTTAATAATTTACTTATATACTCAAGTGTTTGTTGATCTTAAATCTCGTCATTAACTTCTTTGAAAATTGGACAGTACGATGCGGCACAGAGAGGAGAAGTGGACTTACACGCTCCTCCTTCTCAAGACGACGCGCTGAATCAAATGCTTGGGAAGAAGGATCACCCGGGGCGTGTTAGAGGATTTGGGGGAGAAGTACGTCAGAAGAACGTATTCCCGCCATCTGCTAGGAAGGGTCAGATGAGTGCTGCTGAAGTCGAGGCGATGGTAGAGCGTAAGTTCGCTGCTGAGCGCCAAGCTAATGACGAGAAACATGCTGCTGAGCGCCGGGCTATCGAGGAGAGGCTGCAGGAAGCGTTGAATGCGATTGCACATGCGACTACTCAGCAGCAGCAGCTAGATCCTCCTCGAATGTCTTCCTCGTCTAGTTGTGCTCCGGCCGCTGACCCGTACCCGTTTGCCAACATCCAGGTTAACTTTGTTTAACTATTTTTCTTCTAAAATAAAGTTATTTAAATAGTATTAGATTGGACTCACTTATTTATTTCACGTATTATCTCTGTTTATTAAAGGAGCAAAAAAAATGTCGTCTCCAAATACCATTAGACGGGCACCCTGTAGATGCGGCCTACGGGACGGTGTTGCCATCAGGTCCACTCACGCTCATCAGTTTCGTACGTCTACCCCCCCGCTCGTGTGACCTTGGACCTGATAGTTGATGGATTTGAGCATGCATACCTTCCGATGGCGATTGACAACAAATGCACGCTGATCGAAGCGAAGGGAGACATATTGCCCTGGCCAGCATGTTATATTGTTGTCACCGATGAGGTAAGACTGTTTGACAACCATTTAGTATCTAATAAAATGCATTATTTAGCATTAAGTGTCTAATCTAATCTATTATAGATCCCTGAGCTTCCTCGCCGCGTAACCCGGCCCAGACTAGAAGAGACCAGCGCGCCGGCGAATCCTGAGATCCCTGAGGTTCCTCGCCGCGTATCCCGGCCCAGAGAAGAAGAGATCAGCGCGCCGACGAATCCTGCAGAAGGGTATGTTCTAGATAAATGTTTAATGTTACTATAATAATCAATTAGTAATTATCTTTACATTTATGCTTTACTGTTTGTGTGTGAAGGGTAAGATCCAGTGAGTCGGGGTGCGAAAGGTAAGAATCCAGCGCCCGTCCGGGGTCGCACCAGGACTTCTGAGGCGCCTAAAAATAAGCTCGCACTGCCACAAAAACTTGTTAATGTTTTGGGGGCCAAGCAGATGAATCTCTACGACAAGATCATGGTGAAGTCATCTCAAACTAACAACTTCATGATGACGCTTCCAAAGTCGATGTTTCACTACGAAGAAGATATGATGACGGCAATCAACTTTGAGGACATCAGAGAGATGATGTGTGGAGATTATCTGAACATTAACATTATTCAAGCTTATCTAAAGTAAGTGTTCTTTCCTCATACTGTAAAAACATATAGAATAAGTATCTATGAAGTTGCATTGGCTAACTTTTTATAGTACATGTGATATAATAGATGTCTGCTTGAGAGATGTGTTGAGAAGGACATGACATCTTACTGCGGTGTGCCCGGAGCGTTTATCGTACGACAATGTCACTAGGGACCCTGGGAGGTTTTGTAATACATGATTCATGTCTTCAATGTTGTTGATCAACAGAATAAATTATTCATTCTAATGCCGTATCACCAAACGTGAGTTCTAATATAAAATTACATACTAATTAGCTAACTTTGTTACCTTCATTTCTCATTTCATTTTGTATTTGACATTGTAGCCACCACTGGGCTTTGTTTATATTCTGCGCTGCCACCGCTACTCTGCTCGTTCTAGATCCACTAGGGCAGTGGAAAGAATTCAACACTGAAGACTTAATCAAAGAGTAAGTTTTTATTACTATTTAATTGTTTGTAAGTTTTTTGAACCAAAATTAATGTACTTGTTCATTTTGCTAAACGCTTTTGTTAATATATGTAACAGTTGTTACAAAAAAACCCCTCAGGGAGAGTTTGGTGATTTGACCGTCGATTACATCAAGGTTTGGTAATTCATGTATTTCATTCGTGCTGCTATTATCTTTGTACAATTGTTTTACATTTGTGAATTTTGGTGATTTAGTGCCCTACCCAAAAGGATTCTAAGAGTTGCGGGTACTACGTGATGCGGTATATGTACGAGTTCTGCGGGTACTTCCCAAGTTTTAAGAATGATATTGACAAGGTAATACGAACGCTGTCTTGTATTTAATTCTTTCGGCAGATTTTTTGTGTCTTTATCTTAATCTCATTATGTGTTCCATTCCTTTTCTTGTTGCAGATTAAAGAGCATTATGCCAGATTCAAGACTTATGCTCCTGCCGACTTGTTGCATGTCAGAGAGAGCATGGCAGCCATGTTTATGAATGGAGTGGTAGACTAGCTAGCTGCTGCTGTAACATATATATTTTTTAGTTGCTGCTCTGATTCTGTTAGTTGCTGCTGCAACAGATTATATTGTGTAACAGATTATATTTTTTGTTAGTTGCTCTGATTCTGTTTGTAATGAATTATGCTAGCTGCTGCTGTAACAGATTCTAGCTGTTGTATTGAATATTTCTGTTGCAATTGTGCGCAGAAATGAATTTGCAATTGTTATCTCTGTTGCAATTGTGTAACAGATTGAATATGTTACAGATTTTCGATCTGGTGCTTTATTAGATGTTATCTCTGTTGCAATTGTGTAACAGATTGAATATGTTACAGATTTTCGATCTGGTGCTTATTAGAATGAATTTGTGTTGTTGGTATTTGATTCAGGTGGTTCAATTGTGCAGTTTCTGCCCTCTGTTGCTTATCTGTTACAATTCTGTCTCTGTTGCAATTGTGTAGATTTGTAAAAAAAATAAAATAATAAAAAAAAATTACACTTTAGATTACGGTTCTAATAATAACCGTAATCTAAAGTCCTTTGGCGCGCGCGCCAAAACACTTTAGATTACGGTTATTGTTAGAACCGTAATCTAAAGTGTCGACTTTACATTACGGTTATTTGTAAAACCGTGATCTAAAGTCCTTTGGTTCGCGCGCGCCAAAGGACTTTAGATCACGGTTTTACAAATAACCGTAATGTAAAGTCAATGACACGCGGGCCGGAAAAGGGCCATTAATTACGGTTTAAAACCATAATTAAAGACGTCGCCATCTTTATTGACGCCCGCGTAGATTACGGTCCAGAACCGTAATGTAACACGGTTTTGGACCGTAATTAAAAGCTCGCGTTCCACCAGTGCACCATGCTAGACCCAGAGTAGGGTCGAAACCGGGGAAGTAAGACTATGCTCGAGAGCCATGAGTTTGGCTTAAGTATGTATTAAGAGTAACGAGCGTGACGTAGGAGACCTGTAGTGTCTCGAGAATCTACAAGAGCTTGAGTATAAATAACCCAAGAGTGTGGGTGAGATATTGAGTATAAATAACCCAAGAGTGTGGGTAAGATAATGAGTATAAGTAACCCGAGAGAATGGGTGAGTGTAGAATGAGTAGCCCGAGAGAATGGGTGAGAATAAGATTAAGTAACCCGAGTGTACGGGTGAGTTATTGAACAAGAACCGAGGCATAGTGAGGTATAACCCTCACGGCCTAAGAGCAAATGAAATACCCCAAACCTTGGTATGTTGGTTAAACATTAAAACATGATTTATTAAGACTAAAAAGATTATTAGAAACATTAGTAAACAAATTTAAACAAAAGAAAACACAAAATGTGCTTTAAAGTCAATAAGAGCCAAAAAGGTGCTCTAAGCTTGGGATAAACTTGGTTAAGACCTAATGAATTACCAAGACCTCATTTATACACTAATGGACTTATTAAACCAATTACCAAAGAAAACCAAGCTTGAAAACAAGTTAAAACATAAAATGTGCTTTAAGGAGTTTAAAGCACATTTTTGAAAAATTGTCTTGTAAATGAGTTTTGAGTGGCTAAATGTCCATCATTACTCTTATATATATATGTGTACTATATAGTATCACATTTGGGTGGCTATATTAATGGGAAATCAAAAATTTCACTTCTAAGTGCCTTGTTTTGGTGAATAGTGATTTTTATAAGCTAGTTTGTAACATATGTTGTCATAAGTAATTAAATTGACAAACAAAGACAAAAATACCCTCATTATATTATAGGGGGCCGGTTTTCTAAGTGTGGTGACTCACCACTCTCCAATTAATATGATAAGTAAATAAAGAAAATAATTAAGTTACCTTTTTACTTTATAAAGCATAAATATCTCCTAAAAGTAAGTTCTATCTTCATTCTCCCATTTCTCCTTCATTTCCCACGGTTCCAAACACCATCTTCAACCTCTCTCCTTCATTCTCTCATGGTTTGCAATAGTACACACCACCATCTCCATCTTTGACCTCTTGTAAAATCTAGCTCACCTGTCCAAATCAAAAACAAACACCACCAATCTCTTCCTCTCATCAAGCTCTTCATTCCTATCTTCTCAAAACTTCAAGAGCCCCATTTCGGTGCCAAGGAGTTCCACCATTGAAGGAGCTTGAGCTTGTATTTTGACATATTATTACTCTCCTTTGCTTCTAGGTAAGGAATCTCAAATAAAAACTACATTTCCTCCATGTTTTTGTTGTGACCGAAAATACCCATTGATGGAGCTCTTTGTGTGACCTTGTTCTAGCTTCATTCCAACTCTTCATGGACTAGGTGGAGTCCTCTCTTGTTATATATTCAACTCCTTTCAAAGACCAAGGTAAAACAACTACATTAATGTTTTTGAAACAATGTAAAATTAGGGTTTACAATGAGATGAAGCTTATAGCTTGAATACTCATTATAATGTTTGTATTGTTTAGAACTTGACAAGGAAACAAATACCTTACCGGTTTTATAAGGAAACAAGAAAGAAGTTTGTTTGGAAAAGAGGTAAATATACTAATCTAATGTTGTTTAATGCCTTAGGAGAAATGAGCTTATAATGCTTGTTAAAACTACCTAAAAGCAAATGGTGAATGACCTAGTAAATGTTCTCAAGGAGACTAGTAAAAGAACATATGTCTTGTTGTATGCAATTGCAGGTCAAAGGCATATACATTGTGGAAATTCAGTGTTTATGATTAAGCACTTTAAGGGCCTAAGAGCCATGCATTTTAAAGGCCTAAGTGCCATGCAATTTAAGTTATGCTTTATTTGTAATGTGGTGTGATTTGAGTAAAGTTTTGTGTACGAGAGTGTTCTTGGTGTTCTTAGTGTTCTTGGGTGTTTAATGATGAAAACAATGTGTTAAGGTGTAACAAAATGCTAGGAGAACCTATGCCGAAATTTAGGAAATGCATAAGGAGTTCAAGATGTTATAAAGGAATTTTGATGAACTAGGAAGTGTTCTATAGTGTAATAAGGACTTAGGCATGATCTTGAGATTTTAGTAGGTACCAAAGTCATTTTGGACTTAGGTAAAGACTTAGGCAAACTTGGTAAAATAAAGAGGAAGTGTAAGCTTAGAAAAAGGGATTTCAAGGATGACATAAGGAGTTTTAGTTTGTAAGAAATGATGTTTAAGTAATGATGTGTGTGGAAGAAATATCTTGATATAATGATTAGAATAGGCAAGGAAACCACTTAGAAACTTAAGGAGAAGATACTATAAGTGTTGGAGGCTTTTGGGAAATTTGGTTAAGTGTTTAAACGCTTAGAAATTTGAGTATAATGCCTTGTCCGAACTTCCGTCCGGATGTGGAAGTTCGGACAGTCCCTGTTGGGTAAAGGAATTCTCACTCGCGAGCAGTGTCCGAACTTGGGAAGTCCGGACACTAGTTCGGACGTACCCACCCATCCTTAGGATTATCCACGAACTGTGTCCGAACTTGGGAAGTCCGGACACATGCTCGGACGCACGGATTTCTGTCTAGATTTTTCTCGGCTCACGTCCGAACTTCCGAAGTCCGGACATAAGTTCGGACGTGTGTGTTTTCTGTCTAAAGTCACGGCTTGCGTCCAAACTTGGAGGTTCGGACACAAGTTCGGACGGGCCACTGTATGGACCAAAAATTGTTGTTTTTAGAGGGGAAATGTTATCTAAAAATGGTAATAAGTTAGTAATGATATTATAAGGTTATATAAGGCATGTTAGGAGTGTTATAATGGTAATTAAAATGGTGAAGAGTTATAACAAGTGTGAAAATAAAGTAAAATAGATATGTGACGTAACAAGTTAATGATGGACTAGTGCGTTAATTAACCGACGTTACTAATGTGTTTAGGATTCTCTCAAGGTGGAAACGAAACGAGGCAAGGACCAAGGTATGGTTTTCTTGCAGTCTGTTGACTACCGATTTACACCGGCTTGGGTGTTGTTTGCTTTTCTGTGTGTTACGACCTTATAAGATTAAGGCATGAAAAGAGTTTACAGTTGTTATACATTAAGATGTTGTAATGTTGTGACTCCTTTCCCTTGGTTGTCTAACAAGACCTAAATATTTGCTTGTATGTGACTTAACAAAGTATTGTGTGATCACTAACAAGTGCTAATCGGGGGGAGTGAGGAGTCCGGTATGTTCCGGCCACGCGTGTGAGGACGGGAGTCGATGTCATATCCGGTTCGGCTCTCTTGGTGTATGTATAGGTTGTATTCCAATTTGGTTTCTACCTTCCCTTATCTTATCCAAAGCTAGTTACTGACTCATGTCGGGCCACAGGGGCATACGAATGTTATTTCGGTGTGCTTGGGATTACTATATCCGACACACCTTGGGTATAAGTTAACCGTTCGATATAACTGGACGGTAACAAGGTTGGTAACGAGCTTAACATGGGATTGGCAATAATCTCTAGGCTCACTATGTATACTAACTATGGTGGAAGGTTCCTTGTGAGAACCGATTTTATGGTGTTATGTATTGTTGTTGTGCTATGCAATTTCCCTTGCTATGCTATGGTGTATATATGTTGGATGTTTTAAAATGAATGCCATGTTATCATGACAATTGGTTGCGCGTATCCTGGTAGCCGATGGGCTGCGCGTTAATCATACCAGCAAAGGTTGCTGACCCCCTTGGGGGCTCCATATTTTACTGTAGGATGAGGATCGAAGAAGCGGAGTGGCTCTAGATCCTAGGTCGTTGATGTACTTTTGGCTATTTTGGTTGTTGAGCCCGGGATGCGCTTGTGCTCCCGAGGCATTACATTTTGGTACCGTTTGTTAAACAGTGGTGGATGTTTACGGTTGGTAGTTGTGATGTAGATTAAATACTCGGTATGGTTGGCTATATATATATATGTGGATGTTAGGATCTATGCTCGGGAGTCTGATCATCAGACCGATACACTTGTATTTATTCTGCATAGTTAACCACGTGGGTGGTTAACGGCGTTGTAACACCAAAGCGTTTAATTATTGTTGGTTGGTTTTCCGCTGCGATTTCAGTAGTTGATAGGGGCGTTGTAGGAGTGTTACAAAAAGTGGTATCAGAGCGAAGTATCGCTCTGATGACTAGAATACCGAGCTAGAAATATACCGAGTTAGGAAACCTAACCATAGTTACCTAAGTGAACAGATTTGGAAAGGTTAACCACTAACTAAGTGTGGAAATACCTTGTTGTCGGGAAGATGCTACAACCGTTGGACCGATAAGTGTGCAAGCATAATGCTAATGAAATGTTCATATGAATTCAGATGGCAGGTAGACCACAGGTAGAGGCCGCGGGCGCGGTACTGGAGGTATGGGTGACCAGGGCGATGATACTACGGCACAGACCATGGCTGAGGCAGTAGCAGCCGCCGTAGCCCAAATGGTACCCCAGATGGTTGCTGCATTACAGCAAGGGCAACAGCCCGGAGTTCAGCCACCACCACCGCCGCCACGAGAGACCAATTGGGTCAAGGCGTTGGCTGATCTGAGACCGTCGTCATTCAATGGGGAGACCGACCCTCGAAAGCTGGAGGCGTACTGAAATACCCCTAACATTTAAATAATTAAAAATAAGTAAAAAAATATTATTTTTTGGAATTATAAATATTATTTGGGGGATTATGAAACCCTAAGAAAGCATATAAACACTTGGGCGTTAAAAACGCACCCAAACTCCTTAAGGTCAGAAACGAGCGTTAAAAACCCGATCTTAAGTTAAACAATTATATAAGCTATGACATTATACTAATTTAATCAAGGATCATTTTATGATCTTTAAGATACAAGTTCTCATGTAGAACTGAGTAAATATACAAAGTTCTCGGAAGTTCCCGGCGTGGGTCCCATAAAGGCCCGAGAATGCCTAGGAGGAGTGCCAAGGTGGCACGAACCCCTATAAAAATTATTCTTAGAGTTCCTAAAATCATTATTAATTATTCTAAAGAGAATTCCCAAGCTACTCCTTCAAAAATAAACAAAGAGCTCTGGGGGATTTCTTAACGCTCCTTTTACCTCGGGAGTGCCCCTTTATCCCGAAAATTGATTTACAAGTTTATATAAACCATGTAACTTAATGTAACACCTTATATTATTATTGACTATAAACAACATCAATAAACACTTGGAACTCATAGCAACCAATTAATTCCTAGAAAATTCTTAAAGCACAAAAACGCACCTTCGGGTGTCACGAAAATGCGTTTTACGCAATTGACTGGAAGTTTTTAACAAGCCACGAGTTGATAAAATTAAAAGTGGATAAAATGACCATCTAAATCAATTAATGTCAGTACTAAACTCATAGTATAAATAGGGGCGATTTTTAGGTCAAAATGGTACCTAAAATCAGCATTTTTACCTTAAAACTTTCACCTTTTACCATAGTAAAAATGTACCAATTAAATGCTGGAACCTATTACACATATTAGTATGGTCTTAGTAAATATAGTGTAACAAAAATCAAATGGAAAATTAATCCCATTTGAGCCCTATGTCATGCGCCAATTTATGCCTATAATGGCTAGTTTAATTCAAAAAAATTTGCTTAATGCATATATGACTCACGCATGTTGTATTTGGTAACTTAATAACTTTATCCTGTCAATTGAACCTCCATTACGTACCTGCAAGAGGGTAGCTAAGAGACAGAGAAGTTAGTTTAACAATAATCAAATTAGAAGCTATAAGCTAAGCTATGCTAAAATAATTAACAAGTTGAACTAGCTTCCTATACTCCTTTCAGCCGCAAACCTACTTCAATTAGGAATTGCTGTTGTGCTCCATTGAGTACGATCCCACCTGCATGAGAAGAACACATGATTAGTGCTGATTGTCCACTAATTATCTACAAGGACAAGTACCTAATTTCTGATTAGCATGTGGTGAATTAAGAAAATTAAATCTAGCCTACTAGTAATAAGATTATCATAACAATAACATGTGGTATTGCTTTTGTATAGCTCCATTAACGAGTGGATTCTTCAAAGTGGAGCTTCCACTGCCCAGCTAATGTTGTGCACCTTCACCTGCAACAACAAGCAATCAGCAAGTTAATTACATTCAGTCAAATAAACAAAAACGTGGACTACAATTCAGCTGATTGATTACCGTATACATATTCATAGGTGGAGCAGTTATAATGTTGCTGAAATGCTCCACTACCACCGGTTGATCTGCACAAAATAAGCTAGATTAGTGCCCAATAATTTCATAAACAAATCAACTAATACATCCTAATCTAATACAGCCTATAGCATAAACTAACCAAATAAAATTGAAATACCCCAAACCTTGATATGTGATTTAAATATCAAATTATGGTATGTAAAGGCTAAAAAGTGCCTTAGTAACATCAGTGGACAATTTAAAATATAGTAAAGTGCAATAAAGCACTAAGACACAGTATGAGCAAAAACATGCTCTAAGCTATGAGTGAACTTGGTTAGGACCCAAAGAGCCTACCAAGACTTGATAACATTTAATTATGATTTAATAAGGCTAATTAAGTCCTTAGGAAACCTTGGTAGACAATGAAACCAAACAAAACACAAATAATACCTTAAAGTCAATATGAGCAAAAATGTGCTCTAAGCTTGGGATGAATGTGTATAAGACCTAATGGTCATACCTATACCTTATTTATATGTTAATGAACATATTAAATCAATTACTAAAGAAAACCAAGCTTGAAAACAAGTTAAAACACAAAATGTGCTTTAAGGAGTCTTAAAGCACGTTTTTGAAAAATTGCCTTGTAAATGAGTTTTGAATGGCTAAATGTCCATCATTACTCTTTAATTAACATGTGTACTATATAGTATCACATTTGGGTGGCCATATTAGTGGGAAATCAAAAATTTCACTTCTATGTGCCTTGTTATAAGTGAATAGTGATTTTTATAACTAGTT
Source organism: Limonium bicolor (assembly GCA_023374045.1). Taxonomy (NCBI): domain Eukaryota; kingdom Viridiplantae; phylum Streptophyta; class Magnoliopsida; order Caryophyllales; family Plumbaginaceae; genus Limonium; species Limonium bicolor. Next base: position 116,640,776 of record CM041781.1, on the reverse strand, counting down.
TGTAACATATAATGTTATAAGTAATTAAATTGGTCAACAAAGACCATTATACCCTCCTAGGCATATGGGGGCCGGTTTTTCATGGTGTGAGTCACCAACATGTAAAAGAAATCAAATAAGTAAACTTAAGCTTAAAGTAAAGTACTATTTGCTTTATAAGTTACAAATATCTCTTAAAAGCAAATTCTATCTCATTCTCTCATTTCCTCCCTTGTTCACACGGTTCCACACTCTCTTCTTCCTCTCTTCTTCTTGTTCTCTCTCGGTAAAGCTACTACCACCATGGAAGTTCCACCTTTGACCACATGTAAAATCTAGCTCACTTAGCCAAATCAAAAACAAACACCACCATTCTCTTAGTTAAGTCAAGCTCTACACTTCTATCTTTTCAAATCTTCAAGAACTCCATTTTGGTGCCATGAAGATTCACCATTGAAGGAGCTTGAGCTCACCTTTTCACATATTCATGATCTCCTTTGCTTCAAGGTAAGGGGACTCAAAGAAAATCCATGTTTCCTCCATGTTTTCATGTTGTCCGAAAATTCACCTCACAATGGTGTATTTATCTTGCTTGTTTTAGCTTCATTCCAAGCTTTCATGGACTAGGAGGAGTCCTCTCTTGATATATATTCAAGCTCTCTTTCCATTCCAAGGTAAAACAATCATGTTAATACCTTAAGATAATATATGTAACTAGGGTTTACAATGAGATGAGGCATAATGCTTATATACTCATTACAATCTTGGTATATTGTTTAGTTGTTGACAAGGAAGGAAATGCCCACCGGTTTTGTAAGGAAACAAGAAGGAAATTTGTGAGGAAAAGAGGTAAACAAGCTATCTCAATGTGGTTTAATGCCTTAGGAGAAATAAGCCTATGATGCTTGTTAAAACTACCTAAAGAGCAAAGGGTAAATGAGCTAGTAAAATGCTCTCAAGGAGTTTATTAAAAGAATATGTATTGTTGGGTGTATTTGCAGGTCAAAGGCATTATTTATGTGGGAAATTCAGTGTTTAAGGTTATGCAATTTAAGGGCCTAAGAGCCATGCATTTAAGGGCCTAAGTGCCAAGCAATTTAAGTTATGCACTATATTGTGATGTAGTGCTTAATGTGTGAAGTTTGTGTGTTAAAAGTGTTTGATGGATTTTAGGTGTTCTTGGATGAAATAAGGTAGAAACCTAAGTGTTTGGATGTGGTTATATACTAGAGAAGCTATGGCCAAATTTGGGAAGATGTGTAAGAGGTTCTAAGTGTTTTAAGTGGTTTTGGTGAACTAGGAGGTGTTAAAGGTGATTGAATGTTTACTTGAGAAGAAAGCATGTAACAAGGTGATTTAGAGTGATGCAAGGATTTAGGCATTATCTTGGAAGTTTTAGAAATCTATGGGTGTTCTCAAGATGTATTTAAGTCTTGGAGGAGTTTGTTTAAGGTTTAGGTAATGTTGGTGTTCAAAGAATAAATGATGTTTAGGTAAGGTTTTGAGTAAGGAGTTTTAAGAAGTTGTGAAAAGGAGATTTAGTTAGTAAGAAAAGAAGTTGAGAGATGATGATAAGGTGTAGAGGAAACACCTTGGTATTGTGGTCATTATAGGTGAAATGCCACCTAGAAATCATAAGGAGAAAACATTGTAAGTGTTAGGAATTTTGTGGAGATATAAGTAAAAGTTTAAGGAATTAGGAAAAATAGTTTTGTGAGTGTTTAAGAATATCTTAAGGGTGTGTTTGAAGTGCCAAATGGTGTTAGAACACATGAAGAGGCCTTAGGAGAAGTTTGGTGAAGAATTGACTAGTTTTGGTAAGTTTAGGAGGCGACCGACCCAGGGGCCGACCCAGTTTTTGGGTCGGTCGAGCCTCTGTAAAATGTTAAGAATATGTTCGGTAATGGACCGACCCAGAAGGTTGGGTCGGACATGGGTCGGTCGGTCAAGTTTCAAAGGAGGGAAAATGTTCGCACATGGACCGACCCAGAATGGTGGGTCGGACGTGGGTCGGACGGGCATGTTAATAAGGAAGTAAAAGGGGTCTGTAATGGACCGACCCAGATGTGGGTCGGTCGGTGGGTCGGTCGGACCAAAAACATGGTTTAAGGTTATGAAATGATATGAGATGATGGGGATTGGTAGGTGAAGATGTTATAAGGATGTTAAGGACATGTTAGGTGAGTTTTAGTGACAATAAAGTGGGCTAAAGGTTGTATTAAGATGCGAGAGTAAAACGTGTTAAAAAATGTAAAGTTATTTAACCAAGTAAATGGGGAAGTTATAAGCATTAGACTTTAAAACAAACATGTTACCCCAATGTTAATAAAAGAACATGTGATGTCAACAGTTGTTCGAGAATTGCTCGAGGAACATAAGTGGACGTGGTAAAGTGGACTCGGTGACAGGTATGGTTTTCTTGCAACCTGTGTCCTAACGGATTACACCGGCTTGTATGCCAATGTGTTTTTCTGTATGTTTGCCACGTTATGATATAAATCATGAAACGAGTTTACAGTCATTATTGTTATTGTATGTTTACGTGCCGATACCGGTAATCTCTAATGCGCTTGAAGGGCTAGTTAACCACTATTAGGTAAACGTAGGAGAACGGTATCCGGTAACAACGTTTCCGACTTAAGGAACGTTCTAACCACGGCTATGCGTGAGTTGGTTATGTGATGTTTGTGCGTGATGTTTGTATGTGAATGTATGACTCTCTCTCCCTTGTGTGCTTAACTCGGTTATGATACCGTATGGTGTGTGGTTGTGGTAGGCTCCGTAATGGATCTCTAACTACTTATTTATAAGAGTCTATGGGCTAATGGGGGGGTGAGGAGTCCGGATTGTTTCCGGCCACGCGTGTGATGGTGGGGGTCGTTATCATGTCCAGTTCGGCTCCCTTGGTGTATGTTTAGGTGGTATTCCAATTTGGTTTCAACCTTCCCTTAGCTTATCCAAAGCTAGTTTACTGACTCACGTCGGGCCATAGGGGCATACTGTGTTGTTTGGTGTGCTTGGGATCACTATATCCGACACACCTTGGGTTTAAGTCAACCGTTCAAATAACAGGATGGTGATGAGGTAATTAACGAGCTTGGTATGAGTTTGGCAACAATCTCTATGCTCATGGTATGGACTAAACTATGATGGAAGGTTCCTTGTGAGAACCGATGTTATGATGTTATGTAATGTATGGTGCTATGCAAATTCCCTTGCTATGCTAAGGTATAATATATACATATTGGATGTTTAGAATGATGGTGAGGTTATCATGTGTATGTAGAAACCAGAAAGGTTGTTATGTTTGTCATATAAGGAATGAGATATGTTGTATGTTATGGAATGTGTGGATCATGGAAATGAATCCCAGGTTGTGACAAGAGGCGTTTAAGGATAACCCGATTGATGGGTACACGTCGTTCGTTAAGGAAGTAGCTCCGTTAGAGGAGAGCCACTCTAGGGTTTAAGGAATCATTGGATGGTTGGTTAAGTGTGGATGTTTTGGTTATAGATTGAGCCCATTGAGGCGAAATATTATGTGTGTACTGGTTTGGTTTGTATGCATGATTTGAATATAATCAACTGCATGCTAAGACGACAATTAGTCGTGCGTGGCCCGGTAGCATGCGGGCTGCGGGATTACCATACCAGCAAAGGTGCTGAGCCCCTTGGGGCCACCCCTTCTTCTCTTTTTTCCTATTTCAGGTACGAAGTGGCTGGAAGCCGTTCGAGAGTAGGACGGGTAGTCTTTGTACATGGGTAACTTTTAAGTGAATGTATACAGTAGGTGTAGTAAGACCGAAGTTGTTGTCGGCAACAGTTTATAAATACTCGGTACAGGGGAAGTGTATGTATATAATAAATGTTGAAGATGGAATGAGTATTGTATTGTGTAGTTGCTCGGGAATTTAGTCCATCAGACCGATACAAATGTACATGTATTAGCCTTGTTAGCCACGTGGGTGGTTAACGCGTGTAACACCATTGGATTAAGTAATGCGATGTGTTGAGTTTCCGCTGCAGGTTGTTATTATGTGTTGGTTGTTGGATGGGGTGTTACAAAAAGTGGTATCAGAGCGAAGTATCGCTCTGATGACTGAATTACCGAGCTTAGGAAGTACCGAGTTAGGATTTAAGTACTTTGGGTTAAGGGTTGAGTGATAGCGTGAGAGATACGCTAGTAAGGAACTACCAGTGAATACTGGAAACCTACTATATCCATCCCACCCTCCACAAACCTGTTTTATAACTTGGGAAAGAAGCCAGAGAGATGGAAGTCCACTCTCCTACTCGGGAATACCCGATCTGGCTGTTATTAATACCTTTAGGGTACGGAGAACCTGTCATACGGTAGATCCCGAAAACTGGGAATCCCGGAGACGGTCTCCATCTGAACAATGTTAACCGCATTCCATAGCGACAAATGAAGGATTTTGTGTATAGAGGAATAGAATTTCCGGCAACCTGGGTCGACATGCAGAGCAGTCGAGAATAACCAGCTTGCAACGCACCAACCGTGCAACAGGCAAGAAATAGATTAATAAAACCCGAGACGAATGTCTATGGGACCACAGTGATAAATGAACACCAACGGTTGTACCAACCGTCAGGGAACTACAACGTAGTGCCCAAATACGTGGAACAGACTACAAAGTGAATACAATACTATGAGAACGGGGTCTCCCAGAAAGGGAAACACCCTAGCTACTGATTATCATGTGAAAACAGTGAGAAGTTGCCTAGAGAAGTTATTATCAAGGCAGTAACATCAGTGAGGGCCAACAAGGCCGCTGATGACAATATGTGTCAAAACAATACCACAACCGGTATGTGTCAAACCGATAGCCAGTTAGCATGGCGCACTTGCCATAGCAAGTGCTGCTATAACAGGGCTGTTCGGGAAATTCATAACCACTACAGGTACTTGGAAAAGTATCATGGAGTTAAATGTAATCGTCATAACAGTGGAAGGGCCTGTTAGCCTAACCTCTGTAATTGGAAGTACACCAGTCAGCAAGAAGCTAGACTTAGTTAAGGTAAGAAGATGTTGTGAAACCATGGAAATTTTTCTTTCAAACCTAATCTTCACAAACCCTTTTCTTTTCAAACCAGATTTTCTTTCAAACCAACACTTCTTTCCAACCTTCTTTAAACCAAACCAGTGAAACCAAGAGCAATTGACAAGGATACAACGATGGATAAACTTTCCCTCGATTAAGTTCGGGAAGCAGGGAATGAATATTGTCACGGGACAATATAAGGGAGTTGACAATAGAATACTTCACTTAGGCGTGTGACGGACACTACAAGTGTACCAACTGTGTTGTGGGACGACCGCACTCCGATAGGAGCATGTGGGCCTGACAGACCTACCTATGGGTTAGTTGGGTAAGTAGCAATGTATCAGTATGATACCCCATATATGTATACGAGTAGAGTCCGAAACACGGGAAGTAGTCGACTCCGTCTACGGTCAGCAGTATAAATCAAACAGGAGCTAGAGATTATAAGGAATAGTTGAAGTTAAGGAATTCAGTTAAGTTAGCAAGACTAAAAGGATTAGTGAACTCCTTCCAAGGAAATGTTTAAGAGTTAGGAAGTGCGATGGGCACAAACTGTTATGTAAAGACACCACATATGTCTTAAGGATCCTTAGGGATAAACATTATAGCTGGAATGGTGACCCAGCCTGTACATGGCAAGCAGATGCCTAATGTGGACACATTAATGTGCAATGAACGGATAAATTCCCAGAATGAGTACCTACGCTACCGGGAAGTGTTGATCTTCACAGAAGAGGATAATAAGTCAGTTAAGAACGCAAGAAGGCGTGCCTAACGGAATGTACCAATAAGTGTGAGCCAAATGTAAAGGCATAACTTAACAACACCCAGGAGCAATCCTTGAAGGGTGTTCACATCAACAATTGTTGAATGAAATGCATGACAGAAACACAAGGGTTGAAACTAACACCCAGTTTAGACATAAATTGTCAGGAGACGGACTGACAGACCTAAGGGGCATCCCATGAAAGGAAACGTGATGCAACGACCTTGTAATATTGTACAGAAAAGTACATGTGTGTGGACAGCCTATAATGAGCCCAGCTCAAGGCAAATAAGGCTTATAATCCAAAAGCAGGATATATCATATAATTCGATTGATGGTAGAAGTTTAGGTTGTAAGCGAATAGAGTGGTAAACGAACCACTGCATTAAGAGTGGGGATACCTCTCGACATAGTGACACCGCAGGAGCGGTAGTTATGTGAATCAAGTTCAAGAAATATGTTAAGGATTGACCATGTGGTTATTGAAAGAGAAATTAGCTAGTAGTATGTGTATAAGGTGAAACACCGAACAATAATGCCGGCTTGTGACTCGAATGATCGATGCTCAAGGAGCATTTAGTAGTCATCCAAAGGAGGGATGAACCGTAATGTGAATAATGTAAGTTTATGTGTGGAAGTTGAGGTGACAGTAAATACGATGTGAGTTAGTGTTATACAATAAGTACGGTGCGCAGTAAGCGACCGTTGTATAAGTGTTGTTAAATAATGATGTGGCGGATAAGGCCAGTTATGAGTTAAACTCAGTGGAGATGCAAGATGAGTGATGTTAAACAGACTGGGCAATAAGCCAGTGGTAGGTACCGTGTGATGAGGAACTCAGTGTGAATTCCATGGCGAGTCGCATGAGGGATTTACTGTCAAGAGTTTACGCCTCTGCACTCTGTATGACTGAGTGTTTTGGTATTGCACTTGCGCAGTAATGAACGAGTGGGATAGCTAGGAATCGGAAACATGTTAATTGTGGAGCAATAATGTTATAATGGCCGATGCATAGGAAATGCAAGGCCGCACCAATAAAGAGTGCTTGTACAAAACCGAATGTGAAGACATGATTAACAGTAAGTGACTACAGTAGCACTAACTGCCAAATATCAGTATGGATTATACCCCAAATGTTCTAATTAGCTGAGAGAGCACTACACACTAGGTAGTAGCTCAATCTCAACCGACAGTAAGTCGGAAGGGAACAAGTCAATCATTGTGAAATACATAGTGGTATACACAGTAAATTGTTATGAAAATTGTGAAACTCACCGAATCCGCTCAGGGTAAAAGATACCGTGCGTCGGTTGAGAAACCATTGTTACCAAGATGAAGGTGACAATTGGGGGATGTACAATACAGTAAGAATAACAAAAGGGAGTAATTAAGCTCTACAGTTATTAAAGTTTCGCAGCAGAAACTAGTGAACCAGTGATTCAAATGTACAACGTAAATAATGAACATGAGTGAATGGCTAATTATTAACGCCCAAAAGCCTCACAGGCCAGGACCGAAACCGGTTATGAGTTATAACTCCAATGCGAATTCTTGGTTTAGGGACTAAACCGCCAATATGGTTAAGATCCGCTAATCAGAATCCATTGTGTAATAGACCGCGTGGAAGTTAAAAACTTCACGACGGCAGAACATTAAGCAATGTTAGTGACTGATTACGTGGACGTAATCCCTTTTAAGGGGGGTAGAGCGCAAAACCACTTGTGTATATTACCGTACAAGCGTACGTAGTGTATGTGACTCATATTGTGCATAGCACAAAATTATTGTTTGTTTTGATGATTGTGTGTGTGTTACGTAAACATACACATTCATTCATGGGTTAATTGTGGTAATTGCACAGAAGATGCGAATACCATTGTGATAAGTGGTGTGTTTGTTAACAGTTGTGTGTGATTGTACAAGTGTGGGGAGAAGATAAACTCCCGGGGGAACAAAAGCCCGACAGTGTATAAATGTAAAACCAGGTGTTGTATTTTGATAAAATATATGTGTATATATATATTTTATAATGATGCATGAAAGGGCATGATACCGACATAGAACCTAGTGAGAATAAGATTCCCTAGGCAACAGGATTAAAAGTGAATGGAAGTAACTGATAGACGGAGTTCTATCCTTTGGAGATGTTGTGATCATGACTAGAATGATTCAAAAGATAGAAAATTGGAAATGAGTGATTTACTTGATGCTTGAAAATGAAGTGGGAGGTGGAACTTGATTGCATGCGATCAAGGGAAGCCGAACACAAATTGGGGTGGAAGGATAGTTCAACACTGATGCTGATCACATCAGGGTTGGATGACTCTTGAAACTCCCTATAAGTGGTCACAAATAACCACGCTAATAAAAGAAGCAAAGAGCTTAAGTTGGACTTGGAGTTGTATGGTGTTTTCAAAAGGATTTTCAATTGGTGTTTTCAAACAATCGATTAATATTTGAATAAAAGATCTTATACTTAACCTCACAAGGAAATTTTAAATTTAAGTGATTGTTTTAATTCCCAAAGGCACGGGGACGGAAGGGTCCATCGCGACCGGGTTCTGCGGGATCATAGTGTATATCAAGGATATTTTGATTGCTATACATGCTCTGACATGTTGTGTGGTATGTGTAATGAATTTGTTTTGACTGGATTTCCTAAAGTGTATACTATCAGGCTATGAGTCTAAATGGGTGGTGTTTCATAGACCTATGTGTCTAAAGACTGTTATGTTATGGGGACCTATGTGTCCAAATGGATGTGAATGTGTTGCCCGGACCATTAAGTCCGAGGTTGTGATGTAAAGTATGTTTGGTTAAGGAAGTTTATTTCCAAGTGATACTGTGTTCTAATCTAATGATATGCGAAAGTGTGAACTTCGAGGACGAAGTTCTTTTAAGGGGGGTAGATTGAAATACCCCAAACCTTGATATGTGATTTAAATATCAAATTATGGTATGTAAAGGCTAAAAAGTGCCTTAGTAACATCAGTGGACAATTTAAAATATAGTAAAATGCAATAAAGCACTAAGACACAGTATGAGCAAAAACATGCTCTAAGTATGAGTGAACTTGGTTAGGACCCAAAGAGCCTACCAAGACTTGATAACATTTAATTATGATTTAATAAGGCTAATTAAGTCCTTAGGAAACCTGGTAGACAATGAAACCAAAAAAACACAAATAATACCTTAAAGTCAATATGAGCAAAAATGTGCTCTAAGCTTGGGATGAATGTGTATAAGACCTAATGGTCATACCTATACCTTATTATATGTTAATGAACATATTAAATCAATACTAAAGAAAACAAGCTTGAAAACAAGTTAAAACACAAAATGTGCTTAAGGAGTCTTAAAGCACGTTTTTGAAAAATTGCCTTGTAAATGAGTTTTGAATGGCTAAATGTCCATCATTACTCTTTAATTAACATGTGTACTATATAGTATCACATTTGGGTGGCCATATTAGTGGGAAATCAAAAATTTCATTCTATGTGCCTTGTTATAAGTGAATAGTGATTTTTATAACTAGTTTGTAACATATAATGTTATAAGTAATTAAATGGTCAACAAAGACCATTATACCCTCCTAGGCATAGGGGGCCGGTTTTTCATGGTGTGAGTCACCAACATGTAAAAGAAATCAAATAAGTAAACTTAAGCTTAAAGTAAGTACTATTTGCTTTATAAGTTACAAATATCTCTTAAAAGCAAATTCTATCTCATTCTCTCATTTCCTCCCTTGTTCACCGGTTCCACACTCCTTCTTCCCTCTTCTTCTTGTTCTCTCTCGGTAAGCTACTACCACCATGGAAGTTCCACCTTTGACCACATGTAAAATCTAGCTCACTTAGCCAAATCAAAAACAAACACCACCATTCTCTTAGTTAAGTCAAGCTCTACACTTCTATCTTTTCAAATCTTCAAGAACTCCATTTTGGTGCCATGAAGATTCACCATTGAAGGAGCTTGAGCTCACCTTTTCACATATTCATGATCTCCTTTGCTTCAAGGTAAGGGGACTCAAAGAAAATCCATGTTTCCTCCATGTTTTCATGTTGTCCGAAAATTCACCTCACAATGGTGTATTTATCTTGCTTGTTTTAGCTTCATTCCAAGCTTTCATGGACTAGGAGGAGTCCTCTCTGATATAATTCAAGCTCTCTTTCCATTCCAAGGTAAAACAATCATGTTAATACCTTAAGATAATATATGTAACTAGGGTTTACATGGATGAGGCATAATGCTTATATACTCATTACAATCTTGGTATATTGTTAGTTGTTGACAAGGAAGGAAATGCCCACCGGTTTTGTAAGGAAACAAGAAGGAAATTTGTGAGGAAAAGAGGTAAACAAGCTATCTCATGTGGTTTAATGCCTTAGGAGAAATAAGCCTATGATGCTTGTTAAAACTACCTAAAGAGCAAAGGGTAAATGAGCTAGTAAAATGCTCTCAAGGAGTTTATTAAAAGAATATGTATTGTTGGGGTGTATTTGAGGTCAAAGGCATTATTTAGTGGGAAATTCAGTGTTTAAGGTTATGCAATTTAAGGGCCTAAGAGCCATGCATTTAAGGGCCTAAGTGCCAAGCAATTTAAGTTATGCACTATATGTGATGTAGTGCTTAATGGTGAAGTTTGTGTTTGTTAAAAGTGTTGATGGATTTTAGGTGTTCTTGGATGAAATAAGGTAGAAACCTAGGTTTGGATTGTGGTTATATACTAGAGAAGCTATGCCAAATTTGGGAAGAGTGTAGAGGTTCTAAGTGTTTTAAGTGGTTTTGGTGAACTAGGAGGTGTTAAAGGTGATTGAATGTTTACTTGAGAAGAAAGCATGTAACAAGGTGATTTAGAGTGATGCAAGGATTTAGGCATTATCTTGGAAGTTTTAGAAATCTATGGGTGTTCTCAAGATGTATTTAAGTCTTGGAGGAGTTTGTTTAAGGTTTAGGTAATGTTGGTGTTCAAAGAATAAATGATGTTTAGGTAAGGTTTTGAGTAAGGAGTTTTAAGAAGTTGTGAAAAGGAGATTTAGTTAGTAAGAAAAGAAGTTGAGAGATGATGATAAGGTGTAGAGGAAACACCTTGGTATTGTGGTCATTATAGGTGAAATGCCACCTAGAAATCATAAGGAGAAAACATTGTAAGTGTTAGGAATTTTGTGGAGATATAAGTAAAAGTTTAAGGAATTAGGAAAAATAGTTTTGTGAGTGTTTAAGATATCTTAAGGGTGTGTTTGAAGTGCCAAATGGTGTTAGAACACAAGAAGAGGCCTTAGGAGAAGTTTGGTGAAGAATTGACTAGTTTTGGTAAGTTTAGGAGGCGACCGACCCAGGGGCCGACCCAGTTTTTGGGTCGGTCGAGCCTCTGTAAAATGTTGAGAATATGTTCGGTAATGGACCGACCCAGAAGGTTGGGTCGGACATGGGTCGGTCGGTCAAGTTTCAAAGGAGGGAAAATGTTCGCACATGGACCGACCCAGAATGGTGGGTCGGACGTGGGTCGGACGGGCATGTTAATAAGGAAGTAAAAGGGGTCTGTAATGGACCGACCCAGATGTGGGTCGGTCGGTGGGTCGGTCGGACCAAAAACATGGTTTAAGGTTATGAAATGATATGAGATGATGGGGATTGGTAGGTGATGTTATAAGGATGTTAAGGACATGTTAGGTGAGTTTTAGTGACAATAAAGTGGGCTAAAGGTTGTATTAAGATGCGAGAGTAAAACGTGTTAAAAATGTAAAGTTATTTAACCAAGTAAATGGGGAAAGTTATAAGCATTAGACTTTAAAACAAACATGTTACCCCAATGTTAATAAAAGAACATGTGATGTCAACAGTTGTTCGAGAATTGCTCGAGGAACATAAGTGGACGTGGTAAAGTGGACTCCGGTGACAGGTATGGTTTTCTTGCAACCTGTGTCCTAACGGATTACACCGGCTTGTATGCCAATGTGTTTTTCTGTATGTTTGCCACGTTATGATATAAATCATGAAACGAGTTTACAGTCATTATTGTTATTGTATGTTTACGTGCCGATACCGGTAATCTCTAATGCGCTTGAAGGGCTAGTTAACCACTATTAGGTAAACGTAGGAGAACGGTATCCGGTAACAACGTTTCCGACTTAAGGAACGTTCTAACCACGGCTATGCGTGAGTTGGTTATGTGATGTTTGTGCGTGATGTTTGTATGTGAATGTATGACTCTCTCTCCTCCCTTGTGTGCTTAACTCGGTTATGATACCGTATGGTGTGTGGTTGTGGTAGGCTCCGTAATGGATCTCTAACTACTTATTTATAAGAGTCTATGGGCTAATGGGGGGGTGAGGAGTCCGGATTGTTTCCGGCCACGCGTGTGATGGTGGGGGTCGTTATCATGTCCAGTTCGGCTCCCTTGGTGTATGTTTAGGTGGTATTCCAATTTGGTTTCAACCTTCCCTTAGCTTATCCAAAGCTAGTTTACTGACTCACGTCGGGCCATAGGGGCATACTGTGTTGTTTGGTGTGCTTGGGATCACTATATCCGACACACCTTGGGTTTAAGTCAACCGTTCAAATAACAGGATGGTGATGTAATTAACGAGCTTGGTATGAGTTTGGCAACAATCTCTATGCTCATGGTATGGACTAACTATGATGGAAGGTTCCTTGTGAGAACCGATGTTATGATGTTATGTAATGTATGGTGCTATGCAAATTCCCTTGCTATGCTAAGGTATATATATATACATATTGGATGTTTAGAATGATGGTGAGGTTATCATGTGTATGTAGAAACCAGAAAGGTTGTTATGTTTGTCATATAAGGAATGAGATATGTTGTATGTTATGGAATGTGTGGATCATGGAAATGAATCCCAGTTTGTGACAAGAGGCGTTTAAGGATAACCCGATTGATGGGTACACGTCGTTCGTTAAGGAAGTAGCTCCGTTAGAGGAGAGCCACTCTAGGGTTTAAGGAATCATTGGATGGTTGGTTAAGTGTGGATGTTTTGGTTATAGATTGAGCCCATTGAGGCGAAATATTATGTGTGATGTGTTACTGGTTTGTATGCATGATTTGAATATAATCAACTGCATGCTAAGACGACAATTAGTCGTGCGTGGCCCGGTAGCATGCGGGCTGCGGGATTACCATACCAGCAAAGGTGCTGAGCCCCTTGGGGCCACCCCTTTCTCTTCTTTTTCCTATTTCAGGTACGAAGTGCTGGAAGCCGTTCGAGAGTAGGACGGGTAGTCTTTGTACATGGGTAAACTTTTAAGTGAATGTATACAGTAGGTGTAGTAAGACCGAAGTTGTTGTCGGCAACAGTTTATAAATACTCGGTACAGGGGAAGTGTATGTATATAATAAATGTTGAAGATGGAATGAGTATTGTATTGTGTAGTTGCTCGGGAATTTAGTCCATCAGACCGATACAAATGTACATGTATTAGCCTTGTTAGCCACGTGGGTGGTTAACGGCGTGTAACACCATTGGAATAAGTAATGCGATGTGTTGAGTTTCCGCTGCAGGTTGTTATTATGTGTTGGTTGTTGGATGGGGTGTTACAAAAATTGAAACCACTCTTTGTAACCGATAGTGCAGCACCAAAGTGAATAATGGACTCCATGATATCCCACCCAGCCGACCACACCTACAGCAAGAGACATATTAAGGCAATAATGAAGTTAAGAAAATGTTAAAAAATTACCTTAATCTTTACCTATAACATAGACTTAGTCATTCTCAAATTAGTAACCACCCATTACCGTAAAAGAACAATTGATTTGGGAGACTTTTACGATCAGATTTTGTTTAAGTCCAAATAAACAAATTGAAGACAAATAAACAATAGAAACAATTATGAAGGCTTCCATTCCTTACTACAAAATCCACACGTAAGTTTTCATTTCTCCTTGCCATATCTCAACCGGTTGGTAAGCTCTTCTTCCTACCTCTCTTTTCTTCATTCTTGCTAAGTTAACTCCTAAGTCCTAATAACTCCATTAATGGTGTACTAGTTCCTAACACCATTTTAATGTAATTTCCTTGTTAATTCTATCAAGTCTTGAAGCAAGAACATCCTAGGAATCTCTACAATTTTCGCCAAGCATATATGCTCCAAGGTGGCTCCTAAATTCAACAACAATACAAGGAACAACAAGATCAAGTTAAGGTATATTTTCATGTTGATAAAACCTAAGTAATTACCTAAACATATTTCGAAAATTTAGAACTTCTAAATCTATATTCTCTTCATTATTTCATGAAGGAAACTTGGATCTACAATCATCCCAAGGTGTTTCAAAAATACCTTGTTAAATTCCTAAGGTAAACTCTAGTAAAATTACTCCAAATATTATTTATAAACTTTTGTTAGAAGTCTAACAAATAGATCTCCTACATATATACAAGGTGTTCGAAATATCTACAACAAGATATCATTTGAAGAGCTTGGAAATTCAAGGAAAAATCAAGTACAAGAATTGTCTTGATTTAAAGGGTAAGTTTATATAATTGAGGTTTATTAAGTTCAAGCTTAATTTAAGCTTCAAAACCATGATATAAAAATTATGTATAACCATTACATAAATTAAAACTGAAAACTATAGGTTAAATTGTCATGAGAATAATTTATAACACATAAGGTAAGATTATTACCTTAAGGTATATATTTAGGTCATAAAAATTAATTATGTTACCTATACATTGAAACCGAATGGACTAGGACTTTTATGTTCTATTTTTAGTTGATAAACATTCTAAGTCATTAGCACAATTTTTAGAAGTGATATATGGCTTACATACATTTATATATATTTATTATAAAGTTTAAAACAAGTTTTAAAACCATAAGATAAAATTTAATTGTGGCCGAGAACAATATGGGAAGTTTAGTGAATTTTGAAATACATATAAGTGTATTAACTTATTTTATAAATTTTTGGAACATTAAAAATAGCTACAAGTATTTAAATGGATAGTTTAATAAGTTATGTGGTTAAAATGTAAATTTTGAGAAGTTTGGTGTACCTAATATAATTGCCGAGAATAAGAGAGTGAATTTGGTGTATTTTATTATAATATAAGGTAGGAATTAATATTATGAATTTTGGTGAATTTAAATAAGTGTTTAAGTGTAAAATAACATTTTATAAAGTTTTGGGGCTATTTTGTAATTATTGGGAAATATAAGGTATGGCTGAGAATTATTTATGATTTATGGGTATATTAAAGTATTAATTGTGAAATTAAGTCTTGGTCAAAGTGTTGATCAAAAACTTTGGGTTAAAATGATTTATGACATAAAATATTAAGTTTATAAAAGTTATGGGGTGAATATGTAATTTATGGAAGTATATATGAAAGATAGAATTTAAATATGGGCAGGAATGTATTAAAAGAAAATATATGGGTTACTTTGGTTATTTAAAGAAATAAAATATTTAAAGTATAGTTTATAAGTTCATATGTAACTTATATGAAGTTTTGGGGTTAAAAGTGTAAATATAGAAACTATATGATTAAACCGAAGAGCTTAAGGGCTTAATTGATAATTCATAAGATTTGTGGTATTAATTTGTAATTACCGAAATAGTAAGAGCATTTTGGTGATTTGTAAAAATAAGGTGGTTAATTAATAGTTACAAAGGTTAATGTGGGTAATTGGTGAATTACAAAGTTAAGGTTATTTGGCAATTTATAGAAGTTAATATAATTTTTTACAATTTTCGAAATTGATAAGGGTATTTAATAAATTATAAGAGTATATGGATATTTGTTAAGTGGTAAAAGTTAACGGGACCAATTATGATTACCGGAAAATTATATGTGGTTATTTAGTAATTTATTAAGTTGTTGGGTATAATATATAAATACCGAGTTAATAAGATTGATTTGTAATTTAATAGGGCAAGGAAGTGAAACTAGGTAATATAATGTATTATGGTATATTAAGGAATATAATATAAAGTTTAAAAATAATTTTGGTTATAATAAAAATGACCAAGGGATATAATATAAATGATAAGTGGAAATAATTATAGGTATATAATTAATGAAGTAAAGATGTACCGTATAAATGATAATTCATTATCACATGTGAGTTTCACATAAAATAAAACTGCTAGGTTATCTAGAGCCACTGTTTAAATAACAGGGGAGAATAAATAACATATGAAGTTAATGTACGACAATATAAACATTACAGAAACAGTACTATAATAAGTAATGAATAATTATATTAACATTACCCGGTATTGCATGTTTAAATAACAGCGTACGGGGAGGGACTATTGAACAAGGACTTGTCAAGCTAGCAGTTACTTGGTGAACGGTATGTTAATTGTGTGGTCTGAATGTCCTAAGGATTATCCTGAGGTCCAGACATTGTGTGTTTAAATGTTTAAGAACGATATCTATGATTTTATGTGAATGATATTGTATGTGGGATTGCTCAAATTGTTGCGTTGTATTTTATACGCGAATGTCTTGTGACTAAAATCTATACATCTAAACTGGAAAAAAAGGACTAACTGACCTTTAGGTATTATTAAACCTAACAAGGGTCAAATGTGATAGTCTTATTTCAAGTATTGGTTATTATGTTACTGACAAAAAGGGCTAACTTATTAAGAGAGGAATCCAGATCGTTTCGACTTTCTGGTTGCGCATTGTGATCACTATGAGAGACTCAAGAAGGGAGTCACTCCAAATCCATCAGCCACATTCGGGGATGGCGGAATGCACTGCCGTTGGTGCACAGTTTCGACTGGATCGGTCAATACATATATTTATCCAGGGCCATAAGGTCTGTTGGTAACGGTTCCTTTGGAACCCAGTGGGACACACTGTCCATTTTCACAGGTTATTAAGGTTTGTCTTATCATGACACTCGAGATGGAAACTAATTGGAAAGGTTAAATGATTGGTTTAAAGGATAAGAGCCAAGTGACTAACTAACAAGTATAGTTTTATACGTGTATCTTGTTTGATTATTGTTATGGTTTACTAATGTGTGATTATTGGTTATTGTTGTGTGGTTATTGTTATGTGGTTATTGTTGTGTACTATTGTACTTTGGTGTTTACAGGTGGTTTATTATGTGTTTGTTAAGTGTTTACTATTATTACTGTTATTATTGTAAACCGGTATTTCATGTAAAGAATCTAATATCAAGATGGCTAAAACGACTAAAGGAATCTAGATGACTTAAGATCACATTTAGCATACCAGCATTTCGATTGCTGAGCCCTTCAATGGGCCAAACATTCCAGGTTGTTGAAGAAGACACAAGCCGGAGTGCGGGACACGGGGGTAGCTGAAGTGTTTTCAAATACGCAGTTGGTTTTATTTTGTGTTGTAATGAAGAGATAATTGTATTCAATTAGTTGCTCATTTAGTTGGCTTTGGATTGTAATAATTAGAGTGCTCAGTATCTGTTCATCACAGCGTGAGAAGTTGTAATGTTGGAAAGTGTAAGGTTGCCTTGTTACTCACAAGGGTGAGTGACGGCGTGTAACACCAAGGTTAGATAGTTTTATTTTCCGCTGCGATTTGCTATTTATTATGCCGCAAATTATGACGTCATTACAGGTTTAGGATTAGGGGTGTTACAAAAAGTTGTATCAGAGCGGAGTACCGCTCTGATGAAAGATACTGAGTCTAGAACAATGAGCATAGGAATATTGGGTTACGGGAAACGTCTGTGAGGACTCGTGACCTAGAAAAGAAAACCCTAGGGATATTTTATTACTAGTTGTTAGCTTACTTACATGTTTTGATTGTATATGTGAAACGGTGTAGCAACCGAGTAGAAATAAAAATATATCTTAGATGTCGACCAGCGAAGGACCACAAGGAGACAGCAGTAGTGGAGCGTAGCGAGACACCGGCGGATGTTCCAACAGTACAAGACCTAACAGCAGCCATGGCAACTTTCGCGCCAGAACTAGGAGTACCATTTACGAGAGCCATACCCCACCCGCCGCAGCCCGGTGAAACCAATTGGTTGAGGAGCGTTGCAAACGCAAGAGTACCAACTTATTCAGGGGAACCGGACCCCGCTGCACTGGAGAAGTTCATTGCAGAGCACCAGAAGGTGTTCAAGGCTGTCAGAGTTCCAGAAGACCGACAGGTCGACATCGTCGCATACAACATGAAGGGCGCAGCTGACATGTGGTGGCGGACTATTGAGGGCCACCGTAGAGCTACACCGGAATTTGAATGGACAGAGTTCGTATAAGTGTTGCGGGAGAAGTACTACCCGAACACATAAAGCAGAGGAAAAGGCAGGAGATCAAGACCTTAATCCAAGGGAGACAGACAGTTGACCAATACTATGTGCGGATCACCAATTTATTGGACAATATATCAGAAGTCAACTACTCCGATGCAGGAAGAAAGAAAAGGAAGAGTACTGAAGGAGCAACCTCGGGCGGTTACCGCAAGAAGAGGAAGAAATTCTTTGAAAAGAATAAGGGGCGGAAGGACTTCCATGGTCAGAAGGCGAAGGAGCAGATCCCTCGTCTGACCGGCCCAGCTATTGACGCTCAGCCACTAAGAACAACACCATCTAGAGGCAACAAGCCAACCCGACGTCACTATTACTGTAAACGTTGTGGAAAAGATCACCCAGGCGTAGATTGCGCAGGAAGAAAGGTGGAATGCCGATATTGCAAAAAGGAGGGTCACCGGGAGTATGAATGCTTTTCCAATCCAGGGAGTCGAGTATACAAAGGAGCTAGAGGTTCGCAGAGAACACCAGTTGTGGAAACAGGCGGACCCGGAGGAAGTCAAGCGCCGCAGACTAATACTTATACTACAGGACCGGGAGGACAGCCATCATCCGAGATCCAGAAAGGAAAGGAGATAGTTCCATGAAGAAATGCCCTGTACTCGGCGGGAACTTCAGGCGCTGAAGCTAGCGCTTAGCGCGAAACCGGTAAGCCTAGAACCTAAACTAAATACATGATGCATAAATATGTGGTTACAGTATCAGTCGATGAGACGTATATATGTGGTTAGTGAGTATCAAAATTTAGAGAGACCTACTGTGGGTAACCTCTCACATAAAAGATACTTTGATATTACTTTTCCCTTACCTATGAGACCGTGGTCACCTGAGCCTATGAGCGAAGATCGGGAATATCCCGAGGCATAATGCCAAGTACTTTGACCCGTCATGATCCTACTCAAGAAATACTTAACTACAAATTATGACCTGCCTAAATGACGAGCAGATGTCATGAACAGGAGTACATTAATTAATATAAATACTTAAGACTACAGGAACTGTCAAAAAAAAAGGCTCACGTAAAGAGCAAACACTGAAATTTTATGGGATACCCAGGCACCGAGCTTACCGCTCAGTGCGAGTCTAGGAAATCTTACAATCTCTTATAAACTTGAGAGAAGATAGTGAGAAACCTTGAAGTATGACAATTGAGAAACGAAATCTCAAAAATATAACTAAACATCCATAATGAATAAGCACGGGTTTTGAAATACCTGAGCAAATACCAAGGGTCTCAGCTAATACCAATATATAACAACGCTGGACTCCCAATTCAAAAAAAGAGAGGAGAGAACAAATCTTGAATAAATATTTTCTAAAGTGGGGGAGAATTACCTAATTAGTACAACCAAATGCTATATATGTAAATATAATTTGGAGGTTATTAACCTAAAACATTGAGGGTATTGATACGTTTCAGAGGGCTAAAGTATCATTAAATATACCTACCCTATTTTTGAGACACGTGTCCTATAGTATTCTTATGATTCTATATGAGCATATGTCCACTATGACAGCTCAAATTATGAATGCGAATAAAGGATCGCAGTAAACCAACTAAGGTTAAAACATATGTAATATAAACTTTAGTATGAACATGGTAACGAATAACTCTCCTTGACACTTGCAAGGAGAGAGTATAAGTCATATTAAGAGTTTGAGTTAATATATACTAAAGGTGAGTGGAAGTTAAATTTAAAAGTAGGGAAACATACCCCTTGGTTTATAACTATGGTTGTGCACGTAAACCGTTCTAACGTCATACAATAATCCCTGTGATTCTAAAATTCTCTATTTGATACACCTAACCGACTTATTTTTGGAAGCCATTGAGCTAGTGGATTAACCACGTTTCTAAGAGATAAAAAAAACAAACAATAGGCCTTGGTTGTCCTGTTACTAAACAGTAGGATTCAAACTGGAAACCCTTGGTTTGTGATGGTACTAATATTAAGAGATACTCAACCTAGGCCGAACATATGGTTCACCAGATTTATGGATTTTAGATGGAATAAGGAAAAGCCAAGCTTTAAGGTGGAGGAAATGATACTTTATGGAACTATAGTTGTGGATGGAGTCATGAAAACTTTTCTTGAAGTCTAATTGTGACTGTCTTTGCTCCAACTGATGATAATCAAGAATAGGCAATAATCAAGCCCTGATAGGAGAAATACTAGATAAGCCTTTTAAAGTGAAGAGAGTATTCTAAAGTATGCAAGTCCATGACGGAATTATTACTTGTATGATGGCTTTAAGGGCTGAAATGATTGATGGATATAGTTACTAGACAGTACGAGCCTAAATGCCTTAGTAAGAATCTACCTTTTTAGCCAAGAGGAAAAAAAACTGGCTTCCCCGCTTGATGATTTGATCAAAGGAATATTGTTCTAAGGATTTTGGTAATACCCTAGATTCAAGTATAGGTTATAACAGTTATTGGAATAGTAGTATATTGATCAGGAGAAATGTAGTACTCACCACGTCACAAAGTTTAATAAGATAAAATTTGGAAGATGACAATTATGTGATTGTTTGATATATGACGGGGAGGTCGAACTGGATCCTGGTCAGATCAAGGGAATACCTAACACAAAATGGTGTGGAAGGATAGTTCAACACTGATGCTGACCCCGTCAGAGTTGGATGATTCCTGAGACTCCTTACAAGTGGTCACAAATATTTCTGTGATAAGTAAGTAATTATTCCAAAAAAAAAGTAACCTAATAAATGAAGTATATGAGTTGTGGAAGGTGTAAGTTAAGAGCTAAGTTGTCTATATTACCCCGAGGAGATTAAATAGCTAAAACAACTCCGCATGTGTCGGAAAAATAATTAATGATGAGGGTAATACTAATTATTATTATCCCATGAACAGTGTTACTAAACCAAATATGAGATAGAAAAAATTTAATTAATTATAATAACAGTAGTCTCAAGCTACCTTCTAAATTATGGCCAAATTGCCATCTGAAGGGAAAGATCGACTTTAAGTCTTTCTTAGGAATTTAAAACTCAATATATTAAATGGGAATCTACCTATAAACATGGTAGAATATAAAGAGTATAAACATTATACTAATACTCATATGAGTTGATTCACAACAGCAAGAACATGTTTAATTGAGAGGAAACTACACCTTGTTAGAAACCTTAACAGGAACCCTATTGTGGTATACCTGATGAACAGACGATAATAATCGTGTATATACTACCAATCGTAGGTGAATCAATATAAAGCAATTTTTCTGTAATATACATAAGATGCACGGTTCAACCGTAGCTCATACCTTACAGTGAAAACGAAAGCAGTATATGGCGACAGTAAATTCAAATACCGGAATAACAAGATGATAACAAAAAAAAGGGATTTTGAGTATGCCCAATATTAATACAAGAACCGAGCGTCGATGATTACAACTAAGAGGCGATTGATGAAGGTGTGTTATACACAAATAGTTTAAACAAGCCATAAAATAGTGTTGGCAAATTACAAGATAAGAGATCACCTTCACCCATACATACGGGATTCAAAAAAATAATAATAAAAGCATACTAATGCACTAGAGAACATATCAAAGAATACATAGATTCTTGAGGGATAGACCTCGTAAACGGACATAAGCCATATGCCGACGTCCATAGGAGAGATCTCGAGTTCGCAATAGGTGATCGAGTCTTCCTTAGAGTTTCGCCTATGAAAAAAAAAATTTAGACTTGGGCAGAATAGCAAACTTAGCCCGGGGCATGTAGGACCGTACCTTATTACGGAGCGAGTGGGCCCATTAGTTTACAGATTACATTTATCTTAGAGCCCGAGACACTCGAGCTAAATCTTACACCTAGATAGGAGGAGACCCCAATTCGCATGTTAAACTCCAACACTAGGGAGACAAGGAAACTCTGTGGTAAACTCACGACATTGAAGAGGCGACATGGGAGTTAGAAGACTCCATCAAGTATCCAACAATTTCTTTTCTTTTGTGTATACTTGTAGGGGTACGTGGGCGTAACCCTTTTTAAGGGGGGTAGAGCACCACATGCGACTTGCATATCTGCAGTCTATATTGGTTTTGTGTATGATTATTTGTGTTTGTTTGTGGCGCATGTGTGCAATTAATTAGATGGTTATGTCCTGTGTGACATTTGGTGATTAATGATATGTCCTATGTGACACTTGAATGATTGGTTGTGTGTTCTATGTAACACTTGAATGTTTATGAAGCACTTAATTATTTTACAGTATATTTATATTTATTCCTACAATCACACAAGAGATTCACTGCCAAGGGTTTACGCCTCTGCACTCTGTAGGACTGAGGATTTGGTATTGCACTTGTGCAGTGATGACCGAGTGGGATAACTAGGGTGTTGGAACATGCATGGTTTTATAGTATTTACCAAGTACTTATACTATAATTACATGGATTATCTTGAGTAAGAATATGTGTGTATGAATTGCATACACTTGAACTATAGATGGAATATAGTAGTGTCAATACAGTATAGACACCCTGGAACGATAGGTATACAGGGAATAGATAAGAAGAACTTGATTCCATAGGACGAACAAATATAAATTATGACTTCGGGACGAAGTCCTTTTAAGGGGGGTAGACTGAAATACCCCTAACATTTAAATAATTAAAAATAAGTAAAAAAAATATTATTTTTGGGAATTATAAATATTATTTGGGGGATTATGAAACCCTAAGAAAGCATATAAACACTTGGGCGTTAAAAACGCACCCAAACTCCTTAAGGTCAGAAACGAGCGTTAAAAACCCGACCTTAAGTTAAACAATTATATAAGCTATGACATTATACTAATTTAATCAAGGATCATTTTATGATCTTTAAGATACTAGTTCTCATGTAGAACTGAGTAAATATACAAAGTTCTCGGAAGTTCCCGACGTGGGTCCCATAAAGGCCCGGGAATGCCTAGGAGGAGTGCCAAGGTGGCACGAACCCCTATAAAAATTATTCTTAGAGTTCCTAAAATCATTATTAATTATTCTAAAGAGAATTCCCAAGCTACTCCTTCAAAAATAAACAAAGAGCTCTGGGGGATTTCTTAACGCTCCTTTTACCTCGGGAGTGCCCCTTTATCCCGAAAATTGATTTACAAGTTTATTTAACCCCATGTAACTTAATGTAACACCTTAATATATTATTATTGACTATAAACAACATCAATAAACACTTGGAACTCATAGCAACCAATTAATTCCTAGAAAATTCTTAAAGCACAAAAACGCACCTTCGGGTGTCACGAAAATGTTACGCAATTGACTGGAAGTTTTTAACAAGCCACGAGTTGATAAAATTAAAAGTGGATAAAATGACCATCTAAATCAATTAATGTCAGTACTAAACTCATAGTATAAATAGGGGCGATTTTTAGGTCAAAAAGGTACCTAAAATCAGCATTTTTACCTTAAAACTTTCACCTTTTACCATAGTAAAAATGTACCAATTAAATGCTGGAACCTATTACACATATTAGTATGGTCTTAGTACAATATAGTGTAACAAAATCAAATGGAAAATTAATCCCATTTGAGCCCTATGTCATGCGCCAATTTATGCCTATAATGGCTAGTTTAATTCAAAAAATTTGCTTAATGCATATATGACTCACGCATGTTGTATTTGGTAACTTAATAACTTTATCCTGTCAATTGAACCTCCATTACGTACCTGCAAGAGGGTAGCTAAGAGACAGAGAAGTTAGTTTAACAATAATCAAATTAGAAGCTATAAGCTAAGCTATGCTAAAATAATTAACAAGTTGAACTAGCTTCCTATACTCCTTTCAGCCGCAAACCTACTTCAATTAGGAATTGCTGTTGTGCTCCATTGAGTACGATCCCACCTGCATGAGAAGAACACATGATTAGTGCTGATTGTCCACTAATTATCTACAAGGACAAGTACCTAATTTCTGATTAGCATGTGGTGAATTAAGAAAATTAAATCTAGCCTACTAGTAATAAGATTATCATAACAATAACATGTGGTATTGCTTTTGTATAGCTCCATTAACGAGTGGATTCTTCAAAGTGGAGCTTCCACTGCCCAGCTAATGTTGTGCACCTTCACCTGCAACAACAAGCAATCAGCAAGTTAATTACATTCAGTCAAATAAACAAAAACGTGGACTACAATTCAGCTGATTGATTACCGTATACATATTCATAGGTGGAGCAGTTATAATGTTGCTGAAATGCTCCACTACCACCGGTTGATCTGCACAAAATAAGCTAGATTAGTGCCCAATAATTTCATAAACAAATCAACTAATACATCCTAATCTAATACAGCCTATAGCATAAACTAACCAAATAAAATTGAAACCACTCTTTGTAACCGATAGTGCAGCACCAAAGTGAATAATGGACTCCATGATATCCCACCCAGCCGACCACACCTACAGCAAGAGACATATTAAGGCAATAATGAAGTTAAGAAAATGTTAAAAAATTACCTTAATCTTTACCTATAACATAGACTTAGTCATTCTCAAATTAGTAACCACCCATTACCGTAAAAGAACAATTGATTTGGGAGACTTTTACGATCAGATTTTGTTTAAGTCCAAATAAACAAATTGAAGACAAATAAACAATACAAACAATTATGAAGGCTTCCATTCCTTACTACAAAATCCACACGTAAGTTTTCATTTCTCCTTGCCATATCTCAACCGGTTGGTAAGCTCTTCTTCCTACCTCTCTTTTCTTCATTCTTGCTAAGTTAACTCCTAAGTCCTAATAACTCCATTAATGGTGTACTAGTTCCTAACACCATTTTAATGTAATTTCCTAGTTAATTCTATCAAGTCTTGAAGCAAGAAATCATCCTAGGAATCTCTACAATTTTCGCCAAGCATATATGCTCCAAGGTGGCTCCTAAATTCAACAACAATACAAGGAACAACAAGATCAAGTTAAGGTATATTTTCATGTTGATAAAACCTAAGTAATTACCTAAACATATTCGAAAATTTAGAACTTCTAAATCTATTCTCTTCATTATTTCATGAAGGAAACTTGGATCTACAATCATCCCAAGGTGTTTCAAAAATACCTTGTTAAACGCTCCTAGGAACTCTGCCACAGAGTAAAGACTACTAGAGAAATACAGGCCAATATTAGTTTATAACTTTTGTTACAAGTCTAACAATAGATCTCCTACATAATATACAAGGTGTTCGAAATATCTACAACAAGATCTCATTTGAAGAGATTGGAAATGCAAGGAAAAATCAAGTACAAGAATTGTCTGATTTAAAGGGTAAGTTTATATATTGAGGTTTAAAGTTACAAGCGTACTTCAGCTTCAAAACCATGATATAAAAATTATGTATAACCATTACATAAATTAAAACCGAAAAACTATAGGTTAAATTGTCAGAGAATCATTTATAACACATAAGGTAAGATTATTACCTAAGGTATATATTTAGGTCATAAAAATTAATTATGTAACCTATAGATTGAAACCGAATGGACTAGGATTTATGTCTATTTTGAGTTGAATAACATTCTAAGTCTAGCACAATTTTTAGAAGGATATATGGCTTATATACATTATATTATATTTATTATAAAGTTTAAAACAAGTTTAAAACCAAAGATAAAATTTAATTGTGGCCGAGAACAATATGGGAAGTTTAGTGAATTTTGAAATACATATAAGTGTATTAACTTATTTTATAAATTTTTGGAACATTAAAAATAGCTACAAGTATTTAAATGGATAGTTTAATAAGTTATGTGGTTAAAATGTAAATTTTGAGAAGTTTGGTGTACCTAATATAATTGCCGAGAATAAGAGAGTGAATTTGGTGTATTTATATTATAATATAAGGTAGGAATTAATATTATGAATTTTGGTGAATTTAAATAAGTGTTTAAGTGTAAAATAACATTTTATAAAGTTTTGGGGCTATTTTGTAATTATTGGGAAATATAAGGAATGGCTGAGAATTATTTATGATTTATGGGTATATTAAAGTATTAATTGTGAAATTAAGTCTTGGTCAAAGTGTTGATCAAAAACTTTGGGTTAAAATGATTTATGACATAAAATATTAAGTTTATAAAAGTTATGGGGTGAATATGTAATTTATGGAAGTATATATGAAAGATAGAATTTAAATATGGGCAGGAATGTATTAAAAGAAAATATGGGTTACTTTGGTTATTTAAAGAAATAAAATATTTAAAGTATAGTTTATAAGTTCATATGTAACTTATATGAAGTTTTGGGGTTAAAAGTGTAAATATAGAAACTATATGATTAAACCGAAGAGCTTAAGGGCTTAATTGATAATTTATAAGATTTGTGGTATTAATTTGTAATTACCGAAATAGTAAGAGCATTTTGGTGATTTGTAAAAATAAGGTGGTTAATTAATAGTTACAAAGGTTAATGTGGGTAATTGGTGAATTATAAAGTTACAAGGTTATTTGGCAATTTATAGAAGTTAATATAATTGTTTTACAATTTTCAAAATTGATAAGGGTATTTAATAAATTATAAGAGTATATGGATATTTGTTAAGTGGTAAAAGTTAACGGGACCAATTATGATTACCGGAAAATTATATGTGGTTATTTAGTAATTTATTAAGTTGTTGGGTATAATATATAAATACCGAGTTAATAAGATTGATTTGTAATTTAATAGGGCAAGGAAGTGAAACTAGGTAATATAATGTATTATGGTATATTAAGGAATATAATATAAAGTTTATAAAATAATTTTGGTTATAATAAAAATGACCAAGGGATATAATATAAATGATAAGTGGAAATAATTATAGGTATATAATTAATGAAGTAAAGATGTACCGTATAAATGATAATTCATTATCACATGTGAGTTTCACATAAAATAATGAACAGCTAGGTTATCTAGAGCCACTGTTTAAATAACAGGGGAGAATAAATAACATATGAAGTTAATGTACGACGAATATAAACATTACAGAAACAGTACTATAATAAGTAATGAATAATTATATTAACATTACCCGGTATTGCATGTTTAAATAACAGCGTACGGGGAGGGACTATTGAACAAGGACTTGTCAAGCTAGCAGTTACTTGGTGAACGGTATGTTAATTGTGTGGTCTGAATGTCCTAAGGATTATCCTGAGGTCCAGACATTGTGTGTTTAAATGTTTAAGAACGATATCTATGATTTTATGTGAATGATATTGTATGTGGGATTGCTCAAACTGTTGCGTTGTATTTTATACGCGAATGTCTTGTGACTAAAATCTATACATCTAAACTGGAAAAAAAAAGGACTAACTGACCATTAGGTATTATTAAACCTAACAAGGGTCAAATGTGATAGTCTTATTTCAAGTATTGGTTATTATGTTACTGACAAAAAGGGCTAACTTATTAAGAGAGGAATCCAGATCGTTTCGACTTTCTGGTTGCGCATTGTGATCACTATGAGAGACTCAAGAAGGGAGTCACTCCAAATCCATCAGCCACATTCGGGGATGGCGGAATGCACTGCCGTTGGTGCACAGTTTCGACCGGATCGGTCAATACATATATTTATCCAGGGCCATAAGGTCTGTTGGTAACGGTTCCTTTGGAACCCAGTGGGACACACTGTCCATTTTCACAGGTTATTAAGGTTTGTCTTATCATGACACTCGAGATGGAAACTAATTGGAAAGGTTAAATGATTGGTTTAAAGGATAAGAGCCAAGTGACTAACTAACAAGTATAGTTTTATACGTGTATCTTGTTTGATTATTGTTATGGTTTACTAATGTGTGATTATTGGTTATTGTTGTGTGGTTATTGTTATGTGGTTATTGGTGTTGTGTACTATTGTACTTTGGTGTTTACAGGTGGTTTATTATGTGTTTGTTAAGTGTTTACTATTATTACTGTTATTATTGTAAACCGGTATTTCATGTAAAGAATCTAATATCAAGATGGCTAAAACGACTAAAGGAATCTAGATGACTTAAGATCACATTTAGCATACCAGCATTTCGATTGCTGAGCCCTTCAATGGGCCAAACATTCCAGGTTGTTGAAGAAGACACAAGCCGGAGTGCGGGACACGGGGGTAGCTGAAGTGTTTTCAAATACGCAGTTGGTTTTATTTTGTGTTGTAATGAAGAGATAATTGTATTCAGTTAGTTGCTCATTTAGTTGGCTTTGGATTGTAATAATTAGAGTGCTCAGTATCTGTTCATCACAGCGTGAGAAGTTGTAATGTTGGAAAGTGTAAGGTTGCCTTGTTACTCACAAGGGTGAGTGACGGCGTGTAACACCAAGGTTAGATAGTTTTATTTTCCGCTGCGATTTGCTATTTATTATGCTACAAATTATGACGTCATTACAGGTTTAGGATTAGGGGTGTTACACGTACATCTCCGAGCTGGAGACCGCCTACGAGACCTTGGCAGTACCTGCTGAAGCTAAGGTCCGTCTTGCCGCTTACTACTTGAAGGGTTCGGCACAGAGTTGGTGGAAGTTGGTGAGAGAGGACAGGATAGCTGATCCTGAGTTTGGTTGGAGGGAGTACACGGCTCTACTGCGAGCCAAGTATTACCCTGTTCATGTGCAGGAGGCCAAGCGCCTCGAGCTGGACAGTCTGAGGCAGGGGGATAAGATGTCGGTTGATGACTACTACACCGCATTCACCGGCCTTATCCACCTGTTACCAGACCTTGGGTATTCGAACCGAGTGTTGGTGAACCGGTTCTACAATGGACTTATAGCCACCGTCTCCGTTACGGGATGGGGCCAGCTGAGTATACTACCTTGCAGGAGTGCTATCATGCCGCTGCTAAGGTTGAAATTACCGTCCGTCTGAGGGACGAGGAGAATGCGCACAAGCGCAAGGCCACGAACGAGGGCCAGAGTCAGC
The DNA here is from genome assembly GCA_023374045.1 of Limonium bicolor. Taxonomy (NCBI): domain Eukaryota; kingdom Viridiplantae; phylum Streptophyta; class Magnoliopsida; order Caryophyllales; family Plumbaginaceae; genus Limonium; species Limonium bicolor. Next base: position 116,611,765 of record CM041781.1, on the reverse strand, counting down.
AAGGGTATGGGGGAGGAAAGAAGAAGAAACCCTACCCTCAGCCCCAGAAGAGTCAGTACCAGGGTGACAAGGGCCAGGCCCAGACCACTACAGCTGATGAGCCACTGAAGCTCACGTATGCGTATGCGGCGAAGCCTCTACGCTCCTACCCGCCTAAGGGTAATTACGTAATCATGTGTATCTAGAAGAGGTGTATGTTGTTAAGATGGAAAGTGAGTATTGATTGTGTGTTGTTGCAGTAGCTAGCGCGGGTTCTGGACCGGAGCGCCACTTTTACTGTAAGTGGTGTAACGGAGACCACCCCGGCAAAGACTGCAAGGGGAATGACGTGAAGTGTCATTACTGCCAGAAGATGGGGCACCGTGAGTTTGAGTGCTGGCAGAACCCTAGTGGCAGGAACTATAAGCCAAAGGGGCAGTGGAAGGGTAAGACTACCACGACCACTGAGAACCCGAAGGCGATCATTCAGCAAACTTCTGACAAGAAGTACACTGAATCCCAGAAGGGGAAGGGTACAGGGTCCGGCAAGGCCGCCCTGAATGTGGTGGACCAGTCTGAGGCACCAGGATCCTCTTCGAGACCAGGTACCGCCTAAACTGTTAAATGAAAAAGTGATTGCTTACCGCATCCCATGCATGAGTGTTGTATTAGTGAGTCTAATGTACACCACCTAAGTAATGAGTTAAATGATGTGAGAGACACCTAAATTAGACAATGTGGAAAACTTAGGAACCTTCAATATCTGTTATCCAATCCCGCCCACGCCAAACCCTGAAGAGACCACCATCAGCATCACCGAATTCCCACTGGAGCAATGTCAGGTTATCCAACCAGGTATGATACTCTTAAATGGATACCTGACACCGGAAGCACAAATTCACATCATCAGACGTTGCAACGAACTTGGAGCAGCACTAGGAGGTTTCTACACACCCGAATACCCGAGCGGTTCGAAGATGAAGCTGAAGATGATGTGCATGGGTAAGGACTGGAATCCCTACACCAAGTCATATCAGGATGTACGAGCTGAAGACGGAGCAACTGTACCAGGCATACCTGAGGAGTTCCTTGCGGTCGTTAACCACACCGTGGGAATTGCTCAGCAACTTGAATCGGAACTGATTCCGAATGTGGAAGCAGACTTATGCATTGTGAACTTCTACCAGAAAGGTGGACGGTTAGGGTTACACCAAGATAAGGACGAGTCACCCGAGTCTCTAAGTAAGGGAGTACCCGTGGTGTCTTGGTCCATTGGTGATACCGCTGTGTTTGTGTACGGCGAGCAGAAGCGTGGTGATCTCGCAAAGAAGCTAGTGTTGAAGTCACGTGATGTATTAATCATGGGAGGACAATCAAGGATGTTATACCACGGTATCAAGAAGATTAAATTGAATACCGCACCATCGACAGTGGTAAATGCCACACATCTGAAACCCGGACGTTTGAATTTGACTTTCAGGCAGTTTTGAGCCTTGTGTAATCATGTAATGTATTAAGCCAGTGGTTTGATAAAGGAGCTATATCTAGCCATGTCTACAATGTAACCAACTTATGGTGTAAAGACTGTTTAATGAATAAAGGGATGTTGTTTGGAGTGTATCAACGTGTTACTACCGTATACTTATGAGTTTGCCAATGAATTAGGCAGTGCACTCGGAATGGGAGGTATACTGAGTGTCTGCAATAAGGCAGAAGCCGGCAAGAGCGGCACTATCCTCACCGGTACCTTTCCAGTGAATGGCGTGGATGCATCGATCTTGTTCGACTCTGGAGCCTCACACACATTCATTTCACTATCATTTGCGAAGAGGCTGGGGTTAGACGGTGAAGAGATGCCAGACTTCGTGGTCACTCTCTCGTCAAAGAGCGGATCAGGTGTACCCGCTACTACCGAGATGCTGTTGTTCGAATCATGGATGAGGAGTTTCCGATCGACTTGATAGAGTTCGACGGACTAGGTTTTGATGTGATTGTCGGGATGAACTGGTTGGAGCGGTACAAGGGTAGAATCCTATGTGCCGAGCATCGACTGCTTCTTCGGAGTCCATCTGGGGTTACTATATCATACCGCCAGAGGCCCAGGGAGCCTTCGACACAGATCATCACCGCCATGGCCATGTATCGTGAGTTGCGACGAGGAAATGATGTATACCTCTGCTATGTCCAGGACATAGAGAGAGACCCTGAGTTTAGCCCAGATGTGCCGGTAGTGTCGGAGTTCCCTGATGTATTCCCTAAGGAACTGCCGGGCATGCCGCCAGCACGAGAGGTTGAGTTTGAGATTGATTTAGTTCCGGGCACCGGACCCATTGCGAAAGCACCTTATCGTATGGCTCCAGAAGAGATGACAGAGCTCAAGGAGCAGCTGAGAGACCTACTCGACAAGGGCTTTATCCGCCCTAGTGTTTCACCATGGGGAGCGCCGGTCCTCTTCATGAAGAAGAAGGACGGTAGCCTCCGCCTGTGTATTGATTATCGGGAGCTGAATGCTGTTACGGTGAAGAACCGTTACCCTTTACCACGCATCGACGATCTATTTGATCAGCTGAGGGGAGCATCAGTATTCTCCAAGATAGACCTACGTTCCGGATACCACCAGATTGCCATCCGTGACAGTGATATCGAAAAGACAGCATTCAGAACTAGGTATGGGCATTATGAGTTCACGGTTATGCCGTTTGGCTTATCCAATGCACCAGCAAAGTTCATGGACTTAATGAACCGCTTGTTCCAAGATCAGTTGGACAAATCAGTGGTAGTCTTCATCGATGACATACTTGTGTATTCGAAATCGAGAGGTGAGCATGAAAGCCACCTGAGAGATGTGTTGCAAACGTTGAGGAAAAATCAGCTGTATGCTAAATTTTCTAAGTGTGAGTTTTGGTTGAACCAAGTATCCTTCCTTGGACATGTGATTTCTGAGGCCGGGATCGCTGTTGATCCGGCAAAGATAGATGCAGTGCGCACCTGGCCTAGGCCGAAGACAGTTACCGACATCAGGAGCTTCCTCGGTCTGGCAGGTTATTATAGGAGGTTTGTGAAGAACTTCTCCAGTGTCTCGAAGCCGATGACTTCCTTGATGAAAAAGGATGCACCATTCGAGTGGACAGTCGACTGTGAGAGTTCTTTCGCGAGTCTCAAGGATGCTCTGACATCTGCACCGGTTCTGACATTACCAGACGGTCCAGATGGTTTTGAGGTCTATTGCGACGCATCAGGCAGGGGTATGGGTTGTGTGTTGATGCAACACGGGAAGGTCGTAGCTTACGCCTCCCGACAGCTGAAGAAGCATGAGGAGAACTACCCTACCCACGACTTAGAATTGGGTGCCATCGTCTTCGCATTGAAGATATGGCGACATCATTTGTATGGGTAAGCGTGACAATCTATTCCGACCATAAGAGTTTGAAATACTTGTTCACTCAGAAAGAGTTGAACATGAGGCAAAGGAGGTGGGTAGAGTTCTTGAATGATTATGAATCAACTTACAGTATAAGGAGGGTAAGGCAAATGTGGTAGCTGACGCATTGAGTCGCCGAGCACACTCTCTCCATTCGCTAGTCTCTCATACTGGCTTGGTTGAAGAGGTGCGGAGTGCTCAGATGACAGATCAGTATATGGTGGAGATTAGACAGAAGCTTATTGATGGCACATTCGAGGGTCAGAAGTACGACTTCAGACTCCACGATGATGACCTGATTAGGCTCAATGGCAGATTATGTATACCGAGGAGTAGCGCTGAGCTGAAGGAGCGCATACTGAGTGAATCCCATTGTTCTATGACATCGATTCACCCCGGAGCTTCAAAGATGTATAAGGGTATGAAACGTTATTTTTGGTGGTCTGGAATGAAAAAAGATGTTAATGATTATGTGTTGAGGTGTCTCACTTGTCAGAAGGTCAAGTTCGAGCACCGACGGCCTGGTGGTATGGTGCAGCCAATGCCAGTGCCGGAGTGGAAGTTCCATGACATATCTATGGACTTTGTGGTAGGGCTTCCGCCTACAAGGGGAGGTCTGAATATGATTTGGGTTGTTGTTGACCGACTGACCAAGGTGGCCCGATTCATTCCAATGAAGGACACCTAAAGTGGGATTGGCAGAACTCTTTGATAAGGAAATTGTAAGACATCATGGTGTACCGAAAACGATTGTATCTGACAGAGATACCAGATTCTTATCCAGATATTGGAAGTCTACAAGAGAGGCACTAGGTACTGAACTGAAATTGAGCACAGCGTTTCACCCACAGATAGATGGTCAGAGTGAGCGCACCATCCAGACACTTGAGGATATGTTACGTGCATGTGCACTTGACTTTCAGACCAGCTAGATTGATAAGTTACATCTGATCGAGTTTAGTTACAACAACAGTTACCATGCTTCGATCAAGATGTCTCCCTTCCAGGCATTGTACGATAGACCATGCCGCACGCCTTTATGCTGGGATGAGTCGAGTGAGACGGTCATTATAGGACCAGAGTATCTGGAACAGGTTCAGGCAGAAGTTCGCCAGATCCGGGCTAACATGAGAGCAGCTCAGGATAGACAGAAGTCGTACGCAGATGTGCGCAGACGTGACCTGGAGTTCGCCGTGGGCGATCAGGTATTTTTGAGAGTATCCCCCATGAAGGGAGTATTTCGTTTTGGCCAGAAGGGCAAGTTGAGCCCGAAATATGTGGGTCCTTATGTTGTGACGGAGCGGATCGGCCCGGTAGCTTATAGACTTGATTTACCCGCCGAGCTGGGCAAGGTACATGATGTATTTCATGTGTCCCAGTTGAAGAAGAATATGTCTCATCCGTCTCATGTGCTTCAGCCTGAAAGGCTAACCTTAGAGCCGACCATGCGATCAGTGGAGACTCCCGTACAGATTCTGGATACTAAGACTCGAGACACTCGCCATAATCCGTGAGACTGGTGAAGGTCCTCTGGTCTAATCAGGATGTTGAGGAGGCCACTTGGGAGCTGGAAGATAATGAAGGCGAAGCACCCGTCATTGTTTGCTTCTTAGTGTTTATATGTATAGGGTACGGGGCGTACCCCTTTTAAGGGGGGTAGAGCCGTTTCGGTTATGGTGGTGTACGACATGTATATGTATACATTGTCTATGTTATGTTACAGACCGTTGTGCCTGAATGGTATTATGTGGTTTGGACCTTGAGTCCGTTGTGGTGTAAGAATGATGGTAATGTTGGTAATGATGTTTTGGAAGTATTGTGTTATAATTTTCCCCGTGTTCTAATATTAAGATATGTGGGAAGTGTGAACTTTGGGGACAAAGTTCTTTTAAGGGGGGTAGATTGACATACCCCAAACCTTGGTATGTTGGTTAAACATTAAAACATGATTTATTAAGACTAAAAAGAGTCTTAGAAACATTAGTAAACAAATTTAAACAAAAGAAAACACAAAATGTGCTTTAAAGTCAATAAGAGCCAAAAGGTGCTCTAAGCTTGGGATAAACTTGGTTAAGACCTAATGAACTTAACAAGACCTCATTTATACACTAATGGACTTATTAAACCAATTACCAAAGAAAACCAAGCTTGAAAACAAGTTAAAACATAAAATGTGCTTTAAGGAGTCTTAAAGCACATTTTTGAAAAATTGTCTTGTAAATGAGTTTTGAGTGGCTAAATGTCCATCATTACTCTTATATATATATGTGTACTATATAGTATCACATTTGGGTGGCTATATTAATGGGAAATCAAAAATTTCACTTCTAAGTGCCTTGTTTTGGTGAATAGTGATTTTTATAAGCTAGTTTGTAACATATGTTGTCATAAGTAATTAAATTGACAAACAAAGACAAAAATACCCTCATTATATTATAGGGGGCCGGTTTTCTAAGTGTGGTGACTCACCACTCTCCAATTAATATGATAAGTAAATAAAGAAAACTAATTAAGTTACCTTTTTACTTTATAAAGCATAAATATCTCCTAAAAGTAAGTTCTATCTTCATTCTCCATTTCTCCTTCATTTCCCACGGTTCCAAACACCATCTTCAACCTCTCTCCTTCATTCTCTCACGGTTTGCAATAGTACACACCACCATCTCCATCTTTGACCTCTTGTAAAATCTAGCTCACTTGTCCAAATCAAAAACAAACACCACCAATCTCTTCCTCTCATCAAGCTCTTCATTCCTATCTTCTCAAAACTTCAAGAGCCCCATTTCGGTGCCAAGGAGTTCCACCATTGAAGGAGCTTGAGCTTGTATTTTGACATATTATTACTCTCCTTTGCTTCTAGGTAAGGAATCTCAAATAAAAACTACATTTCCTCCATGTTTTTCTTGTGACCGAAAATACCCATTGATGGAGCTCTTTGTGTGACCTTGTTCTAGCTTCATTCCAACTTTCATGGACTAGGTGGAGTCCTCTCTTGTTATATATTCAACTCCCTTCAAAGACCAAGGTAAAACAACTACATTAATGTTTTTGAAACAATGTAAAATTAGGGTTTACAATGAGATGAAGCTTATAGCTTGAATACTCATTATAATGTTTGTATATTGTTTAGAACTTGACAAGGAAACAAATACCTTACCGGTTTTATAAGGAAACAAGAAAGAAGTTTGTTTGGAAAAGAGGTAAATATACTAATCTAATGTTGTTTAATGCCTTAGGAGAAATGAGCTTATAATGCTTGTTAAAACTACCTAAAGAGCAAATGGTGAATGACCTAGTAAATGTCCTCAAGGAGACTAGTAAAAGAACATATGTCTTGTTGTATGCAATTGCAGGTCAAAGGCATATACATTGTGGAAATTCGGTGTTTATGATTAAGCACTTTAAGGGCCTAAGAGCCATGCATTTTAAAGGCCTAAGTGCCATGCAATTTAAGTTATGCTTTATATTGTAATGTGGTGTGATTTGAGTAAAGTTTTGTGAGAGTGTTCTTGGTGTTCTTAGTGTTCTTGGGTGTTTAATGATGAAAACAATGTGTTAAGGTGTAACAAAATGCTAGGAGAACCTATGTCGAAATTTAGGAAATGCATAAGGAGTTCAAGATGTTATAAAGGAATTTTGATGAACTAGGATGTGTTCTATAGTGTAATAAGGACTTAGGCATGATCTTGAGATTTTAGTAGGTACCAAAGTCATTTTGGACTTAGGTAAAGACTTAGGCAAACTTGGTAAAATAAGGAGGAAGTGTAAGCTTAGAAAAAGGGATTTCAAGGATGACATAAGGAGTTTTAGTTTGTAAGAAATGATGTTTAAGTAATGATGTTGTGTGGAAATATCTTGATATAATGATTAGAATAGGCAAGGAATACCACTTAGAAACTTAAGGAGAAGATACTATAAGTGTTGGAGGCTTTGGGGAAATTTGGTTAAGTGTTTAAAGGCTTACAAATTTGAGTATAATGCCTTGTCCGAACTTCCGTCCGGATGTGGAAGTTCGGACAGGCCCTGTTGGGTAAAGGAATTCTCACTCGCGAGCAGTGTCCGAACTTGGGAAGTCCAGACACTAGTTCGGACGTACCCACCCATCCTTAGGATTATCCACGAACTGTGTCCGAACTTGGGAAGTCCGGACACATGTTCGGACGCACGGATTTCTGTCTAGATTTTTCTCGGCTCACGTCCGAACTTCCGAAGTCCGGACATAAGTTCGGATGTGTGTCTGTTTTCTGTCTAAAGTCACGGCTTGCGTCCGAACTTGGAGGTTCGACACAAGTTCGGACGGGCCACTGTATGGACCAAAAATTGTTGTTTTTAGAGGGGAAATGTTATCTAAAAATGGTTAAGTTAGTAATGATATTATAAGGTTATATAAGGCATGTTAGGAGTGTTATAATGGTAATTAAAATGGTGAAGAGTTATAACAGTGTGAAAATAAGTAAAATAGATATGTGACGTAACAAGTTAATGATGGACTAGTGCGTTAATTAACCGACGTTACTAATGTGTTTAGGATTCTCTCAAGGTGGAAACGAAACGAGGCAAGGACCAAGGTATGGTTTTCTTGCAGTCTGTTGTCTACCGATTTACACCGGCTTGGGTGTTGTTTGCTTTTCTGTGTGTTACGACCTTATAAGATTAAGGCATGAAAAGAGTTTACAGTTGTTATACATTAAGATGTTGTAATGTTGTGACTCCTTTCCCTTGGTTATCTAACAAGACCAAAATATTTGCTTGTATGTGACTTAACAAAATATTGTGTGATCACTAACAAGTGCTAATCGGGGGGAGTGAGGAGTCCGGTATGTTCCGTCCACGCGTGTGAGGACGGGAGTCGATGTCATATCCGGTTCGGCTCTCTTGGTGTATGTATAGGTTGTATTCCAATTTGGTTTCTACCTTCCCTTAGCTTATCCAAAGCTAGTTACTGACTCACGTCGGGCCACAGGGGCATACGAATGTTATTTCGGTGTGCTTGGGATTACTATATCCGACACACCTTGGGTATAAGTTAACCGTTCGATATAACTGGACGGTAACGAGGTTGGTAACGAGCTTAACATGGGATTGGCAATAATCTCTAGGCTCACTATGTATACTAACTATGGTGGAAGGTTCCTTGTGAGAACCGATTTTATGGTGTTATGTATTGTTGTTGTGCTATGCAATTTCCCTTGCTATGCTATGGTGTATATATGTTGGATGTTTTAAAATGAATGCCATGTTATCATGACAATTGGTTGCGTGTATCCCGGTAGCCGATGGGCTGCGCGTTAATCATACCAGCAAAGGTTGCTGACCCCCTCGGGGGCTCCATATTTTACTGCAGGATGAGGATCGAAGAAGCGGAGTGGCTCTAGATCCTAGGTCGTTGATGTACTTTTGGCTATTTTGGTTGTTGAGCCCGGGATGCGCCTGTGCTCCCGAGGCATTACATTTTGGTACCGTTTGTTAAACAGTGGTGGATGTTTACGGTTGGTAGTTGTGATGTAGATTAAATACTCGGTATGGTTGGCTATATATATATATGTGGATGTTAGGATCTATGCTCGGGAGTCTGATCATCAGACCGATACACTTGTATTTATTCTGCCTAGTTAACCACGTGGGTGGTTAACGGCGTTGTAACACCAAAGCGTTTAATTATTGTTGGTTGGTTTTCCGCTGCGATTTCAGTAGTTGATAGGGGCGTTGTAGGGGTGTTACAGCAAATTAACACAATTAACAACCTTGTTATGTTAGTTAAGGATTGAATTCACGGTTAAATGTGAATCCTTGTGTAGAGTACATATGTAATGTATTGCTATGTTGCATGTTGATTGAATTAAAATGAATCTCATGCTCTCGACAAAAGTAGTCGGCGTACCCCAGTTAGCGCTCGGGGTATGCGAATTTCATATGCAGCTTTAAGCTGAGCCCTTAGGGGCATCGTTTTTATTTGTAGGTACCCCGAAGACGAAACCGTATGAGAGTAGAACGGGATCGGTGGTAGCATGGGTAGTTAGATTGTAATTACTTATAAATTTGAATGAGGTGTAAGACCGAATATGTTATTGGCATCCGTATATTGTAGACTCGGTATAGTAAAGAAAGGAATTGAGTATTGTATTTGTATTGTGTATCCGGTTGTTCCAGTCCATCAGACCGTTACTGTATGTGAGATAGGCCTGGTTAGCCATATGGGTGGCTAACGGCGTTGTATCACCCTCTGTTGTATTTAGAGTTCCGCTACGAGATTATTGGTAATTGTGACAGTTTAAGAGGTAATGACGAGATTAGCAGTTGGGGTGTTACATGACAGGTTCTGGTTCATATTGAAATATTTAATAACTGCCAGATCGGGTTCCCCGTCTCTCTGGCGTTCTTTCCCAAGCTTTTAAATACGGGGGTTGTGGAGGGCGGGTTTGGTATTGTAGGTATCTAGAACATACTAGAAGTTCCTAACTAGCGCATCTCTCAAGTTACCACTCAACCCATAGCCCTAAGTTTCTAATCCCTTACTCGGTATTACCTAAGCTCGGTATTTCCAGTCATCAGAGCGATACTTCGCTCTGATACCATTTTTGTAACACCCCAACCGTTAATCTCGTCATTTTCTCTTAAACCATTACTAATTACTCCTACTCACGCAGCGGAACTCTAATTACAACAAGGGGTGAAACAACGCCGTTAGCCACCCATGTGGCTAACCAGGCCTTTCTTACATACCGTAACGGTCTGATGAACTGGAACAACCGAATACACAATACTAATACTTTACTCAAATCATTTCTTTACTATACCGAGTCTACAATATATGGATGCCGACAACATATACGGTCTTACACCTCTTTCAAATACATAAGTAATTACAATCTAACTGTCCATGCTAACACCGACCCCGTCCTACTCTTGTACGGTTTCGTCTTCAGTGTACCTGCGAATAAAAAACGTTGCCCCTAGGGGCTCAGCTTAAAGCTGCATATGAAATTCGCATACCCCGAGCGCTAACCGGGGTACACCGACTACTTTTGTCGGATATACATGGAGTTCATTTTAGTCAAACAACATGCATCATAGCAATACAATGTATATGTGTATTACTCAAGGAATCTACATCCAATCATGGAACACAATTCCTAACTAACATAACAAGGTTGTTAGTTAGATCAGTTTACTCTTAGGCCTTGAGGGTTATACCTCACTATGCCTTGTTTACTCATTCAACATCTCACCCACTCTCTCGGGTTACTTATTCATATACACACCCATTCTCTTGGGCTACTCATTTTATACTCACCCATTCTCTCAGGTTACTTATACTCATTTTCTCACCCACGCTCTTGGGTTATTTGTACTCATTATCTTACCCACACTCTTGGGTTGTTTATACTCAAGCTCTTGTAGATTCTCGAGACACTGCAGGTCTCCTACGTCACGCTTGTTACTCTTATTACATACTTAGGCCAAAACTCATGGCTCTCAAGCATAGTCTTACTTCCCCGGTTTCGACCCTACTCTGGTCTAGCATGGTGGGAAGGTTCTACTAGCTTCGGGACTCTCTCTTAGTTCCTAACTCCTTACATAGGTCCGACTACTCTCGGACTACTCTCATTCTCATACACTCCTCTCTCGGAGTTATAATAATATTATGTGTTTTGGTCTAGAAGCATCACTCTCGATGTTTCTAATGTCTTTGGGAACATTACTTAAGTTCGGTTAATCTTAGGTTTTAAGGGTTACCCATACATTTCACTTACTCATACTTTCGATATTTTCTTATATCAGGTAAAATCCTCATATAGGAGGTCGACCATGTCTCAAGGGAGCTACTAATCCCTTAGGTCTCTTTACCTTCTTTACTAGTTCACATCTTCGAACTATCCATAACCCTCTTGGAGGAGGAGGTTCACTTATCTTTCCACTCTCATTTGTTTCGTGGATTGTTTCAATATGGTTTTCTAACCGTTATCGGGTATTTACTCAACCCGTACTTCTCATCACATTCTAGGGAGTTCATATGTTAGTGAAATACCCCAAACCTTGATATGTTGTTAAACATTTAAACTATGGTATGTAAAGGCTAAAAAGTGCCTTAGAAACGTCAGTGAACAATTTAAACCATAGTAAAATGTAATAAAGCACTAAGATACAGTTTGAGCAAAAACATGCTCTAAGCTTGGAGTGAACTTGGTTAGGACCCAAAGAGCCTACCAAGACTTCATAATATTCAATTATGATTTAACAAGGCTAATTAAGTCCTTAGGAAACTTTGGTAGACAGTTAAACCAAACAAAACACAAGAATATACCTTAAAGTCAATAAGAGCAAAAATGTGCTCTAAGCTTGGGATAAATTTGTATAAGACCTAATGGTCATACCTATTCCTTATAAATATGTTAATGAACATATTAAATCAATTACCAAAGAAAACCAAGCTTGAAAACAAGTTAAAACACAAAATGTGCTTTAAGGAGTCTTAAAGCACATTTTTTAAAAATTGTCTTGTAAATGAGTTTTGAGTGGCTAAATGTCCATCATTACTCTTTAATTAATATGGGTACTACTTAGTATCACATTTGGAGGTCTATATCAATGGGAAATCAAAAATTTCACATCTAAGTGCCTTGTTTTAGTGAATAGTAACTATTATAAGCTAGTTTGTAACATATGATATTATAAGTTATGTTAATGGTCAACAAAGACCAAAACACCCTTATTATTTTGGGGGCCGGTTTTTGTAGGGTGAGTCATCACCATTCACAAATCAATTAAAGGAAAGGAAAGTGAGTAAAGTAAAGTACTATTTGCTTTATATGTAAAATATCTTAACAAAGTGAACACTCTCACCTCATTCTCTTCTTTCCATTCATTTCCCACGGTTTGCCATCTTCTTCCTCCTCTCTCCGTTGGTTTGCTACAGCACCATCTCATTCTTCATCTTCTTTCACTTGTAACCTATGATTCCATGCTCCAAAATTAAGTTCAAGACTACCTTTGTCTTAGTTAGATCAAGCTCCTCATTTCCCTCTTTTCAAATCTTCAAGAACTCAATTTTGGTGCCATGGAGATTCACCATTGAAGGAGTTTGAGCTCATATTTTCACACCTTGTTGTTCTCCTTTGCTTCAAGGTAAGGAAACTCAAAGAAAATCCATGTTTCCTCCATGTTTTTATGTTGACCGAAAATCACCATTAATGGTGTATTTACCTTGCTTTGTTCTAGCTACATTCCAATCATTCAAGGGCTTGGTGGAGTCCTCTCTTGATACTTATTCAAGCTCTCTTCCAATTCCAAGGTAAAACAATTACCTTAATGTGTTAAAACAATATATATAACCTAGGGTTTACAATGAGATGAAGCATAATGCTTGAATACTCATTCTATTATTTGTACATTGTTTAGAAGTTGATAAACAACCAAACATCCTTACCGGTTTTACAAGGAAACAAGAAAGAAGTTTGTGAGGGAAAAGAGGTAAACAAACTATCTCAATGTAGTTTAAATGCCTTAGGAAAAATGAGCTTGATTTGCTTGATAAAAATACCTAAGGAGCCAATGGTGAATGACCTAGTAAAATGCTCTCAAGGAAACTATTAAAGGGCATATGTGTTGTTGTATGTAATTCCAGGTAAAAGGCATTATTTATGTGGAAATTCAGTGTTTAAGGTTTATGTTATTTAAGGGCCTAAGAGCCATGTTATTTAAGGGCCTAAGTGCCAAGCAATTTAAGTTTATGCACTATATTGTGATGTAGTGTGAATTTGGTGAAGTGTTGTGTGTGAGAAAGTTCTTGATGGACTTAGGTGTTCTTAAATGAAGTAAGGTAAAAACCTAAGTGTTTGGATGTGAGAATATACAAGAGAAGCTATGGCAAAATTTGGAAAATGTATAAGAAGTTCTAAGTGTTATAAATGAGTTTTGGTGGACTAGGAAGTGTTAAAAATGAACAAGTGCTTTACTAGGGAAGAAAGTATGTATTAAAGTCTTGGAGAAGTTTGTTTAAGGTTTAGAAACGTTGATGTACAAGGAGGAAATGATGTTTAGGTAGTTGTGAGAAAGGAGATTTAGTTAGTAAGAAAAGATGTTGAGAGATGATGCTAAGGTGTAGAGGAAACATCTTGGTATAGTGGTCATTATAGGTAAATACCACTTCGAAAACCAAATGAAAAATGTACAAGTATTAAGAGATTTTGTAAGGAGTTTGTGGAATGATAAAGATGGTTTTGGTGTGTGATTTAAGGAGTTTAGTACATGGCTAAAGGTGTGTTTGAAGTGCCAAATGTGATTAGAACATACTAGGGCACTATGAGGTGAAGTTTGGAGTCAAATGGGATTTTAGAAACAAAGGTCTGGAGCCGACCGACCTTAGGGACCGGACCTGCAAGGTCGGTCGAGCTCAGTTTACACTACCGGAAAGAGTTTCTGGAACGGACCGACCTTGGGGACCGGACTTGCAAGGTCGGTCGGGCTTGTATTTTTAGATGGATTAAGTCTCTGGAATAGAATGACCTTAGGACCAGACTTGCAAGGTCAGTCGCGTCTAAACTTTTGTACGAGAATTGTTTCTGGAATGGACCGGCCTTGTGGACCAAACTTGCAAGGTCGGTCGGAGTAGAATTTTTGACGGTAATGTGTTCTGGAATGGACCGACCTTGTGTAAGGTCGGTCGGTAAGGTCGGTCGGACCAAAAACATTGTTTAAGGTTATAGGATGATGGGGATTATTAAGTAATGATGTTATAAGATTGTTGAGGACATGTTAAGTGAGTTATAATGACAATATAGTGGGGGGAAAAGTTGTATTAAAATGTAAAAGTAAAATAAGTTAAAATGTGAAGTTATTTAACTAAGTTAACGGGGTTAAGTTATGAGCATTAGACATTAAACAATCAAGCTACCCCGATGTTAATAAAAGTACATGTAATGTTATCAGTTGTTTGAGAATTGCTCGAGGAACATAAGTGGACGTGATAGAGTGGACTCCGGTGACAGGTATGGTTTTCTTGCAACCTGTGTCCTACCGGATTACACCGGCTTGTATGCCAATGTGTTTTTCTGTATGTTTGCCACGTTGTAAGATTAAACATGTAATGAGTTTACAGTAATTCATTTATGTGGCGTGTTCAACTCCGATACAATTTAACCTCGGAAGTGTTAACCTTAGTTCACTAAGTCTAGGATCACATGAGAGTTCGGTATTCGGAGTAAACGACCCGAACCATGGGACGTTCTAACCACGGCTATGCGTGTGTTAATTGTGTGATATGTGTATGTGAATGTAGGGATCTCCCTTGTATGTTTAACCCAGTTGTAACACTGTATGGTGTGTAGATGTGATAGACTCCATAGTGGGGTTCTAACTAATATCTAAAAGTAAGTATGTACTAACAGTGGTGAGGAATCCGGTTAGGCCGGTCGCGCGTTGTTTGGGAGTGGGTATCCTTTTTAGCCTTACCCTTCTCTCTGTTATGGTTGTTTCCCTCACGGGTTATGATCTCCCATTAGCTTACTCCAAAGCTTAGCTATTTTGACTTATGATCGGTTTAGGGGGAACATGTGTTTGTGTGGTGTGTTCGGGCCACATAACCCGAACCATCTTAACTTAAGTTACTCGTCCGACTATTAGGACGGTAATGAGTGTTGTATAACGAGCTTACCATGGGGGTAACATCATTCTCTAGGCTCACCAGTGAATTAACAATGTTTGGGTCGGTTCCTAAGAGGACCGCTCCCGTTATGTTATGTGATGTAGTGGTAACGCAATTTCTATTGTGGTGATGTTATGTGCACGTTGAAACGTGAAAAGTGTTGTTATGTGATGTATGTTATATGTTGTAAGATGTGGAGTAGGTGGATCATGGATATGAATCCCAGTTTGTAATAAGAGGCGTTTAAGGATAACCCGATTTATGGGTAAGTGTCGTCTATTAAGGAAGTAGCTCCATTAGAGGAGAAGCACTCTAGGGATAATGAATACCATGAGTGACTTATCAAATAAGGATGTAGTATCTGTTTGTTGAGCCCATTGAGGCGAAATGTTATGTGTTGTGTGTTTACAGTTGAATGCATGATTTAAATATAATCAACCGCATGCTCAGACGACAATTAGTTGTGCGTGGCCCGGTAGCATGTGGGCTGCGGGATTACCATACCAGCAAAGGTGCTGAGCCCCTTGGGGGCCACCCTTTCTCTTCTTTCTTCCTGTTTCAGGTACAAGCAGCTGGAAGTCGTTTGAGAGTAAGACGGGGTAGTCGTTGTACATGGGTAATCATTTGAGTTGTATATATACAGTAGGTGTAGTAAGACCGAAATTGTTATCGGCATTAGTTTGTGAATACTCGGTACAGTTGAAAGGTGTATGTTGTTTCTATTGTTAATGGAAGGGTCAGTAATGTGTAGTCGCTCGTGAATCTAGTCCATCAGACCGGTACAATGTATATGTAATAGCCTTGTTAGCCACGTGGGTGGTTAACGGCGTGTAACACCAACGAGTTAAGTATACTTTCCGCTGTAGATTGTTGTTATGTGTTTGTTGTTGGATGGGGTGTTACAGTTAGCGTTATCGTTATACTTTAACGGATAGTTTGTGTGTTTGCACGTTTCCGTTATCATAAGCATCGACCCGATCTATGGGTCTCTAGCCAAACGTTACTCACTACGAGTCGGTCCATACACTATGTTAGGCCACACCGGCATACAAGTATCTTAGCTCATTCAACATACAACAAGGCATACATAATCAAACAATGGATTATTTTCATGCTTTAATCTTGATTAAGCCGGCACACAAACACACAAATCAACGTAACTCGGTTAGCACGCGGAGTATGAGAAAATCATACCTTTCACCGGGGTTTTTACTTTTACCGTGTCATCTCACCATGCTCGGTTCACACACGATCCTCTGATAACATTCAAATGCTTATATTAACATTAAAGCATTACGGTAAGTAAAACTAATACTCCCGTACTAAACCCCGTTATCCCGTTATTCCTAGTTTAGTTCAAGTGCTCTTAAACTCACAACTTTCTCATTCACTTCTCAAACTTGTTTACACTTCTTAGGACCTTGACTAGTCACCAAACAAGGCCTAAACATCATCTAAAACTATTACCATTCACTTCCCCATCATTAGGGCACTTTAAAACACTCTCTAGTACATTTTTACACTAGTCCGGGTCTGTGTCCGGGGTTACAAACCCGGACCAGACACGGTTTAAAGTCTCGGGTGCATTTTACATGTGGTCCAGGTTTGTGTCCTGGTATACAAACCCGGACCAACCCCTGTTATAACTCTTGGGTGTGTTTTTGATGTGGTCCGGGTATACATGCTAGTTTACAAACCCAGACCCTTAATTCGGAAACCTCTCGGGTGCATTTTAGGGGTGGTCCGGGTTTGTGTCCTGGTTTGTAAACCCGGACCACTCCTCTGATATAGGTTTCTGCCGTGTTTTAGCACTGGTCCGGGTTTCTGTACTTGTTTACAGACCCGGACCACTTACAGAAATGAGAAATATGTATGTTTTTATTATGTTTCAACTCCTAATTCACCCCTAATCATTCCTTAATCTTTCCACATGTAATCCAACATATTTTAGCACTTTAATCTTGCTCAAAACCTCCTTAAATCATGGATCAAACCATCACTTAATTCATGCTCAATACACCATTTTCTCTGTCAGTTTCTTTCCTCTACTACAGGTTTTCAATCCTTTCTTTCTTGCCAATCTAACCCCACGCCTTAACACACTCAAGCCCATACATTCCTAGGCAAATTTTGACAGAGTTTGTCTACATTCCTAGCATTCTCACACACTAATCAACTCACAAAAATCAGTTTTACATCCCTGTTTACACAAGCATCGGAATCACAGCTACTACACACTAAATTTCCCACTGTTATCACACACATACTACTTAGTTTCTAGGTTTATTTTGCTCACCCAAGTGATATTAAAACTTCCTCATCCAACAACAATTTTGTAGTATCATAACTACTCTAACTCAAGGTCATTATTCACATTCAAAATGTGTTTACAGAGAACAAAACCATCCCAAGTTTAGTTCATTACCTTGCTATTTTTCCTGTTTTCTTTTCTCTTCTTCCTCCTTCTCTTGTTCTCTCTTTCTCTTCCTGTTTCCACACCAAACAGAGGGTATAGATTGCTATCTACAATCATATCCCCAACCACACATAACAAGCTAGTTTAATTCTCACGTACCTCACCAAACTAATATTTCAAGAACTAGTTTTAGGGCTTTAACACTAAAGAGTTACCTTGCTCTCTTGAGTGTCACCTTTGGAATGGCAAGGCCAGCAAAATCTCACCCCTCTGTTGAAGAGCAAACCGGCTGGAAAATGGAGCCAAGTTCAACGTGGGCATTTTTTTTGATTTAGCAAGAATAAGCTAGGAAGATGGTTAACTTGAGTTTATATTTACCTTAGAGTATTAAGGAGATGAAGGAGACTCAAAAACACCCCTTCAGGCTTCAAACGAGCCTACTGTCATGGGAATGAAGGTGAGGGTTTCTAGCTTTTGAAGGGTGGAAAATGTTGCTCTCAACAAGAGGAATCCAACGGTACAAATTTTGTGTGATTTGGTGTAGTATTGAGCAAGATAATGGAGAAGGAGAATGGAGCTGTTTGCTCTCTGTTGGAATCGCCATGGAACTCACAGAGGAAGAGGAAGGCCTTGTCTGAGAGGGGGAAATCGTGAATCAGAAGGAGAAAGGGAGGTGAGAGATTATAATGTCCCTTTTTTACTATTCCTTTTTTTTAACTTTATTTTTTTGTCACCTTGTGACTTAATAAGCTAACAAGCTAATTAAATGTGTGTGTATACTAATTAAGATCGGCCCCACACAAAATACAAGCTGGTAGCGGTTTTCATTTTTTTACAGCAAACGCTCGTTAATTTACCCGGTTTAGTACTATTCACTCCCGGGACCCGTTTTTCGGATTTTTCTTGTTTCTTTATTTTTAATGGTTATTAAGCTTCCATTAATACTTAATTATAGTTATTTATTCAAATATAATTTTTATGGGTCCGTTTGACCACTTAAAGTCACGTTTTCGGGCTTTCTCGAAAAACATGCTTTAGAACTCCGTTAGCATTTTAATCCATTATTTGGATCTGTTTTCTTTGGGAATCACTCCCGTATACTAATTAGGCCTAACTAAGCCTTAGGAATCCATCTCGGACCGTCTCCAGATCATATATATCTCTTATATTCATTTAACGCGCATTTTAGCGTTTTTCGCTTTTCAAGCATTTTCTCTTTTCTTTTGGTTTTACTCTCTTTACCAATACTCTTTAGGCACCATTAGGCCTTTAGCAATCCTATTAGAGTAATTTAATCACGATTTTTAGGTCCGGGGTATTAAAATCTACCCCCCTTAAGAACTTTGTCCTCAAAGTTGGTGAATCTTATATCGTTACTCTCATGGGCACGCTATGCCGAGGTTATAATACGTGTATAACCTTACAGACTCCACAAGTCAGTCTCATTTCACACTACACATACCACACACATATCACAGCATGTATATCAATCAAAAATACTCTTTATACTCTCTCCATGGAATCGGTCCGAAGACAAGAAGGCACTACAGTCCTCGAATCCATATTGAGTAATACACTACTGATCCCTCAGGTACCGGTCATGTTGGACACTTACGCTCTCTGGTCCACGGCCGTTTCATGACAAATGGGCACTTACCCTCTCTGGCCCACGGTCCCTTCGGTTCTGATCAAAACGTTACACATATACATATCCTCAGGCACTCTGGTTGACTCACTCAACACAAGATCGTCGCAGGGTACTCTCCCCGTCCCGCTGCCTTTGGAAAAATCACACACTGTCACCGCCCCAACCGGTCACTTAGGACCGCCGCACGTACGGTGCAATGGTTTCAAAACTAATACACGCCCACCGTTCTACCGGTCATCAAGACTTAAGGCTCAGCCATCGGCGAGTGATAGCGGTTTCAAAACCAGTTTTCGTTTCCATCTTCATACTTGAAGAAATTCCTTTACAAATTCTGTTTGGAAATTATTTTTGAAACATCACACAACTCCAAACCAAATTTATGGTAGCTGTATCTTTTCTTAGCATGATTACATGTGACCACTTATAGGGAGCTTTAAGAATCATCCAACCCTGATGTGATCAGCATCAGTGTTGAACTATCCTTCCACCCCAATTTGTGTTCGGTTTCCCTTGATCGCTAGCAGACTAAGTTCCACCTCCCACGTCAGTTTCAAACAATCAGATAGTCAAACATTTTCATTTTCTATCTTTTACTCTTTCTAGTCATACTCATAAACATTTCATTTTAATTTATCTCTAATTCCTAGAACTTAGGTCATCCGTCATTTCCAACTTACTTTGCTTACTTTACCTAAGTAACTCATGGTTCATTTCCTCAACTTGTTACTCAATTTACAACACACAACATAACAAATATAAAGGATGGAACTCACTCCATCAATCTTTCTCAAACAAACTCACCTAGGGAACTCACTCCCTACAAGGTTACACATCGGTTTCATACCGATTCATATTTATTATATCTCATGTCTAATCTCAATAGACATACACTATAGGGATTCTCTTTCCCCAGGAGTTTCTCTACTCCTCTTTTCATATTATTATATACACAATACTCGCATCTCTCATGCACAATACTCATACTTACACGATGAATGGGTATACATGTTTATGTAACATGAGGTCCAATCATCAAAATAATTCTTTTTGTGCTATGCACATAGTAGTTTACGCACCTATACGTAAAACATACTCTAAGCGGTTTCTCGCCCTACCCCCCTTAAAAGGGGTTACGCCCGCGTAACAGACCATATGTTATCACTGAACATTGGTTCACTAATTCAGGTATCATGAAGTGTTTTAACTTCAATACGGTTAACTAACTCATAATCGGGTTCAATTCTAGCCTCTAAGGCTTCAAGGCGTTAAGGATTAGCCATTTACTCAGATTGTCAGGTATACTTAACCTTTGAATTACGGTCCACAAGCTCCTGCTGCGTGACCTGATAACTACAGCTTACTCGCCCTTTTGGTGTTCTCAATGTATTATCCACTCCCTTTTGACTTGGGAATAAAGGTTCTCAATCGTCGCTAGGTATCTCTTACCTTATGCGAATTCGATGAGTTATAGCTTTCCTCTCCAATTCTCTTGAAATCTATTGCTGATAACACTGTATACTTTCGTGATTATTCACTTACCTTTTTCCGACTTACTATCGGTTGAGGTTAAGCTACTACTTGGTATGTAGTGCTTCCTCGTTTAATTTTTATGTTTGTTTACTTGTTTCTGTGCCAGAGTTTTTCATTCATACTTCTCTGCATTTACCATCCATCGATCCTGGGCCCTATGGGTTACTGCCCACGTTCCTCGTGCATCTTTGGCCAACGGTCGCACGGTTATTTCCTTATATTCTCGCTCAACAGGTTCCGTTGACAATTCTCAAGTTCCTAGCCATCCCATAAGATCATTACCGCACAAATGCAATACCAAAACACTCAGTCATACAGAGTGCAGAAGCGTAAACGCTTGGCAGTAAATCAACCATGAGATAGGAATGAACATGTCTCCTTTACTATCTTTTCTCATCAGCTTCATATCATTATCT
The DNA here is from genome assembly GCA_023374045.1 of Limonium bicolor. Taxonomy (NCBI): domain Eukaryota; kingdom Viridiplantae; phylum Streptophyta; class Magnoliopsida; order Caryophyllales; family Plumbaginaceae; genus Limonium; species Limonium bicolor. The sequence goes on along the minus strand of CM041781.1, from coordinate 116,590,711 downwards.
GATTATACTCTTACAATGGTCGCTTACTGTGTACCATGTTCTTATTCGTTTACATGGCATCCGCTACTGCTTTAGCTTCTGCTCAAGTACTCCCGCCATTTATACTCTGGCTTGCCATTCACTTGGAACACTGAAATATGCTACTCTATTGAATCTCTCTGCGCTTCTTGCGCATTGTTTACTCTGTGATTCATACTGCACACATACAGTGTTTACTACTAATCCGATTACTCTCTCGGTTTCCTTCCACTGCTATCAACGCCTTTCTATGCCCTATCTCTGTTCGACTTACTCCTTGGCAATTAGCACATGCTCAAGTTTCATTGCACCGCTCTAGCGGTTTCACATTACATTCATGGGTGGTAGCCTTTCTCTGGAAGATTCACGGAATTACCGCTCCATAGGCTCCACAATAACAAGTGGTGTCCCCACTCTAAGGTAGTGGTTCGTGCTCCACAATAACTCTTATGCCTTTATGCATATGTTTTACAACGTTTGGATCTACGAATTGTAGTTGGTTCTATCGGCTTACAAGCCACCTTGCCTCGAGTCATGCTCCATGCGGGCTGTTTATATAGGTTACTTCTTCCCTGTATGCAATTAAATGGTTAGGAGGTATTTCTGGGCTCTTTGATATGGTTGTCTCATCACACTTCCGTACATGGAAGGCCCTTTGTATTTTAATATAAGTCTATGCCCCTAAAGTATCTAAATATTAATTCATGCCTTCTGGTAATCTAGGGTATCCCGTGTTACGTGGGATCCCTTTGGGTTCTACCAGAGTGTTTAGTTTACACTGATGTTCTCAACACGATGTTTCGTTCAACTACTGTTGACTCCGGTACCCTTCAAGGATTGCTCCTGGGTGTTACTGAGTTATGCCATCACATCTGGCCTGAATTCATGGGTGTGTTCAGTTCTTTACACCGTCTTGCAATTGCATATAGTTTGAACTATCCCGTTTAGGGTTGTAGTATCTCCCATTATTGGGTAGATCCTTGGTACTTTTCCTTTACCTTCTTGGTCAGGTTGTCATTCTCTTCAGTGAAGTATACTGTGGGAACTGTATCCCGTTATCGAACATTAATATGTTCATTTTAGGTTTTGCCATATTACTTACGCTGATATACATTCCAGTTATTAGGTATCTCCTCCTCGTTTTCTAAGACGTATCCAATGTCTATGCTCATTACTCTGTGCTTCTTGCACTTATTAACGCTATATCCTTAGGTTTGTCACCACACTGCGTTCTTAACTCCCTTATCTTGGTAAGCTTCCTTGTGTTCTTCGATCATTCGAGGTGTCCAACTGTCTTGGTTTGAATTGGCTATTTCGTCCGTAGTATGGAGTGGGCTACTTCCCGTGTTCCGTACTCTACTTGTATACATACATGGAGTATCTTTTTGATACGTTACCACTTACCCGACTAACTCATAACTGGTCTGTCAGGCCCGCAAGCTCCTTCGGAGTGCGGTCGTCCCATGTCTCGTTTAGTACACCGTAGTGTCGGTCACACGCCTAAGTGAAGTATTCTTTTGCCAACTCCACTTAATTATTTAGTTCTATGCTCTACCTCGTTGCTCGTTCCCACATCTTTGCTATGGTTACCGAGGTTTAACTTATTTAGGCACTACTTCAGTAGTCCTATTCGGGTATGTCCCGTAATTATGCTCGTAGTTGTCTAAGCTATATCAGTTAAGTATTGCAACTTCTTTGGGTGTGGCAGGGTGGGTGTACCTACTCTTGACTAGGTTCTTAGTCGGTTATTATACCATTGGTGGTATTACTTAACTATGGCAGTCCGTTGACACGTGTCCCGGATCTCGTTAGTTCTTATGAGTCCGCCTTGTCGCACGATTGGTGCACCCTTCTTGCTTGCTCGACCAGCTGGGTTCTCGTGACTGCTAAGCATGTCACCCCAAGCTGCCACAGATTCTGGTCCCCTTGGATTAGGATTTCTCGACCTCACGCCATTGAGTGCGGTTATTGTCGTTCCAGCGGGATCCGTCTCTGGGGTTTCCGGTTCTCAGGATCTACCGAATGACAGGTTCTGGTTCATATTGAAATACTTAATAACAGCCAGATCGGGTTCCCCGTCTCTCTGGCGTTCTTTCCCGGGCTTTTAAATACGGGGGTTGTGGAGGGCGGGTTTGGTATTGTAGGTATCTAGAACATACTGGAAGTTCCTAACTAGCGCATCTATCATGCTACCACTCAACCCATAGCCCTAAGTTTCTAATCCCTATCTCGGTATTACCTAAGCTTGGTATTTCCAGTCATCAGAGTGATACTTCGCTCTGATACCATTTTTGTAACACCCCAACCGTTAATCTCGTCATTACCTCTTAAACCGTTACTAATTACTCCTACTCACGCAGTGGAACTCTAATTACAACGAGGGGTGAAACAACGCCGTTAGCCACCCATGTGGCTAACCAGGCCTTTCTTACATACCATAACGGTCTGATGAACTGGAACAACCGAATACACAATACTAATACTTTACTCAAATCATTTCTTTACTATACCGAGTCTACAATATATGGATGCCGACAACATATACGGTCTTACATCTCTTTCAAATACATAAGTAATTACAATCTAATTGTCCATGCTAACACCGACCCCGTCCTACTCTCGTACGGTTTCGTCTTCGGTGTACCTGCGAATAAAAAACGTTGCCCCTAGGGGCTCAGCTTAAAGCTGCATATGAAATTCGCATACCCCGAGCGCTAACCGGGGTACGCCGACTACTTTTGTTGGATATACATGGAGTCATTTTAGTCAAACAACATGCATCATAGCAATACAATGTATATGTGTATTACTCAAGGAATCTACATCCAATCACGGAACACAATTCCTAACTAACATAACAAGGTTGTTAGTTGGATCAGTTTACTCTTAGGCCTTGAGGGTTATACCTCACTATGCCTTGTTTACTCATTCAACATCTCACCCACTCTCTCGGGTTACTTATTCATATACACACCCATTCTCTTGGGCTACTCATTTTATACTCACCCATTCTCTCAGGTTACTTATACTCATTTTCTCACCCACGCTCTTGGGTTATTTGTACTCATTATCTCACCCACACTCTTGGGTTGTTTATACTCAAGCTCTTTTAGATTCTTGAGACACTGCAGGTCTCCTACGTCACGCTTGTTACTCTTATTACATACTTAGGCCAACACTCATGGCTCTCAAGCATAGTCTTACTTCCCCGGTTTCGACCCTACTCTGGTCTAGCATGGTGGGAAGGTTCAACTAGCTTCGGGACTCTCTCTTAGTTCCTAACTCCTTACATAGGTCCGACTACTCTCGGACTACTCTCATTCTCACACATCACTCTCGATGTTTCTAATGTCTTTGGGAACATTACTTAAGTTCGGTTAACCTTAGGTTTTAAGGGTTATCCATACATTTCACTTACTCATACTTTCGATATTTTCTTATATCAGGTAAAATACTCATATAGGAGGTCGACCATGTCTCAAGGGAGCTACTAATCCCTTAGGTCTCTTTACCTTCTTTACTAGTTCACATCTTCGAACTATCCTTAATCCTCTTGAAGGAGGAGTTTCACTTATCTTTCCACTCTCATTTGTTTCGTGGATTGTTTCAATATGGTTTTCTAACTGTTATCGGGTATTTACTCAACCCGTACTTCTCCTCACATTCTAGGGAGTTCATATGTAACACCCCATCCAACAACAAACACACTTAACGACAAACTGCAGCGGAAAACAAACGTCAACACATTACTTAACTTCTTGGTGTTACACGCCGTTAACCACCCACGCGGCTAACAAGGCTAATACATATACATTGTACCGGTCTGATGGGCTAAATTCCCGAGCGACTACACATTACTATCCCTTTCCATTAACAACAACAACAACATACACCTTTCAACTGTACCGAGTATTCACAAACTGATGCCGATAACAATCTCGGTCTTACTACACCTACTGTACATGTACAACTTAAAAGATTACCCATGTACAACGACTACCCCGTCCTACTCTCGAACGGCTTCCTGCTCTTTGTACCTGAAATAGGAAAAGAAGAGAAAGGGTGGCCCCCAAGGGGCTCAGCACCTTTGCTGGTATGGTAATCCCGCAACCCACATGCTACCGGGCCACGCACAACTAATTGTCGTCTTAGCATGCGATTGATTATATTTAAATCATGCATGCAACTGTAAACACACAACACATAACATTTCGCCTCAATGGGCTCAACAAACGGATAATACATCCTTACTTGATAAGTCACTCATGGTATTCATTATCCCTAGAGTGTTCCTCCTCTAATGGAGCTACTTCCTTAATAGACGACACTTACCCTTAAATCGGGTTATCCTTAAACGCCTCTTATCACAAACTGGGATTCATTTCCATGATCCACACACTCCATATCTTACAACATATATCATTCCTCACATAACAAAACATAACAACACTTTTCACGTTTCGACGTGCACATAATAACATCGCAATAGGAATTGCATTACAACAACATCACATAACATACGGGAACGGTCCTCTTAGGAACCGACCCAAACATAGTTAATTCACTGGTGAGCCTAGAGAATGGTGTCACCCTCATGGTAAGCTCGTTATACAACAACAACAACACTCATTACCGTCCTAATAGTCGGACGAGTAACTTAAGTTAAGATGGTTCGGGTTTGGTGGCCCGAACACACCACACAAACACATGTTCCCCCTAAACCGATCTTAAGTCAGAATAGCTAAGCTTTGGAATAAGCTAATGGGAGATCATAACCCGTGTGGGAAACAACCATAACAAAGAGAAGGGTAAGGCTAAGAAGGATACCCTCTCCCAAACAACGCGCGACCAGCCAAACCGGATTCCTCACCACTGTTAGTACATACTTACTTTAAGATATTAGTTAGAACCCCACTATGGAGTCTATCACATCTACACACCATACAGTATTACAACTGGGTTCAACACACAAGGGAGATCCCTACATTCACATACACATATCACACAATTAACACACGCATAGCCGTGGTTAGAACGTCCCATGGTTAGGGTCGTTTAATCCGAATACCGAACTCTCATGTGATCCTAGACTCAGTTAACTAAGGTTAACACTTCCGAGGTTAAATGGTATCGGAGTTGAACACGCCACATAAATGAATTACTGTAAACTCATTACATGTTTTATCTTACAACGTGGCAAACATACAGAAAAACACATTGGCATACAAGCCGGTGTAATCCGGTAGGACACAGGTTGCAAGAAAACCATACCTGTCACCGGAGTCCACTTTACCATGTCCACTTATGTTCCTCGAGCAATTCTCGAACAACTGACAACATTACATGTATTTTTATTAACATCGGGGTAACATGATTGTTTAAAGTCTAATGCTTATAACTTTTCCCCGTTAACTTAGTTACATAACTTCACTTTTTAACTTGTTTTACTTTTACATTTTAATACAACCTTTCCCCCACTAAATTGTCATTATAACTCACTTAACATGTCCTTAACATTCTTATAACATCATTACTTAGTAATCACCATTTTTAGGCAACTTTTCCCACCTTAAAACAAAGTTTTTGGTCCATACAGTGGCCTGTCCGAACTTGTGTCCGGACTTCCCAAGTTCGGACACAAGTCGAGACTCAAAACTGAATACAGACGCTTGTCCAAACTTGTGTCCGGACTTCCCAAGGTCGGACTCAAGTCGAGACTCTGGAAATTTTTACGCAACAGGCCTGTCCGAACGTCCATGTCCGGACGGATGTTCGGACAAGGCAAAACACTCATTTTCTAAGCCTTTAAGCACTTAACCAATTTCACCAAACTTCTCCTAAAGCCTCATAATGTTTCCTAACATCATTTGGCACATCAAACACACCTTTAGCCATGTGCTAAACTCTTTAAATCACTCACCAAAACCATCTTATCATTCACAAATTTCTTACAAAATTCCTAGCACTTGGGATGTTTCCTCCTTAAGATTTCTAAGTGGTAGTTCACTAATAATGACCACTACACCAAGGTGTTTCCTCTACACCTTAACATCATCTCTCAACTTCTTTTCTTACTAACTAAATCTCCTTTTCACAACTTCTTAAAATTCCTTACTCAAAACCCTTACCTAAACATCATTCCCTCCTTATTCATCAACATTACCTAAACCTTAAACAAACTTCTCCAAGACTTTATTACATCCTAAAACACTCATTGAATTCCTAGAACTTCCAAGACAATACCAAAGTCCTTGTAGCACTTTAGAACACCTTAAAAACATGTTTTCTTCCTTAGTAACATTTATCCTTTCCTAACATATCCTAGTTCACCAAAGTTCATTTAAGCACTTACAACTCCTTATACATTATACAAATTTTGCCATGGGTTCTCTTAGTACATCATCATTCCAAAACTCATGGTTTTCACCATTAAACATTCAAGAACACCTAAATCCATCAATAGTATTCTCACACACATAACTTCACCAAATTTACACTACATCACAATATAGTGCATAAACTTAAATTGCTTGGCACTTAGGCCCTTAAATAACATGGCTCTTAGGCCCTTAAATAACATAAACTTTAAACACTGAATTTCCCACATAAATATTGCCTTTGACCTGCAATTACATACAACAACACTTATTCCCTTTAATAATCTCCTTAAGAACATTTTACTAGGTCTTTCACCATTGGCTCCTTAGGTATTTTATTAAGCAAATCAAGCTCATTTTCCTAAGGCACTTAAACTACATTGAGATAGCTTGTTTACCTCTTTTTCCTCACAAACTTCTTTCTTGTTTCCTTGTAAAACCGGTAGGGTGTTTAGTTGTTTGTCAACTTCTATACAATGTACAAATAATAGAATGAGTATTCAAGCATTATGCTTCATCTCATTATAAACCCTAGTTACACATATTGTTTTAACACATTAAGGTAATTGTTTTACCTTGGAATTGGAAGAGAACATGAATAAGTATCAAGAGAGGACTCCTCTTAGCCCTTGGAAGATTCAAATGAAGCTAAAACAAGCAAGGTGAAAACACCATTGTGAGGTGAATTTTCGGACATCATATAAACATGGAGGAAACATGGATTTTCTTTGAGTTTCCTTACCTTGAAGCAAAGGAGAACAATAATGTGTGAAAAGGTGAGCTCAAGCTCCTTCAATGGTGAATCTCCATGGCACCAAAATTGAGTTCTTGAAGATTTGAAAAGGTAGAAATGTAGAGCTTGGTCTAACTAGAAGAAAGGTGGTCTTGAAATTAAATTTGGATCATGAAGCTAGAAGTTACAAGTGAAAGAAGATGGAGAATGGTATGGTTTGCTGTAGCAAAACCGATGGAGTTTGGGAGAAGATGAAGAAGGCTACGGTGGGTGTGAGTGGGAAAGAAAGAATGAAGATTGGAATTGCTTTTGGAAGATATTTACATGTTATAAAGGTAACTTCTACTTTTCACTTACTTTTCCTTCTTTCTTTAATTTTTACTAGCTCATGGTGGTGAGTCACCACATAATAAAACCGGCCCCCATATAATTAGAAGGGTGTTTTGGTCTTTGTTGACCAATTAACTTACTTATAATAACATATGTTACAAACTAGCTTATAAAAGTTACTATTCATAAAAACAAGGCACATAGAAGTGAAATTTTTGATTTCCCATTGATATAGACTTCTAAATGTGATACTAAATATTACACATGTTAATTAAAGAGTAAGGATGGACATTTAGCCATTCAAAACTCATTTACAAGACAATTTTTCAAAAACGTGCTTTAAGACTCCTTAAAGCACTTTTTGTGTTTTAACTTGTTTTCAAGCTTGGTTTTCTTTGGTAATTTATTTAATATGCTCACTAACATATTTATAAGGTATAGGTATAACCATCAAGTCTTATACAAATTTATCCCAAGCTTAGAGCACATTTTTGCTCTTATTGACTTTAAGGTATTTTCTTGTGTTTTATTTGGTTTAACTGACTACCAAGGTTTCCTAAGGACTTAATTAGCCCTATTAAATCATAATTGAATATTATTAAGTCTTGGTAGGCTCTTTGGGTCCTAACCAAGTTCACTCATAGCTTAGAGCATGTTTTTGCTCAAACTGTATCTTAGTGCTTTATTGCATTTACTATGGTTTAAATTGTTCACTAATGTTTCTAAGGCACTTTTTAGCCTTTACATACCATAGTTTAATATTTAAACAATATATCAGGGTTTGGGGTATTTCAATCTACCCCCCTTAAAAGAACTTCGTCCTCGAAGTTTACACTTCCCACACATCTTGGATTAGAATATGGGGATTACTTATAGAAATAAAACTTCCATAACCAAACACACTTTACATCACAACCTCGGACTTAATGGTCCGGGTAACACATTCACATCCATACCTAACATAACATATTCACATGATAACCTCGGACTCAATGGTCCGGGTATCTTAACAACATTTACACATACATAACTACCCTTAGACTCTCTGGTCTTGGGTAACATAACAACATTTAGACACATAGGTCTATGTAACACAACACATTTAGACTCATAGGTCTTGATAGCATACACTTTAGGAAATCAAAGTCAAAATAACATTTATTACACATACCACACAACATGTCATAGCATGTATAGCAATCAAAAATATCTTTGATATACACTGTGATCCCGCAGAACCCGGTCGCGATGGACACCTTCCGTCCCCGTGCCTTTGGGAGATCAAAACAATCACTTAAATTTGAAAAAAAAATTTGTGAGGTTAAGTAAGAAAACTTTAATTATGTCAAGTATTTATCGATGCTTTATAAATACCAATCCAAAATCCTTTTTGAAAACACATACAACTCCAAGTCCAACTTATGCTCTTTGTTTCTTTTCTTAGCGTGGTTATTTGTGACCACTTATAGGGAGCTTCAAGAATCATCCAACCCTGATGTGATCAGCATCAGTGTTGAACTATCCTTCCACCCCAATTTGTGTTCGGCTTCCCTTGATCGCATGCAAATCAAGTTCCACTTCCCACTTCATTTTCAAGCATCAAATAAATCACTCATTTCCAATTTTCTATCTTTTAAATCATTCTAGTCATGATCATAACATCTCCAAGGGATAGAACTCCGTCTATCAGTTATTTCCATACACTTTAATGTTGTTACCTAGGGAATCTTATTCTCACTAGGTTCTATGTCGGTATCATGCCCTTTCATGAATCACTATATAATATATATATACACATATATTTTATCAAAATACAACACACAGTTTCACATTTACACACCGTCGGGGTTTTGTTCCCCCGGGAGTTTCTCTACTCCCACACTTGTACTATCACACACAATTGTTAACAAATACACACACTTACCACAATGGTATTCGCATCTTCTGTGCGCAATTACCCCAATTAAACCATGACTGAATGCGTATGTTTACATAACACACACACCAATCATCGAAAAAAATTATTTTGTGCTATGCACAACATAAATCACGTACACTTGTACGGTAATACACACTAAGTGGTTTTGCGCTCTACCCCCCTTAAAAGGGATTACGCCCACGTAATCAATCACTTAATCATTGGTTCAAAACGTTCTGTCGCCGTGAAGTACTTCAACATTCACGCGGTCTATTACACAATGGATTCTGATTAGAGGATCTTAACCATATTGGCGGTTTAGTTCCTAAACCAAGAATTCTCATTGGAGTTTGTTTAAAATCTTAGTTGTTTCGATTCTGGCCTGTTAGGCTTCTAGGCGTTAATAATTAGCCATTTACTCATATTCACTATGTACATTCAACACTTGAATCACTGGCTCACTAGTTTCTGCTGCGAAACTCTAATAACTGTAGAGCTTAGTTGCCCCATTTATTATTCTTACTGTATTGTACATCCTCAATTGTCACCTTCATCTTGGTAACAATGGTTTCTCAACCGACGCGTGGTATCTCTTACCGTTAGCGAATTCGGTGAGTTATAAACTTTCCATCCACTTCCATATCAATTTACTGTGTATACAGTTATGTATTTCACACTGATTGACTTGTTCCCTTCCGACTTACTGTCGGTTGAGATTGAGCTACTACCTAGTGTGTAGTGCTCTCTCAGCTATTTACAACATTTGGGGTATATTCCATACCGATATTTGGCAGTTAGTGCTACTGTAGTCACTTACTGTTAATCATGTCTCCACATTCGGTTTTGTACAAGTACTCTTTTATTGGTGCGGCCTTGCATTTCCTATGCATCGGCAATTATAACATTATTCTTCCACAATTAACATGTTTCCAATTCCTAGCTATCCCATTCGATCATTACTGCGCAAGTGCAATACCAAAACACTCAGTCATACAGAGTGCAGAGGTGTAAACTCTTGACAGTAAATCTCTTATGCGATTCGCCATGGAATTCACACTGAGTTCCTCATCACATAGTACCTACCACTGGCTTATTGCCCAGTCTGTTTAACATCACTTACCTTGCATCTCTACTGAGTTTAACTCATAACTGGTCTTATCTGCCACATCATTATTCAACAACACTTATACAACGGTCGCTTACTGCGCACCGTGCTTATTGTGTAACACTAACTTACATGGTATTTACTGTCACATTAACTTCCACACATATACTTACATCATTCGTATTTTGGTTCATCACTCATTTGGATGACTACTGAATGCTCCTTGAGCATCGATCATTCGAGTCACAAGCCGGCATTATTCAGCTTGGTGTTTCACTTTATACACACATACTACTAAGCTAACTGCTCTCTTTCAATAATAACATCGTCCATCCTTAACATATTTCTTGAACTTGATTCACATAACTACCGCTCCCGCGGTCTCACAATATCGAGAGGTATCCCCACTCTTAATGTAGTGGTTCGTTTTCCACTCTATTCACTTATATAACATAAACTTCTGCAATCAATCTAATTTACATAACACATTTTATTTGTGGCCTATAAGCCTTATTTGCCTTGAGCCGCGCTCATTGTAGGCTGTCCACACACATGTACTTCTCTGTACAACATTACATGGTATGGATGTTATATTGAGCTCCATGACAAGGTCGTTGCATTCCGTCTCCTTTCATGGGATGCCCCTTAGGCTTGTCAGTCCGTCTCCTGACAACTTATGTCTAATCTGGGTGTTAGTTTCAACCCTGGTGCTTCTGTCATGCCATTTCGTGCAACAATTACTGATGCGAACACCCTTTAAGGATTGCTCCTGGGTGTTACTAAGTTATGCCTTTACATTTAGTTCACACTTATTGGTACATTCAGTTAGCCACGCCTTTTGCGTTCTTAACTGGTTATTATCTTCTTCTGTGAAGATCAACATTTCCTGATAGTGTAGGTACTCATTCTGGGAGTTTCATCCCGTTCATTGCACATTAATGTGTCCACATTAGGCATCTGCTTGCCATGTACAGGCTGGGTCACCATTCCAGCTATCATGTTTATCCCTGAGGATCCTTAAGACGTATAAGATGTCTTTACATTACAGTTAGTGCACTTCGCACCTCCTGACTCTTAAACATTTCCTTAAAAATGAATTCACTAATTCCTTTAGTCTAGTTATCTTAACTGAGTTTCATAACTTCAACCATTCATGGTAGTCCTTAGCTCTCGTTTGACTTATACTGCTGACCGTAGTACGGAGTCGACTACTTCCCGTGTTTCGGACTCTACTCGTATACATATGTGGGGTACCCTACTGATACATTACTACTTACCCAACTAACCCATAAGTAGGTCTGTCAGGCCCACAAGCTCCTATCGGAGTGCGGTCGTCCCACATTACAGTTGGTACACTTGTAGTGTCCGTCACACGCCTAGGTGAAGTATTATATTGTCAACTCCCTTATATTGTCCCTTGACAATATACATTCCGTGCTTCCCGAACTTAATTGAGGGAAAGTTTATCCACTGTTGTATCTTTTATCAATTGTCCTTGGTTTTACTGGTTTGGTTCTTAAAAGAAGGTAGAAAGAAGCATTGGTTTGAAAGAAAATTTTGGTTTTGAAAGAAAGAGTTTGGATAAATCTGGGTTTGAAAGAAAATTTTCATGGTTTCACAACATTTTCTTACCTTAACCAAGTCTAGCTTCTTGCTGATTGGTGTACTTACAATTACAGAGGTTAGGCTAACAGGCCCTTCCACTGTTATGCCGATCACATTTAACTTTATGGTACTTTACCAAGTACTTTGTAGTGGTTATAAATTTCCCGAACAGCCCTGTTATAGCAGCACTTGCTATGGCAAGTGCGCCATGCTAACTGGCTATCGGTTCAACACATACCGGTTGTGGTATTGTTCTTACCCGCACTATCATCAGTGGCCTTGTTGGCCCTCACTGACCTTACTGTCTTGATAATAACTCCTCTAGGTGACTTCTCACTGTCTTCACATGATGATCATCAACTAGGGTGTTTCCCATTCTGGGAGACCCCTTTTACTTAGTATTGTATCCTCTTTGTAGCCCGTTCCACGTATTTGTCATGGTTGTTGAGACTTGTCTCTTGTTTGGGCACTACGTTGTAGTTCCCTTGTCGGTTCGTATACCGTTGGTGTATTATTTATCAACTGTGGTCCCGTAGACACTCGTCTCGGGTTGTATTAATCCACTTCTTGCCTGTTGCACGGTCGGTGCGTTGCAAGCTGGTCATCCTCGACTACTCGGCATGTCGACCTAGGTTGCCGGAAATTCTATTCTCTTATACACAAGATTCTTCATTCCTTGCTATTAAATGCGGTGAACATTGTTCAGATGGAAACCGTCTCCGGGATTCCCAGCTTTCGGGATCTACCGTATGACAGGTTCTCCATATCTTTAAAGGTATTTAATAACAGCCAGATCGGGTATTCCCGAGTAAGAGTGGACTTCCATCTCTCTGGCGTTGTTTCCCCAAGTTATATACAGGGATTGTGGAGGGCGGGATGGATATTGTAGGTTTCCAGTACACACTGGTAATACCTAACTGGGGTATCTCTCACGCTATCACTCAACCCTTAACCCAGAGTACTAAAATCCTAACTCGGTACTTCCTAAGCTCGGTAATTCAGTCATCAGAGCAATACTTCGCTCTGATACCACTTTTTGTAACACCCCATCAAACAACAAACACACTTAACAACAAACTGCAGCGGAAAACAAACTTCAACACATTACTTAACTTCTTGGTGTTACACGCCGTTAACCACCCACGCGGCTAACAAGGCTAATACATATACATTGTACCGGTCTGATGGGCTAAATTCCCGAGCGACTACACATTACTATCCCTTTCCATTAACAACAACAACAACATACACCTTTCAACTGTACCGAGTATTCACAAACTGATGCCGATAACAATCTCGGTCTTACTACACCTACTGTACTGTACAACTTAAAAGATTACCCATGTACAACGACTACCCCGTCCTACTCTCGAACGGCTTCCTGCTCTTTGTACCTGAAATAGGAAAAGAAGAGAAAGGGTGGCCCCCAAGGGGCTCAGCACCTTTGCTGGTATGGTAATCCCGCAGCCCACATGCTACCGGGCCACGCACAACTAATTGTCGTCTTAGCATGCGATTGATTATATTTAAATCATGCATGCAACTGTAAACACACAACACATAACATTTCGCCTCAATGGGCTCAACAAACGGATAATACATCCTTACTTGATAAGTCACTCATGGTATTCATTATCCCTAGAGTGTTCCTCCTCTAATGGAGCTACTTCCTTAATAGACGACACTTACCCTTAAATCGGGTTATCCTTAAACGCCTCTTATCACAAACTGGGATTCATTTCCATGATCCACACACTCCATATCTTACAACATATATCATTCCTCACATAACAAAACATAACAACACTTTTCACGTTTCGACGTGCACATAATAACATCGCAATAGGAATTGCATTACAACAACATCACATAACATACGGGAACGGTCCTCTTAGGAACCGACCCAAACATAGTTAATTCACTGGTGAGCCTAGAGAATGGTGTCACCCTCATGGTAAGCTCGTTATACAACAACAACAACACTCATTACCGTCCTAATAGTCGGACGAGTAACTTAAGTTAAGATGGTTCGGGTTTGGTGGCCCGAACACACCACACAAACACATGTTCCCCCTAAACCGATCTTAAGTCAGAATAGCTAAGCTTTGGAATAAGCTAATGGGAGATCATAACCCGTGAGGGAAACAACCATAACAAAGAGAAGGGTAAGGCTAAGAAGGATACCCTCTCCCAAACAACGCGCGACCGGCCAAACCGGATTCCTCACCACTGTTAGTACATACTTACTTTAAGATATTAGTTAGAACCCCACTATGGAGTCTATCACATCTACACACCATACAGTATTACAACTGGGTTAAACACACAAGGGAGATCCCTACATTCACATACACATATCACACAATTAACACACGCATAGCCGTGGTTAGAACGTCCCATGGTTCGGGTCATTTAATCCGAATACCGAACTCTCATGTGATCCTAGACTCAGTTAACTAAGGTTAACACTTCCGAGGTTAAATGGTATCGGAGTTGAACACGCCACATAAATGAATTACTGTAAACTCATTACATGTTTTATCTTACAACGTGGCAAACATACAGAAAAACACATTGGCATACAAGCCGGTGTAATCCGGTAGGACAGGTTGCAAGAAAACCATACCTGTCACCGGAGTCCACTTTACCATGTCCACTTATGTTCCTCGAGCAATTCTCGAACAACTGACAACATTACATGTATTTTTATTAACATCGGGGTAACATGATTGTTTAAAGTCTAATGCTTATAACTTTTCCCCGTTAACTTAGTTACATAACTTCACTTTTTAACTTGTTTTACTTTTACATTTTAATACAACCTTTCCCCCACTAAATTGTCATTATAACTCACTTAACATGTCCTTAACATTCTTATAACATCATTACTTAGTAATCACCATTTTTAGGCAACTTTTCCCACCTTAAAACAAAGTTTTTGGTCCATACAGTGGCCTGTCCGAACTTGTGTCCGGACTTCCCAAGTTCGGACACAAGTCGAGACTCAAAACTGAATACAGACGCCTGTCCGAACTTGTGTCCGGACTTCCCAAGGTCAGACACAAGTCGAGACTCTGGAAATTTTTACGCAACAGGCCTGTCCGAACGTCCATGTCCGGACGGATGTTCGGACAAGGCAAAACACTCATTTTCTAAGCCTTTAAGCACTTAACCAATTTCACCAAACTTCTCCTAAAGCCTCATAATGTTTCCTAACATCATTTGGCACATCAAACACACCTTTAGCCATGTGCTAAACTCTTTAAATCACTCACCAAAACCATCTTATCATTCACAAATTTCTTACTAAATTCATAGCACTTGGGATATTTCCTCCTTAAGATTTCTAAGTGGTAGTTCACCAATAATGACCACTACACCAAGGTGTTTCCTCTACACCTTAACATCATCTCTCAACTTCTTTTCTTACTAACTAAATCTCCTTTTCACAACTTCTTAAAATTCCTTACTCAAAACCCTTACCTAAACGTCATTCCCTCCTTATTCATCAACATTACCTAAACCTTAAACAAACTTGTCCAAGACTTTATTACATCCTAAAACACTCATTGAATTCCTAGAACTTCCAAGACAATACCAAAGTCCTTGTAGCACTTTAGAACACCTTAAAAACATGTTTTCTTCCTTAGTAAAACATTTATCCTTTCCTAACATATCCTAGTTCACCAAAGTTCATTTAAGCACTTACAACTCCTTATACATTATACAAATTTTGCAAAGGGTTCTCTTAGCACATCATCATTCCAAAACTCATGGTTTTCACCATTAAACATTCAAGAACACCTAAATCCATCAATAGTATTCTCACACACATAACTTCACCAAATTTACACTACATCACAATATAGTGCATAAACTTAAATTGCTTGACACTTAGGCCCTTAAATAACATAGCTCTTAGGCCCTTAAATAACATAAACTTTAAACACTGAATTCCCACATAAATATTGCCTTTGACCTGCAATTACATACAACACACATATTCCCTTTAATAATCTCCTTAGAACATTTTACTAGGTCTTTCACCATTGGCTCCTTAGGTATTTTATTAAGCAAATCAAGCTCATTTTCCTAAGGCACTTAAACTACATTGAGATAGCTTGTTTACCTCTTTTTCCTCACAAACTTCTTTCTTGTTTCCTTATAAAACCGGTAGGGTGTTTAGTTGTTGTCAACTTCTATACAATGTACAAATAATAGAATGAGTATTCAAGCATTATGCTTCATCTCATTATAAACCCTAGTTACACATATTGTTTTAACACATTAAGGTAATTGTTTTACCTTGGAATTGGAAGAGAACTTGAATAAGTATCAAGAGAGGACTCCTCCTAGCCCTTGGAAGATTCAATGAAGCTAAAACAAGCAAGGTGAAACACCATTGTGAGGTGAATTTTCGGACATCATATAAACATGGAGGAAACATGGATTTCTTTGAGTTTCCTTACCTTGAAGCAAAGGAGAACAATAATATGTGAAAAGGTGAGCTCAAGCTCCTTCAATGGTGAATCTCCATGGCACCAAAATTGAGTTCTTGAAGATTTGAAAGGTAGAAATGTAGAGCTTGGTCTAACTAGAAGAAAGGTGGTCTTGAAATTAAATTTGGATCATGGAGCTAGAAGTTACAAGTGAAAGAAGATGGAGAATGGTATGGTTTGCTGTAGCAAAACCGATGGAGTTTGGGAGAAGATGAAGAAGGCTACGGTGGGTGTGAGTGGGAAAGAAAGAATGAAGATTGGAATTGCTTTGGAAGATATTTACATGTTATAAAGGTAACTTCTACTTTTCACTTACTTTTCCTTCTTTCTTTAATTTTTACTAGCTCATGGGTGAGTCATCACATAATAAAACCGGCCCCCATATAATTAGAAGGGTGTTTTGGTCTTTGTTGACAATTAACTTACTTATAATAACATATGTTACAAACTAGCTTATAAAAGTTACTATTCATAAAAACAAGGCACATAGAAGTGAAATTTTGATTTCCCATTGATATAGACTTCTAAATGTGATACTATATAGTACACATGTTCATTAAGAGTAGATGGACATTTAGTGTAACACCCCAACCGTTAATCTCGTCATTACCTCTGAAACTGTTACTAATTACCCTACTTACGCAGCGGAACTCTAATTACAACGAGGGGTGAACAACGCCGTTCGCCACCCTGTGGCTAACCAGGCCTTTTACTACCGTGACGGTCTGATGAACTGGAACACCCGAGTACTTCATACAAATACAATACTCAATTCAATATCTCAACTATACCGAGTCTACACTATACGGATCCGATAACATACTCGGACTTACACCTCATTTAATGCATAAGTATTTCCGAGTCAACTACCCACGCTTCATACTGTCCCCGTCCTACTCTCTCGAACGGTGGTCAGCTTCAAGTACCTGCACACTAAAAACGTTCCCCTAGGGGGTCAGCTTTCCCGCTGCGCATGAAATTCACATATACCGCGTGCTAACCGCGGTACGCCGCACTTTGGTCGGGTATACATGGAGTTCATTTTAATCAACAAATGCATCATGGCAATACAATAGATATGTATATCCACAAGGAATCTACCTCCAATCACGGAACACGATTCCTAACTAACATAGCTTGTTGGTTAGTGGTAACTGGTTACTCTTAGGCATTGAGGGTTATTCCTCACTATGCCTTGTTTACTTATCAATACCTCACCCCGCTCTCTCGGGTTACTTATTCGTATACACACCCATCCTCTTGGGCTACTCTTCTTATACTTACCCATTCTCTCGGGTTACCATACATATTCTCACCCTTTCTCTCGGGATTTATACTCATTTTCTCACCCACACTCTTGGGTTATTCATACTCAAGCTCTTGGGATTCTCGAACACTACAGGTCTCCTAATCACGCTTGTTACTCTCTTTACATACTTAAGCCAAAACTCATGGCTCTTCTAGCATAGTCTTACTTCCCCGTTTCGACCCTACTCTGGGTCTAGCATGTGGGAAGGTTCACTAGCTCACGGAACTCTCTCTTAGTTCCTATCTCTTTACTTAGGTCCGACTACTCTCGGGACTCTCACATTCCCATATACTCCTCTCTCGGAGTTAGAATATTATCAGTATATTAGTCTAGAAGCATCATTCTCGATGTTCAAATGACTTAGGGAACATTACTCAAGTTTGGTTAATCTTAGGTTTTAAGAGTTACCTTTACAATACTTACTCATCCGTCGGTTATATTCTTATACCGGGTAAACCCTCTTATAGGAGGTCGACCATGTCTCAAGGGGTTACTAATCCCCTAGGTCTCTTTTACCTTCCTATAAGTTCCATTATTGGATTAACTTCAATCCCTCGATGGATGGTTCATTTCTCTCACTCATCTTATTTCGTGGATTGTTTCAGTAAGGTTTCTAACCGCTATCGGGTATTTACTCAACCCGTACATCCTCACGTTCTAGGGAGTTCATATGTTTGCGTTATCGTTATACTTTAATGCGATAGCTTGTGTGTGTTTGCATATTTCGTTATCATACGCCTCGTTCCGTTCTACGATTCTAGCCGATCGTTACTCACTATGAGTCGGTCTTTACACTATGTTAGACCACACCGGCATACTAGTATGTTGTTCATTCAACATACAACAAGACATTCATAATCAAACAAGGGATTATTTTCATGCTTTAGTCTTGATTAAGCCGGCACACAACACACAAATCAAGTACTCGGTTAGCATACGGGGCATGAGAAATCATACTTTCACGGGGTTTTTTACTTTACCGTGGCATCTCACCATGCTCGGTCACGCACGACTCTCTGATACTGTTCAAACATTATTATTAATACTAAGATCACACGGAACATAATTAAATGTTATTCCGTAGTTACCCCTTATCCCGTTATCTTGGTTTCACTCTTGTTCATTTGAGTTCTCATTATCAAAACTTCTAACACTTTCACACTTCCTAGGGCCTTTACATGTCACCAAACAAGGCCTTAACATCTATAACATCATTAACATTCAATCCCCCATCATTTACAACCTTTAAAATACTCTCTGTAGGTTTCTGGGGGTGGTCCGGGACTTGGTCCATACCCTAAGTCCCGGACCAACTCATTAAATAACTCCGGGTGAAAAACAACACCTGGTCCGGGACCTTGTCCTGGGGTATAGTCCCGGACCAAAGCAGGGGGTGTGTTCTCGGCATAGAAATAGGGGGTGATCCGGGTCCTTGTCCATGGACTAGGTCCCGGACCCTGCTACAACCTGAAACAGACATTATTTTTCACCCCCATTTCAACCCTTAATCCACACTCAATCTTTCCCTATCTTTCCACAAGATTTCTACATGTTTAATCACCTTTAATCATGCTCTAAACCCCTTCAAATCATGGGTTAAACCCTTACTCAAATTCTTGCCCAAAATCACAATTTGCATTCTCCCTTTTGCACTAATGCACACTTGTGCATTTTCTAACCTCTCTTGACACTTGCATTTATGTTCTCTCTCATTTAACCATTCCAAAACTTCCAAGATAATGCACACCTCATACCAAGTTCCAAGACTCACTCTTAAAGCCTAAAATCTTCTTTGTTTTCTAAAAACTCCTAAGGCACTTACACAACCTCTTTTGCTACAGATTTTTGCACAAATCTCTCATCTTTGAACAAGCATTCCTATGGTGGTTTACTAACTCATTTCAATATCCATACATACCTAGCCATTCCTAGGTTATTCTCCACACAAATCATCACTTAAACCACTTAGATTACCACATAAATTTTGCCATAACTTGGCTACTTTCTTAGCATTCTCACCACAATCAAATCAGCCCACACACAATCTTCACTCCTGTTTCATCAAGCATCAACAACTACATTAATTTCCCACTTGTTCACACATAAGTATTAGTTTAGACTCAAGCTTAATTCCCACACTCAAGCAACATTAAAACAGCTTCATTCATCATTAAATTGTAGTATCTCAACTACAATAATACAAGGTCATCCACACCACTTACAAAAATCTGTTTTGCAAGAAGATAAACTAACTCAAGGTGAGTTTTTACCTTGTTTTTTTCTGTTTTCTTTCTCTTCCTCCTCTTTCTCTTGCTCTCCCTTTCTCTTCTTGTTTTCCTCACCACACAAGGGCTATTGATTGCCAACTACAATCACCGCCCATTACACACATTCAACCATCAATTTATTTTTCCTCCACACAAAGACTAGTACTTCAAGAACTAGTTTTTAGGCTCTAGCTTAGATATTACCTTAGAAAGTCCAAGAGGTTAGCTTGGCAATCAATTGAAGGAGTTTCCAACAGCCCACAAGAGCAAGGTGCCATCGGCTGAAATGGGGAAAATTTTCAACGTGGAGGATTTTCCCCAAAATGTAAGAACAAGCTTGAAATGGTCCAAACACTTACTTATTAATACCTTAAGGCATTAAGGAAGAGAAGAAGGGTTGAAACCAACTCTTCAAACTTCAAAAGCTCCAACGTCAATGGAGATGAAGGTGGAGGAATCAAGACTTTGCTGGGTGGAAATCGAAGCTCTCGCCGATACGAATCTAGCGGTATAATTTTTGTGTGATTTGGTGGAGAAATGAGTGAATGGGAGGAGGAAGAAGATGGCTGTTGCTTGCTCTTTGAAATCGCCATTTACAGAGGCAAGGAAGGAGGAGCTCGATTTGGAAGGAGGGAGATCGTGAGTGAGGAGAAAAGAAGAGGTGAGAGAGTAAGTAAATTACTTTTTACTATTCCCCTTTATTACTTTCACTTTTCTTTCTTCCTTTCTTATTTATTTACTAGCTTAGAGTGTGTGTGAGTGGGTGACTCACTAAATAAAACCGGCCCCACTAAATTAGTAAGCTGGAGCGTTTTTCGTTTTCTTACAGAAAACGCTCGTTATTTTACCCGGTTTGGCACTATTCACTAACCGGGCCCGTTTTTTGGATTTTTCTCGTTTCTTTATTTTTAATGGCTATTAAGCTTCCATTAATACTTAATTATAGTTATATAATCAACTATAATTTTTACGGGTCCATTTGACCACTTTAAGTCACGTTTTCGGGCTTCCTCGAAAAACGTGCTTTAAAACTCCGTTATCGTTTTAATCCATTATTTGGATCCGTTTTCTTCGGGAATCATTCCCGTATACTTATTAGGCCTAACTAAGCCTTAGGAATCCATCTCGGACCCTCTCGAGATCATATATCTCTTATACTTATTTAACGCACATTTTAGCGTTTTTCGCTTTTCAAGCGCTTTCTCTTTTCTTTTGGTTTTATTCTTTTTACCAATACTCTTTAGGCACCATTAGGCCTTAACAATTTTATTAGAGTAATTTAATCGCCATTTTTAGATCCGGGGCATTAAAATCTACCCCCCTTAGGAACTTTGTCCTCAAAGTTGATGAATCTAGGTGGTTACTCTCATGGCATTCAATGCCAAGGTTATAGTACATGTATAACCCTACTGACTCCACAAGTCAGTCTCATTTCATACTACACATACCACACACATATCACAGCATGTATAGCAATCAAAAATACTCTTTTTACTCTCTCCATGGAATCGGTCCGAAGACAAGAAGGCACTACAGTCCTCGAATCCATGTTGAGTGATATACTACTGATCCCTCAGGTACCGGTCACGTTGAACACTTACTCTTTCTGGTTCACGGCCGTTTCATGACAAATGGGCACTTACTCTCTCTGGCCCACGGTCCCTTCGGTTCTGATCAAAACGTTACACATATACATATCCTCAGGCACTCTGGTTGACTCACTCAACACAGGAACATCTCAGGGTACTCTCCCCGTCCCGCTGCCTTTGGAAAAATCACACACTGACACCGCCCCAACCGGTCACTTAGGACCGCCGCACGTACGGTGAAATGGTTTCAAAACTAATACACGCCCACCGTTCTACCGGTCATCAAGACTTAAGGCTCAGCCATCGGCGGGTGATAGCGGTTTCAAAACCAGTTTTCATTTCCATCTTCATACTTGAAGGAAATTCTTTTTCAAAATCTGTTTGAAAATTCTTTTTAAAACATCACACAACTCCAAATCAGATTTATGGTAGCTGTATCTTTCCTTAGTGTGATTACTTGTGGCCACTTATAGAGAGCTTCAAGAATCATCCAACCCTGATGTGATCAGCATCAGTGTTGAACTATCCTTACACCCCAATTTGTGTTCGGTTTCCCTTGATCGCTAGCAGATCAAGTTCCACCTCCCACGTCAGTTTCAAACAATCAGATAGTCAAACATTTTCGTTTTCTATCTTTTACTCTTTTTACTCATATTCATAAAACAATCCCTTTTTAGCTTATTTCAAATCCCTAGAACTTAGGTTATTTGTCAATATCAATTTGCTTGCTTACTTTTCCTAAGCAACTCATGACTCGTTTTCTCAAATTGTTACTCAATTTAAAACATACAACATACAACTCCAAAGGATGGAACTCACTCCATCAATCATTCTCAAATAAAATCACCTAGGGAAACTCACTTCCCACTAGGTTATACATCGGTTTCATACCGATTCATACTCATTATGTCTCATGTCTAATCTCACTAGACATATACTATAGGGATTCTCATTCCCTAGGAGTCTCTCTACTCCTCTTTTCATAAATATTACATACTCGTTACTTGCATCACTCATGCACAACAATCATTATTACACAATGAATGGGTACATATGTTTATGTAACATAGTTCCAATCTCAAAACAATTTCTTTTGTGCTACGCACATAGTAGTTTACGCACTAAACGTAAAACATACTCTAAGCGGTTTCTCGCCCTACCCCCCTTAAAAGGGGTTACGCCCGCGTAACCAACCATATGTTATCACTGAACATTGGTTCATTAATTCGAGTATTATGAAGTGTTTTAACTTCAGTACGGTTAATTAACTCATAACCGGGTTCGGTTCTAGCCTCTAAGGCTTCAAGGGGTTTATGACATAGGTATACTTAACCCTGAATCACGGTCCACAAGCTTCTGCTGCTGCGTGACCTGATAACTAGAGCTTAATTCACTCTTTGGTATTCTCAATGTATATCAATCGTCGCTTGGTATCTCTTACCGTATGCGAATTCGATGATTTATAGATTGCCTCTCCAGTTCTCTGGGAATCTACTTCGTATAACACTGTATACCTTTGTGATTATTCACTTATTTTTCCCGACTTGTTGTCGGTTGAGGTCAAGCTACTACTTAGCATGCAGTGCTTCCTCGTTTAATAGTGGCTCATGGATTATGTTTGTTTCTTGGTTCTGTGCCAGAGTTCTTCATTCATACTACTCTGCATTTTTTTCCACATATCGATCCTGGGCCCTGTGGGTTACTGCCCACGTTCTTTGTGCATCTTTAGCCAATTGACGCACGGTTATCTCTCTAAATTCTCACTCAACAGGCTTTGTTGACATTTCTCAATTCCTGGCTCTCCCACTCGATCATCACCGCACAAGTGCAATACCAAAACACTCAGTCATACAGAGTGCAGAAGCGTAAACCCTTGACAGTAAATCTCTCATGAGATAGGAATGATCATGTCTCCATTACCACATTTTCTCATCAACTTCTGATCACTATCTGAATATACTCTCACAATGGTCGCTCACTGCGTACCTTGGTCTTTCTCATTTTCATGGCATCCGCTACTACTTTAGCTTCCGCCTAGGTGTTCACGCCATTTACACTGTGGCTCAACAACATACACTACTCTTTAAATCTCTCTGCGCACTTGCGCACTGCTTACTCTGCAGTTCATATGGTACACATACAGTGTTCACTACTCATCCGATTACTCTATCGGTTTCCTTTTACTGCTATCGAGCCTTCCTACAGACTATTTGATTTCAAATACTCCTTGGCAATATACACATGCTCAGGTTTTAGTACACCGCTTTAATGGTTTCACATTACATACATAGGCGGTAGCCTTTCTCTGGAGGATTCACGCAATTACCGCTCCGTAGGCTCCACTATAACAAGTGGTGTCCCCACTCTAAGGTAGTGGTTCGTGCTCCACAGTAACTCTTATGCCTTAATACATATGTTTTGCAACGTTTGAATCTACGAATTGTAGTTGGTTCTATCGGCTTATAAGCCACCATGCCTCGAGTCATGCTCCATGCGGCTGTTTATATAGATTTCCGCTTCTCCGTATACCATTAAATGGTTTGGAGGTATTACTGGGTTTTTGATATGGTAGTTTCATCACGCTTCCAAACATGGAAGGCCCTTTTAAATAACTTGATAGTTGTTTATGCCCTCTGGCAATCTAGGGTATCCCGTGTTACGAGGGATCCCTTCGGGTTCTACCCGAGTGTTTGATTTAACACTTGTATTCTCAACACGATGTTTCGTTCAACTACTGTTGACTCCGGCACCCTTCCCGGATTGCTCCTGGGTGTTACTGAGTAATGCCATTACATCTGGCTTGTACTTATGGTTATGTTCAGTTGTGACTTCGCCTTGCGACTATGTCCTTGACTATCCCGTTTAGGGTTGTAATGTCTCCCATTATTGGGTAGATCCTTGGTACCTTCTAATACCTTCTGGGTCAGGTCATTATTCTCTTCAGTGAGGTATAATGTGGGAATTCTATCCGTTTATCATAACATCGATATGATCATTTAAGGCATTTGCCTTATTACTTACGCTGGTATATATTCCAGTTATTAGGTATTTCCTGAGACATATCCAATGTCTGTGCTTAATACTCTGTGCTTCTCGCACTTATTAACGCTATATCCTTAGGTTCGTCACCTTACTGGATTCTAGACTCCTTTATCTTGGTAAGCTTCCTTGTGTTCTTCGATCATTCGAAGTGTCCAACTGTCTTGGTTTGAATTGGCTCTTTCGTCCGTAGTATGGAGTGGGCTACTTCCCGTGTACCGTACTCTACTTGTATACATACATGGAGTATCTTATTGATACGTTACCACTTACCTGACTAACTCATAATTGGTCTGTCAGGTCCGCAAGCTCCCTCGGAGTGCGGTCGTTCCATGTCTCATTTGTGTATACTTGTAGTGTCGGTCACGCCTAGGTGAAGTATTCTGTCGCCAACTCCTCTTAAATCGTCCTATGGTAACTTACCGTGATTCTCTGGTTTGGTTTTTTAAAATTTTGGGGGTTTTCGGAAAATTTTATGTTTTGAAGAAAAGTTTGAGTCTTGAAGGTAAACTCTTCGCGGCATTTCAATGCCGGTTGCTTCTTACCAGGTCTAGCCTCTTGCTGACCGGTATATTCTTTATACAATGATCAAGCCGTTAGGCCTTTTCAAGGGTTCGTTTCACCATTCTTAGAGTTTGTGGTGCTATGTCGGCTTCCTTAGCCATCCAGGTACTCTGCTAAGTACTTATTGCGTGTCAAAGTTCCTCTTAGCTGTCCGTTATACTGCACTTGCCGAGGCAAGTGCGCGGTACAGGCGGTTTTTGGATTAACTCATACCGGTCACGGTATTGTTCACATTGTATTTGGTAGCCTCGTTGGCTCTTCCTTGATCCTCTAGTTGGATAACTGCTCCTTGGAGCTGCTTCTCATTCATCTTGACATGACTGTCATTCATTTAAGTGTTCCTCCACTCTCGGAGTTCCTTAATTACTTTAATTCTAGGCTTTACCTCGTTGCTCGTTCCCACGTCTTTACTGTGGTTACCGAGGTTTAACTTATTAGGTACTACTTTGGTAGTCCCATTCGGGTATATCCCGTAGCTATGCTCGTAGCTGTCTAAGCTGTGCCCGTTAGGTATTGCAACCTCTTCGGGTGTGGCAGGGTGGGTGTATCTACTCTTAACTAGATTCTTAGTCGGTAAATATACCGTTGGTGGTATTATTTAGTTATTGCGGTCCGTAGACATGTGTCTCGGTTTTTGTTATTTCTCATAAGTCCGCCTTGTTGCACGGTTGGTGCTTTCTTTCTGCTGCTGCGGCCAGCTAGGTTCTCGCGACTGCTAAGCATGTCGCCCCAAGTTGCCACAGATTTCGGTCTCCTTGGATTTGGATTTCTCGGTCTCTCGCCATTATGTGCGGTTATTGTGATTCCAGCGGGATCCGTCTCCGGGCTTTCCGGTTCTCGGGACTTACCGCATGACAGGTTCTAGTTCATGTTGAAATATTTAGTAACTGCCAGATTAGGTTTCCCCGTCTCTCTGGCGTTCTTTCCCAAGCTTTTAATGCGGGGATTGTGGAGGGCGGGTCTGGTATTGTAGGTATCCAGATCACACTGGAAGTTCCTAACTAGCGCATCTCTCACGCTACCACTCAACCCATAGCCCTAAGTCTCTATTTCCTAACTCGGTATTTCCTAGGCTCGGTATTTCCAGTCATCAGAGCGATACTTCGCTCTGATACCATTTTTGTAACACCCCAACCGTTAATCTCGTCATTACCTCTGAAACTGTTACTAATTACTCCTACTTACGCAGCGGAACTCTAATTACAACGAGGGGTGAAACAACGCCGTTAGCCACCCATGTGGCTAACCAGGCCTTTCTTACATACCGTAACGGTCTGATGAACTGGAACAACCGAGTACTTCATACAAATACAATACTCAATTCATATCTCAACTATACCGAGTCTACAATATACGGATGCCGATAACATACTCGGACTTACACCTCATTTAAATGCATAAGTATTTACGATTCAACTACCCACGCTTCATAACTGTCCCCGTCCTACTCTCTCGAACGGTGGTCAGCTTCAAGTACCTGCACACTAAAAACGTTCCCCCTAGGGGGTCAGCTTTCGCTGCGCATGAAATTCGCATATACCGCGTGCTAACCGCGGTACGCCGACTACTTTGGGTCGGGTATACATGGAGTTCATTTTAATCAAACAACATGCATCATGGCAATACAATATATATGTATATCACACAAGGAATCTACATCCAATCACGGAACACGATTCCTAACTAACATAGCATTGTTGTTAGTGGTAACTGGTTACTCTTAGGCATTGAGGGTTATTCCTCACTATGCCTTGTTTACTTATTCAATACCTCACCCGCTCTCTCGGGTTACTTATTCGTATACACACCCATCCTCTTGGGCTACTCATTCTTATACTTACCCATTCTCTCGGGTTACTCATACATATTCTCACCCCTTTTCTCTCGGGTTATTTATACTCATTTTCTCACCCACACTCTTGGGTTATTCATACTCAAGCTCTTGTAGATTCTCGAGACACTACAGGTCTCCTACATCACGCTTGTTACTCTCTTTACATACTTAAGCCAAAACTCATGGCTCTCTAGCATAGTCTTACTTCCCCGGTTTCGACCCTACTCTGGGTCTAGCATGGTGGGAAGGTTCAACTAGCTCACGGAACTCTCTCTTAGTTCCTATCTCTTTTACTTAGGTCCGACTACTCTCGGACTACTCACATTCCCATATACTCCTCTCTCGGAGTTATAATTATATCATGTATATTAGTCTAGAAGCATCATTCTCGATGTTCAAATGACTTAGGGAACATTACTCAAGTTTGGTTAATCTTAGGTTTTAAGAGTTACCTTTACAATACATATACTCATACTTTCGGTTATATTCTTATACCGGGTAAACCCTCTTATAGGAGGTCGACCATGTCTCAAGGGAGTTACTAATCCCCTAGGTCTCTTTTACCTTCCTTATAAGTTCACATTATTGGATTAACTTCAATCCTCTCGATGGAGGTTCATTTATCTCTCCACTCATATTTATTTCGTGGATTGTTTCAGTAAGGTTTTCTAACCGCTATCGGGTATTTACTCAACCCGTACATCTCCTCACGTTCTAGGGAGTTCATATGTTTGCGTTATCGTTATACTTTAATCGATAGCTTGTGTGTGTTTGCATATTTTCGTTATCATACGCCTCGTTCCGTTCTACGGATCTCTAGCCGATCGTTACTCACTATGAGTCGGTCTTTACACTATGTTAGACCACACCGGCATACTAGTATGTTAGTTCATTCAACATACAACAAGACATTCATAATCAAACAAGGGATTATTTTCATGCTTTAGTCTTGATTAAGCCGGCACACAAACACACAAATCAGAGTAACTCGGTTAGCATACGGGGCATGAGAAAATCATACCTTTCACCGGGGTTTTTTTACTTTACCGTGGCATCTCACCATGCTCGGTCACGCACGACTCTCTGATACTGTTTCAAACATTATTATTAATACTAAGATCACACGGAACATAATTAAATGTTATTCCCGTAGTTACCCCGTTATCCCGTTATCTTGGTTTCACTCTTGTTCATTTGAGTTCTCACTTCTCAAACACTTCTAACACTTTATCACACTTCCTAGGGCCTTTACATGTCACCAAACAAGGCCTTAACATCTTATAACATCATTAACATTCAAACCCCCATCATTTACAACCTTTAAAATACTCTCTGTAGGTTTCTGGGGGTGGTCCGGGACTTGGTCCATACCCTAAGTCCCGGACCAACTCATTAAATAACTCTCGGGTGAAAAACAACACCTGGTCCGGGACCTTGTCCTGGGGTATAGTCCCGGACCAAAGCAGGGGGTGTGTTCTCGGCATAGAAATAGGGGGTGGTCCGGGTCCTTGTCCATGGACTAGGTCCCGGACCCTGCTACAACCTGAAACAGACATTATTTTTCACCCCCATTTCAACCCTTAATCCACACTCAATCTTTCCCTAATCTTTCCACAAGATTTCTACATGTTTAATCACCTTTAATCATGCTCTAAACCCCTTCAAATCATGGGTTAAACCCTTACTCAAATTCTTGCCCAAAATCACAATTTGCATTCTCCCTTTTGCACTAATGCACACTTGTGCATTTTCTAACCTCTCTTGACACTTGCATTTATGTTCTCTCTTCATTTAACCATTCCAAAACTTCCAAGATAATGCACACCTCATACCAAGTTCCAAGACTCACTCTTAAAGCCTAAAATCTTCTTTGTTTTCTAAAAACTCCTAAGGCACTTACACAACCTCTTTTGCTACAGATTTTTGCACAAATCTCTCATCTTTGAACAAGCATTCCTATGGTGGTTTACTAACTCATTTCAATATCCATACATACCTAGCCATTCCTAGGTTATTCTCCACACAAATCATCACTTAAACCACTTAGATTACCACATAAATTTTGCCATAACTTGGCTACTTTCTTAGCATTCTCACCACAATCAAATCAGCCCACACACAATCTTCACTCCTGTTTCATCAAGCATCAACAACTACATTAATTTCCCACTTGTTCACACATAAGTATTAGTTTAGACTCAAGCTTAATTCCCACACTCAAGCAACATTAAAACAGCTTCATTCATCATTAAATTGTAGTATCTCAACTAAATAATACAAGGTCATCCACACCACTTACAAAAATCTGTTTTGCAAGAAGATAAACTAACTCAAGGTGAGTTTTTACCTTGTTTGTTTTCTGTTTTCTTTCTCTTCCTCCTTTCTCTTGCTCTCCCTTTCTCTCTTGTTTTCCTCACCACACAAGGGCTATTGATTGCCAACTACAATCACCGCCCATTACACACATTCAACCATCAATTTATTTTCCTCCACACAAAGACTAGTACTTCAAGAACTAGTTTTTAGGCTCTAGCTTAGATATTACCTTAGAAAGTCCAAGAGGTTAGCTTGGCAATCAATTGAAGGAGTTTCCAACAGCCCACAAGAGCAAGGTGCCATCGGGCTGAAATGGGGAAAATTTTCAACGTGGAGGATTTTCCCCAAAATGTAAGAACAAGCTTGAAATGGTCCAAACACTTACTTATTAATACCTTAAGGCATTAAGGAAGAGAAGAAGGGTTGAAACCAACTCTTCAAACTTCAAAAGCTCCAACGTCAATGGAGATGAAGGTGGAGGAATCAAGACTTTGCTGGGTGGAAATCGAAGCTCTCGCCGATACGAATCTAGCGGTATAATTTTTGTGTGATTTGGTGGAGAAATGAGTGAATGAGGAGGAAGAAGATGGCTGTTGCTTGCTCTTTGAAATCGCCATTTACAGAGGCAAGGAAGGAGGAGCTCGATTTGGAAGGAGGGAGATCGTGAGTGAGGAGAAAAGAAGAGGTGAGAGAGTAAGTAAATTACTTTTTACTATTCCCCTTTATTACTTTCACTTTTCTTTTCTTCCTTTCTTATTTATTTACTAGCTTAGAGTGTGTGTGAGTGGGTGACTCACTAAATAAAACCGGCCCCACTAAATTAGTAAGCTGGAGCGTTTTTCGTTTTCTTACAGAAAACGCTCGTTATTTTACCCGGTTTGGCACTATTCACTAACCGGGCCCGTTTTTTGGATTTTTCTCGTTTCTTTATTTTTAATGGCTATTAAGCTTCCATTAATACTTAATTATAGTTATATAATCAACTATAATTTTTACGGGTCCATTTGACCACTTTAAGTCACGTTTTCGGGCTTCCTCGAAAAACGTGCTTTAAAACTCCGTTATCGTTTTAATCCATTATTTGGATCCGTTTTCTTCGGGAATCATTCCCGTATACTTATTAGGCCTAACTAAGCCTTAGGAATCCATCTCGGACCCTCTCGAGATCATTATCTCTTATACTTATTTAACGCACATTTTAGCGTTTTTCGCTTTTCAAGCTTTCTCTTTTCTTTTGGTTTTATTCTTTTTACCAATACTCTTTAGGCACCATTAGGCCTTAACAATTTTATTAGAGTAATTTAATCGCCATTTTTAGATCCGGGGCATTAAAATCTACCCCCCTTAGGAACTTTGTCCTCAAAGTTGATGAATCTAGGTGGTTACTCTCATGGCATTCAATGCCAAGGTTATAGTACATGTATAACCCTACTGACTCCACAAGTCAGTCTCATTTCATACTACACATACCACACACATATCACAGCATGTATAGCAATCAAAAATACTCTTTTTACTCTCTCCATGGAATCGGTCCGAAGACAAGAAGGCACTACAGTCCTCGAATCCATGTTGAGTGATATACTACTGATCCCTCAGGTACCGGTCACGTTGAACACTTACTCTTTCTGGTTCACGGCCGTTTCATGACAAATGGGCACTTACTCTCTCTGGCCCACGGTCCCTTCGGTTCTGATCAAAACGTTACACATATACATATCCTCAGGCACTCTGGTTGACTCACTCAACACAGGAACATCTCAGGGTACTCTCCCCGTCCCGCTGCCTTTGGAAAAATCACACACTGACACCGCCCCAACCGGTCACTTAGGACCGCCGCACGTACGGTGAAATGGTTTCAAAACTAATACACGCCCACCGTTCTACCGGTCATCAAGACTTAAGGCTCAGCCATCGGCGGGTGATAGCGGTTTCAAAACCAGTTTTCATTTCCATCTTCATACTTGAAGGAAATTCTTTTTCAAAATCTGTTTGAAAATTCTTTTTAAAACATCACACAACTCCAAATCAGATTTATGGTAGCTGTATCTTTCTTAGTGTGATTACTTGTGGACCACTATAGGAGCTTCAGGAATCATCAACCCTGATGTGATCAGCATCAGTGTTGAACTATCCTTCCACCCCAATTTGTGTTCGGTTTCCCTTGATCGCTAGCAGATCAAGTTCCACCTCCCACGTCAGTTTCAAACAATCAGATAGTCAAACATTTTCGTTTTCTATTTTACTCTTTCTAGTCATATTCATAAAACAATCCTTTTTCTTATTTTCAAATCCTAGAACTTAGGTATTTGTCATATCATTGCTTGCTACTTTCCTAGCAACTATGACTCGTTTTACTCAAATTGTTACTCAATTTAAAAATACAACATACAACTCCAAAGGATGGAACTCACTCCATCATCATTCTCAAATAAAATCACCTAGGGAACTCACTCCCAGGTTACACATCGGTTTCATGCCGATTCATATATGTCTCATGTCTAATCTCACTAGACATATACTATAGGGATTCTCATTCCCTAGGAGTCTCTCTACTCCTCTTTTCATAAATATTACATATCGTTACTGCATCACTCATGCACAAAATCATTATTACACAATGAATGGGTACATATGTTTATGTAACATAGTTCCAATCATCAAAACAATTTCTTTTGTGCTACGCACATAGTAGTTTACGCACTAAACGTAAAACATACTCTAAGCGGTTTCTCGCCCTACCCCCCTTAAAAGGGGTTACGCCCGCGTAACCAACCATATGTTATCACTGAACATTGGTTCATTAATTCGAGTATTATGAAGTGTTTTAACTTCAGTACGGTTAATTAACTCATAACCGGGTTCGGTTCTAGCCTCTAAGGCTTCAAGGGGTTTATGACATAGGTATACTTAACCCTGAATCACGGTCCACAAGCTTCTGCTGCGTGACCTGATAACTAGAGCTTAATTCACTCTTTGGTATTCTCAATGTATATCAATCGTCGCTTGGTATCTCTTACCGTATGCGAATTCGATGATTTATAGATTGCCTCTCCAGTTCTCTGGGAATCTACTTCGTATAACACTGTATACCTTTGTGATTATTCACTTATTTTTCCCGACTTGTTGTCGGTTGAGGTCAAGCTACTACTTAGCATGCAGTGCTTCCTCGTTTAATAGTGGCTCATGGATTATGTTTGTTTCTTGGTTCTGTGCCAGAGTTCTTCATTCATACTACTCTGCATTTTTTCCACATATCGATCCTGGGCCCTGTGGGTTACTGCCCACGTTCTTTGTGCATCTTTAGCCAATGGCCGCACGGTTATCTCTCTAAATTCTCACTCAACAGGCTTGTTGACATTTCTCAATTCCTGGCTCTCCCACTCGATCATCACCGCACAAGTGCAATACCAAAACACTCAGTCATACAGAGTGCAGAAGCGTAAACCCTTGACAGTAAATCTCTCATGAGATAGGAATGATCATGTCTCCATTACCACATTTTCTCATCAACTTCTGATCACTATCTGAATATACTCTCACAATGGTCGCTCACTGCGTACCTTGGTCTTTCTCATTTTCATGGCATCCGCTACTACTTTAGCTTCCGCCTAGGTGTTCACGCCATTTACACTGTGGCTCAAACATACACTACTCTTTAAATCTCTCTGCGCACTTGCGCACTGCTTACTCTGCAGTTCATATGGTACACATACAGTGTTCACTACTCATCCGATTACTCTATCGGTTCCTTTTACTGCTATCGAGTTCCTACAGACTATTGATTTCAAATACTCCTTGGCAATATACACATGCTCAGGTTTTAGTACACCGCTTAATGGTTTCACATTACATACATAGGTGGTAGCCTTTCTCTGGAGGATTCACGCAATTACCGCTCCTAGGCCACTATAACAAGTGGTGTCCCCACTCTAAGGTAGTGGTTCTCTCCACAGTCCTCTTATGCCTTAATACATATGTTTTGCAACGTTTGAATCTACGAATTGTAGTTGGTTTATCGGCTTATAAGCCACCATGCCTCGAGTCATGCTCCATGCGGCTGTTTATATAGATTTCCGCTTCTCCGTATACCATTAAATGGTTGGAGGTATTACTGGGTTTTTGATATGGTAGTTTCATCACGCTTCCAACATGGAAGGCCCTTTTAAATAACTTGATAGTTGTTTATGCCCTCTGGCAATCTAGGGTATCCCGTGTTACGAGGGATCCCTTCGGGTTCTACCCGAGTGTTTGATTAAACACTTGTTCTCAACACGATGTTTCGTTCAACTACTGTTGACTCCGGCACCCTTCCGGATTGCTCCTGGGTGTTACTGAGTAATGCCATTACATCTGGCTTGTACTTATGGTTATGTTCAGTTGTGACTTCGCCTTGCGCTATGTCCTTGACTATCCCGTTTAGGGTTGTAATGTCTCCCATTATTGGGTAGATCCTTGGTACCTTCTAATACCTTCTGGGTCAGGTCATTATTCTCTTCAGTGAGGTATAATGTGGGAATTCTATCCCGTTTATCATAACATCGATATGATCATTTAGGCATTGCCTTATTACTTACGCTGGTATATTCCAGTTATTAGGTATTTCCTGAGACATATCCAATGTCTGTGCTTAATACTCTGTGCTTCTCGCACTTATTAACGCTATCTTAGGTTCGTCACCTTACTGGATTCTAGACTCCTTTATCTTGGTAAGCTTCCTTGTGTTCTTCGATCATTCGAAGTGTCCAACTGTCTTGGTTTGAATTGGCTCTTTCGTCCGTAGTATGGAGTGGGCTACTTCCCGTGTACCGTACTCTACTTGTATACATACATGGAGTATCTTATTGATACGTTACCACTTACCTGACTAACTCATAATTGGTCTGTCAGGTCCGCAAGCTCCTCGGAGTGCGGTCGTTCCATGTCTCATTTGTGTACACTTGTAGTGTCGGTCACGCCTAAGTGAAGTATTCTGTCGCCAACTCCTCTTAATCGTCCTATGTAACTTACCGTGATTCTCTGGTTTGGTTTTTAAAATTTTGGGGGTTTTGGAAAATTTATGTTTTGAAGAAAAGTTTGAGT
This sequence comes from Limonium bicolor, assembly GCA_023374045.1. Lineage (NCBI taxonomy): Eukaryota > Viridiplantae > Streptophyta > Magnoliopsida > Caryophyllales > Plumbaginaceae > Limonium > Limonium bicolor. Next base: position 116,556,126 of record CM041781.1, on the reverse strand, counting down.
CTTGAAGGTAAACTCTTCGCGGCATTTCAATGCCGGTTGCTTCTTACCAGGTCTAGCCTCTTGCTGACCGGTATATTCTTTATACAATGATCAAGCCGTTAGGCCTTTCAAGGTTCGTTTCAGAATTCTTAGGTTTGTGGTGCTATGTCGGCTTCCTTGCCATCCAGGTACTTGCTAAGTACTTATGCGTGTCAAAGTTCCTCTTAGCTGTCCGTTATACTGCACTTGCCGAGGCAAGTGCGCGGTACAGGCGGTTTTTGGTTAACTCATACCGGTCACGGTATTGTTCACATTGTATTTGGTAGCCTCGTGGCTCTTCCTTGATCCTCTAGTTGGATAACTGCTCCTTGGAGCTGCTTCTCATTCATCTTGACATGACTGTCATTCATTTAAGTGTTCCTCCACTCTCGGAGTTCCTTAATTACTTTAATTCTAGGCTTTACCTCGTTGCTCGTTCCCACGTCTTTACTGTGGTTACCGAGGTTTAACTTATTAGGTACTACTTTGGTAGTCCCATTCGGGTATATCCCGTAGCTATGCTCGTAGCTGTCTAAGCTGTGCCCGTTAGGTATTGCAACCTCTTCGGGTGTGGCAGGGTGGGTGTATCTACTCTTAACTAGATTCTTAGTCGGTAAATATACCGTTGGTGGTTATTTAGTTATTGCGGTCCGTAGACATGTGTCTCGGTTTGTTATTATCTCATAAGTCCGCCTTGTTGCACGGTTGGTGCTTTCTTCTTGCTGCTGCTCGGCCAGCTAGGTTCTCGCGACTGCTAAGCATGTCGCCCCAAGTTGCCACAGATTTCGGTCTCCTTGGATTGGATTTCTCGGTCTCTCGCCATTATGTGCGGTTATTTGATTCCAGCGGGATCCGTCTCCGGGCTTTCCGGTTCTCGGGACTTACCGCATGACAGGTTCTAGTTCATGTTGAAATATTTAGTAACTGCCAGATTAGGTTTCCCCGTCTCTCTGGCGTTCTTTCCCAAGCTTTTAATGCGGGGATTGTGGAGGGCGGGTCTGGTATTGTAGGTATCCAGATCACACTGGAAGTTCCTAACTAGCGCATCTCTCACGCTACCACTCAACCCATAGCCCTAAGTCTCTATATCCTAACTCGGTATTTCCTAAGCTCGGTATTTCCAGTCATCAGAGCGATACTTCGCTCTGATACCATTTTTGTAACACCCCAACCGTTAATCTCGTCATTACCTCTGAAACTGTTACTAATTACTCCTACTTACGCAGCGGAACTCTAATTACAACGAGGGGTGAAACAACGCCGTTAGCCACCCATGTGGCTAACCAGGCCTTTCTTACATACCGTAACGGTCTGATGAACTGGAACAACCGAGTACTTCATACAAATACAATACTCAATTCATATCTCAACTATACCGAGTCTACAATATACGGATGCCGATAACATACTCGGACTTACACCTCATTTAAATGCATAAGTATTTACGATTCAACTACCCACGCTTCATAACTGTCCCCGTCCTACTCTCTCGAACGGTGGTCAGCTTCAAGTACCTGCACACTAAAAACGTTCCCCCTAGGGGGTCAGCTTTCGCTGCGCATGAAATTCGCATATACCGCGTGCTAACCGCGGTACGCCGACTACGGGGGTATACATGGAGTTCATTTTAATCAAACAACATGCATCATGGCAATACAATATATATGTATATCACACAAGGAATCTACATCCAATCACGGAACACGATTCCTAACTAACATAACATTGTTGTTAGTGGTAACTGGTTACTCTTAGGCATTGAGGGTTATTCCTCACTATGCCTTGTTTACTTATTCAATACCTCACCCGCTCTTCGGGACTTATTCGTATACACACACCTCTTGGGCTACTCATTCTTATACTTACCCATTCTCTCGGGTTACTCATACATATTCTCACCCCTTTCTCTCGGGTTATTTATACTCATTATCTCACCCACACTCTTGGGTTATTCATACTCAAGCTCTTGTAGATTCTCGAGACACTACAGGTCTCCTACATCACGCTTGTTACTCTCTTTACATACTTAAGCCAAAACTCATGGCTCTCTAGCATAGTCTTACTTCCCCGGTTTCGACCCTACTCTGGGTCTAGCATGGTGGGAAGGTTCAACTAGCTCACGGAACTCTCTCTTAGTTCCTATCTCTTTTACTTAGGTCCGACTACTCTCGGACTACTCACATTCCCATATACTCCTCTCTCGGAGTTATAATTATATCATGTATATTAGTCTAGAAGCATCATTCTCGATGTTTCTAATGACTTAGGGAACATTACTCAAGTTTGGTTAATCTTAGGTTTTAAGAGTTACCTTTACAATACATATACTCATACTTTCGGTTATATTCTTATACCGGGTAAACCCTCTTATAGGAGGTCGACCATGTCTCAAGGGAGTTACTAATCCCCTAGGTCTCTTTACCTTCCTTATAAGTTCACATTATTGGATTAACTTCAATCCTCTCGATGGAGGTTCATTTATCTCTCCACTCATATTTATTTCGTGGATTGTTTCAGTAAGGTTTTCTAACCGCTATCGGGTATTTACTCAACCCGTACATCTCCTCACGTTCTAGGGAGTTCATATGTTTGCGTTATCGTTATACTTTAATCGATAGCTTGTGTGTGTTTGCATATTTTCGTTATCATACGCCTCGTTCCGTTCTACGGATCTCTAGCCGATCGTTACTCACTATGAGTCGGTCTTTACACTATGTTAGACCACACCGGCATACAAGTATGTTAGTTCATTCAACATACAACAAGACATTCATAATCAAACAAGGGATTATTTTCATGCTTTAGTCTTGATTAAGCCGGCACACAAACACACAAATCAGAGTAACTCGGTTAGCATACGGGGCATGAGAAAATCATACCTTTCACCGGGGTTTTTACTTTACCGTGGCATCTCACCATGCTCGGGTCACGCACGACTCTCTGAATGTTTCAAACATTATTATTAATACTAAGATCACACGGAACATTAAAATGTTATTCCCGTAGTTACCCCGTTATCCCGTTATCTTGGTTTCACTCTTGTTCATTTGAGTTCTCACTTCTCAAACACTTCTAACACTTTATCACACTTCCTAGGGCCTTTACATGTCACCAAACAAGGCCTTAACATCTTATAACATCATTAACATTCAAACCCCCATCATTTACAACCTTTAAAATACTCTCTGTAGGTTTCTGGGGGTGGTCCGGGACTTGGTCCATACCCTAAGTCCCGGACCAAATCATAAAAACTCTCGGGTGAAAAACAACACCTGGTCCGGGACCTTGTCCTGGGGTATAGTCCCGGACCAAAGCAGGGGGTGTGTTCTCGGCATAGAAATAGGGGGTGGTCCGGGTCCTTGTCCATGGACTAGGTCCCGGACCCTGCTACAACCTGAAACAGACATTATTTTTCACCCCCATTTCAACCCTTAATCCACACTCAATCTTTCCCTAATCTTTCCACAAGATTTCTACATGTTTAATCACCTTTAATCATGCTCTAAACCCCTTCAAATCATGGGTTAAACCCTTACTCAAATTCTTGCCCAAAATCACAATTTGCATTCTCCCTTTTGCACTAATGCACACTTGTGCATTTTCTAACCTCTCTTGACACTTGCATTTATGTTCTCTCTTCATTTAACCATTCCAAAACTTCCAAGATAATGCACACCTCATACCAAGTTCCAAGACTCACTCTTAAAGCCTAAAATCTTCTTTGTTTTCTAAAAACTCCTAAGGCACTTACACAACCTCTTTTGCTACAGATTTTTGCACAAATCTCTCATCTTTGAACAAGCATTCCTATGGTGGTTTACTAACTCATTTCAATATCCATACATACCTAGCCATTCCTAGGTTATTCTCCACACAAATCATCACTTAAACCACTTAGATTACCACATAAATTTTGCCATAACTTGGCTACTTTCTTAGCATTCTCACCACAATCAAATCAGCCCACACACACAATCTTCACTCCTGTTTCATCAAGCATCAACAACTACATTAATTTCCCACTTGTTCACACATAAGTATTAGTTTAGACTCAAGCTTAATTCCCACACTCAAGCAACATTAAAACAGCTTCATTCATCATTAAATTGTAGTATCTCAACTACAATAATACAAGGTCATCCACACCACTTACAAAAATCTGTTTTGCAAGAAGATAAACTAACTCAAGGTGAGTTTTTACCTTGTTTGTTTTCTGTTTTCTTTCTCTTCCTCCTTTTCTCTTGCTCTCCCTTTCTTCTTGTTTTCCTCACCACACAAGGGCTATTGATTGCCAACTACAATCACCGCCCATTACACACATTCAACCATCAATTTATTTTTCCTCCACACAAAGACTAGTACTTCAAGAACTAGTTTTTAGGCTCTAGCTTAGATATTACCTTAGAAAGTCCAAGAGGTTAGCTTGGCAATCAATTGAAGGAGTTTCCAACAGCCCACAAGAGCAAGGTGCCATCGGCTGAAATGGGGAAAATTTTCAACGTGGAGGATTTTCCCCAAAATGTAAGAACAAGCTTGAAATGGTCCAAACACTTACTTATTAATACCTTAAGGCATTAAGGAAGAGAAGAAGGGTTGAAACCAACTCTTCAAACTTCAAAAGCTCCAACGTCAATGGAGATGAAGGTGGAGGAATCAAGACTTTGCTGGGTGGAAATCGAAGCTCTCGCCGATACGAATCTAGCGGTATAATTTTTGTGTGATTTGGTGGAGAAATGAGTGAATGGGAGGAGGAAGAAGATGGCTGTTGCTTGCTCTTTGAAATCGCCATTTACAGAGGCAAGGAAGGAGGAGCTCGATTTGGAAGGAGGGAGATCGTGAGTGAGGAGAAAAGAAGAGGTGAGAGAGTAAGTAAATTACTTTTTACTATTCCCCTTTATTACTTTCACTTTTCTTTTCTTCCTTTCTTATTTATTTACTAGCTTAGAGTGTGTGTGAGTGGGTGACTCACTAAATAAAACCGGCCCCACTAAATTAGTAAGCTGGAGCGTTTTTTTTTCTTACAGAAAACGCTCGTTATTTTACCCGGTTTGGCACTATTCACTAACCGGGCCCGTTTTTCGGATTTTTCTCGTTTCTTTATTTTTAATGGCTATTAAGCTTCCATTAATACTTAATTATAGTTATATAATCAACTATAATTTTTACGGGTCCATTTGACCACTTTAAGTCACGTTTTCGGGCTTCCTCGAAAAACGTGCTTTAAAACTCCGTTATCGTTTTAATCCATTATTTGGATCCGTTTTCTTCGGGAATCATTCCCGTATACTTATTAGGCCTAACTAAGCCTTAGGAATCCATCTCGGACCCTCTCGAGATCATATATCTCTTATACTTATTTAACGCACATTTTAGCGTTTTTCGCTTTTCAAGCGCTTTCTCTTTTCTTTTGGTTTTATTCTTTTTACCAATACTCTTTAGGCACCATTAGGCCTTAACAATTTTATTAGAGTAATTTAATCGCCATTTTTAGATCCGGGGCATTAAATTTAGCCATTCAAAACTCATTTACAAGACAATTTTTCAAAAACGTGCATTAAGACTCCTTAAAGCACTTTTTGTGTTTTAACTTGTTTTCAAGCTTGGTTTTCTTTGGTAATTTATTTAATATGCTCATTAACATATTTATAAGGTATAGGTATGACCATTAAGTCTTATACAAATTTATCCCAAGCTTAGAGCACATTTTTGCTCTTATTGACTTTAAGGTATTTTCTTGTGTGTTATTTGGTTTAACTGACTACCAAGGTTTCCTAAGGACTTAATTAGCCCTATTAAATCATAATTGAATATTATTAAGTCTTGGTTGGCTCTTTGGGTCCTAACCAAGTTCACTCGTTGCTTAGAGCATGTTTTTGCTCAAACTGTATCTTAGTGCTTTATTGCATTTACTATGGTTTAAATTGTACACTAATGTTTGTAAGGCACTTTTTAGCCTTTACATACCATAGTTTAATATTTAAACAATATATCAGGGTTTAGGGTATTTCATCATATGTTAGCGTTATTGTTATACTTTAACGGATAGTTTGTGTGTTTGCACGTTTCCGTTATCATAAACATCGACCCGATCTATGGGTCTCTAGCCAAACGTTACTCACTACGAGTCGTTCCATACACTATGTTAGGCCACACCGGCAAACAAGTATGTTAGCTCATTCAACATACAACAAGGCATACATAATCAATCAATGAATTATTTTCATGCTTTAATCTTGATTAAGCCGGCACACAAACACACAAATCAACGTACTCGGTTAGCACGCGGAGTATGAGAAAATCATACCTTTCACCGGGGTTTTTACTTTTACCGTGTCATCTCACCATGCTCGGTTCACACACGATCCTCTGATAACATTCAAATGCTTATATTAACATTAAAGCATTACGGTAAGTAAAACTAATACTCCTGTACTAAACCCCGTTATCCCGTTATTCCTAGTTTAGTTCAAGTGCTCTTAAACTAACAACTTTCTCATTCACTTCTCAAACTTGTTTACACTTCTTAGGACCTTGACTAGTCACCAAACAAGGCCTAAACATCATCTAAAACCATTACCATTCACTTCCCCATCATTAGGGCACTTAACACTCTCTGGTACATTTTTACACTGGTCCGGGTCTGTGTCCGGGGTTACAAACCCGGACCAGACACGGTTTAATGTCTCGGGTGCATTTTACATGTGGTCCGGGTTTGTGTCCTGGTATACAAACCCGGACCAACCCCTGTAATAACTCTCGGGTGTGTTTTTGATGTGGTCCGGGTATACATGCTAGTTTACAAACCCGGACCCTTAATTCGGAAACCTCTCGGGTGCATTTTAGGGGTGGTCCGGGTTTGTGTCCTGGTTTGTAAACCCGGACCACTCCTCTGATATAGGTTTCTGCCGTGTTTTAGCACTGGTCCGGGTTTCTGTACTTGTTTACAGACCCGGACCACTTACAGAAATGAGAAATATGTATTTTTTTTATTATGTTTCAACTCCTAATTCACCCCTAATCATTCCTTAATCTTTCCACATGTAATCCAACATATTTTAGCACCTTAATCTTGCTCAAAACCTCCTTAAATCATGGATCAAACCATCACTTAATTCATGCTCAATACACCATTTCCTCTGTCAGTTTCTTTCCTCTGTTACAGGTTTTCAATCCTTTATTTCTTACCAATCTAACCCCACGCCTTAACACACTCAAGCCCATACATTCCTAGGCAAATTTTGACAGAGTTTGTCTACATTCCTAGCATTCTCACACACTATTCAACTCACAAAAATCAGTTTTACATCCCTGTTTACACAAGCATCAGAATCACTGCTACTACACACTAAATTTCCCACTGTTATCACACACATACTACTTAGTTTCTAGGTTTATTTTGCTCACCCAAACGACATTAAAACTTCCTCATCCAACAACAATATTGTAGTATCATAACTACTCTAACTCAAGGTCATTATTCACATTCAAAATGTGTTTACAGAGAACAAAACCATCCCAAGTTTAGTTCATTACCTTGCTAGTTTTCCTGTTTTCTTTTCTCTTCTTCCTCCTTCTCTTGTTCTCTCTTTCTCTTCCTGTTTCCACACCAAACAGAGGGTATAGATTGCTGTCTACAATCATATCCCCAACCACACATAACAAGCTAGTTTAATTCTCACGTACCTCACCAAACTAATATTTCAAGAACTAGTTTTAGGGCTTTAACACTAAGGAGTTACCTTGCTCTCTTGAGTGTCACCTTTGGAATAGCAAGGCCAGCAAAATCTCACCCCTCTGTTGAAGAGCAAACCGGCTGGAAAATGGAGCCAAGTTCAACGTGGGCATTTTTTTTGATTTAGCAAGAATAAGCTTGGAAGATGGTTAACTTGAGTTTATATTTACCTTAGAGTATTAAGGAGATGAAGGAGACTCAAAAACACCCCTTCAGGCTTCAAACGAGCCTACTGCCATGGGAATGAAGGTGAGGGTTTCTAGCTTTGGAAGGGTGGAAAATGTTGCTCTCAACAAGAGGAATCCAATGGTACAAATTTTGTGTGATTTGGTGTAGTATTGATCAAGATAATGGAGAAGGAGAATGGAGTTGTTTGCTCTCTGTTGGAATCACCATGGAACTCACAGAGGAAGAGGAAGGCCTTGTCTGAGAGGGGGAAATCGTGAATCAAAAGGTGAAAGGGAGGTGAGAGATTATAATGTCCTTTTTTTACTATTCCCTTTTTTTTTACTTTATTTATTTGTCACCTTGTGACTTAATAAGCTAACAAGCTAATTAAATGTGTGTGTATACTAATTAAGATCGGCCCCACACAAAATACAAGCTGGTAGTGGTTTTCATTTTTTTTACAGAAAACGCTCGTTAATTTACCCGGTTTAGTACTATTCACTCCCTAGACCCGTTTTTCGGATTTTTCTCGTTTCTTTATTTTTAATGGTTATTAAGCTTCCATTAATACTTAATTATAGTTATTTAATCAACTATAATTTTTACGGGTCCGTTTGACCACTTAAAGTCGCGTTTTCGGGCTTTCTCGAAAAACGTGCTTTAGAACTCCATTAGCATTTTAATCCATTATTTGGATCTGTTTTCTTCGGGAATCACTCCCGTATACTAATTAGGCGTAACTAAGCCTTTGGAATCCATCTCGGACCCTCTCGAGATCATATATATCTCTTATATTCATTTAACGTGCATTTTAGCGTTTTTCGCTTTTCAAGCGTTTTCTCTTTTCTTTTGGTTTTATTCTCTTTACCAATACGCTTTAGGCACCATTAGGCCTTTAACAATCCTATTAGAGTAATTTAATCACGATTTTTAGGTCCGGGGTATTAAACACTAACCTTAAGGAATGAAAACCTAGGTTAAAAATGTGTTTAAAGTCTTATAATGAATATTTTACCTTGAAGTCTTAAGGTAGGCTTGGATATGAATCAAGAAGGACCTCCTCTTGCCCTTGGAGAATAGAATCAAGCTAGAACAATGGATAAAAATGAAGCCCCGTGAGTAGTAATTTTCGGTAATGTGGAGTGAAATACCCTAAACCTAAGTATTCTAAGTAAACATCAATTTATGATGTAGTAAGGCTAAAATATGCCTTAGAAAGATTGGTAGACAATTTAAACTAAGGAAAACACAAGAAAATGCCTTAAGGGCAATTTGGGCAAAAACGTGCTCTAAGCTTGGAGTGACTTTGATTAGCACCCAAATACCATTATAAGACTTTATTAGTATTCTAATGGAAATTTTAAATCAATTACCAAAGAAAACCAAGCTCAAAAACAAGCTTAAACACAAAATGTGCTTTAAGACTCCTTAAAGCACCTTTTTGAGAAATTGTCTTAGAAATGAGTTTTGAGTGGCTAAATGCCCATGATTACACCTTAATCAACATGTGCACTAATTAGTATCACATTAGGAAGCCTAAATCAATGGGAAACCAAAAATTTCACGAATATGTGCACTAATTAGTGAATAGTGCTCAAATAGTGCTAGTTTTGACTTAAGTCAACCTTAATTAGTTAAATGGCCAAACAAGGCCTTATGTATGTTAATTATAAGGGGGGTGGCCGATTTTAATGTGGGGAGTCACCACATGACTAAGCAACTAAAGGAAAAAAAGAGTAAAAGAGAGAATAGTACTATTTACTCTTTAAAAAGGAAATCTTACCTTTTAAGCTTACCTTCTCTCCTCTTCTTCATTCCTCTTCTTCTTCCACGGTTTTCTTCTTCTTCTTCTCTGTTCTAAAGACGTCCAAGCAGCACCCATGGCACCACCACCTTGCTTTGTCCATAACTTACTCATTTTAGCTCCAAATCAAAATCTAAGCCTAGATTTCTCTTAGTTAGACCAAGGCCTTGCTTCCTATCTTTTCAAAATCTGAAAAGCTTCATTTTGGAGCCATGAGAAAACTCCATTGATGGGTGAAAATCAAGTTTGAAGAGCTCTTTTGGTTCACCATTCATCCAAGGTAATGAAAGTGAAAGAAAAATCAACTTTCCATCATTTCATCTATATGGCCGAAAATTTGCCCCTTAAGATACCTTGTTTTATATCTTGTTCTAGCTTGATTCTATTCTCCAAAGACTTGAGGAGGTCTTGCCTTGCTTCATTATGAAAGCCATTCTAAAATTCAAAGGTAAACACACACTTTTAAGCTTTAAAGCACATTTTTAACCTAAGATTGGATTCCATGAGTTTAGGCATGATGCTTAGTACTCATTAGATTATTTGAATGTGGATTAGAACATTGGCAAGAGGATTAAAGCCCTTGGCCGAGATTCATTCAAGAAGGGCCCTAAGGAGGAAGTTAAGATAAGCTTGGAAAAACAAGGTAAATTGCTTACCTAATGGTGCTTTAAGGTTTAAGGGGTGGTATTTAGATAAGTACTAATGTAGCTTAAAGCTTACATTATGTAATGGGTTATATAACCTAGGAAAAAAAGAATTCAAACAAGCTTATGAACTTGTGATTAAGGAGCCAATGGGAATGAGTTAGTAAGATAAGTTTAAGATGGAATTTAAGGGCATTATAACTTCTATGAGATTGATGGGTGTATTTGCAGGTTGAAAGCTTTTATATGTGGGAAATTCAGTGTTTAAATTCATGTCATTTAAGGGCCTAAGAGCCATGTCATTTAAGAGCCTTAGTGCTATGCAATTTAAGATTATTGCACTATATTGAGTTTATTATGAATGAGTTGATTTGGGTGAGAATTATGATGAGAAAAAGGTTGATGTGTGTGAGATGATTGAATGAGAAAAACCATGCATTTGGGCGTGATAATATACTAGAGGAGCTATGGCAAAATTTGAGTGGAAATGAGTTAACCAAGTTGTTCTCGAGGTTTAGAATGGCCTAGAGTTGTCTAGGAGGAGTTAGAGGTTAGGAGGGTGTAAATTGTGTGCTAAGATTGTGTACTAAGGGTTAGAGTATTCATGGTTGTATTAAGGGTGAAAAGCTAAATGTTGGGTGTAGTAATATACTAAGAAAGTCATGTCAAGATTTGGAGAGAAAACTAAGTGTTTAAGGTGTTATAAGGAGATTTTATGACTAAGGATGTTCTAGTAAACATTAAGGGTTGTTTTGGTGAAAATGGTTAAACCATGGAGTTCTTGAGTACTAGGAAGACCTAGGGATGCATAAGAGGGACTAGGGGTTATAATGGTGAGTTTTATGCACCAAAACCATGGTTAAGGAAGCTAGGAAACTTGTACAAAGTTAGAAGGAAAATAAGGTATGATGACTTGTAAGGATGTAAGCATATGCTAGATTATATATAGCTTTGAGAAGTTTGAGTAAAGCAAATGGGTGTGCAAAATGATGCTTGAGGAGTAGTTAAGATGGTTGTGAAGAAACATAATGATTAGTTGAGGTCTTAGGCAAAGTCACAAGAGGGAAGTGTAAGGAATCAAGTGTTAAGTGTAAGAATTTTGTAAGAAATTGAGTGTCAAGTTTGGTGATTTTTGAGGAAGGTTTAGTGAATGTTTTAAGGTGTTTAAACATGTAGGAAACATGTGGAAAGATTGTGGAATTAGTGGGAAAAGATTGGGGTGAATTTGGAGTTCAAAATGAGGAGAAAAGCACTTTGGAAAATAGGTTCTGCTGTGGACCGCCCCTAGGGACCGCCCCTGTGGGGAGGTCTAGGCGAATTGTGCAGCAAATTAGCTTCTGGTTGGGACCGCGTACAGTGCAGAGAAAAAGAAAAAAAATTATTTTGGGTTCTAATGATGGGGGATTGAATGGTAATAGTTTTAGATGATGTTTAGGCCTTGTTTGGTGACATGTAAAGGCCTTAAGAGGTGTAAACAAGTGTGAGGTGTAATGAGAAGTGATTAACTTACATGATTAAGTTTAAATTACAATGACTTAGGGGTCCACCATTAGAAGAGTGATGATGATTTGAAAGATAAGCATATAAGGACTTAAGAGGTTAAGGTAAATAAAATGGTATTAAGTGTTTAAGGTTAAGTTGGTAAGAATTTAAGAAGAGCTAGATGGAGATTGATATGTAATGATAATATAAGGTTGTTTAAGACATGTTTGGTGAGTGACAATGATAATTAAGTGGGTGAATAGGTATAAGGAATGAGGAGAAGTGATTCACTTAAGATTAAGTTTATAAGAACTTAAGTGGTATTTAGTTGGAAATCATTAGTGATTAGGTAAGCTAGGTTAATTAAAAGTGATAAACCACCAAATTTGATGAATGTTTTAGGACTTGGGAATTTGGACTCCGGAGGAGAGTAAGCAACCGAAACGACCAACGGTGAACGGTCCAGTTCTTCTTGTGACCTGCCTGCTAACGAGGTGTCCCTCGGCTTGTGTGCTATTTGTTTATGTGTGCCGAATAAACAAGATAAAGCATGCAACCGGAATATTTTGTTTATTGCATTGTTGTGTGATGTTTGGAAACTATCACAACTTACAGTGAGAACTTACTAACCAACGTTTAGTAAGGAATTGAGTGAGACTAAGGAACGCTCCCTAATATTAGTTTGTTAATAACCGAAAGAGGTTTAACCAACAAACATTGTCTTGAGACTTCTACTAACTGGAACTTAAGGGGGGAGTGAGGAACCCGGGACTGACTCCGGTCATGCATGCTAAGGAAAAGGGGGTCGATATCTAAAGCAGATCCGACTTCCGCTTAAGGACTTGTTGAAATACCCCAAACCTTGATATGTTGTTAAACATTTAAACTACGGTATGTAAAGGCTAAAAAGTGCCTTAGAAACATCAGTGAACAATTTAAACCATAGTAAAATGCAATAAAGCACTAAGATACAGTTTGAGCAAAAACATGCTCTAAGCTTGGAATGAACTTGGTTAGGACCCAAAGAGCCTACCAAGACTTAATAATATTCAATTATGATTTAATAAGGCTAATTAAGTCCTTAGAAAACCTTGGTAGACAATTAAACCAAACAAATCACAAGAAAATACCTTAAAGTCAATAAAGCAAAAATGTGCTCTAAGCTTGGGATAAATTTGTATAAGACCTAATGGTCATACCTATACCTTATAAATATGTTAATGAACATATTAAATCAATTACCAAAGAAAACCAAGCTTGAAAACAAGTTAAAACACAAAAAAATGCTTTAAGGAGTCTTAAAGCACGTTTTTGAAAAATTGTCTTGTAAATGAGTTTTGAATGGCTAAATGTCCATCATTACTCTTTAATTAACATGTGTACTATATAGTATCACATTTGGAAGTCTATATCAATGGGAAATAAAAAATTTCACATCTATGTGCCTTGTTTTAGTGAATAGTAACTTTAATAAGCTAGTTTGTAACATATGTTGTTATAAGTAATTAAATTGGTCAACAAAGACTATTATGCCCCTAGGTAGAGATGGGGGCCGGTTTTTATCATGGTGAGTCACCAACATGTAAAGGAAATCAATTAAGGAAAGGAAGGAAAAGTGAATAAAAGAAGAAAGTTACTTTATAACATAAATATCTTAACAAAGTGTACTCTCTCACCTCATTCTCTTCTTCCTTCTCATTTCACACGGTCTTCATCCTCTCCTATCTTCTTCAAAAATGATGGGATATAGTAACCTCTCTTCTCCATCTTCATTTCCTTGCCAAATCCAACTCCATGCTCCAAATCAAATTCTAAGACCATATTTGTCTTAGTTAGACCAAGCTCTACACTTCTATCTTTTCAAATCTTCAAGAACTCAATTTGGGTGCCATGGAGACTCACCATTGAAGGAGCTTGAGCTCATATTTTCATGCCTTGTCATTCTTTTATGCTTCAAGGTAAGGAAAATCAAAGAAAAACCATGTTTCCTCTCATTTTGGTACATGTCCGAAAATTCACCATTTATGGTGTCTTCTCTTGTTCATTCATAGCTTCATTTGAATCTTCCAAGGGCTTGGTGGAGTCCTCTCTTGATACATATCCAAGCTCTCTTTCCATTCCAAGGTAAAACAATCATTTTAATACCTTAAGATAATATATGTAACTAGGGTTTACAATGAGATGAAGCTTAAAGCTTGTATACTCATTATATTATTTGTATAATGTTTAGAAGTTGACAAGCAACTAAAAGCCTTGCCAATTTAGTCAAGGAAACAAGAAAGAAGTTTGTGAGGAAAAGAGGTAAATGTGCTAACCTAATGTGGTTTAAATGCCTTAGGAAAATGAGCTTGATTTGCTTAATAAAATACCTAAGGAGCCAATGGCAAATGAGCTAGTAAAAGGCTCTCAAGGAGTTTATTAAAGGCATATGTATTGTTGAGTGTATTTGCAGGTCAAAGGCAAATACAATGTGGGAAATTCAGTGTTTATGATTTATGCATCTTAACGGCCTAAGAGCCATGTTATTTAAGGGCCTAAGTGCCATGCGATTTAAGTTTATGCACTATATTGTGATGTAGTGTAGTTTAAGGATTTAGATGTGTGTAAAGAACATTCTTTGTGAAGATGAGTGTCTTGGATGGTTAAAGGAGGAAAAACAATATGTTTGTGTGTAAGGAATGTGTATTAAGTGATTAAGTGTTTTTGGTTGTGAATGGGTGAAAACCTAAGTGTTTGTGTGTGAGAATACTCTTGATGGATTTTAGGTGTTCTTGAATGTCTAATGGTGAAAGCTATGTGTTTTGGTATGACATTGTGCTAAGAGAACCTATGGCAAAATTTAGATGATGTATAAGAAGTTCTAAGTGTTTAAAAAGAGTTTTGGTGAGTTTGGAAGTGTTGAGAATGATTAAATGTTTTACTAGGGAAGAAATCATGTATTAAGGTGTTTAGAGTGCTACAATGATTTAGACATTGTCTTGGAAGTTCTAGAAATCAAAGGAGTTGTTCTAGGACTTAGGCAAACTTTGGAAAACAAGGAGAAGGAATAAACTTGTAAAAGGACTACAAGGATGACATAAGGAATTTAGTTGTAAGAAAGGATGCTTAAGAGTGGATGTTCAAATGGAGAAGAAATATTATGGTATAATGGTTACAATAGGCATGAAACACCATTTAGAAACCTAAGGAGGAAATACTATAAGTGTTAGAGATTTTGGTGGAAATTGGTTAAGTGTTTAAAGGCTTGGAAAATGAGTGTTTTGGCTTGTCCGAACATCCGTCCGGACATGGACGTTCGGACAGGCCCTGTTGCGTAAAAATTCTCAGAGTCTCGAACTGTGTCCGAACTTCAGAAGTCCGGACACAGGTTCGGACAAATGAGATTTTACTTTGAAATCATCCTCGACCCATGTCCGAACTTCCAAAGTCCGGACACATGTTCGGACATGCCACTGTTTTGGCTAAAAATGTTGTTTAAGGTTAGGAAAAGTTGTCTAAAAATGGTGATTATTAAGTCATGATGTTATAATATTGTAAGGACATATTAAGTGACTTATAATGACAATTTAGTGGGGGAAAAGTTGTATTAAAATGTAAAAGTAAAACAAGTTAAAATGTGAAGTTATGTAACTAAGTTAACGGGGAAAAGTTATAAGCATTAGACTTTAAACAATCATGTCACCCCGATGTTAATAAAAGTACATGTAATGTTATCAGTTGTTCGAGAATTGCTCGAGGAACATAAAGTGGACTCCGGTGACAGGTATGGTTTTCTTGCAACCTGTTTCCTACCGGATTACACCGGCTTGTATGCCAATGTGTTTTTTTGTATGTTTGCCACATTATAAGATAAATCATGAAACGAGTTTACAGTCGTTATTGTTGTTGTGTGTTTACGTGCCGATACTGGTAATCTCGAATCCGCTTGAAGGGCTAGTTAACCACTATTAGGTAAATGTAAGAGAACGGTATCCTGTGATAACGTTTCCGACCTAAGGAACGTTCTAACCACGGCTATGCGTGAGTTAGTCATGTAATGTTCGTGTGTGATGTCTGTGTGTGAATGTATGACTCTCTCTTCCCTTGTGTGTGTTTAACAAGACTTAACCCAATGTTTGTGATTATTTATTAAGTTCAACGTTGAACTTCTAACAAGTGCTAACGGAGGAAGTGAGGAGTCCGGTCTGTTCCGGCCATGCGTGTGAGTATGGGGGTCGTTGTCATATCAGGTTCGATCCTCTCTGTATGTTATGGTTGTTTTCCAATTTGGTTTCCAACCTTCCCTTTAGCTTAACCAAGGCTATTTTACTGACTCATGTCGGGCCACAGGGGAATGCTATGCTATGTTTGTTCGGTGTGCTTGGATCACTATATCCGAGGCACCTTGTGTTAAGTTATCCGTTCATTTAACGAGAAGGTAACGAGTTATGTAACGAGCTTATCATGAGACTGGCAACATTCTCTAGGCTACAAGTGAACTGACTATGTTTGGGTCAGTTCCTAAGAGAACCGCTCCCGTTATGTTATGTGTTGTTGATGTAATGCAATTTCTATTGCGATGTTATTATGTGCACTTTGAAACGTGAAAAGTGTTGTTATGTGTTGTTATGTAATGTATGTTATATGTTGTAAAATGTGGAGTATATGGATCATGGATATCAATCCCAGTTTGTGATAAGAGGCATTTAAGGATAACCCGAATAACGGGTAACTGTCGTTGTAACACCCCATCCAACAACAAACACATAACAACATTCTGCAGCGGAAATATACTACTTCACATCACTTAACTCGTTGGTGTTACACGCCGTTAACCACCCACGTGGCTAACAAGGCTATTACATAAACATTGTACCGGTCTGATGGACTAGATTCCCGAGCGACTACACATTATTATCCCTTTTCATTAACAACAAACATACACATACCTTCCAACTTGTACCGAGTATTTACAAACTGATGCCGATGACAATTTTCGGTCTTACTACACCTACTGTATATATACAACTTAAATGATTACCCATGTACAACGACTACCCCGTCCTACTCTCGAACGGCTTCCTGCTCTTTGTACCTGAAATAGGAAAAGAAGAGAAAGGGTGGCCCCCAAGGGGCTCAGCACCTTTGCTGGTATGGTAATCCCGCAGCCCACATGCTACCGGGCCACGCACAACTAATTGTCGTCTTAGCATGCGGTTGATTATATTTAAATCATGCATGCAACTGTAAACACACAACACATAACATTTCGCCTCGAGGGGCTCAGCAAACAGATAACACATCCTCATTTGATAAGTCACTCATGGAATTCATTACCCCTAGAGTGTTTCTCCTCTAATGGAGCTACTTCCTTAATAGACGACAACTACCCATTAATCGGGTTATCCTAAAACACCTCTTATCACACACTGGGATTCATTTCCATGATCCACATACTCCACATTTTACAACATATGACATTCATCACATAACAGCACATAACAACACTTTTCACGTTTCAACGTGCACATAATAACATCGTAATAGATATTGTATCATAACAACAATACATAACATAACGGGTACGGTTCCCCTTATGAACCGGCCCAAACATTGTCAGTTCACTTGTAGCCTAGAGAATGTTGCCAGTCTCATGATAAGCTCATTACATAACTCGTTACCGTCTCGTTAAATGAACGGATAACTTAACATAAGGTGTCTCGGATATAGTGATCCAAGCACACCGAACAAACATAACATAGTATGCCCCTGTGGCCCGACGTGAGTCACTAAAATAGCCTTGGTTAAGCTAAAGGGAAGGTTGGAAACCAAATTGGAAAACAACCATAACATACAGAGAGGATCGAACCTGATATGACAACGACCCCCATACTCACACGCGTGGCCGGAACAGACCGGACTCCTCACTTCCCCCGTTAGCACTTGTTAGAAGTTCAACAATGAACTTAATTAAACAATCACAACATTGGGTTAAGTCTTGTTAGACACACACAAGGGAAGGGAGAGTCATACATTCACACACAAACATTACACACAAACATCACATGACTAACTCACGCATAGCCGTGGTTGGAACGTTCCTTAGGTCGGAAACGTTATTACCGGATACCGTTCTCTTACGTTTACCTAATAGTGGTTAACTAGCCTTTCATGCGCATTCGAGGTTACCGGTATCGGCACGTAAACACACAACAACAATAACGACTGTAAACTCGTTTCATGATTTATCTTATAACGTGGCAAACATACAGAAAAACACATTGGCATACAAGCCGGTGTAATCCAGGACACAGGTTGCAAGAAAACCATACCTGTCACCGGAGTCCACTTTATCATGTCCACTTATGTTCCTCGAGCAATTCTCGAACAACTAATAACATTACATGTACTTTTATTAACATCGGGGTAACATGATTGTTTAAAGTCTAATGCTTATAACTTTTCCCCGTTAAATAGTTACATAACTTTACATTTTAACTTGTTTTACTTTTACATTTTAATACAATTTTTCCTCCACTAAATTGTCATTATAACTCACTTAACATGTCCTTAACAATCTTATAACATCATTACTAATCAATCCCCATCATTACATATCATTTTATAACCTTAAACAATGTTTTTGGTCCGACCGACCTTACCGACCGACCTTACACAAGGTCGGTCCATTCCAGAACACATTACCGTCAAAAATTTGTACTCCGACCGACCTTGTAAGTTCGGTCGCATGTTCGGTCCATTCCCGAGAATTTCTTCCCTTTGAAAATTTAGGCCCGACCGAACTTGCCAAGTCCGGTCCCATGTTCGGTCGATTCCAGAAACTTAATTCGTACACAAAATACAAGCCCGACCGACCTTGCAAGTTCGGTCCCCAAGGTCGGTCCATTCCAAAAACCAATTCTCGCAGGGTAAACTGGGCTCGACCGACCTTGGCAAGTTCGGTCGCAAGGTCGGTCTGCTCCAGACCCTTATTTTTCCATTGCCCATTTAACTCCAAACTTCTCCTAAGGCCTCCTAATGTTCTCTAACATCATTTGGTACACTTATATCCTCATACAACATCCATGAAACTCATTATCTATCACCTTAAGCACTTACTCATTTCATACCGAAATTTCTAACACTTATGTTATTTCCCCCTTAGTTTTCCAAGTGGTGTTTCATGCCTATGATAACCACTATGCCCATAATGTTTTCTCCTCATTTTAACATCATCTCCCAAGCATCATTTCTTACCAACCTAAACCCTAGTTGATGTCTAAGTCCTTTTGTTTTCCTAGAACATCTTAAGACATTATTTCTCCTCATTTAAAATGCTTAGGCATTTCCAACACTTCTAGTTCACCAAAACTTATTTAAAACACTTAGAACTTCTTACACATTTTCCAAATTTTGCCATTGCTTCTCTTGTATATTCTCTCATCCAAGCACTTAGGTTTTTACCTTATTTCATTCAAGAACACCTAAAACCACCAAGAGTATTCTCACACACAACACTCACCAAATTTACACTACATCCAATAAGTGCATAACTTAATTGCTTGGCACTTAGGCCTTAATAAAAACATGGCTCTTAGGCCCTTAAATAGCAAAACCTTACACTGAATTTCCCACATAAGTAATGCTTTGACCTCAAATACACCAACATACCTATGCCCTTAACAAACTCCTTGAGAGCATTTCTAGGTCATTCACCTTGGCTCCTTAGGTATTTATTAAGCAATCAAGCTCATTTTCCTAAAGGCATTTAAACTACAGATCTACATTGAGATAGTTTGTTTACCTCTTTTTCCTCACAAACTTCTTTCTTGTTTCCTTGTAAAACCGGTAGGGTGTTTGGTTTTTGTCAACTTCTAAACAATGTAAAAATAATAGAATGAGTATTCAAGCATTATGCCTCATCTCATTGTAAACCCTAGGCACATATATTGTCTTAATACATTAAGGTAATTGTTTACCTTGGTATTGGAAGAGAGCTTGAATAAGTATCAAGAGAGGACTCCTCCTAGCCCTTGCAGATTCTAATGAAGCTAAAACAAGCAGGTAAAGACACCATGGTGAGGTGAATTTTCGGACAACACCATAAAGGAAAATCATTTTCTTTGAGTTTCCTTACCTTGAAGCAAAGGAGAACAATAATATGTGAAAAGGTGAGCTCAAGCTCCATCAATGGTGAATCTCCTTGGCACCTAAATGAGGCTTTTGAGATTGAAAAGAATAGAAGTGTATAGCTTGCTCCAACTAGAAGAATGGTGGTCTTGAAATTGAATTTGGACCATGGAGCTAGGAGTTACAAGAGATCAAAGATGGAGTTTAATAATGGTAATGTAGTATTACCGTGAAAAGAGAGAGAAGATGGAGTTGGAAACCGGGGAATGCAAGAAGGAAGAGAGAATGAAGATAAGTTTGCCTTTTTCAGATATTTGTAAAACACAAATAGTAACTTGCTTTATCATTAGTTATTGTTTGTACTTACAGGTGATGACTCACCTCATAAAAAACCGGCCCCATTAGTAGTCTAGGGGTGTTTTGGTCTTTGTTGACCAATTACTTACTTATAATAACATATGTTACAAACTAGCTTATTAAAAATACTATTCATAAAACAAGGCACATAGAAGTGAAATTTTTGATTTCCCATTGATATAGCTTCCAATGTGATACTATAAAGTACACATGTTAATTTAAGAGTAATGATGACATTTAGCCACTCCAAAACTCATTTACAAGACAATTTTTCAAAAATGTGCTTTAAGACTCCTTAAAGCACATTTTGTTTTTAACTTGTTTTCAAGCTTCGTTTTCTTTGGTAATTGATTTAATATGTTCATCAACATATCTATAAGGTATAGGTATGACCTTTAGGTCTTATACAAATTTATCCCAAGTTAGAGCACATTTTTGCTCTTATTGACTTTAAGGTATATTCTTGTGTTTTATTTGGTTTTAACTATTACCAAAGTTTCCTAAGGGCTTAATTTGCCTTTTAAATCATAATTGACTATTCTTTAGTCTTGGTAGGTTCTTTGGGTCCTTACCAGTTCACTCCAAGCTTAAAGCTGTTTTTGCTCAAACTGTATCTTCGTGCTTTATTGCCATTTCTATGGTTTAATGTTCACTGATGTTTCTAAAGGCATTTTTTAGCCTTTACATATCATAGTTTAATATTTAAACCACATATCAATGTTTGGGATATTTCATTCTACCTCCCCCCTTAAAAGAACTTCGTCCGCGAAGTTTACACTTCCCACACATCTTGATTAGAATACGGGATTACTTATAGAAATGAAAACTTCATACCAAACACACTTTACATCACAACCTCGGACTTAATGGTCCGGTAACACTTCAATCCATACATAACATAACATATTCACAAGATAACCTCGGACTCAATGGTTCGGGTATCTTAACAATATTTACACATACATAACAACCCTTTGACTCTCTGGTCTTGGGTAACATAACAACCTTTAGACTCATAGGTCTTAATAGCACCATTTAGACACATAGGTCTTAATAGCATACACTTTAGGAGATCAAAGTCAAAATAACATTTATTACACATACCACACAACATGTCATAGCATGTATACAATCACAAAATATCTTTGATTACACTGTGATCCCGTAGAAACCCCGGTCGCGATGGACACCTTCCGTCCCCGTGCCTTGGGAGATCAAACCCATCACCTAAATTTAAAATTTCTTGTGAGGTTAAGTAAGAGAACTTTAATTATGTAAAGTATCTATCGACATTTTATAAATACCAAATCAAAATCCTTTTGAAAACACATACAACTCCAAATCCACCTTATGCTTTTTGCTTCTTTCTTAGCGTGGTTATTTGTGACCACTTATAGGTGTAGACAACCAAAAATTCTCACCCGTTTTATTTTTAAAATCAAATTTCAAAAAAATGAACATTCTTTCAAAAACAAGGCGGTCGTCCCCGTTTTCAACCAAAGGAATTTCATTTTCCCGATATTTAAACCTCACATCCCTATGGATGAGTAGCACGAGCCTTTTATCGTAATCCTTCTAGCCTGCTTCGTTTTTGTATACGCATTTATTGCTAAAATATTTCACGGTTTCTTTTTTTATCTTGTATTATTTCTCCGTGGGTATACTGAAAACCGACCCCGGCATAACTGGTAAAGCACTCGGCATGCATTCCTCTGGTCCCGAGTTCGATCCCTGGTACGGAATGAGTGGCGTTTTATTTGTTTTTTTTCCTGTCCCTGGCTCGCAACAGGGCTTTGTGTTCACTAGTTTACGGTAATATACGAAAACTGTCACGGCTCAACTGTAGAGCGCGCGAGCGGGAGGTTGAAGGTGCCAAGTTCGATCCAGAGCGCGCCTGCAAGTTTTTTGGTATCTCCCTAATTTTCTCCTCCTCTTAAGTGCGGACCGAACTTGGCCCAGTTTTTGGCTTGTAAGCCCTTTTCGACCTATACCCAAATAATAACACCCATACCCAAGTAAAACCCACCCGAACCATCAACCTTCCCCTAAAAACACCCTAAGCCTCTATTATAAAAACTACCTAGTAAAGAACGTGGGCATCGAGTTTGGGAGAATTCTTTGGCTTCAGTCGTTTTTTGAAATCCCAGTTGATCACTTCTATCTTCCCCGAGAACTTCTCCTCCATCTCCTTCGACCCTCGTGTACCCACGCCGAAAAACCACCATCACCGCCTTCGTCATCACACAAACCACCGCCCCAACATCTTCGCCTGCTATCTTCAACCTCCACAAACAACAAAACTCCCCATCTTTCATTGCGACCATCTTTAACTGGACCGAACCGCCCGAAAAGGAGAAGAGCCCCGTCGAAAGAGCCCTTGTTCTTTCAGTTCGATCGACAGAGTAAGTGTTACTACGTTTCCTTTATTCTCTCGAATTTGTAAAACACCCTGACCGAGACTCGAATGCTCATTTCGGGGATCCTGGTCTCGAAAGGGTGAAGAATAGCATCTCATTTTTCGCTTCCACTGTTCTCTGTTTTTCGCGGTGTTTTTCTTTTCGATGGGATTTACATGGTCTGCGTTTCGGATGCCAACTCGGGATTATGAACCTCTGTGGGTTTCCCTTTACACTTCGTTTGGGTAATCATCTAGTACACTGCCTGGTATGGACCTTGAAGTCCACGAACACGGCAACTCGGTTGCGATTCGATGTTTTGGTTTTACTGAATATCTCCGTCTGATCTTCGATATGCCTGTATCCTTGAGGCTTTGTTGAGTTGAATATTGTTCACTGTCAGCTTCTGTGATGAGGATTCTGCATATTCTCATTTTTTTGGTTGGTTCCGCGATGGACTGGTCCCTTATTCCAGTCATTGGTTCTGAGTTTTTTTCGTGCTACTGTATTTGAGTTGGAAAGGCGGATGAACTGGTCATTTTCCAGTTTCGATCTTGTCCAGTTGTGAAAATCTCCTTATGTTCTGACGCCCCTCTTTTGGAGACGAGTGTTTGGAGGAAACTCGTTGTCATCAGATCTGCCTTCCTTCTCTCTGTTCATCTTTTGGACTAACACTTTGTTCCAGTCTTTGGTGTACCTTTTTTTTGAGATGTCGCAGGAAACTATGTATTGCCCTACGCTCGGTATTGATTCCTAACTCTTGTATTTATCTCACCCTCTTGCGGACATCACTGTCTAGTTTGCATGCTTGCTTTAGATTTCCATGCCTTCTGTTGCGTTACGTTTCTGCTTCTCAAAATATATGCCAAAAGTGTCCGTTCATGTCGATAATGTGGTCATCTGTTGTTGATTAACCTGCTCCTTGAATGCCAAACCATTGAACTTAGCTTCTGAAATTTGTTTTCACCCGTGTAAGTGCATAAAAATCTGATAGAAACCCTTGGGTTTAAGCTTCCATTTCATTTGCCTGTAAGTTAGAGAGGTTTAATAAGAGCAACCCTCAATCTGTTGCATCTTCCGGTTAATAGACCAATGTATTGTTGTAAAAAGAAAAAGTGATTCGGAACAGCTTTTGGGTGTTAAATCCATGTTTCTCATTGATTAGCGGATAATTCATTAAAGAACCAAAGCTCTGCTATGTTTGTATGCGGCAGGTTTAGGATGTTCTCTGTGCTGTTATAAAACATGTTCGACTGAGAATCTGAGTTAGGCTTTGCACTAGTTTTAGACTGCTCAATTTTCTTCACATAACCTGGTAGGTCTTATGCGACTCAAAACCGGCCTTTAAAGGAGCATGGAGTAGGAAAGAATTAAAAATTGGCCCGACTGATGTAGGTTTCTGTTTGTTTTGCCGGAAATAATAAATGATCTTCTCTGTAGTCAAGTTTCGATTTGTTTTATTATCTGAAACTCATGTGCATAATCTGTTTACGGTTCTTCTACTTTGATCCATGTTCTCGGTCTGCGCTTCATGTATACATGTTTTACCCTTTTATTTGTATATGTTTACAGTTTCTGTTTAAATCTTTGTATATGTTAGTCTATTTACTAAGCCCTAGTTACTAGACCTTTAGGACCGAGCCCTAGGATAGAGGGTGAACCCTAAGATTTAGGTGGGCCATGGTCCCACCTAACAAGTTGGGTGATCCCTAAACCCAAACCACACTTTATTAATAATCTTGTAAATAATAACAGCATTCTCAGATTTCATCCTAGTTGATCCATCATTCCTTCCGAATCCTCCAAAGATTAAACCAAGCCCTAAATTGTCTCTCTGATTTTTCATCATTCATTTTTATTCTGACTTTGATTAAACTTTTCAAAACCTTCTCTGATTTCTTCAAGTTGGCCCAATTGCCTTGCTTCGGCCCAAACCCAAAAAGCCCATGGCCCACACTCAGGAAACCCACGACCCAAGTCCAAAAAAAAAGGCCCCGAACCCGATGCCCAAGCCCGAAGCCTTAAGTCCACAAAACTCATGGCCCAACTCCACTATGTCCGGCCCAATTGCCTTGACCCGGCCCAATATCCACCTTGGCCTAAGTTGAATACCCAAAATCCCCTTTGCCCACTTGCCAAACTCACCTAAGCTCGGCCCATTCTAAACCTGGCCCACTACTCTATCCGGCCCACTCCTCCTCAAACCAGGCCCATCACCAAAATCGGCCCAAGTCCACAAGACTGACCCAATATTCAGCCCGGCCCATTACCTGATCCGGCCATCTTCAAAATCAGGCCCGTTACCTAGCGCGGCCCACTACTCAACCCAACCCAAGCTCGGCCCAAAGCCCAAGTCTAAAACCCGAAGCCCAACATGGCCCAAGTCCAAACTCAAATCGGCCCAAACAATCCAATTGGCCCAATCCTAAATCAAGGCCCAAACAAGGCCCATTTGGCCCAAAATCATAAACAATGCCATCAAGCCCACGTGACCCATAAAACCCGTCAAGCCTATCCGATCCAACTTTGACCAATCAAATTTTGACCAACCCAAACTTTGACCAATCAAATTTTGACCAACCCAAACGTTGACCAAGACCCAAATTTTGACCAACCCAAACGTTGACCAAGACCCAAACTTTGACCAAGACCCAAATGTTGACTTTGACACAAACGTTGACTTTGACCCAAAGTGTTGACTTTGACCCAACTTTGACCTGACCCGTTTTCCAAGCCCGATTCAATTCAAATTGTAGATTCCATTCAAACATCAAAAATCCAAAAACCTTCCTCGTTACTTTGTTTTAATTCAAAAATCCTTAAAATCTCTTTTCTCAAATTTTTTTAAACAATCAATTTATTCAAATTTCATCAAGTTTTTCAAAAGAAACCATTTTGTGGAATTTTAAAGGAAAAACTCTTCTCACATCACAGAAAACTCTTCTAAAATACAGAAAGTTCTTCTCACATACACAGAAAGTTTTCTCCTAAAAACATTTCTCAAAATCAGTGTTTCTTTATCGAGAATTCCGAACAACTTCAAAAGTTTTCCAACCCAGTTTTTCGACTCAAAACAAAATCGTTTTTGGGGAACAGGAAATGTCTAACACTTTCAAAACGTTTTCTTCCTAGTTAGACGTCACTTGTCTCCCTTTCCGAATAAAAATCCGAGGCGGGGCACTGGGGTCATAACCTCCCTTGTCGCAGTCTGGATCTCTTTAGGCGGGGCATTAGGGTGACAAACCTCCCCTAATTGCAGTCTAGATTTTTACAAGGCGGGGTGCTAGGGAAGTAACGGCCTTCCTAGTTGCAGCCGGGATTTTAGAATCGTCTAACTCCCTTCCGCTCGATTTCAATGTTTTCGGTTTTTAATGTTTTAAAACCCGGGAGTTAGAGACGTTATTAGGGTTCGACCGAGAACATCTCATTCATGGTGTTTCTCTCTGAATCCTATTTTTCGACATAAATTCATTGCCCCATCTTTCGAGCCTCGGCGCTTATTATTAGTTAAGTGTCGTGTTCGAGGGGGTACATAGGGTAATCCCCTGGGATTATCCGCCCTTTTACAACAAAAAAATGATTTTTCGGTCTTAAAAGCTTTAAGAGAGACAATTCTGAATAAACCAATCCAACATTTCCATTAGAGCTCTAGGATTCATAAACACTTCTCAACCCTCCTCTGAACCAATTCTAAGTCACATAGGACTTCCAATTTTTGAGGACCCCTAGAAACCTCAAACTTCCAAAGCCCAAAAACTCGTGAACTACGTAAGGTCTGATCTCAACAGGGAGTTGAGTACATAGGCAGCCCATCTAGGGTACGACCCCATTCCAAACAAAAAACCCTTTTCCCTCTCTAAGGTGATACTTATAGCACTCAAATCCCTTCCGACTCACATTAAACCTTCATGCCTTCAGACTTCAGGCCTTCTTCATCCATTTAATCCTCAAACCCTTTCTTGATCTTCCGTTCTACACTCAACCAGCTTTCAACCCTTTCATTTGGCGCTAGCTTGACAGAAAAGCCCACCTCATCCACTCTCTTTTCTCTCTTCCCCTCTTAATCCTATCCTTGGCTTTTAAATGAATCTCTTTAAATAAGGTTTTGAAAGAAGGCAATCCCGACAATTGGAGACCGAGGTTTCCTCGGGCACCAATCCGAAGTCGTGGTCGTTGCCACTTCTAAGGGGTGTAACCCAGTGCGAACCCACATCAGAATCTCTAGTATGATCAGATAAGTCCTATCCATAGGCAACAAATCATCAGAGTCAACCAACGGTTCTTATAACCCTCCTTCCCTTCCTTCCTAGTATCTTAGGTCAAACTAGGTGGCGACTCTAATCAACTCTGCCTTATAGAGGCATAAGTCCGCGTGGAGCCCATTGAGAGTGGGTGTAGTGCTCACTTGCACTCCCCTTTATACTTTCTGGGAAAGACGGACGATTTAGTAGGTATTTGAGGGATGCCAAGAATAACGGGTTCTCACCCTCCACAGAATGGCATTTTCTAGGATCTAGGCTTCTCAGTCAGACCATATTTAGATAGACCCCCCTCATACCGAAAAATCACCCTCCACAGAATGGCGACTCTGCTGGGGAAAAGAAGTTTTTCTCAAACTCAAGGAAGACTGAACTCCATTCAAAATTGTCGGGATTTCCCCACTTCTTTCAAAACCTTCATGAGATTCATTCTCAGCCTCTAGGATTATTCTATTCCACACTTATATTCCACACCTAGAGTGTGTAGCTGATGAGGACAGCTAGGATTTGTTAGATCCTCAACAAACATTGCAACAATTGGGTTAATAATTAGCTCACGATTAGAAAGAGACACTTAGGATTGAATGAAGCTAACTTCCCTTTAGGTTAATAAACAACCAATTTGGAATCACTTTCAAGATAAAACTCTTAGCAAATAGGGTGGTGCTGACTTCATCGCTTTTATATTTATGTTATTATTGTGGGGTGCATTGGAAGGGTAGTTTAGGACATGCATTCCTCTGTGTCACCCGATTTATCCACGAGTCACGGAATCCCGACCGGTCCACGGTTGATTTCCCATGAGCTGGGTCATTTATATAAATGGCTAACCCACGGGGCAAGATGGTCATCGACCTACGCCCTGCAGGCTCATGATCCAAAAATACCCTCCATTATCCGAGTCCAAGCCAGCATATAGTGAACCATGAGCCTTCAGTGTCCAGCTGCCTTATCCGGTGTCTAAGACGGGTTTTACGGGTAGTCACCCCCATGTATGCCGCCTGTCTGACCACCCTTCTATCTTACCCTGAAGATTGCATGGGCTCAGTTCTCCATTGCTCCTCTGCACCACGGGTGTCTCTAAAGCCCAATGTCACGCTACACGTCCATAGAGGATCCCGTATTTACCGGATACCCATACATGGCACAACGTAGTCAGTGAATAATTTGGACTTTAGACACACCTGACCGTGCAGATGACGAGAGACCCGTTCCCATGCAATACTTCCCCGAGTTTCCCGAAAAGTGGGGTGTTGTCGGATCATCACTGGCCGTGGCGTATGTTTCCTTATCACTTCGGGTATCCTGACCTTTCGAACTTAAGCACTCCGGACTTTCTTGATAACGTGCCTCGCAAGGGGCATAGCAGAGAAAAACCCCGAGAGATGACAGTGAAGGGACGACGGTTCCCCCGGTGAGACGGGGTCATAATTGACCTGGAAAGTGATTATCCCAACATTAACACTTACAACTCCACATAAAAACAACCGCGATTTACTTTATGCTATACATGTGTGCAAACCGTTTTCTTTTTAACCGACCAGTTTTAAAACGTTCGGAATTCTCTTTTGCACATAAGGTTGTTTCACGAGCTCGTTTAATTTCAAATCGCACTTGTATTTTACCCATAAATGTTTGGGGTTTTAAAACCTGTCACTTCACCTTTGTTGCATTGAAGTTTTATTTCCAAAACAGTCTTCAAAAAATCGATTTTGAAAAATCTATTTTCTACAAATGAATTTCAAAAGGGTTTTCAAAAATAGTTTTTTCAAAAATGTTTTTCGAAAGCAGTTCTTTCAACTTTTTTAACTAGTTTCCATTTCCAAAAGCAAAGGCCGTGCTACTAATTGCTGGGTCATCTCCTTAATCCGGACTCATCACATTCTTTCCCTTTATTTTCCTTTCACTACTTTCTTTTGCAGATCTAATCATGTTCAACAGATTGGTACCAGTACCAGGAGAGGAAAAGAAACGCCGAAGGGCCCGAAGAGAATCAGGGGAGGAATCCGCAGCCAGAACGCAAGTCCAGCCCTCCACTTACCAACAAGAGATGAATGAGGAAAAAGATTTTGCCCGAGAACTTCTGGATCGGTGTATAGAAATGAAGGACACATGCAAGCCGCTCTTGATCGGACTAGCATACCTATGCATGGTCGACATGGTTTATGAAGCTTTATTCGAGTCCGTCAGCTACTGGGACCCAGCAGACCATCTATACCGTTTCTTTCTGCAAGAGTTGATCATACTGCCCGCTGAGATGGATACATTCCTCAAGATAAAGCCACATCAGGAGATGCCAGTTATCCCTATCGATCGAAGTCAAACCCCGAAGTTCGCAGCTAGATTCTTGGAGGTCAACCTGGAGCAGGTTGAAAACTTTGGGCATATGGGTTTGAGCTTACGTGATCTCCTGAACCAGTTCTACAGACCTTATATCTCATGTGAAACCCGAAGACGTATACTGGATCTATGCCTCATGGGCCTCTATCTCTTTAGACAAAGAGGTTTAAGAATGAATCCGCGAGTAATATACTTATTAGAAGCCTTTGAGAAAGGTTGCAGCATCAAAACAGTAGTGGTGGCTGAGATAGTTCGATCCCGAGACCGATGGAAAGAAGAAGGAGCCATAGAGACCTTTTTCGTGGGTAGTCCTTTACTTCTTCAGATATGGTTGTTTGATCACTTATGGGTGCTACCTTGGTCCTCTAAGTATGTGAAAGTCAATATGGACACTTACATGACAGCACGAAAGCGGGAGCTGAAACCAAATGAGGGATGGAGAGTTTTCTTCCGGGATATTACTAGTGATAAATAGATCAAGTGGGTCATCAAGGATTGGGACGTCCAAGGCGGGGCCGTCCAATCAGCGGGTAATAATGGTCTGATCCTCATAGGCCTTGATAGATTCATCACTATCTATCCACAGAGGGGGATGCGGCAATTTGGGCGTGAACAAACCATCCCAGGAGCAAGTATAGAGGGATTCAGAAGCCACCACTATACCGATCCTACAGCCCGATATCTTACCCAAGCTTACCGCTCTGGGATGAAATGGGCTGTCCTCGATATTGACCCGTATTACATGAGCTTAGGTCCTGAGTACTCAGCATGGTTGGAACGCAGAATTGATAGATTGATACCCCACGCCTATTCTTTGGAGCATTCGATGATCAAACATGATCCCCGCCTTCCAATCGTTGAAAGCCTACAGCTTCCGGAATTTGATGTCTTGTAGAAGAAGAAAGAGAAAAAGAAACGACAGAGAAAGGAAAAAGAGAAGCGGCAAAAGAAGGAAAATAAGGAGCTGAAGCGTCAGCAAGCCATGGGTTGACCTTCTAGGTGGATGGATGTGATTAACTATGTATTAGATTTGACTATTCGGATATAGTTATCCCCTCTTTTGAATTTGGATGTAACTCCCTTTCCCCCTTATCCCTTATCATGAGTTCGGCTATGTAATCAAACTTTGACTATTCGAATGTAGTTTTCCCCTCTTTTGAATTTGGATGTAACTCCCTTTCCCCCTTATCATGGAGTTCGGCTATGTAATCAAACTTTGACTATTCGAATGTAGTCTTCCCCTCTTTTGAATTTGGATGTAACTCCCCTTCCCCCTCATGGTGGAGTTCGGCTATGTAATATTATCTAACATTATGTTTTCCCCTATGAACTCGGATGTAACCCCCATTTTCCCCGATATATGCAATCTCGATTGAGCAATGAAATAGCGGCGTTTATTCTTGGAAATGGAAATCGGCTTGTGCGCCTTTTCCGTGTTATCATTTTACGAAAGAATTTAATTTTGGAACACCTTGTTTCACCAACGTCGGGGACGACTTCCTTTTCTGCTTTATCATTTCATGAAAAAGGATTTACATTCATACTGACATCGTCCACGCATTCCATATTCCTTGGTATCGCAGAAACCAACCAGAGCAGAGCAAAGCGTCAGGAGTTCTCTCCCAGTTTTACCAACATTACTCGACTGTGGAAAAGAGATTCCCGGGGAAGGCTGGCCAGTGACACCGCGACTGAAACCTCGTCGGAAACCATGGACCAAAACCTGATCAATCCAACAGCCCCGGAAAACGCCCCAGCCACCTCAGCTATCGAAGCGAGTGCGAGTGCAGTCCTAGGGACTGGTGGCAGTGGCTTGCACCTTCCCGATCCCAGTGTTCTCTACCGTATGCTAGAACAGTCAACAAGGAATGAGAATATGCTGAAACAAGATATTGAGCGACTGCAGGAGCAATTGCGCATAGAAAGGGCAGCCAAAGGAAAGGACCTGTACCTTACCGATGACCCTGACGAAGATTATGTTGAGGACTCCCCACACCCCAACCGATGCTTCAGCAATCAAAACCCTATGTTCAACACCACCATACCACAACCGATCACAGGGAAAGGACGTACTGTCATCCACCCAGTGACCACAACATTTCAAACGGCTGACCTACTCTCAGGAGCACCCATACCACCTCCAATCATGACCACGGTCCCTACAGTACCAACCACCTTCCCCAGACTACCGCCGTTCCCACCCGCTGGAGCCACTATCCAAACAGCCCATCTATATCAGGCCAAACAACCAGAATTCATTCATGTCAACTCACCACACCCTGACCCCATCCAACTCAATCAATACCAGTACACCACCCCCGGACATGCTGTCCGTTTTGAGGAAGCAATTCCCCAGACCCAACTGTTGCCACAACCGTCTAGCCAGTTGATTCACGGCTACAACCAGGCCCCACCTGCAGAACACCTTCCTATGGACTTCGGTCAAATGAAAAAGTCCTTGAAGGAAGAATTACTGGCAGAAATGCAGCTCGGGGAGCGAGCGAAGATGCTGGGTTTCCGTCATTTCCGACTGAAGCCAAGTTCCAAATTGCCTGAAAACCTAAAACTGCCAGAAATCTCCAAGTACGCTGGGAAAGGAGATCCTAGGCACCATCTTGCTCAATTCGACAGAGTCATGACTATGCACGGCCTTGACGATGACATGAAGATCATTTGTTTTCCCAGCTATCTGGAAGGAGCTGCTCAGACATGGGTGTCAAGACTAGATTTCTCCGGAAAGAAACTAGAGGATGTTTATCAAGCGTTTGTGGAACAGTACAGTTACAACACCAACCTGGGAATCACTCGTAGAGATCTTGAGACAATGAGACAGAAAAGTGATGAGATGAAACTGTTAGGAATTTATCACCCATGGAGGGAGGTAGCCGGTCAGATGATCGACCGTCCCACTGAAGACGAGCAGATCAGAATAATCACCTCATGCCTGGAAAATCCCTATGCAGATCATCTCAAGTCCCTTGGGATTTGTGATTTCAAACACCTAAAAGCTGCTGCTTCGGCTGCCGAAGAGCTAGCACTAGCTGGAAGGTTAAAAGGGTTGAATCTCCCTGGATCGGGACCCAAAACTTCATACTATCAGAACCGTCAGAATCGTGATGGCAACAACAATCATAACAACAACAACAATAATCACAACAACACCAACAAGGCTATCCCCACACCTCAGGTGAATCAAGTGCAGCCCCGAGTTCTCACCGATTACCCACCTCCCACATCTCCCCGAGTAGACATTTACCAGGCACAGTCCTCAGGATCAGGCCAGAATTACAGGGCAACACCTCCCCCTCGTGATTACCAGACTCGACCCCAACGTCAGTACTCGGCCTTAGGAATGCCCCTGAGCAAAGCATACAAAAAGTTGAGAGAAAATGGTTTTCTCTTGAAGCATCCAAACCCTAAGCCTGGGGTCACCCAACTCGGGTCTGACTTAAACAGCTTCTGCGACTATCACCAGATGAAAGGTCACAATGTAGACAATTGTAGAGCGTTGCGTCATGCAATACAGGATCTGATTGATGCAGGGGAAGTTCAATTCCCTAAGACCACTCCCAACACCCAGAATAACTCAATCCCATCACATCTGAACATGATAAGTCTGGTGAGGGAGAAAGAAAGAGAATCGGACCTAGGAAGGATTGTGAAAATAAATGCCATCGGAAGTTCCTCTGAGCCGGCCACCCAAAGCACGCCCCCACCAATCATGTTGTCACCAGTACTCGATGCATTCCGAATCCCCCGTCCGGCGATTCATTACGACATTCAACCCATGATGGGAGAGTATCTAGCTATGACGCATGAAATGCGAAACACAGTCGAGCGTCTAGTAGGGCAAGGAAGGGTGTCCATAATCACTCTGCTAGTAGTGAGTCGACATATGGAAAAGAATCTCGAGATACTAGTGGGGCTAAGCTTTGAAGCCTTGGAGCTGCATAAAACCATGAAGGTGTTGGAGGTGGTAGAAGCATGGTGCCGGCAGAAGATTGTCGGAAGGCGAGGAAGGGAAGTCTCTGAATGCAATGTCATCATGATTACTGATGAAGAAGAAGATCCACCGGCTATAACCCCTGTTAAGGGACCATTTCTGATAGCAAGCGAGAAAAAACAGGATGATGACTTTGAGAAAATCAGACACTTAACCCGCTCAGGAAGGCATTTCAAGCCCGCTGAGCTCGCAGAAGAGCCAGAAATGCTACAGCAGAGAGTCCACGACCTTACTCTGAATGAGTCAGAGAACAAATTGGTGGGAGAAGAAGAGCTCTTGAGAAAGCTGAAGACAACCAGCATACCCATCACAATTTGGTCCCTGCTGACGATTTCAGAGGAGCACAAAGATGCGGTGGCCCGGCACTTGAGAATGGATAAGAAGCAGCCAACGTCGGTTGAAAACATTATAGCCCACCTGTCCCGGACCCCGGACCTCTCCATAACATTCACTGACGACGAGATCCCTCGTCAAGCGGGAAAGGCCCTCTACATAACTGTGAAGGCTGGGGGTTCCAAGTCCCTAAGACTTTGATTGATGATGGGGCTGAGGTGAATGTCTGCCCGCTCCGCGTAGCCCGTCATATGGGACTCAACGACTTCAAGCCGGTAGACATGACGTTGAGCCTATGACAACAGCCACAGAAAGGTTTTGGGAACCTTTCACTGCCAATCTGATCGAGGACGTCTCCCTGACCATCGAAGCAATGGTCATAGACATATCCTCCACCTTCAACCTTCTGTTAGGACGGGAGTTCATCAATCAGATCAAAGGAGTCCCCTCAGTCGTCCACCAGAAGCTAAAATTCAAACACGAGGGGCGAATCTGGAGGTTTTGGGAGAGGCCAGAGCTGAGTCCCCACTATTTGAGATTAGTACACCGGGGGTCGAGAGTTAACGCTTGGGGGCTTCACGGTGGCGAGGCCACATTCACAGGTAAGTCAAACTTCTTCCATCACTCCTCTCTACTTCGACCCTAGTGTCTATAGCCCCGCATCACAACACATGATGTCTCGGATGGGCTACAAACAGGGGAGTGGGCTAGGCAAGGAGCTGCAGGGCACGTCGGAGCCACTAACCGCGTATATCGGAGGTCGAGGAGCCGGGTTAGGATTTACGGAGTCACCAGGTATGATGTTGACAGATTCACATGTAAGAATTCCCGTAGATTCTTTCTTATCAGTTAACCTTGAACCATGTGTATCTGTGAGTTGTGATAAGCAGAAAGCAGTTCAAGCTCAGGGAAGTCAGGAGACAATGGAGTGGGAGAGCTGGTTGACCACTTTACTTCCCCTCTACTCATGCCTTGAAGACCATGGCGACAAGGGATGCAACCAAGGAATGCCCGAGGATGCAGCGGAGAGCAGTGTCACGACCAAACCAGTCATCAAGGACCCCGCACCCTCGGTAGATGGCCATGGAGCGTGTCTTGTCGTCTATCATAGGAAAGAAGAGCTGATTCCCCGGGAGCCTTACTTAGTTAGCCTAGTTAGCAGTAGCGATGATAACGATAGTGATAGTGACGGTGATAGTTTTAGTGATGGTGGTAGTTACAGTTGTATCAGGAACGTCGACAATGCAAGTAGATTCGGATTAAGGGATGGATCGCCACCACTTATTTTCACTTGTAAAAGTGGTGGCAATTTTCTTACAATCTCTGAGCTGCCAAGCTCGTCGGATATTAATGAAAATTCAGTTCGTTCAGATTTCTCGTCTATTCTGTCTTCTCAACTGTTTGATTCATCGCAAAATCTTGAGGCCGAAGAAGAGGAATACGATGAGGAGAGTATGCCTCCCATCGAACAATATTCCACCCACACCCAGATTGTGGAAGACACGGTAGCAATCAATATCGGAACACCCGATAACCCTAAAACCTTGCAAGTTGGTTTGGGTCTGAGCGAAACGGAAAAACGCGACTTGACTTCCCTGCTAATTGAATATGTCGATGTTTTTGCTTGGAGCTATGCGGACATGCCGGGGATTGACCCCGACATTGTCCAACACCGAATACCGTTGTATCCTAATGCCAAACCTAAGAAACAACGTTTAAGACGAATGAAACCTGAGCACCAATTGAAAGTGAAAGAGGAGGTTGAGAAATTGCTACGTGTCGGCTTTATTCGGGTTGTCAACTACCCCGACTGGTTGGCCAATATTGTAGCCGTCCCAAAGAAAAACGGAAAGGTGCGAGTATGCATCGATTTTCGGGACTTAAACGAGGCCAGCCCCAAAGACAGCTTTCCCTTACCTCACATTGATATCCTTGTTGACAACACTGCCCAACATGCACTACTGTCATTCATGGACGGATTTTCGGGTTACAACCAGATCCGAATGGCTGTAGAAGATCAGGAAAAAACATCCTTTATTACGCAGTGGGGAACCTTTTGTTACGTGAACATGCCCTTTGGCTTGAAAAATGCCGGAGCCACGTATCAAAGGGCTGCCACTACATTATTGCATGATATGATTCACAAGGAAGTGGAGGTATATGTAGACGACATGATCGTCAAAGCTGCCCAACGGGAGGACCATTTGGTAAACCTGAGAAAGTTCTTTGATCGGATGCGGAAGTACCAAATGAAGCTAAACCCTGAGAAATGTACATTCGGAGTGACCGGAGGAAAGCTTTTGGGCTTCATGATCACTACCCGAGGAATCGAGGTTGACCCAGAAAAGATAAAAGCCATTCAAGAAATGTCTCCTCCGAAGACAGAAAAGGAAATCAGGGGTTTCTTAGGCAGAGTCCAGTACATTAGAAGATTCATTATGCAGCTAACTGAGACCTGTGAACCCATCTTCCGTCTGTTGAAGAAAGACACATCTAAGGTCTGGAATGAGCAGTGTCAGGAAGCCTTTGAGAAGATAAAAACCTATTTGCAAAATCCGCCGGTTTTAGTACCCCCCCAGGAGGGTAAGCCAATGATTCTTTACCTGACAGCTCGGGAAACATCCATGGGCGCCATGCTAGCCCAGGAACAAGGATCCCCACCGCGTGAAAAGTCGATCTACCATATCAGCAAGAAATGGGTCGATGCAGAAACACGATACTCTGACATCCATAAATTCTGTGCTGCTTTGGTCTGGGCTACGAAGAAGTTGAGGCACTACTTGTTAGGGCAAGAGGTTCATCTGATCGCACGCATGAACCCTATAAAGTACCTTCTGGAAAAACCAATTCTTGACGGTCGCTTATCCAGATGGTCCCTATTATTGTCTGAATTCGATATCACTTTCAAAATTCAGAAATCAATCAAAGGAGGTGCCATAGCTGAACATCTAGCAGAATACCCTGTAGCATCCGAGTTCTTCGGAAATGACGATTTCCCGGATGAACAAATCATGACATTACGGAAGACTCGTTGGAGGTTGTACTTCGATGGTGCCGTCAACCATAAGGGTAAAGGGGCCGGAATCTTGTTGATCCATCCTGAGGGAGATTTGCTTCCAGCTGCGGTAAAAATCAATTACCCAGTCACCAATAACATGGGAATACGAAGCCTGCATCCTGGGACTTGAAATGGCGTTAGAATGCAAGTGGAGGAGTTGGAGGTCTTTGGCGATTCTAATCTCGTTATTTCGCAAGTCAACCAGACTTGGGAGATCAGAGAAGAACGATTGATCCCCTACCATGACTACCTTTCACTAATCACCTGCTTTCGAAACGTGACTTCAAGCACGTGAACCGGAGCCAGAACATCTTTGCCGACTCTTTAGCCTCTTGGCTTCAGTAGTCCAAGTACCGACCGGTTCACTATACTTCCCCTTGTGGATAACCATGACTAATACACCCTCATTTGAGATTGGAGCCATCGAGACAGGGGAAGTAGAGGATGAGTGGTTTGTGGACATCGAGAATTTCCTAGAAGAGGAGATATCCGCCGAAGCCACTAAGCAGGACCGCATCGCTAAGAAGAATGTCAAATCATATGTGATCTGCGGGACCAGGGTCTACAAGAGAATGCCGAATGGAATTCAACACTTGTGTGTGACCAGAAAAGAGGCTGATAAGATCGTTGAGGATGTCCACGAGGGGTATGCGGGACCCATGCTGGAGGACATTCCCTATCCCGAAAATCCTCAGACTAGGGTACTACTGGACAACGATGGAAGCCGATTGTCACGAATTCGTGAAAAAGTGCACCAAGTGTCAGACCCATGCTAATTTGCAACACTGCCTCCCCTACCCCTAACAGCCATGGCAGCTCCTTGGCCGTTCTCTATATGGGGAATCGACATCATTGGGGAAATCCACCCCAAAGCTTCAAATGGACACCGCTACATCCTTGTAGCGATAGACTATTTCAGCAAATGGGTAGAGGCACGGTCGTTCGCTAACATCGGATCAAAGCAAGTTGCCCAGTTCATCGAGCGAGATATCATTGCCGATACGGGGTTCCATCAGAGTTCGTATCAGATAACGGTCCCCAGTTCGACGGAGACACTATCCGGGTCATGGAAAAATACAACATCCGTTACCACAGATCATCTCCATACAGACCTCAGACCAATGGAGCGGTCGAAGCCGCAACAAAGCCGTAAAGAGTGCACTGTCGAAAATGGTCGAAACGTACAGAGATTGGCCAGAAAAGCTACACTACGCTCTCTGGGGTTACCGAACTACTGTCAGAACTGCAACCGGAGCCACTCCGTATTCCTTGGTGTACGGGTCAGAATGTGTTTTGCCAATCGAGCTTGAAATTCCAACTCTTCGGGTCACTAATGAACTGAAGATTGCTGAAAGTGACTGGCTGCAACAGCGCTATGACAGTCTTGCTCTTCTTGATGAAAAACGCCTTCAGGCATTATATCACATCCAGGGTTACCAGAAGAGAATGGCTAGAGCGTTCAACAAAAGGGTCAAAGAACGAAACATCCAAGTGGGTGATCTCGTCCTAAAAGAGCTGAGGAAAGATTTACCAGACCCACGAGGGAAGTTCAGACCGAACTGGGTGGGTCCTTATCTGGTCAAAGAAATAACCCCTCATGGTGCTGTATTACTCACAGATTTGGACGGAGAAGAATTTCAAAGCCTTGTCAATCTCGACCGCGGTTGAAACGATATTATGTCTGAACCGTCATAAAAATCCAAAAAAAAAAAACACACGCATTCAGTCAAAAATCCAAAAAAAAAAGTGTATCCGCAAAAATGCATCCAAAAAAAATGCATCCACACAAAAGTTATCATTATCATCTGCATTAGGTTTAGCTTAATTGCATTGCATTTGCATTCGCATATCCCTGGTGTCGAGGTGCATCTCAATCTTTAATTCTAGGAAAGTCACATAAGTCGTCAAAGGCCGACGAACTCTTGTATCATTTTCCCCGAAGAAGTCTTGAAAGGATCTCTAACCTCCCGTGAGAGTTGAGCATGAGAGAAACACAGAGCGTGCAAAACCCAGAGCCTGATGCATTTAAATTTCAAAGCACCATGTGAGGATCTCCCTTCACGAAACCAAATATTGATGAGAAAAGCGCGTTACCATTCATGTCAAAATTTGGGAATAGTAGAGGAAACAATTATCTGTCAATAGGGATGACGAGGCACCTAGGATCGAAGAAAACCTCCACAAGGCCAAAAGCCTTATTGACCCTGAAAACGATCCCTTAGTGAACCCCGCTGAGCCTTTCATTGAGAATCTTTTCGAAAACAGCTCCACGATATACCACCCCACATCACACAACCATTCACCCCTGCAAAAGAGGATAAAAGAGCTGGAGCCATGGTTCCTTCCCCATCATTTAAAGCATGGAGGAAAGCTCAAAAGAGATACCCAAAGAGGATGAAAACGAGAGAAGCGGAGCACAAAACGCTCAAAATAACAAAGAGGGGAAATGAAAGTCTCACACCACCCAATGCCTCACACTTGATAAATAGATGAGACCAGAAACATCAAACACGAAGAAATGCAAATAGACCACTCAAAGAAAGTAGCAAGTCAAAAATGAGAACACATAATGATCCGCACAAACGCGAAAGGAGTCCAAAATCACTCCATCCATGGCAAAGGTGAAGCATATCCTCCGTTGCACCAAAGCCACAATCTCAAAAATCCTCCGTCCCATGTGCCCTGCAGCCCCGTTATAACCCATCGAAAGACCTCCGACTTAGAGATGGTATTTGCTTGATTGAAAAGTACCAAATTCGAAACATGAACGGCTACGACGTCCGATCTCGTCAATACAATCGTGACAAACGAGCGTCAAAGAAATCAGGAAGGTAGAGAAAAACGAGTGTTCATCACCCGATTAAAGAAAGCCTAACTGACCTTAAGAAAGGAAACGGAAAGGTATAAGAGATCCCGAGAGACCTCTTTCGGGAGATTTTCAAGAAAGAAGGGCTTAGAAACGACTAATTGACTTAACTAGAATTCTTGGTTGAGCTCGCCTTGACACGACATTCTCGTTGCATACAATCATATCCAATTCCAAAAAAATGCATGTAGAATAGATTTGCATCCATCGGTTCGGACATAATCCTACACACGGAAAGAGAAAATGAGTATGCTCTTTAGAAGGGAAGCCACAGCACAGAGCCTGTCTCCTCCACCATCGGCACGACAGCAATTCTCGGAGACCGCAAACCATCAAAACAAAGGATCAAAGTCTTCGGGCGCTGTTCAAGAAAATGCCCCGCAAGACCCCCCTCACCGCCAAACTCCTCACTCGCCAAAATACATGAACTACGTAAGGTCTGATCTCAACAGGGAGTTGAGTACGTAGGCAACCCTCTCAGGGTGCGACCCCGTCCCAAATAAAACCCTCATCCCCTCGAACCACAAGGCCATTGCCATCACTCTATGAAGAAACCCGCCTCGATCGAGAGGGTCATCTCAGGGTTAAACCGGAGCCATCTCAGAGCCCTACCGGAGCCACCCAACCGCATAGGAGCCATCCGATCATACCGGAGCCCTCAGATCATATCGAACCCGAACCCATCAATCATCCCAGAGTCGTTGCTCACAAGGGAGTCACAGATCAAACTGGAGCCATCCGATCATACCGGAGCCCTCAGATCATATCGAACCCGAGCCCGTCAACCATCCCAGAGTCGTTGCTCACAAGGGGGTCACAGGTCAAACCGGAGCCAAGAATCCCACCAAATCCCGAAACTACAGTGCACATCAGGCGAGACTGTCAAAACAGAACCAAAACAAAAGTCCCACACTGACGAAGTCAAAGGCGACACATCAGAAACATTCGACCATCACATCCCTCACGAAAACGACCGAAAAGCATCCAAACCCGGATCAACCCACAACCAAAGTCATCCTCAAATCGACCCCTCAAAACAACGAGTTTCGTACTTTCAATTGCATTCTAGGACCGTCATAAGTCCTAGAGCTAGACACCGAGATCTAGTTGAGGCCCGTCATTAGTCCTCATGCATAACCCATATACCGATTGTATTCTAGGCCCGTCATTAGTCCTAGAGCTAGACACCGAGTTCTAGTTGAGGCCCGTCATTAGTCCTCATACATTTCGAAGATGCATTCTAGGCCCGTCATAAGTCCTAGAGCTAGACGCCGAGTTCTAGTTGAGGCCCGTCATTAGTCCTCATGCATAACCCATATACCGATTGTATTCTAGGCCCGTCATTAGTCCTAGAGCTAGACACCGAGATCTAGTTGAGGCCCGTCATTAGTCCTCATACATTTCGAAGATGCATTCTAGGCCCGTCATAAGTCCTAGAGCTAGACCGAGTTCTAGTTGAGGCCCGTCATTAGTCCTCATGCATAACCCATATACCGATTGTATTCTAGGCCCGTCATTAGTCCTAGAGCTAGACACCGAGATCTAGTTGAGGCCCGTCATTACTCATACATTTCGAAGATGCATTCTAGGCCCGTCATAAGTCCTAGAGCTAGAGCCGAGTTCTAGTTGAGGCCCGTCATTAGTCCTCATGCATAACCCATATACCGATTGTATTCTAGGCCCGTCATTAGTCCTAGAGCTAGACACCGAGATCTAGTTGAGGCCCGTCATTAGTCCTCATACATTTCGAAGATGCATTCTAGGCCCGTCATAAGTCCTAGAGCTAGACGCCGAGTTCTAGTTGAGGCCCGTCATTAGTCCTCATGCATAACCCATATACCGATTGTATTCTAGGCCCGTCATTAGTCCTAGAGCTAGACACCGAGATCTAGTTGAGGCCCGTCATTAGTCCTCATACATTTCGAAGATGCATTCTAGGCCCGTCATAAGTCCTAGAGCTAGACACGAGTTCTAGTTGAGGCCCGTCATTAGTCCTCATGCATATGATATCGTATTCTAGGCCCGTCATTAGTCCTAGAGCTAGACACCGAGATCTAGTTGAGGCCCGTCATTAGTCCTCATACCATCAATACCGCAATTGGGGCCCGTCATAAGTCCCCGTGCACCCGCGCCCATAAGAGCAAATTGTAAGCTGTGATGAGAATTTTGGCGCCCCGTCAACCTTGATCCAATTCTACAAGCCTTCTATTGCAGAATTGAATCAAGGGGGAGCCATCTAGAACACCAAAATTCTCACCGTTTTATTTTTAAAATCAAATTTCAAAAAATGAACATTCTTTCAAAAACAGGCGGTCGTCCCGTTTTCAACCAAAGGAATTTCATTTTTCCTCGATATTTAACAAACCTCACATCCTATTGAAGAGGTAGCACGAGCCTTTTATCGTAATCCTTCTTAGCCTGCTTCGTTTTTGTATACGCATTTTATTGCTAAAATATTTCACGGTTTCGTTTTTATCTTGTATTTTTCTCTGCGTGGGTATACTGAAAACCGACCCGGCATAACTGGTAAAGCACTCGGCATGCATTCCTTCTGGTCCCAGTTCGATCCCTGTAAGGAATGAGTGGCGTTTTATTTGTTTTCTCTTGTCCTGGCTCGCAACGGGGCTTTTGTTTCACTAGTTCGGTAATATACCGAAAACTGTCACGGCTCACTGTGTAGAGCGCAGCGGAGCGGAGTTGAAGGTGCACAAGTTTCGATCCCAGAGCGCCTGCAAGTTTTTTTTTATCTCCTAATTTTCTCCTCTCTTAAGTCAGCCGGACCGAACTTGGCCCAGTTTGGCTTGTAAGCCCGTTTTCGACCTATACCCAAATAATAACACCCATACCCAAGTAAACCAAGCCCAGAAGAACCATCAAAACCTTCCCCTAAAACCCTAAGCCTCTATTATAAAAACTACCTACAGTAAAGAACGTGGGCATCGGTTTGGGAGAATT
Source organism: Limonium bicolor (assembly GCA_023374045.1). Lineage (NCBI taxonomy): Eukaryota > Viridiplantae > Streptophyta > Magnoliopsida > Caryophyllales > Plumbaginaceae > Limonium > Limonium bicolor. Next base: position 116,513,602 of record CM041781.1, on the reverse strand, counting down.
CTTTGGCTTAAGTCGTTTTTTGAATCCCAGTTGATCACTTTCTATCTTTCCCCCGAGACCAACTTCTCTCCATCTCTTCGACCTCGTGTACCCACGACCACCCGAAAACCCACCCTCACGCCGCCTTCATCGTCATCAAAAAACACCGCCCCAACATCTCGCCTGCTCTCTCTCTTCACCTCCACAAACAACACACAACTCCCATCTTTCATTGCGGCCCATCTTTAACTGGACCGAACCGCTCCGAAAAAAGGAAGAGCCCGTCGAAAGCCCTTGTTTTTCAGTTCGATCGATAGAGTAAGTGGTTACTACCGTTCCTTTATTCTCTCGAATTTGTAAAAACCCATGAACCGGAGACTCGAATGCTCATTTCGGGATCTCTGGTCTCGAAAGGGAGAATAGCATCTCATTTTCGCTTCCATGTTCTCTGTTTTTCGCGGTGTTTCTTTCATGGGATTTGCATGGTTCGTTTCGGACCAACTCGGGATTATGAACCTCTGTGGGTTCCCTTTTACACTTCGTTTGGGTAATCATCTAAGTACACTGCTGGTATGGACTTTGAAAGTCCACGAACACGGCAAACTCGGTTTGCGAGTTCGATGTTTTGGTTGTACTGAATATCTCCGTCTGATCTTCGATATGCCGTATCCTTGAGGCTTTGTTGAGTTTGAATATGTTCACTGTCAGCTTCTGTGATGAGATTCTGCATATTCTCATTTTTTGGTTGGTTCCGCGATGGACTGGTCCCTTATTCCAGTCATTGGTTCTGAGTTTTTTTTCGTGCTAACTGATTTGAGTTGGAAAGGCGGATAACTGGTCATTTTCCAGTTTCGATCTTGTCCAGTTGTGAAAATCTCCTTATGTTCTGACGCCCCTCTTTTGGAGACGAGTGTTTGGAGGAAACTCGTTGTCATCAGATCTGCCTTCCTTCTCTCTGTTCATCTTTGGACTAACACTTTGTTCCAGTCTTGTGTACCTTTTTTTGAGATGTCGCAGGAAACTATGTATTGCCCTACGCTCGGTATTGATTCCTAACTCTTGTATTTATCCACCCTCTTGCGGACATCACTGTCTAGTTTGCATGCTTGCTTTAGATTTCCATGCTTCTGTTGCGTTACGTTTCTGCTTCTCAAAATATATGCCAAATGTCCGTTCATGTCGATAATGTGGTCATCTGTTGTTGATTAACCTGCTCCTTGAATGCCAAACCATTGAACTTAGCTTCTGAAATTTGTTTTCACACACCGTGTAAGTGCATAAAAATCTGATAGAAACCCTTGGGTTTAAGCTTCCTTTCATTTGCCTGTAAGTTAGGAGAGTTTAATAAGAGCAACCCTCAATCTGTTGCATCTTCCGGTTAATAGACCAATGTATTGTTGTAAAAAGAAAAAGTGATTCGAACACGCTTTTGGTGTTAAATCCATGTTTCTCATTGATTAGCGGATAATTCATTAAAGAACCAAAGCTCTGCTATGTTTGTATGCGGCAGGTTTAGGATGTTCTCTGTGCTGTTATAAAACATGTTCGACTGAGAATCTGAGTTAGGCTTTGCACTAGTTTTAGACTGCTCAATTTTCTTCACATAACCTGGTAGGTCTTATGCGACTCAAAACCGGCCTTTAAAGGAGCATGGAGTAGGAAAGAATTAAAAATTGGCCCGACTGATGTAGGTTTCTGTTTGTTTTGCCGAAATAATAAATGATCTTCTCTGTAGTCAAGTTTCGATTTGTTTTATTATCTGAAACTCATGTGCATAATCTGTTTACGGTTTTTCTACTTTGATCCATGTTCTCGGCCTGCGCTTCATGTATACATGTTTTACCCTTTATTTGTATATGTTTACGGTTTCTGTTTAAATCTTTGTATATGTTAGTCTATTTACTAAGCCCTAGTTACTAGACCTTTAGGACCGAGCCTTAGGATAGAGGGTGAACCCTAAGATTTAGGTGGGCCATGGTCCCACCTAACAAGTTGGGTGATCCCTAAACCCAAACCACACTTTATTAATAATCTTGTAAATAATAACAGTATTTCAGAATTCATCCTAGTTGATCCATCATTCCTTCCGAATCCTCCAAAGATTAAACCAAGCCCTAAATTGTCTCTCTGATTTTTCATCATTCTTTTTATTCTGACTTTGATTAAACTTTTCAAAACCTTCTCTGATTTCTTCAAGTTGGCCCAATTGCCTTGCTTCGGCCCAAACCCAAAAAGCCCATGGCCCACACTCAGGAAACCCACGACCCAAGTCCAAAAAAAAGGCCCCGAACCCGATGCCCAAGCCCGAAGCCTTAAGTCCACAAAACTCATGGCCCAACTCCCTATGTCCGGCCTTGCTTTCAGAGACCGTGGACCGAGTCCACAAAACTCATGGCCCAACTCCACTATGTCCGGCCCAATTGCCTTGACCCGGCCCAATATCCACCTTGGCCTAAGTTGAATACCCAAAATCCCCTTTGCCCACTTGCCAAACTCACCTAAGCTCGGCCCATTCTAAACCTGGCCCACTACTCTATCCGGCCCACTCCTCCTCAAACCAGGCCCATCACCAAAATCGGCCCAAGTCCACAAGACTGACCCAATATTCAGCCCGGCCCATTACCTGATCCGGCCATCTTCAAAATCAGGCCCGTTACCTAGCACGGCCCACTACTCAACCCAACCCAAGCTCGGCCCAAAGCCCAAGTCTAAAACCCGAAGCCCAACATGGCCCAAGTCCAAACTCAAATCGGCCCAAACAATCCAATTGGCCCAATCCTAAATCAAGGCCCAAACAAGGCCCATTTGGCCCAAAATCATAAACAATGCCATCAAGCCCACGTGACCCATAAAACCCATCAGGCCTATCCGATCCAACTTTGACCAATCAAATTTTGACCAACCCAAGCTTTGACCAATCAAATTTTGACCAACCCAAACGTTGACCAAGACCCAAATTTTGACCAACCCAAACGTTGACCAAGACCCAAACTTTGACCAAGACCCAAATGTTGACTTTGACACAAACGTTGACTTTGACCCAAAGTGTTGACTTTGACCCAACTTTGACCTGACCCGTTTTCCAAGCCCGATTCAATTCAAATTGTAGATTCCATTCAAACATCAAAAATCCAAAAACCTTCCTCGTTACTTTGTTTTAATTCAAAATCCTTAAAATCTCTTTTCTCAAATTTTTTTAAACAATCAATTTATTCAAATTTCATCAAGTTTTTCAAAAGAAACCATTTTGTGGAATTTTAAAGGAAAAACTCTTCTCACATCATAGAAAACTCTTCTAAAATACAGAAAGTTCTTCTCACATACACAGAAAGTTTTCTCCTAAAAACATTTCTCAAAATCAGTGTTTCTTTATCGAGAATTCCGAACAACTTCAAAAGTTTTCCAACCCAGTTTTTCGACTCAAAACAAAATCGTTTTTGGGGAACAGGAAATGTCTAACACTTTCAAAACGTTTTCTTCCTAGTTAGACGTCACTTGTCTCCCTTTCCGAATAAAAATCCGAGGCGGGGCACTGGGGTCATAACCTCCCTTGTCGCAGTCTGGATCTCTTTAGGCGGGGCATTAGGGTGACAAACCTCCCCTAATTGCAGTCTAGATTTTTACAAGGCGGGGTGCTAGGGAAGTAACGGCCTTCCTAGTTGCAGCCGGGATTTTAGAATCGTCTAACTCCCTTCCGCTCGATTTCAATGTTTTCGGTTTTTAATGTTTTAAAACCCGGGAGTTAGAGACGTTATTAGGGTTCGACCGAGAACATCTCATTCATGGTGTTTCTCTCTGAATCCTATTTTTCGACATAAATTCATTGCCCCATCTTTCGAGCCTCGGCGCTTATTATTAGTTAAGTGTCGTGTTCGAGGGGGTACATAGGGTAATCCCCTGGGATTATCCGCCCTTTTACAACAAAAAATGATTTTTCGGTCTTAAAAGCTTTAAGAGAGACAATTCTGAATAAACCAATCCAACATTTCCATTAGAGCTCTAGGATTCATAAACACTTCTCAACCCTCCTCTGAACCAATTCTAAGTCACATAGGACTTCCAATTTTTGAGGACCCCTAGAAACCTCAAACTTCCAAAGCCCAAAAACTCGTGAACTACGTAAGGTCTGATCTCAACAGGGAGTTGAGTACGTAGGCAGCCCATCTAGGGTACGACCCCATTCCAAACAAAAAACCCTTTTCCCTCTCTAAGGTGATACTTATAGCACTCAAATCCCTTCCGACTCACATTAAACCCTCATGCCTTCAGACTTCAGGCCTTCTTCATCCATTTAATCCTCAAACCCTTTCTTGATCTTCCGTTCTACACTCAACCAGCTTTCAACCCTTTCATTTGGCGCTAGCTTGACAGAAAAGCCCGCCTCATCCACTCTCTTTTCTCTCTTCCCCTCTTAATCCTATCCTTGGCTTTTAAATGAATCTCTTTAAATAAGGTTTTGAAAGAAGGCAATCCCGACAATTGGAGACCGAGGTTTCCTCGGGCACCAATCCGAAGTCGTGGTCGTTGCCACTTCTAAGGGGTGTAACCCAGTGCGAACCCACATCAGAATCTCTAGTATGATCAGATAAGTCCTATCCATAGGCAACAAATCATCAGAGTCAACAAACGGTTCTTATAACCCTCCTTCCCTTCCTTCCTAGTATCTTAGGTCAAACTAGGTGGCGACTCTAATCAACTCTGCCTTATAGAGGCATAAGTCCGCGTGGAGCCCATTGAGAGTGGGTGTAGTGCTCACTTGCACTCCCCTTTATACTTTCTGGGAAAGACGGATGATTTAGTAGGTATTTGAGGGATGCCAAGAATAACGGGTTCTCACCCTCCACAGAATGGCATTTTCTAGGATCTAGGCTTCTCAGTCAGACCATATTTAGATAGACCCCCCTCATACCGAAAAATCACCCTCCACAATAGGGAGCTTCAAGAATCATCCAACCCTGATGTGATCAGCATCAGTGTTGAACTATCCTTCCACTCCAATTTGTGTTCGGCTTCCCTTGATCGCATGCAAATCAAGTTCCACCTCCCACTTCATTTTCAAGCATCAATTAAATCACTCATTTCCAATTTTCTATCTTTTAAATCATTCTAGTCATGATCATAACATCTCCAAGTGATAGAACTTCGTCTATCAGTTATTTCCAAACACTTTAATGTTGTTACCTAGGGAATCTTATTCTCACTAGGTTCTATGTCGGTTTCATACCCTTTCGTGAATCACTATATAGTATATATACTCATATATTTTATCAAAATACCACACACAGTTTCACATTTATACACTGTCGGGGTTTTTTTTTTGTTCCCCGGGAGTTTCTCTACTCCCCACACTTGTACTATCACACACAATTGTTAACAAACAAACACACTTATCACAATGGTATTCGCATCTTCTGTGCGCAATTACCACAATTAAACCATGAATGAATGTGTATGTTTACATAACACACGCACCCATCATCAAAACAAATTATTTTATGCTATGCACAACATAAATCACGTACACTTGTACGGTAATACACACTAAGTGGTTTTGCACTCTACCCCCCTTAAAAAGGATTACGCCCACGTAATCAATCACTAAACATTGGCTTAAAATGTTCTGCCGTCGTGAAGTGTTTTAACTTCCACGCGGTCTTTTTCACACTGGATTCTGATCAGAGGATCTTAACCATATTGGCGGTTTAGTTCCTAAACCAAGAATTCTCATTGGAGTTTGTTTAAACTCTTAGTTGGTTTCGATTCTGGCCTGTTAGGCTTCTAGGCGTTAATAATTAGCCATTCACTCATGTTCACCATGTACATTCAACACTTGAATCACTGGCTCACTAGTTTCTGCTGCGAAACTCTAATAACTGTAGAGCTTAATTGCCCCATTTGTTATTCTTACTGTATTGTATATCCCCAATTGTCACCTTCATCTTGGTAACAATGGTTTCTCAACCGACGCGTGGTATCTCTTACCGTTAGCGAATTCGGTGAGTTATAAACTTTCTATCCACTTCCATAACAATTTACTGTGTATACAGCTATGTATTTCACAATGATTGACTTGTTCCCTTCCGACTTACTGTCGGTTGAGATTGAGCTACTACCTAGTGTGTAGTGCTCTATCAGGTATTTACAACATTTGGGGTATATTCCATACCGATATTTGGCAGTTAGTGCTACTGTAGTCACTTACTGTTAATCATGTCTCCACATTTGGTTTTGCACAAGTACTCTTTTATTGGTGCGGCCTTGCATTTCCTATGCATCGGCCATTATAACATTATTCCTCCACAATTAACATGTTTCCAATTCCTAGCTATCCCACTCGATCATTACTGTGCAAGTGCAATACCAAAACACTCAGTCATACAGAGTGCAGAGGCGTAAACTCTTGACAGTAAATCCCTTATGCGATTCGCCATGGAATTCACACTGAGTTCCCCATCACATAGTACCTACCACTGGCTTATTGCCCAGTCTGTCTAACATCGCTTACCTTGCATCTCCACTGAGTTTAACTCATAACTGGTCTTATCTGCCACATTATTACTCAATAACATTGATACAACGGTCGCCAGCTGTGAACCGTGCTCTTACTCATTGCATAACAATAACTTATATGGTATTTACTGTCATATTAACTTCCACACATATACTTACATCACTCGTATTATGGTTCGCCATCCATTTGGACGACTACTGAATGCTCCTGGAGCGTTGCTCACTCGAGTCTCAAACCGACGTTATTTAGCTCGGTGCTTCACTTTATACACACATACTACTAAACTAACTGCTCTCAAATAATAATAATATTGTCCACAGCATATTTCTTGAGCTTGGTACACATAACTACCGCTCCAGTGGTTTCACAGCATCGAGAGGTATCCCCCACTCTTAGTGTAGTGGTTCGTTCTCCACTCTATTCACTTATATAGCATAAACTTCTGCAATCAATCTAATTTATATAACATATCTTGTTTATGGCTTATAAGCCTTATTTGCCTTGAGCTGCGCTCATTATAGGCTGTCCACACACATGTACTTCTCTGTACAACATTACATGGTTTGGATATTATATTGAGCTCCATGACAAGGTCGTTGCATTCTGTTTCCTTTCATGGGATGCCCCTTAGGATTGTCAGTCCGTCTCCTGACAACTTATGTCTAAACTGGGTGTTAGTTTCAACCCTTGTGTTTCTGTCATGTCATTTCGTGCCATTATTGTTAATGTAAACACCCTTCAAGGATTGCTCCTGGGTGTTGCTAAGTTATTCCATCACATCTGGCTTGCACTTATTGGTATATTCGGTTAGCCACGCCGTTTGCGTTCTTAACTGGTTTATTATCTTCTTCTGTGAAGATCAACATTTCCTGGTAGTGTAGGTACTCATTCTGGGAGTTTCATCCTGTTCATTGCACACTAATGTGTCCACATTAGGCATCTGCTTGCCATGCACAGGCTGGTCATTATTCCAGCTAACATGTTTACCCCTCGGGATTCTTAAGACATATGTGATGTCTTTACATAATAGTTTGTGCACTTCGCACCTCCTGATTCTTAAACATCTCCTTGAAAGGAATTTACCAATTCTTTTAATCCTTAACTCTTGTTTGACTTATACTGCTGACCGTAGTACGGAGTCGACTACTTCCCGTGTTTCGGACTCTACTCGTATACATATGTGGGGTACCATACTGATACATTACTACTTATCTAACTAACCCATAAGTAGGTCTGTCAGGCCCACAAGCTCCGATCGGAGTGCGGTCATCCCACATTACAGTTGGTACACTCGTAGTGTCCGTCACACGCCTAGGTGAAGTATTCTGTTGTCAACTCCCTTATATTGTCCCGTGACAATATACATTCCGTGCTTCCCGAACTTAATCGAGGGAAAGTTTATCAATTGTTGAATTCTTATCAACTGCCCTTGGTTTTACTGGTTTGGTTTAGAAGAAGGTTAGAAATAAATATTGGTTTGAAAGAAAATCTGGTTTTGAAAGGAAAGAGTTTGAAATAAATCTGAGTTTAAAGAAAAATTCTCATGGTTTCACAACATCTTCTTACCTTAACCAAGTCTAGCTTCTTGTTGACTGGTGTACTTACAATTACAGAGGTTAGGCTAACAGGCCCTTCCACTGTTATGACGATCACATTTAACTTTATGGTACTTTACCAAGTACTTTGTAGTGGTTATAAATTTCCCGAACAGCCCTGTTATAGCAGCACTTGCTATGGAAAGTGCACCATGCTAACTGGCTATCGGTTTAACACATTCCGGTTGTGGTATTGTTTTTACCCACACTGTCATCAGTGGCCTTGTTGGCCCTCACTGATCTTACTGTCTTGATAATAACTCCTCTGGGTAACTTCTCACTGTATTCCTATGACAATTATCAACTGGGGAGTCTCCCATTCTTGGAGTCCCCTTTCTTTTGTATTGTTTCCTCTTCGTAGCCCGTTCCACGCATTTGTCGTGGTTACTGAGACTTGTCTCTTGTTTGGGCACTACGTTGTAGTTCCTTTGTCGGTTGGTATACCGTTGGTGTATCATTTAACAACTGTGGTCCCGTAGACACTCGTCTCGGGTTTCATTAATCCACTTCTTGCCTGTTGCACAATTGGTGCGTTGCAAGCTGGTTGTTCTCGACTGCTCGGCATGTCGACCCAGGTTGCCGGAAATTCTATTCTCTTATACACAAAATTATCCATTCTTCGCTATTAATGCGGCTAACATTGTTCAGATGGAAACCGTCTCCGGGATTCCCAGTTTTCGGGATCCACCGTATGACAGGTTCTCCATATCTTTAAAGGTATTTAATAACAGCCAGATCGGGTATTCCCGAGTAAGAGTGGACTTCCATCTCTCTGGCGTTGTTTCCCCAAGTTTATACAGGGATTGTGGAGGGTGGGACGGATATTGTAGGTTTCCAGTACACACTGGTAATACCTAACTAGCGTATCTCTCACGCTATCACTCAACCCTTAACCCAAGGAACTAGAATTCTAACTCGGTACTTCCTAAGCTCGGTAATTCAGTCATCAGAGCGATACTTCGCTCTGATACCACTTTTTGTAACACCCCATCCAACAACAAACACATAACAACATTCTGCAGCGGAAATATACTACTTCACATCACTTAACTCATTGGTGTTACACGCCGTTAACCACCCACGTGGCTAACAAGGCTATTACATAAACATTGTACTGGTCTGATGGACTAGATTCCCGAGCGACTACACATTATTATCCCTTTCCATTAACAACAAACATACACATACCTTCCAACTGTACCGAGTATTTACAAACTGATGCCGAAGACAATTTCGGTCATACTACACCTACTGTATATATACAACTTAAATGATTACCCATGTACAATGACTACCCCGTCCTACGCTCGAACGACTTCCTGCTCTTTGTACCTGAAATAGGAAAAGAAGAGAAAGGGTGGCCCCCAAGGGGCTCAGCACCTTTGTTGGTATGGTAATCCCGCAGCCCACATGCTACCGGGCCACGCACAACTAATTGTCATCTTAGCATGCGGTTGATTATATTTAAATCATGCATGCAACTGTAAACACACAACACATAACATTTCGCCTCGAGGGGCTCAGCAAATAGATAACACATCCTCATTTGATAAGTCACTCATGGTATTCATTACCCCTATAGTGTTTCTCCTCTAATGGAGCTACTTCCTTAATAGACGACAACTACCCATTAATCGGGTTATCCTAAAACGCCTCTTATCACTGTAATACCCCAACCCGAAATCCAATAAACTGAACGGCGATCACTCCCAAATAAAATACAACTGCAGCGGAAATAAATACAACAACCGGGCGGTATTACAATGTCGTTGGCCACCCTTGTGACCAACAAGGCTAAGTCCAAATACAATCCTCAAATGTCACGGTCTGGAATACAGATACAACCCGAGATACTAGGAATCAAACTCAAAGTAAAATACTGACATAAAATAATTAACTAATAGTAGACTCCCAAAGCTTGGTCTACCCCACCTACACTCAGTGTGGTGATCTTCTTAAACTTCAGGTACCTGAAAAATGGGGGTGCCCCCAAAGGGGCTCAGCAAACAATGCTGGTATGGAAAACGTGCAGCCCATCGTCTACCGGGCCACACCAACTACTTTGTCGAACACATGCAGTTCATTTTTATAAAGCTGTAAACAAGCATAATCTGATGATAACAAGTATCCATACAAGGACAATATTGTCACATAGAACAAGACACAGAAGGTCAAGTTAGCTGAACTGAAATGTCTGATAGCTGTCGGGTCCACACAGTGGGACTGACAGGTGTATAAAAGTATATCAATATAGTGGAGGTATAGTGACCTCGTTATAGAGAAAGGTTGGGTATAAAAACCCCAGGAGATAACGTAGTTAAACCCTGAACTGAGAGGCGTGGGAAAATGAATCCCACTAGAGGAATGAAATCTTCCTCAAACTGAACTGATGGGCATTTGAATCCCGGGAGGAATAGAGTCTTCCTCCCAACTGAATGTTCCGTCGCGACGTAGTAGGAGACGACCTGAGACAGGTACAACTCCTGTAGCATGCATGGCCAAATCCAACTGGGCTCCTCGTTCTCGAAGTATAGAATTGTTAAGTGTCATATAAAGACGTTAAACAAGAACACAATGTGTATTGTCAATTATCACGTTTAGGATAATGACGTTGTTATAAAGTGAAGTTAGTGAGAGACTCGAGTACAAGTCCTCGGTATACTGAAACGCAGGTATTTAATCCACTGGTATAGTAGTGTTTGTATGCGTGGGACATACACGTTGTAGTCAGTAACATTCACGCACATAAAATAATACAACAGCGCACAAGAGTAAACAACATTTTACATTAATTATCTTGGTCGTTATTTCAAACAACAGATAGCACACAAGCCGGTGTAATCCGGTAGAAAACAGGTTGCAAGAATCCCATACCGTTCACCGTAGACTGTACTTGTTTAAATTCCCGGTCAACGTCTGGTCAAACAAAGTCCTAGAATAGGATTAACTGAGAGGGTTAATTTATGTTACCCTTATATAATAATTCTATTGGATCTTTCAACAAATCTCGTATTTGTTATTTCATGTGAGGTTTATTCCTTTCAATTACCTCATGATTTAATGTATAACTTATTTGTTATTCCTTTTCGATTTATTTATAAATCCTTTAATGCACATATATGTAATCATATATTCATGTACTATATTTGTTGTTTATTTTAATTGTCTAAGTGACATAACAACTTATAATTTTCTTAACTAAATTTAAATGTCTTACAATGACATGATATTCTTATAATCTCATTATTCTCCTTTTTGTCATGATTAATATTTATTGTTTTCCTTTAACTTCCTTATAACTGTATAATAGCCATAGTTCTAATTCCATAATTCCTTTAATTAAAATTCTTTCTTCTAATTCCTCCAAATATCCATGTAGGACCTATATTTATTTAAATCTAAATTATTACCCTCATATTTCGGTTATTTGTAAATCAACCATATTAATTCATAAACTTTACCTTTAAATTCTAATCTCATTATATTATAGAGTTTTAACTTCTTATTTAGCTAAATTACATAGTCACACTAATATTTTAGTATATAGCTTTTAAATATTATAACTTCCAAAAATAACAACTTAGCCCCTTAAATTCTCGGCAATAATAATTCATTTCCTATAATTACCATTTAACCACAAAACTTTATAAACTTTGCTTAATGCCTTATAAACTATAGTTTTAATTTTAATTCTCCATAAAAGCCGAATTTATATACATAAATTCTTAAATTACCAAACTAACCCCAAAGTAATTCGGCTTTGTCATTTATTCTTCCTTAATTACACTTTCATCCCAAAACTTTATAATAGTTTCTTAATAACTTATAAACTAAAGTCTAAATTTTAATTCCTCAAAATTTCGAAAGCGAGCCTAATAAATCTTTTAATTATGAATTCGCCCACTAATAAATTCTAACTTTCATAACAACTTTTATAAATTACATAATAGCCCAAAACTTTATAAAAGTTATTTTAAAGCTTGTTTAAATTATCTAAAATTCTCAAACTTAATTCCTAACCTTATATTATATCATAATTACACAAATACCCCCCTTTAGCTCTCGGTTTTCACAATAAGTGCACCAAACTTTGTAAAAATTACCTTTAAGCCACATAACTTATTTAACTAGTCATTTAAGCTCTAATAGAATATTTTTAACTCACCAAACTTTATGATATAAGTTTATATACCTAAGTAGGTCATTAAAACCCATTTATCAAATAGAGCATTCGGCCATAAATATTTAGTGACCATATAATATATAAAAGTGGATTTATATGTCATAGTAATTATACATAAATTCATAGGAGTCATATAACTCATGTATAAATTATTGTAATGTCTTATATTGATTCTTAGCTCAAAATAAAACATTTTTGCCCTAGACATTTCGGCCTAATTTTATTTGTAACCTAAATAAATTTTGTGACACAAAAATGTGTCTTAAGGTAAATATTTTCTATATATGTTATAGATTATATTTTTGGCATATAAAACCATATAGTTTCGGTTTCATACAACCTAGGAGGTGTACATAATTTTTGTATAATTTTTAGAAGCTTAACAAAGCTTATAACATAAAGATTTACTTAGTGAACTTACTTCTTAACAAAGGTGGTTAAGTGCTTGGACTTCTTCTTGAATCTCCAAGCTTTCTCCTAGGTAAACTTGATGCTCCTCTTCGGTTTTATGCAAGAGGTTAAGGTGTTTAGGAGTTAGATCTTCAACAAAGATCTTAAGTGGATTTGTAAGTAGTTTTACAAGACTTTACCTTAGACTTTTTCTCTTATAATTTCGGCTCACCAAAGGTAGATGAAGAGCAAGTTTTCCTTCATCAAATGAAGAAGAAAAGAGACTTAGAAGAAGTAGAACTTGGTTACACATAAAAATGTGTTTTAAGGATTTTCAAGCTTTAAAACCTACCTTAAGATAACCTTGAGATGCTCCTTGGTTTAATGTTGGTTTGGACAATCTCCTTGGAGAACTAAATGAAGCCGAACACACCTTGTTATGCTAGGAAGAGTTTTGCTTCAAGACTTGCCAAGAAATGCTAGGAAATTACCTTAAAGATGAAGATAGAAGTTAAAACTCCATTGATGGACTTAAGAGCTTCAAAGGAAGAAGATGAAGCTAGAAGAGAGAGGAGGGAGCTTACCAAACCGTGCAAGAATTGTGCAAGGAGGGAAATGAGGCTCACTCACGTATAAGGTAGAATGCAATTCTAGAATTGATTTTTTGTTTGTCAATTTTTAATGTCAAATGACTTTACTTTTCCTTAGTTTATTTCTTGGTTGATTGGCTCAATAAATGTCCTCCTTTCCAGCATGAAAACTGGCCATGTGGTGTGACTAAGCAAGAGTTGGAAAGCAAATAATGTTGGCTAGATGACAAGGTAAGAAAAGGTAAGGATATTCCTTTGATTTTTCAATGCTAATTGGCTTGTCTTCTTCTTCATGTAGAGTCACGAATTGGAGGCCTGAATGGAGCTCAAAACCGGCCATGAATAGCCAAGGAAGAACATGGAAGATTACTTAGTTTGTAAGAAAGCAAAAGAAAGGAATCTTAGATCTACTTTTTACCTTTTTTTGTTTTTGTCTAGCCAACTTGGCCATGTTCTCTAGCATAATTTCGACAGCTCTCTGGTCAAATGAGTCACACATTTCTTTGCCATTAAGTATTATAGCACATGGGATGATGAGTCATTATGTTTTAAGCCTTTTTTAAACTTTAAAGGCAAATTTTATACTAGTTTTTGTTCTCAAAATCGGCCCCTATAGAGAGCCTTGTTGACTAGTCACACCAACTTATTTAGAAGGTCATTTTAACCCTATTTAAGATTACCAATTCGTGGCATGTCAAAAACTACAAGGTAATTGCGTAAAACGCATTTTCGTGACACCCGAAGGTGTGTTTTTGTGCTCTAAGGAAATTTTGGGAAACCAATTGTTTTTATGAGTTCCAAGTGTTTGTAAACACTTATTATAGTAAATAAACATATAATAAGATGTTACTTGAGTTATATGGGGTTATATCAACCCGTGACATAATTTACGGGCCATCGGGACACTCCCGGGCCAAAAAGGAGCGCTAAGAAATCCTCCTGTGGTTTTTGCTGAATTTTGAGAAACCACTTCGTGGGTTCTCTTTAGAATGATAAATAATGATGTTAGGAACTCTAGGAATTAATTTTATAGGAGTTCGTGCCACCTCGGCACTCCTCCGGACTTTTCGTGCTTTAAGGAGCGGGTGTGAGCACTCCCGAGCATTTTGCGTATTTGACTGAATATAGCTTAGGGAATATATTTATATATTCATATAATGAGTGTATGACCATTTGGTTTGAGTTTTAGAAGGTCATACAAGGTCATGCTTGATCACATGTTTCTAAGGCGTTTTAGCGTTTATGGAGAAACGACTATTTTTACATAACGTTTTCATGCATGGGTTTGTATGCGTACGTGAAATGATTTATATTTGGATTATATTCCAATAAATAATGATCTACTAATATTATTTAGATTTGGGGTATTTCAATCACACTGGGATTCATTTCCATGATCCACATACTCCACATTTTACAACATATGACATTCATCACATAACAACACTTTTCACGTTTCAACGTGCACATAATAACATCGCAATAGATATTGTATCATAACAACAATACATAACATAACGGGTACGGTTCCCCTTATGAACCGGCCCAAACATAGTCAGTTCACTTGTAGCCTAAAGAATGTTGCCAGTCTCATGATAAGCTCATTACATAACTCGTTACCGTCTCGTTAAATGAACGGATAACTTAACATAAGGTGTCTCGGATATAGTGATCCAAGCACACCGAACAAACATAACATAGTATGCCCCTGTGCCCGAAGTGAGTCACTAAAATAGCCTTGGTTAAGCTAAAGGGAAGGTTGGAAACCAAATTGGAAAACAACCATAACATACAGAGAGGATCGAACCTGATATGACAACGACCCCCATACTCACACGCGTGGCCGGAACAGACCGGACTCCTCACTTCCCCCGTTAGCACTTGTTAGAAGTTCAACATTGAACTTAATTAAACAATCACAACATTGGGTTAAGTCTTGTTAGGCACACACAAGGGAAGGGAGAGTCATACATTCACACACAAACATTACACACAAACATCACATGACTAACTCACGCATAGCCGTGGTTGGAACGTTCCTTAGGTCGGAAACGTTATTACCGGATACCGTTCTCTTACGTTTACCTAATAGTGGTTAACTAGCCTTTCATGCGCATTCGAGGTTACCGGTATCGGCACGTAAACACACAACAACAATAACGACTGTAAACTCGTTTCATGATTTATCTTATAACGTGGCAAACATACAGAAAAACACATTGGCATACAAGCCGGTGTAATCCAGGACACAGGTTGCAAGAAAACCATACCTGTCACCGGAGTCCACTTTATCATGTCCACTTATGTTCCTCGAGCAATTCTCGAACAACTAATAACATTACATGTACTTTTATTAACATCGGGGTAACATGATTGTTTAAAGTCTAATGCTTATAACTTTTCCCCGTTAAATAGTTACATAACTTTACATTTTAACTTGTTTTACTTTTACATTTTAATACAATTTTTCCTCCACTAAATTGTCATTATAACTCACTTAACATGTCCTTAACAATCTTATAACATCATTACTAATCAATCCCCATCATTACATATCATTTTATAACCTTAAACAATGTTTTTGGTCCGACCGACCTTACCGACCGACCTTACACAAGGTCGGTCCATTCCAGAACACATTACCGTCAAAATTTTCTACTCCGACCGACCTTGTAAGTTCGGTCACATATTCGGTCCATTCCCGAGAATTTCTTCCCTTTGAAAATTCAGGCCCGACCGAACTTGCCAAGTCCGGTCCCATGTTCGGTCGATTCCAGAAACTTAATTCGTACACAAAATACAAGCCCGACCGACCTTGCAAGTTCGGTCCCCAAGGTCGGTCCATTCCAGAAACCAATTCTCGCAGGGTAAACTGGGCTTGACCGACCTTGGCAAGTTCGGTCGCAAGGTCGGTCTGCTCCAGACCCTTATTTTTCCATTGCCCATTTAACTCCAAACTTCTCCTATGGCCTCCTAATGTTTTCTAACATCATTTGGTACACTTATATCCTCATACAACATCCATGAAACTCATTATCTATCACCTTAAGCACTTACTAATTTCATACTGAAATTCCTAACACTTATGTTATTTCCTCCTTAGTTTTCCAAGTGGTGTTTCATGCCTATGATAACCACTATGCCCATAATGTTTTCTCCTCATTTTAACATCATCTCCCAAGCATCATTTCTTACCAACCTAAACCCTTGTTGATGTCTAAGTCCTTTTGTTTACCTAGAACATCTTAAGACATTATTTCTCCTCATTTAAAATGCTTAGGCATTTCCAACACTTCTAGTTCACCAAAACTTATTTAAAACACTTAGAACTTCTTACACATTTTCCAAATTTTGCCATAGATTCTCTTGTATATTCTCTCATCCAAACACTTAGGTTTTTACCTTATTTCATTCAAGAACACCTAAAACCACCAAGAGTATTCTCACACACAACACTCACCAAAATTACACTACATCACAATATAGTGCATAACTTAATTACTTGGCACTTAGGCCCTTAAATAACATGTCTCTTAGGCCCTTAAATAGCATAAACCTTAAACACTGAATTTCCCACATAAGTAATGCCTTTGACCTGCAAATACACCCAACAATACATATGCCCTTAACAAACTCCTTGAGAGCATTTTCTAGGTCGTTCACCTTTGGCTCCTTAGGTATTTTATTAAGCAAATCAAGCTCATTTTCCTAAGGAATTTAAACTACATTGAGATAGTTTGTTTACCTCTTTTTCCTCACAAACTTCTTTCTTGTTTCCTTGTAAAACCGGTAGGGTGTTTGGTTGTTTGTCAACTTCTAAACAATGTACAAATAATAGAATGAGTATTCAAGCATTATGCCTCATCTCATTGTAAACCCTAGGCACATATATTGTCTTAATACATTAAGGTAATTGTTTTACCTTGGTATTGGAAGAGAGCTTGAATAAGTATCAAGAGAGGACTCCTCCTAGCCCTTGCGAGATTTTAATAAAGCTAAAACAAGTAAGGTAAAGACAGCATGGTGAGGTGAATTTTTGGACAACACAAACATGAAGGAAACATCATTTTTCTTTGAGTTTCCTTACCTTAAAGCAAAGGAGAACAATAATATGTGAAAAGGTGAGCTCAAGCTCCATCAATGGTGAATCTCCTTGGCACCGAAATGAGGCTTTTGAAGATTTGAAAAGATAGAAGCGTAGAGCTTGCTCCAACTAGAAGATTGGTGGTCTTGAAATTGAATTTGGACCATGGAGCTAGGAGTTACAAGAGATCAAAGATGGAGTTTAATGGTGGTGGTGTAGTATTACCGTGAAAGAGAGGAAGAAGATGGAGTTGGAACCATGGGAATGCAAGAAGGAAAGAGAGAATGAAGATAAGTTTGCCTTTTTAAGAGATATTATGTAATAAAGCAAATAGTAACTTGCTTTATCATTAGTTATTTGTTTTGTTAACTTACAAGGTGATGAATCACCTCATAAAAACCGGCCCCCACTAGTAGTCTAGGGGTGTTTTGGTCTTTGTTGACAAATTAACTTACTTATTATAACATATGTTACAAACTAGCTTATTAAAATCACTATTCATAAAAACAAGGCACATAGAAGTGAAATTTTTGATTTCCCATTGATATAGACTTCCAAATGTGATACTATATAGTAAACATGTTAATTAAAGAGTAATGATGGACATTTAGCCACTCAAAACTCATTTACAAGACAATTTTTCAAAAATGTGCTTTAAGACTCCTTAAAGCACAGTTTGTGTTTTAACTTGTTTTCAAGCTTGGTTTTCTTTGGTAATTGATTTTATATGTTCATCAACATATCTATAAGGTATAGGTATGACCTTTAGGTCTTATACAAATTTATCCCAAGTTTAGAGCACATTTTTGCTCTTATTGACTTTAAGGTATATTCTTGTGTTTTATTTGGTTTAACTATCTACCAAAGTTTCCTAAGGTCTTAATTTGCCTTGTTAAATCATAATTGACTATTATTTAGTCTTGGTAGGTTCTTTGGGTCCTTACCAAGTTCACTCCAAGCTTAAAGCATGTTTTTGCTCAAACTGTATCTTAGTGCTTTATTGCATTTTACTATGGTTTAAATTGTTCACGGATGTTTCTAAGGCATTTTTTAGCCTTTACATATCATAGTTTAATATGTAAACCACATATCAAGGTTTGGGGTATTTCAGTCGTCTATTAAGGAAGTAGCTCCACTAGAGTAGAAACACTCTAGGGGTAATGTTCATAATGAGTGACTTAACAAGTAAGGATATGTTATCTGTTGTTGAGCCCATTGAGGCGGATTGTTATGTGTTGTGTGCTTAAGTTTACATGCATGATTCAAATAAAATCAACCGCATTCTAAGACGACAATTAGTTGTGTGTGGCCCGGTAGCATGCGGGCTGCGGGATTACCATACCAGCAAAGGTGCTGAGCCCCTGGGGGGCCACCCTTTTCTCTTCTTTTCCTATTTTCAGGTACAAGGAGCTGGAAGCCGTTCGAGAGTAGGACGGGGTAGTCGTATGTACATGGGTAATCTTTTAAGTTATATGTACAGTAGGGTAGTAAGACCGAATTGTTATCGGCATTAGTTTGTGAACACTCGGTACAGTCGAAAGGTGTATGTTGTTGTTGTTGTTAATGGAAAGAGATAATAATGTGTAGTCGCCCGGGAATCTAGTCCATCAGACCGATACAATGTATATGTAATAGCCTTGTTAGCCACGTGGGTGGTTAACGGCGTGTAACACCAGCGAGTTAAGTAATGTGATGAAGTATGTTTTCCGCTGCAGTTTATTGTAAGTGTGTTAATGTTGGATGGGGTGTTACAAAAAGTGGAATCAGAGCGAAGTATCGCTCTGATGACTGAATTACCGAGCTTAGGAAGTACCGAGTTAGGATTTTAGTACTTTGTGTTAAGGGTTGAGTGATAGCGTGAGAGATACGCTAGTTAGGTATTACCAGTGTGTACTGGAAACCTACTATATCCTTCCCGCCCTCCACAGTCCCTGTTTGTAACTTGGGAAAGAACGCCAGAGAGATGAAAGTCCTCTCATACTCAGGAATACCCGATCTAGCTGTTATTAAATACCTCTAAAGGTACGGAGAATCTGTCATACGGTAGATCCCGAAAACTGGGAATCCCGGGGACGGTTTGCCATCTGAACAATGTTAACCGCATTTCATAGCGAAGAATGAAGAATTTTGTGTATAAGAGAATAGAATTTCCGGCAACCTGGGTCGACATGCCGAGCAGTCAAGAATAACCAGCTTGCAACGCACCGACCGTGCAATAGACAAGAAGTGCAGTAATGAAACCCGAGACAAGTGTCTACGGAACCACAGTTGTTAAGTGATACACCAACGGTATACCAACCGATAAGGAACCATAACGTAGTGCCCAAACAGAGACAAGTCTCAGTAACCACGACAATGCGTGGAACGGGCTACGAAAAGGAAACAATACAAAAAAAAGGGACTCCAAGAATGGGAGACACCCCAGTTGATAATTATCATGTGAATACAGTGAGAAGTTACCCAGAGGGTTATTGTCAAGACTGTAAGTCAAGTAAGGGCCAACAAGGCCACTGATAATAGTGCGGGTAAGAACAATACCGCAACCAGCGTGTGTGCTTAACCGATAGCCAGTTAGCATGGCGCACTTGCTATAGCAAGTGCTGCTATAACAGGGCTGTTCGGGGAAGTTTTAACAACTACAAAGTACTTGGTAAAGTACCACGAAGTTAAGTGAGAGCATCATAACCGTGGAAAGGCTTAACAGCCTAACCACTGTAATTGGAAGTACACCAGTCAGCAAGAAGCTAGACTTGGTTAAAGCAAGAAGACGTTGTGAAACCATGAAATTTTTCTTTCAACTTAGGTTTATTCAAACTCTTTTCTTTCAAAACCAGATTTCTTTCAAACCAACACTTCTTTCTAACCTTCTTCTAAACCAAACCAGTAAAACCAAGGGCAGTTGACAAGATACAACAGTGGATAAACTTTCCCTCGATTAAGTTCGGGAAGCACGAAACGCATATTGTCACGGGACAATATAAGGGAGTTGACAACAGAATACTTCACCTAGGCGTGTGACGGACACTACGAGTGTACCAACTGAAATGTGGGACGACCGCACTCCGATAGGAGCTTGTGGGGCTGACAGACCTACTTATGGGTTAGTTCGGTAAGTAGCAATGTATCAGCATGGTACCCCACATATGTATACGAGTAGAGTCCGGAACACGGGAAGTAGTCAACTCCGTACTACGGTCACAGTATAAATCAAACAAGAGCTAAGGATTACCATGAATGGTTGAAGTTAAGGAACTCAGTTAAGTTAACGAGACTAAAGGAATTAGTGAATTCCCTTCAAGGAAATGTTTAAGAGTCAGGAGGTGCGAAGTGCGCTAACCATAATGTAAAGACATCGCATATGTCTTAAGGATCCTCAGGGATAAACATGATAGCTGGAACGGTGACCCAGCCTGTACATGGCAAGCAGATGCCTAATGTGGACACATTAATGTGCAATGATTGGGATGAAACTCCCTGAATGAGTACCTACACTACCAGGAAATGTTGATCTTCATAGAAGAAGATAATAAGCCAGTTAAGAACGCAAACGGCGTGGCTAACTGAATATACCAATAAGTGTGAACCAGATGTAAAGGCATAACTTAGTAACACCCAGGAGCAATCCTTAAAGGGTGTTCGCATCAACAATTGTTGCACGAAATGGCATGACAGAAGCACAAGGGTCGAAACTAACACCCAGTTTAGACATAAGTTGTCAGAAGACGGACTGACAAACCTAAGGGGCATCCCATGAAAGAAAACGGAATGCAATGACCTTGTCATGGAGCCCAATATGACATCCAAACCATGTAATGTTGTACAGAGAAGTACATGTGTGTGGACAGCCTACAAGGAGCGCAGCTCAAGGCAATAAGGCTTATAAGCTACAAATAAGGTGTGATATGTAAATTTGATCGATTGCAAAGTTTATGTTGTATAAGTGAATAGAGTGGTAAACGAACCACTGCATTAAGAGTGGGGATACCTCTCGATATTGTGAGACCGCAGGACTGGTAGTTATGTGAATCAAGTTCAAGAAATATGTTAAGGATGGACGATGTTATTATTATTTGAGAGCAATTAGTTTGGTAGTATGTGTATATAAAGTGAAACACCAAGCTGAATAATGCCGGCTTGTGACTCGAATGATCAATGCTCAAGGAGCATTCAGTAGTCATCCAAATGAGTGATGAACCATAATACGAATGATGTAAGTATATGTGTGGAAGTTAATGTGACAGTAAATACCATGTAAGTTAGTGTTATACAATAAGCGCGGTGCACAGTAAGCGACCTTTGTATAAGTGTTGTTGAATAATAATGTGGCAGATAAGACCAGTTATGAGTTAAACGAAGTGGAGATGCATAGTAAGTGATACCAAACAAACTAGGCAGTAAGCCAGTGGCCAGTTTTACGAGATCAGAATCTCAATGAAACACAGTGTGAATTTCCGTTGCGAATCGCATGAGAGATTTGCTGCCAAGAGTTTACGCCTTACACTCTGTATGATGAGTGTTTTGGTATTGCATTTGGCAGTCGTAATGATCGAGAGTGGGGATAGCGGAATTGGAAACATGTTAATTGTGGAGGAATAATGTTATAATGGCCGATGCATAGGAAATGCAAGGCCGCACCAATGAAAGAATACGTGTACAGAACCAAATGTGGAGGCATGATTAGCAGCAAGTGACTGCAGTAACACAGAATACTAGATATCGGTATGGAATATACCTCAAGTGCGGGAAATAGCTGAGGGAGCACTACACACTAGGTAGTAGCTCAACCTCAACTGACAGTAAGTCGAAAGGAAACAAGTCAATCATTGTGAAATACGTAGCAGTTTACACAGTAAGTTCTTAGAGAAGTGGATGGAAAGTTTTGTAACTCACCGAGTTTGCTCACGGTAAGAGATACCACGCGTCGGTTGAGAAACCATTGTTACCAAGATAAAGGTGATAAATGGGAGGTGAACAATACAGTAACAATAACGAGTGGGGCAAACTGAGCTCTACAGTTATTGGAGTTTCACAGCAGAAACTAGTGAACCAATAATTCAAGTGTTGAGTGTGCATAGTGTATATGAGTAAATGGCTAATTAACAACGCCTAGAAGCCTCACAGGCCAAAACCGAAACCGGTTATGAGTTAAAGCAAACTCCAATGAGAATTCTTGGTTTAGGAACTAAACCGCTAATATGGTTAAGATCCTCTAGTCAGAATCCATTGTGTAATAGACCGTGTGGAAGTTAAAACACTTCACGACGGCAGAACATTTAAGGGATTGATTACGTGGGCGTAATCCCTTTTAAGGGGGGTAGAGCGCAAAACCACTTAGTGTGTAGTACCGTACAAGTGTACGTGGCTTATGGTGTGCATAGCACAAATAATTTGTTGTGATGATTGGTGTGTGTGTTACGTAAACATACGCATTCATTCATGGTTTAATTGTGGTAATTGCGCACAGAAGTTGTGAATACCATTATGATAAGTGTGTTTATTTGTTAACAGTTGTGTGTGATAGTACAAGTGTGGGGAGTAGAGAAACTCCCGGGGGAACAAAAACCCCGACAGTGTATAAATGTGAAACTGTGTGTTGTATTTTGATAAAATATATGTGTATATATATACTATATAGTGATTCATGAAAGGGTATGAAACCGACATAGAACCTAGTGAGAATAAGATTCCCTAGGTAACAACATTAAAGTGAATGGAGGTAACTGATAGACGAAGTTCTATCCCTTGGAGATGTTATGATCATGATTAGAATGATTAAAAAGATAGAAAATTGGAAATGAGTGATTTACTTGATACTTGAAATTGAAGTGGGAGGTGGAACTTGATTTGCATGCGATCAAGGAAGCCGAACACAAATTGGGGTGGAAGGATAGTTCAACACTGATGCTGATCACATCAGGGTTGGATGATTCTTGAAGCTCCCCTTAAGTGGTCACAAATAACCACGCTAAGAAAAGAAGCAAAGAGCATAAGTTGGACTTGGAGTTGAGTGTGTTTTCAAAAAGGATTTTGAATTGGTATTTATAAAACGTCGATAGATACTTTACATAATTAAAGTTCTCTTACTTAACCTCACAAGGAAAAATTTCAAATTTAAGTGATTTTTTGATCTCCCAAAGGCACGGGGACGGGGACGGAAGTGTCCATCGCGACCGGGTTCGCGGGATCACAGTGTTATCAAAGATATTTTTGATTGTTGTACATGCTAAGACATGTTGTGTGTATGTGTAATAAATATTATTTCGACCTTGAGTTCCAAAAGTGTATGTTATTAAGACCTATGAGTCTAATGTTGTTGTGTTACATGGACCTATGTGTCTAAAGGCTGTTATGTTATCAAGCCTATGTGTCTAAATGTTGTTATGTTACCCAAGACCAGAGAGTCTAAGGGTTGTTATGTATGTGCAAATATTGTTAAGATACCCGGACCATTGAGTCCGAGGTTATCATGTGAGTATGTTTGTTATGTATGGATGTGAATGTGTTTTGGGTTATGGAAGTTTTATTTTTATAAGTAATCCCCGTATTCTAATCCAATGAAGCACTAAGATACAGTTTGAGCAAAAACATGCTCTAAGCTTGGAGTGAACTTGGTTAGGACCCAAAGAGCCTACCAAGACTATAATAATATTCAATTATGATTTAATAAGGCTAATTAAGTCCTTAGAAAACCTTGTAGACAATTAAACCAAACAAAACACAAGAAAATACCTTAAAGTAAATAGAGCAAAAATGTGCTCTAAGCTTGGGATAAATTTGTATAAGACCTAATGGTCATACCTATACCTTATAAATATGTTAATGAACATATTAAATCAATTACCAAAGAAACCAAGCTTGAAAACAAGTTAAAACACAAAATAATGCTTTAAGGAGTCTTAAAGCAACGTTTTTGAAAAAGTTTGTAAATGAGTTTTGAATGGCTAAATGTCCATCATTACTCTTTAATTAACATGTGTACTATATAGTATCACATTTGGAAGTCTATATCAATGGGAAATCAAAAATTTCACATCTATGTGCCTTGTTTTATGAATAGTAACTTAAATAAGCTAGTTTGTAACATATGTTGTTATAAGTAATTAAATTGGTCAACAAAGACTATTATACCCCTAGGTAGAGATGGGGGCCGGTTTTTATCATGGTGAGTCACCAACATGTAAAGGAAATCAATTAAAAAGGAAGGAAAAAAGTGAATAAAAAAGAAAAGTTACTTTATAACATAAATATCTTAACAAAGTGTACTCCTCACCTCATTCTCTTCTTCCTTCTCATTTCACACGGTCTTCATCCTCTCCTCTCTTCTTCAAAAACGATGGCTATAGTAACCTCTTCCTCTTCATCTTCATTTCCTTGCCAAATCCCAACTCCATGCTCCAAATCAAATTCTAAGACCATATTTGTCTTAGTTAGACCAAGCTCTACACTTCTATCTTTTCAAATCTTCAAGAACTAAATTTTGGTGCCATGTAGACTCACCATTGAAGGAGCTTGAGCTCATATTTTCATGCCTTGTCATTCTCTTATGCTTCAAGGTAAGGAAAATCAAGAAAACCATGTTTCCTCTCATTTTGGTACATGTCTGAAAATTCACCATTTATGGTGTCTTCTCTTGTTCTTTCATAGCTTCATTTGAATCTTCCAGGGCTTGGTGGAGTCCTCTCTTGATACATATCCAAGCTCTCTTTCCATTCCAAGTAAAACAATCATTTTAATACCTTAAGATAATATATGTAACTAGGGTTTACAATGAGATGAAGCTTAAAGCTTTGTATACTCATTAATTATTTGTATAATGTTTAGAAGTTGACAAGCAACCTAAAAGCCTTGCCAATTTAGTCAAGGAAACAAGAAAGAAGTTTGTGAGGAAAAGAGGTAAATGTGCTAACCTAATGTGGTTTAAATGCCTTAGGAAAATGACTTGATTTGCTTAATAAAATACCTAAGGAGCCAATGGCAAATGAGCTAAAAAGGCTCTCAAGAGTTTATTAGGCATATGTATTGGTGAGTGTATTTGCAGGTCAAAGGCAAATACAATGTGGGAAATTCAGTGTTTATGATTTTGCATCTAAGGGCCTAAGAGCCATGTTATTTAAGGGCCTAAGTGCCATGCGATTTAAGTTTATGCACTATATTGTGATGTAGTGTAAGTCTAAGGATTTAGATGTGTGTAAAGAACATTCTTTGAAGATGAGTGTCTTGGATGGTTAAAGGGGGAAAACAAAATGTGTTTGTGTTAAGGAATGTGTATTAAGTGATTAAGTGTTTTTGGTTGTGAATGGGTTGAAAACCTAAGTGTTTGTGTGTGAGAATCTCTTGATGGATTTTAGGTGTTCTTGAATGTCTAATGGTGAAAGCTATGTGTTTTGGTATGACATTGTGCTAAGAGAACATATGGCAAAATTTAGATGATGTATAAGAAGTTCTAAGTGTTTAAAAGAGTTTTGGTGAGTTTGGAAGTGTTGAGAATGATTAAATGTTTTACTAGGGAAGAAATCATGTATTAAGGTGTTTAGAGTGCTACAAGATTTAGACATTGTCTTGGAAGTTCTAGAAATCAAAGGAGTTGTTCTAGGACTTAGGCAAACTTTGGAAAACAATGAGAAGGAAAAAACTTGTAAAAGGACTACAAGGATGAGATAAGGATTTAGTTGTAAAAAGGATGCTTAAGAGTGGATGTTCAAATGGAGAAGAATATTATGGTATAATGGTTACAATAGGCATGAAACACCATTTAGAACCTAAGGAGGAAATACTAAAGTGTTAGAGATTTTGGTGGAAATTGGTTAATTGTTTTTAAAGGCTTGGAAAATGAGTGTTTTTGGCTTGTCCCGAACATCCGTCCGGACATGGACGTTCGGACAGGCCCTGTTTGCGTAAAAATTCTCAGAGTCTCGAACTGTGTCCGAACTTCGGAAGTCCGGACACAGGTTCGGACAAATGAGATTTTACTTTGAAATCTTCCTCGACCCATGTCCGAACTTCCGAAGTCCGGACACATGTTCGGACATGCCACTGTTTTGGCTAAAAATGTTGTTTAAGGTAAGGAAAAGTTGTCTAAAAGTGGTGATTATTAAGTCATGATGTTATAAGATTGTAAGGACATATTAAGTGAGTTATAATGACAATTTAGTGGGGGAAAAGTTGTATTAAAATGTAAAAGTAAAACAGGTTAAAATGTGAAGTTATGTAACTAAGTTAACGGGGAAAAGTTATAAGCATTAGACTTTAAACAATCATGTCACCCCGATGTTAATAAAAGTACATGTAATGTTATCAGTTGTTCGAGAATTGCTCGAGGAACATAAAGTGGACTCCGGTGACAAGTATGGTTTTCTTGCAACCTGTGTCCTACCGGATTACACCGGCTTGTATGCCAATGTGTTTTTCTGTATGTTTGCCACGTTATAAGATAAATCATGAAACGAGTTTACAGTCGTTATTGTTGTTGTGTGTTTATGTGCCGATACCGGTAATCTCGAATGCTCTTGAAGGGCTAGTTAACCACTATTAGGTAAACGTAAGAGAACGGTATCCGGTGATAACGTTTCCGACCTAAGGAACGTTCTAACCACGGCTATGCGTGAGTTAGTCATGTAATGTTCGTGTGTGATGTCTGTGTGTGAATGTATGACTCTCTCTTCCCTTGTGTGTGTCTAACAAGACTTAACCCAATGTTTGTGATTATTTATTAAGTTCAACGTTGAACTTCTAACAAGTGCTAACGGGGGAAGTGAGGAGTCCGGTCTGTTCCGGCCACGCGTGTGAGTATGGGGGTCGTTGTCATAGGTTCGATCCTCTCTGTATGTTATGGTTGTTTTCCAATTTGGTTTCCAACCTTCCCTTTAGCTTAACCAAGGCTATTTTACTGACTCACGTCGGCCACAGGGGCATACTATGTTATGTTTGTTCGGTGTGCTTGGATCACTATATCCGAGGCACCTTGTGTTAAGTTATCCGTTCATTTAACGAGACGGTAACGAGTTATGTAACGAGCTTATCATGAGACTGGCAACATTCTCTAGGCTACAAGTGAACTGACTATGTTTGGGTCGGTTCCTAAGAGAACCGCTCCCGTTATGTTATGTGCTGTTGATGTAATGCAATTTCTATTGCGATGTTATTATGTGCACGTTGAAACGTGAAAAGTGTTGTTATGTGTTGTTATGTAATGTATGTTATATGTTGTAAAATGTGGAGTATATGGATCATGGATATGAATCCCAGTTTGTGATAAGAGGCATTTAAGGATAACCCGAATAACGGGTAAGTGTCATCTATTAAGGAAGTAGCTCCACTAGAGTAGAAACACTCTAGGGGTAATGTTCACAATGAGTGACTTAACAAGTAAGGATATGTTATCTGTTGTTGAGCTCATTGAGGCGGATTGTTATGTGTTGTGTGCTTAAGTTTACATGCATGATTCAAATAAAATCAACCGCATGCTAAGACGACAATTAGTTGTGCGTGGCCCGGTAGCATGCGGGCTGCGGGATTACCATACCAGCAAAGGTGTCGAGCCCCTGGGGGGCCACCCTTTTCTCTTCTTTTCCTATTTTCAGGTACAAGGAGCTGGAAGCCGTTCGAGAGTAGGACGGGGTAGTCGTATGTACATGGGTAATCTTTTAAGTTATATATGTGCAGTAGGTGTAGTAAGACCGAAATTGTTATCGGCATTAGTTTGTGAACACTCGGTATAGTCGAAAGGTGTATGTTGTTGTTGTTAATGGAAAGATAATAATGTGTAGTCGCCCGGGAATCTAGTCCATCAGACCGATACAATGTATATGTAATAGCCTTGTTAGCCACGTGGGTGGTTAACGGCGTGTAACACCAGCGAGTTAAGTAATGTGATGAAGTATGTTTTCCGCTGCAGTTTATTGTAAGTGTGTTAATGTTGGATGGGGTGTTACACTTGTCTTTGGACTTGTTGCCTAGGGTCGGTTGCCGGCTCAGCTACATTGGACATACAGTCCAAGGTAGGAGGCATTAAGATGGTGCGGTAGGATCACCTAAATCCTAATTTATAAGATAAGTTGTTTATTCAACCAGTGGAGTTAATAGCTCATTGGCTAGGGTCGCTTTTGACCCGACAAAAATAAACATTGAGATAGATACAATCATTTCTATTTAAAGAGTGGTTTGTATTCTAAGATTAAGATAAGGTTTGAGATAAGTTGCAACCATTCCTTTTTAAAGGATGGTTTGTATTATAAGACTAAGATAAGCTACATCCATTCCTTTTTAAAGGATGGTTGTTTCTAAGACTAAGATAAGACTAAGATTGAGGTAAGATAAGGATGGACTAAGATTAAGAGGAAACATAACTTAAGGAGTTAAATAATTAACTCTCTAATTAAGGGAACGCATTTAAGTCGTTCATTATGTTTGAACTTTGATTGTTCATATTTGGATTGTTGTTTATTGCACTTTCTATTATGTTGTGCATCTAATCAACCTCCATGCTATCGACAATTAGTCGTCGTAGCCACGTAAGCTTGGGGGCCATGAGAGGATCGTACCAGCATTCGTGCTGACCCCCTTTGGGGGCTGTTTTTACTACACAGGTGAACGTCAGGAGGCGACCGTCACGAGAGTAAGATGGGGTACAAGTGTTACGGGTTAAGTGTGGCCTACGAGTTGTGCATGTACACTCGTATGGCATTTTGAGTTAGTAATATGTATAGGATGTGAGGGGATTGTAAGAAGGATATGTATTTGGTTTAGACTGGTATGTACTAATGTTCGGTATATTCTGTAGTCAGACCGTGGCAAGGTCCTGGAATGTATTCGAATCCGCTGCAGAGTTTGTATATATGGTGATAAGTTTGTGATAACCACGATTGGATCGAGATGGGGTGTTACAAAAAGTGGTATCAGAGCGTAGTTACGCTCTGAAGACAAGAATTACCGAACTTAGGAGAATACAGAGGTTGATTTTGAGTTATGGGATAAGGGTTGAGTGATAGAGTGAGAGGTGCGTTAGTTAGGACTTCCCGGTATTTACCGGATATCCATAGTACCTAGACCCACCCTCCACATCCCTAACCCTGAATATGTGGAACAAACGCCAGGGAGAAGAAAGCCTTCTCTTACTCGGAAAAACCCGATCTGGCAGTTAGTTAACAGTATGCAATACGAGAAAAATCTTGATGAACAACAGTTTATGAGAACTTGAACGTTTTAATTGGAGCGCAAAAGTGAAACAGGCGCATCCAACAGAATTCTACGAATAAGAGAACGGTAATTACCGGCAACATGGGTCGACATGCTACGCAGTCGAGTTACCCCACCATACCAATGATAAGAAAAGGACTACGAGTACAATGGATAAGAAAATATAAGCGACACGAGTACCGGACAGTGGTCCGAATGAGCATAACAGTGGGATTTACAAATCTTGAGGATTAAGATTACTGGAAAGTCCAGTTAGAAACGGGAACTCCAAACCCCATACAATGAAGAAGGTTACAAACCTGGCCGACATAACGCGGACGACGGTAGAAACTCATACAAATTGTATACCGGAATAGGACTACGATGTAGTGCCTAAAGGAGAATCATTACTTAGTAACCACAACAAAATGTGTGGAGACGGGAGCGAGGTCTAAGACAGGAGTAAATAACAAGGGGTTCCCTCAGAAGGAGGAACGCCCTGATAAGTGACAGCACTATCAAAACGGCAAGGAAACTGCTAAAGGGTCAGTTATCCAAACTAAAGAACATCGAAGGAGTCCCGAGGACTACCAAAGATATAAAATATTATGAGGAAGTACCATTACTGATGCGCACAGTACCGGTAACCCATCTTGCATGGCGCACTTGCCATAGCAAGTGCTACCACGGTTAAGCTACACAGAAAGCCATCATGGCAAGATAGTAGCACGCTACAGTTGTAGTACATTTCAATACCGGATTGCAAATCCATAAGAACGGAAGAATGAGACCTTGGGAAGGCCTGACGGCCTAACGGCCTGACCATGATGAGATGAGGTGACACACCAGTCAGCCGAGAGCTGAACTTGGACGAAATACTAAACCATATGAATATTAGCAACAGTACAACCTACTACGACAACCTCAACCGACAGTACGGTAAGAACACCAAACCCGGATCTCAAAGAGAAGAACTTAAGAGATCGCTCAATAATCCGAGCAAAACACTATGTAAGCAATAACATACAAGGGATGTATTATAAGATACGATTGAGACTGTTGAAGCAACGAATTCCAACGAAAACGGGATAAGACTCCCAGAGTGACCATTAAGAATACCAATAACAACATTCTTCAATGAAGATGTTGGAAAACCCAGAAAACAAGGATAAAAGAATTAAACGTAAGCTATAACCTACTAAGGATTAAATTCATACAACCCTGGAAAAACAAAGCTCAGAGGACTACCCCCACAGAGCGGGCATAGTCGAGCCGAACAAACTGATGAATGACAGTTAATACTGTTTGTCTAACTCATTAACACCCAAGTATGATTGATCATCAACGGGTGACGTAGTCAACGAAAGTTGAACGAAGCGTTGAAAAGGAAGTATAAGATGACAGGATGATATCCAACTTGGACACCGTAAGGCAGACGCCTAATACGAACCTAACCTTGATTGCTAAAAGACATAAGTCTTGTAAAATGACAGTATTGTCAAAGACACTAAGTAACCTCAGATCACCTGAATAAACTTCCATAGCAGGAAGCAGGATGCAGCAACCTACCATGAAACCCGATACTACATTTAATATGTAACCTAACGGTGGATAGTGTTCAAAGAAACAAAAACCTATAAGGATGACCTACAGATGAGTAAGAGTATAAGTAATGAACTGAGGCATTAAGCACTAAGAGCCTATGAGCCGAGGATGTTAACCACATCAGAGCCGAGGTACAGTAAGTTGTAAGAGAGCTTATTTAAGCCATGAGGAACTACAATTCGTAGATATGAACGGTTACAAACCTATAACTTAAATTGTGGAAAATATTGCTAGGAAAAGTCACCAATGAGAATAATGAGATTGCACATTGGCGGGGGCGGAGAACGAACCATTCCTTAGGGTGGGGATACCTCTCCTTGTTGTGAGGCCATGAGTGGGAATAAACCCCTCAATAAGGGCTTTCACTTATTAGAGATGTAATACACTTACGTTAGAGAATGAAAACTGTAGAGATTACCTTAGAACATACCAGATACACTTGGGTAATAAGGGAGGCTGCATAGACAGACCTCATATCCAACACCCAGGATTTAGGAATCAGCAATCGTCAGAGATAAACATTGTGAGTGCACATTATTGCACGTTAAGTGACCAATGCTCGGGAGAGCTTGAGATTCAAAGGATGACTTCTTCAGTACCGGTTAGGTTACATGGTAAACAACATCATAAGGATGAAAGAATGCGAGAGAAATTAGCCTACTTACGAATCTGAGATTGAAGCAGAACATCTTCATATTGAGAGTCAACCATTTTACAACACGGTACGGCAACCGCCAAACACCGGAATTAAAGAAACCCTAGCGTGTTTACACCAGGAAGGAATTGAATACAAGATAAGATGTTAGAATAAATGAGTAAGGAGTTGCACCATCAATGGGCAACAGAGTAAAGGCCAACTACCACGGTAGTAGTGGTCGTGAGTACAATATTTATATGAGGGGATTAAGTCATAACGCACGGTAAAGCGACCGTTATGTATGAGCCGTCAAATATTGACACTGAGGCAATTAGATTTATGAGTTAAGACCAGTATAAGTAAGGAAATAAGATGGTAGACGAACTGTGCATTGATGCCAGTAGTCTGGACCTGGTTAGGTAAGATTTCACAGGAAGCACACTACCCATTCCTTAAGGAACTGGAAGTGCATTCCTAGTAAAACAAATATGAGAAAGAAGATAAGAGGCTCTATGGGAAGAGACCTCAGTCGCTAAGAGACCGAATCAGTACGGGATACAGAAACAACTAGAGCATACAATACCCAAGAACGCAGTAAATGGATTTCCCTTGATTAAATTCAAGAAGAACAATAAGTGTTATTATGGAACGATGAAAGAGGAGATCGACAACAGAATACTTCATAGTTAGCAATGGATAAACGTGTGACGGACACTACAAGTTTATTAAAACGAGATGTGGGACGGCTGCACCCCACGGGGGCTTGCAGGCCTGACACGCTCATTTATGAGTTAGTCAGGTAAGTAGTAATGTACCAGTAAGGTACCCCATGCATGTAGACGAGTGGTGTAAGGAACACGGGAAGTAGTCGACTCCGTACCACGGACAACGACGCAAGATCAGACGAGAGCAGCTACTACCACAAACAGTCGAAGAAAAGGAATTCAGTTGAACCAACGACACAAAAGAACCAGAGAACAAATAATTAAGGACTATGAAGTGCGAAGAGCACGGATTGTTAAGTACAGACATTAGACATGTCTTAAGATGTATAAGATTAAACTGTAAAGTGCAATAAGCACTAAACAATAGTTTCAGATTAAGAATCATCCTCAAACCAAAGGTCAGATGGAAAGAACGATTTAGACACTTGAGAAAACACTAAGAATACAAACATTAGATCTCCATGAAGACTGGATAGACGAGCTACAACTCATCAAGGCCGTGTATATATAAAGATAACACGTGACCATTGAGGGACCTTTAGTGCTAAACCATAAGCACGCAGGAGAAAGATATACAATACTGTAAAAGGATAAGACAGGCAAATAAGCCTAAGACTATCAGAGTCGTGCAGCGGAAGCTAGCAGATCAGTACCTTTGAGGTTAGACCAAACTAAGATCAGAATATGGTATAAGTACCGTTAAGAATCCTCGATATAGAGACTAAGCCACTATTATGGTCGAGACCCTCTGATCGAATCGTGAGTGAGATAGATGACATGGAAGCTAGAATGTTTGGTGAGAATTAGACATCTTGAACCCATGTTCAAGGATGATATAATGTTGATTACGTGGGCGTAATCCTTTTAAGAGGGGTAGAGCGAAAACCGCTTAGCGTATGTTTATGTATTGAATACATAAACTACGGTGTGCATAGCACAAAATAATTTGAGAATTTGTTTTAAATTTTTTCTACATAAACATCTTGAGATTAATCATGGTTATTGCGCACAGAGAAGCGAATACCATACGTATTAAGTACCTATCTTGTTAACTCTGGTGTGAGTACAAGTTAAGAGAATTAAGGAAGAGGATTAAGGAGACTTAAGGAATAAGGAATATATGAGATATGAGTCGATATGAAAGTATGTGGAGATAAGAATAAGATAACACTATGAGATATTATTTGATATGAGTATGAGGAAGGAAATTGTAATCCGATTAGGTATAAGATGGTGAGAGTTGGCATGAGACTGTTATAGAACTTAGTAGGAATTTAAGCCCTGAGGCGAGTATTAAGAGATGAATTGGGAATGTTTGATGGACTGAGTCCACACCTTTGAGATGTATTGATTATGATTAGAAGAACTAAAAAGATAGAAAATTGGAAATGAGTGAATTATTTGATGTTTGAAAATGACGTGGGAGGTGGAACTTGATTTTCTAGGGATCAAGGGAAACCGAACACAAATTGGGATGGAAGGATAGTTCAACACTGACGCTTATCACATTAGGGTTGGATGATTCCTGAAACTCCCTACCAGTGGTCACAATTAAATCACACTATGGATAAAGGCTTTAGGATAAAACGAAATTGGAGTTGATTTTATTTTCAAATAGAGGGAACTATCCCTCACTTGACCTCGTAAAAAGGATTTCCTTTTTACTGAGTCTCGCCCATGAAGTCGAGGACGCATGAGCCTTTGTCTTCGGACCGGTGACATGGGGAGAACAGAGTTGTTTTGTATTCTGGCCCACGGTGGCGTGGACGAATGTGCCTTTGTCTACGGACCGGTGACATGGGAGAATACGATGAAAATTATGTGATTGTTTTAATCATCAAAAAGGAACAAAGAGAATTTTGAGTGCTATACATGCTTAAGCATGTTGTGTGATATTTGAGTATAAGCATATGGCGGATCTAATGATTCAATGAGTTTAAGTTACATAAGTATGATCTATGGAATGAGGTAAGACATGTATTCTAATAAGATAAGATGCATGGGAACTTTGGGGACAAAGTTCTTTTAAGGGGGGTAGATTGAAATACCCCAAACCTAAGTATTCTAATTAAACATAAATTTATGATGTAGTAAGGCTAAAATATGCCTTAAAAAGATTGGTAGACAATTTAAACCAAGGAAAACACAAGAAAATGCCTTAAGGGCAATTTGGGCAAAACGTGCTCTAAGCTTGGAGTGACTTTGATTAGCACCCAAATACCATTATAAGACTTTAGTAATATGCTAATGGACATTTTAAATCAATTACCAAAGAAAACCAAGCTCAAAAACAAGCTTAAACATAAAATGTGCTTTAAGACAAGCTTAAACACAAAATGTTATTTGGGTGATAATCAAAGTCACTCCAAGCTTAGAGCATGTTTTTGCCCAAATTGCCCTTAAGGAATTTTCTTGTGTTTTCCTTGGTTAAAATTGTCTACCAATCTTTCTAAGGCATATTTTAGCCTTACTACATCATAATTTGATGTTTACTTAGCATACTTAGGTTTGGGGTATTTCAGTTGAGTTGAGGAATCCCGGTAGTTTACGAACTACTTGGTTGCGCATTTGTGATCACTAAGGGGTTCCCGATCGGGTTCCGCTCCAGGTTTATACCCAACGAGCCCTATTTGGATCGTGGGTCAGGTGGCTACGGCCTTTTATATGGACGTCTTACGAGACAAAAGTGAATAGTCAGGGGCCTCCGGACCTCTGGCGAAATGAGCACCTTTGTGTGTACGGGAGGACTACTGTCTGTGGTGAGATATAAGGTTGTCTTAACATGACACCCAACTGGTATTAATTAAACATGGTTTGGATGGGGCCTTAAAGGCCAAGGTAAATTAACTATGGAAACTGTACGCTACGGCGATTGTACATTGTACATTATACTGTAATCATTTCGATATGGATGGGGCCTTGAAGGCCAAATTAAATTAAATTAATAAAGGATTGTGTTCGCTACGGCGTTTATTCAGTATTATTATTCGATACGTTCGATATGCAATCGTTGTTTGTAATGTTATATGACTGTTGAATTGGATGGATAGTTAAGTGTTTATGAATGTTTGGATGGATGATTATGTATATTATACATGTATATTACAGTATTGATTATAACTGTCAAATGGAAAAGCATGAAACCAATCTAATAATAAGATGGTTAAAATGACTAAGTGACCATTAGGGTCCAGGCCCGGCATACTCAGCGTCTATCGCTGATACTACACCATTATACAGGTTGTTGATTATTGCCAAAGCCGAAGTGCGGGAACAGGGTAATTAGAGTTTATTATGATCACCGCACAAGGAGTTTATTTGTAAAGCGATGTCAGGCTGGTGAATTGTATTATGGTACAAGTATGTATATCCAGGTTTGGGTAGACGATCACTTGTCGACATTTATGGTTTATGGACTTAGTATGTTGTATAGGAGTTTTCTCGTTATCACGGCGGTTAGCAGTTTGTTTTTGTTGGAAGTTGGATATAGTTTGGCTTCGTCGCTCGCATGGGCGAGTAATGGCCGGTGACACCCGAGTGAGTATTGTTATGTTTTTAATTCTTCCGCTGTAGGACGTTTTATTTATTGCCACGAGAGAGATTATCACGCGATTATGGAGAGGGGTGTTACAGCTGGTGTCGGCTGGGAAGGAAGACAAATGAGATAATAATGCTAGTTTTGTCCTTATAAGTTAATTAATGTTACTTTAGCAAATAGTAATTAGGTGAGTCATTAGATTGGCTAGGATATTTATGCTGCTTAATGAGTGGGTTTGACAGCTCATATGGGGCGGCAATGGGTGGTCAAGTCAATGGGTGACATTTGACCATGGTTAAAACTAAGTAATTAAATGTTATTTTTGGGTACTATTCATCCAAAATTACCCATTTTGATTTTATTTTCAAACTTTGATTTAGACTTTATAATATATTCAATCATGTCAAATTAATGATATAAAGAATATACTATAGTCTTTAAAATGACAAAAAGTCATTATCTTAGTGCTCATACACAAAACCGTGCTTTAAGGTGTTTTAGTGCACATTTCGTGTCGCAAGGTGTTTCTGAGCTCTATTTTCTTTGAGAACAGTTTTGTTGTGTTCCATACATGATATGTGATCTTAGGAATCCAATTTTATATAAAATAGAGGTCATTAGACCTTTAAGGTTTTCTTAGAGCATATGTTTGCCCTACTTGACCTTGAAGCATGTAAATGCTTGTTCTTTGTGTCGGAGTGTTTTCCAACAGTTGTAGTGTGTTCCTTAATGTGTTAATATGCTTAGGACAAAGTTTTAGGTCCTAAGAAGTTCATTTGGGTATTTATTTACCCTAAACAGTCAAAGGGTGCAATATCTTGCTTTGTGTTGACCACTGTTGTTCTCAGTTGACTTTTAAGGCATGTTTAGGCCTTAATTAATGTGATTAGATGTTTAATCCATGTTTTATTAGTTTGGGGTATTTCAATCTACCCCCCTTAAAAAGACTTTGTCCCGAAGTCGCTTAATCAAATAGGTAAGTATATTAATATATAACTACCCATGATTCTCATAATGTATATCTATGTGATATTTCATTTACATACATCGTATTGTGCTTATACAGCACATACCCATCACTTTGTGGTGTTAGTTCAATCATATATGGATATAGGTGATCCATCAGCACCATTATTTCCTATCAATTCTATAAACCCTGACAACCTCCCCGAGGCGTCCATAACATAGCATTGTTCCACATTCCATATCTAATGATTCATTTCGTATCTAAGCGATACCATATGTAATCATTCTACAAAGCAATATAAATATATATATCACAAGTAGCATAAGAAAGGTACTACACACATGGGTGTAAATACAACATTCAAACAGGTATCTCATAAGATACATACATACAAGTGCACATCACACACAAACAACCAAACAACGTACGCCCTGCGTACCCAACATAACCAACAAAACCTCGTATGCCCCGCATACCACCAATTCACTGTATGCAATGCATACGAAGCAAACAAATAAACAAACCTCGTATGCCCCGCATACCACAAACTACTGTATGCCCCGCATACGAAACAACAAAACTTAGTGCACACACGTGCACAACCAAGAGGCTTTACCCCTATTAAAAAGGGTTACGCCCCCGTACCCCACAAGTATACAACAACCGCTCAACAAGGAGCGCTGGATAATTGGATCTCATAGAGTTTACCAACTCGTGGATTATCCTCATATCAGAGAGACGGGTATGACTCTAGCCCTTCCGGGCTCCACAATGCATAAAGGGTGAGGCACTGATCTATTTGTGCTCTCTCCCTAATTCGTTCTAATGGGCCCACTCACTCCGTACTGAGGTGCAGACCCATGAACATAGGCTCAGTTTGCCTTTTTTCATTGCTGTGTATCCTGTCGTTTGGATCTCTAGCACACATGTGTGTGTCTTCTCTCACTGTTATTCAGCTTGAGGTGTAATATGACATTGGCTATTGTTAGTACTTAGTGCTCTTTGCACTCGTCTTTGTAATATTAAGACGTACCAGCCCACATGTCCACGGAGATGATGATTGTCATCCGTGTCTCCTGGTGGTTTGTTCCGGAGTAACACAGTGTTGTAGTTCTTGATACACACTCGTATTGATATCTATTACATCTTCCCGTATTCCCACTAGATTAATAACTGCACAAGTGCAATACCAAAACACTCGGTCCTACAGAGTGCAGAGGCATAAACTCTAAGCAGCTAATATCTAATGAGTCCACAGATAAGGTGAGCGAATTATCATATGAGTGGTACATTCCAAGCCCATTGTTCTTTGCTTAAGGTATCTGCTAGTATATAGCCTTGTCTCTCATCATTGCGTAGTCACGCGTTTCTGTCCACAACATATGGTAGATTTCCTCTGGATTGCAAGAGTTTGCTTGATCCTTATGAGGATTTTACATATTATTCGTCCATAATGGGTTTCCATGTTTCTTTCATTCGGTTTCCTGTCCTTGAACGGTTTCCTTGTCTTCACTATATACTGTCTACTGCTCTCTGTTGAAGGTTCTTGATTTTTTTAGCCCGTTGGTTTAACTGCGGCTCTTCTCGTCCATCTTCGAGGTAATCTGCATCACTGTCCTTAGTACGGAGTTGACTACTTCTCGTGTTCCTAACACTACTTGTCTACTTGCATGGGGTACCGTACTGATACATTACTACTTACCCGACTAACTCATAAATAAGTCTGTCAGGCCCACATGCTCCTATCGGAGTTCGGTCGTCCCATGTCTCATTTAGTAAACTGGTAATGTCTGTCACACGGGTATTGTGAAGTATTCTGTTGTCAATCTCCCTTGTTGATGGATGTCCTTTAGTTGTTTATTATTTCGTGTTATTGGTTATCTTGTAATAAGTGTTATTGCCCTAGTGGCATCGGTGGTAACTCGTGCCATAAGCCGGCGTTATTCAGCCCGGTGTAAGTAAAATTTGTGCTATATTTAGCAAGCTTGGTTCTCCTATTCGATCACATTGAGTGCACACATATTCCTATTCTCTCTGTTTATCATGATCATATCTCATTCATAGTTCATATTCGTTCCCTCATCCATTTAATTGGATATGTTGCAGATTGCATAATAGCTTGAGCAACTTGGCTCTTCACTTCTCAACCATCTTCACTGACGGTGGTGCATCTACAAAGGGTATGCTTGTCCATAAGGACTAAACATTCATCATTAATAGTGATTAGCATTAAATGCGGGTATACACTGACGGTGTTTGGCTTATAAGCCCTGTCTGAAAATTCTCGAACAATTAAACTGGTATGGTTTATAATCACAGTGGCTGTATAACTTCTCCAGTTATTGTGGTTGGATTAACGGTTTTCCTGAGGTTGCATAAGTTTCTAATCTTAAGGTTTATATGGAAAATATGAGAAAAATTTTTTTTGGTATATACATAATAAAAACTAAAAAGTAGTAGTTGCAGTTGCAGTTGCAGCACTTTCTCTGTCAAGTGTGCAAGGCAGATGGAAATTTCAGTGGTTTACTTGTCATAGCGCTTGCAATAGCAAGTGCGCCATGTAGGCGGAAATTCTGGTTCAGTAATTACCGGTCTCATTGACTCTGTGTCGTCGAGTATGGCTACATGATAATGTAAGCATTAACATCCTGTTCATATATATAATTCGTCAAGGTTCCAAGGTTACTCGCATCGAGTCCACAAAACTAGTCTCAAAAGTCATACACAAAAGGCGAGTGGTCAATGACACACCCCCACATACTTATAACATAGCTCTGTCTAACATCCAAGGTAAATACATAACAAAGTAAGCAAAAGTCTTCCACCAGCGGTCTCATGGAGTTCAGGGTACTCATGCCCTATCGACTCCCTTGCCCTTCAGGGCTCCAGCATCAGTAGATGTCTGGCCATCCTGACCGCCTCGTGGTACTCCAGATCGTCCAACTGAGGTCTTCTGAGTATTTCTTGGTGGCCTGTAGTTACGGCTCTCAGGGTTCATCCAACACTCGAACTCCCGGCGGCCCTCTTTCTTGCAACACCGACACTCAACTTTGCGGCCATTGCAGTCGACCCCAGGATGGTCCTTCCCACAACGCTTGCAATAGAAATGGCGCTGGGGCTGTCCGGTGCCTAATGGTAGCATTTAGTTTAAGTTAAAATCTGAGGATACAAGGGTTAAGGTTACAATTGAATTTAAGAGGTAGGTGTTCTCACCCTTAGGAGGTGCAGATCTCAGAGGCTGAGCATCTATAGCTGGGCCGGTCAACTGAAGACGGGCTCTTTCCCCTTCGCTCCCTGGTGACCCTGCTGCCCTTTCATTTGAAAGAATTTCTTATTTAAGGTTTCGGGTCAGCATTCATAAGGAATTTAATATGGTAAACAACCTAGAATGGGATAATTCCTTACTTTCCCTTCGTCTGGCTACCGCCTGGAGATGCTCCTCCACCCTCAGACTCTCCCTCAGGGTTCTTTCTCTTCATGGCCCCGAGAGTCTCTTCCCAAGTCTGTAGCATTAGCTCCGTCCTCGAGGCAGCATCATAACACTCCTGGAATCTCATTGGTAAGTTCTCACAAGGTTAATTGGTAATGTAGTAAGTAAAGAATTGAAGGCTTTCATGTTAATACCTGGATGGTAGTGTAGAGGGTAGCACCCATCGCCATCTGGATGCGAAACAACAATCCCCCTCGGAACTTCTCGACCTTCACGGTCTCTGAGTAATCTACACCGGGGATAAAGTCCAGTAGACCAATGAATCGAGCGTAGTACTCATCCACGGTCAAACCTCCCTAGAATAATGTCTGGAACTCATGGCGCTTCTTCTGCTTGAGATGCGCTGGCTAGTACTTCCCGCTCAGCAACTCGACAAAGGCAGCCCACGAAAAGTCGGGCGTAGCCAGGTGATGGTCCTTGACCAATCTCCACCAAGTGCTGGTTGCATCCTTCAGATGGAAAGCAGCAATGACGACCTTCTTGTCGGCAGGTACTTGCAAAGCTTCATAGGCCTTCTCATGTTTAACAATGAAACGTTCCAAGGCTACGTGGTCTGGCTCCCCAGAATATGTAGGTGGTCAGGTCTCGGTAACTGACTTCAGCCAGTTCGTTTCCCTGGGCTGTGGTGGGTGGGTTGGTGCTCCTCCAATCTGAGTACCAAGCTGTGCGAGAACGACAGCATTCGTCTCAGCAACTCCTGGAACCACGGGGTCACCGCCTCCACCTCAACCAGTACCACGCCCTCTAGTTCCCCCAGACATCTGTAGTACAGTATGTCACATAAATACTCGGTAATTTACCGTACACAACCAGTAGATATTGAATTGCCTTTAAGGCTAGTATATCACGCAATTTGCGTTACTAAACTCAATATCTTTTAAGACAAATCGTCTCGTACCTCACAAACGTTTCCCATAATTTCCCAAGTCCTAAGCTCACTGTCTTAACCTACTTTCTCGTCATCAGAGCGGTACTCCGCTCTGATACCACTTTTGTAACACCCCTCATCTTAATCACGTAATAATCTCTCTCGTAGCAATAAACAAAACGTCTTACAGCGGAAGAACTAATAACAATAACAATACTCACTCGGGTGTCACCGGCCATTACTCGCCCATGCGAGCAACGAAGCCAGACTATATCCAACAACCAACATAAACAAATTGCTAACCGCCGTGATAACGAGATAATTCTTATACATCATACTAAGTCCATAAGCCATAAACGTCGACAAGTGAGCGTCTACCCAAATCCAAAATATACATAACCTTACCATAATACAATTCACCATCTTCATTGCTATACCAACAAACTCCCTGTGCGGTAATTTAAGTAAACTCTAATTACCCTGTTCCCGTACTTCGGCTTTGACAATAATCAACAACCTGCATAATGGTGTAGTATTAGCGATAAACGCTGAGTATGTCGGGCCTGGACCGTAATGGTCACTTAGTCATTTTAACCATCTTATTATTAGATTGGTTTCATGCTTTTCCATTTACAGTTATAATCAATACTGTAATATACATGTATAATATACATAGTCCTCCATCCAAACATTCATAAACACTTAACCATCCATCCAATTCAAACAGTCATAAAATAATACAAACAACAATTGTGTATCGAACGTATCGAAATAATAACAGTATAATGTACAATGTACAATCGCCCTGGCGAACAGTTTCCATAGTTAATTACCTTGGCCTTTAAGGCCCCATCCAAACCATGTTTAATTAATACCAGTTGGGCGTCATGTTAAGACAACCCGATAACCTCACCATGGACAGTAGTCCTCCCGTACACACAAAGGTGCTCATTTCGCCAGAGGTCCGGAGGCCCCTGACTATTCTCTTTTGTCTTGTTAGACGTCCATATAAAAGGCCGTAGCCACCTGACCCACGATCCAAATAGGGCTCGTTGGGTATAAACCTGGAGCGGAACCCGATCGGGAACCCCTCAGTGATCACAAATGCGCAACCAGATAGTTCGTAAACTACATTGGATTCCTCAACTCACACCATCTCTCTCTCATAATGTTTAAGATATGCTCTTAGTCTTATGGAGAATATAATTTATTAATTAGCTGCCCAATGGGTCTCACGCATACTTAGAATTAATCTAGGTCATATTCATGTTCGAGATCCATGCTCTAGAGACCGACAATGTCGTGACTCATTCCTAAGTGTTTTACTTAGGTTACCATATACTTAATATTAATACTAATGGTATTATATCATGTAACCGTCATGTCATCACATTAACGTATATGTATGTTTTTATAAGTCGATCTATAGTCGACGTAGTGTTAGTCGCGTAGGACGCTCGTGCATAAATAATTGAGGCAGTAGCACACAATCACATACATGTATCCAAAACACTTAACACACAAGTGATATCAACCAAATCCGAGCCCAAGGAAATCCTTAGGACAACCCGGATCAAGCCCCTTTACATACCGTTCACCAAGACCTAGGATGCGCAGTGTAGACCACTAGCTCGTCAAGCGCCTCCGTCTGAAGTATGATCTAAACGGTAATAAAACTATAAGTCAGTCTCCATGACTAACTACATCCGGTACTTCTGAATAACAAGTAACCCCGACAGTTCATCCCCGGATTTCTACAGTTATTTGTTACGGGTTTCTCTAAACCGGTCGGCTTTGTTACTTTAAAGTCATATGTCAAAACATTTCGACTGTTAAGTTTAATTCGTTATATTTCTTTAATCTTATCCACCATTGAACTTAGGTATATAACCTATAGTTGCATGTATGCATGCATTATGATATTATATTGTATTATTTTCCCACCATCCATTATAATACATTGTATTATATAATCCATTATCTTTAGCAAATTATATTTGCATTCAAAAACTCATAACTTATAGTTTGTAACTATTTTTCATGTCATAACCTCCACCATTATATTATATGGTTTCCAACCATATTATATATTCATCCTTATATACATTTTTCCTGTATATGTATATATT
The DNA here is from genome assembly GCA_023374045.1 of Limonium bicolor. Taxonomy (NCBI): domain Eukaryota; kingdom Viridiplantae; phylum Streptophyta; class Magnoliopsida; order Caryophyllales; family Plumbaginaceae; genus Limonium; species Limonium bicolor. Next base: position 116,470,137 of record CM041781.1, on the reverse strand, counting down.
TACCACATAGGTAAGTTTCATGAGTTATAAAACTCTTATCTTATATGTTACATTTTATCATCTTATATTAGATGATTATTCTCATTAGTTGTATTATATTATACAACTTATATTAAGATTATTATCCTAATATTATGTAACATTTTATGTTGTATAATTACAACTCCTAAGGTTTAATCAATAAATACCTTAGTTTATAAATCTTATTTATTTATAGTTTGTCACATTATTTAATGTGAATATCCTTACTTATATTAATTCCATTAAAACCATTAACACCATATAATTGTTATAACATTTATAACATTGTAGACCATAGTCTAAAATTCATATCCCATCTCTTAATAATTCGGTACAGCCCTTATCTTTATTTTAATTTCATTTTGACCACATAACATTATGTAATGTTATACCATATACTAATATCATATAATATGATATTTTTATTCCCTTTAATTTATAACCTATAGTTTTTATACAAAACTATATATATATTGCCGCATGGGCACCATATCAAAACCTTATTCTTTTTCATACTCCATAGTTTCCTTTATTTACAAAATCACCCCATTATTTATAACATGTTATATATATCATATAATATAACATTTTTAACTTATAAAATGGTACAACCTATGGTTATATTTTTGTAAAATTCCGAACAGACCTCGATATATTCCATAATTGCCATTTGGCCCAATTTATAACATATAGTTTCATCATAACATTAAAACTATATATTATACATATATCTTATTAAATACTCTTATATAATTCTAATAATCACCAAATTTCACCAAAGGGTTATAAATATTATTCCTAACCCTTATAATCTCGGTATTTACATTACCACCACATATATTTACTCAAAGTGTCATAATGACATAATAACTATATATTATACATATATAGTTTATTTTAATTCCAAAATCAACCCAATAAATTCCTAAAAATTCCTAATAGCCCATGGGTGTTTATAATACCATTATACACCCTTAACATTCGGTAATAACATATACACCACATATGTTATAAAATTGTTACAATTAAATACTTATCTTATTATAAAACCTTAAATAAGTTATCTAACTTATTTAACTTGGTCAAAACCTACCACATGGTCAAGGTTGACCTCCTTAATATTTCCTTGACCATCAATATCCATATATTACGGTTTGTACCCTTACTTTTCAGAAATTACCATTTAACCCCAAAACTTATATAATCTTATAATTTTTATATAAACTCATTTAAACCTCTAATTTTCAGCTTTATTATTATATAGCCCCCAAATTTAATTTAATTACACTTTAACCCCTTATAATATGCGGTAATGCATATATACCACCTAAACTTAAATAAAACCTTATAAATGCATAAATAAAATGGCCTAAAGTACATGGCCATATTACATAAAATAGCTTATAAAATAAATTACACATAAATGCCCAAGAATGCATTAAACACTCGGCCCTTACCACATATTTTCCATATTTACCAATTTTCCACATAATGTCTTAAATTTGACAATTATGTTAATTAATTAGTTATAAAATTTACTAAACCATTCCTTAATCACCTAAGGTCAAAATAAGAACTTAATTAACCCATTCACTCACGGCATATATATATATATACATATGGATAAACACATATTAATATACCAAGTGTAGGTTTAAGTGATTTATACCTTGTTTTTGCCAAGTTAAGGCCTTGTTTGGCCACGGCTGTTTGGAGATAAAGTTTCCACAGCATTATTTACATGTTTTCAAACAGCAATTAAGGCATGATTAGTCTCCAAGCAAGATCTAACCATAAGAAGTGTTTAATGTATATTTTTAAGGTAAATTTTACTTTAAAATACCAAGGCAAGATAAGGTGTCTTCGGCCTGTTTTTACAGTAGATAAAGAGCATCAAAAGAGCTACTAAACCAAGGCTTAAAACCGGTATAACTTAGATTAGAAGATGGCTAATTTTTACCTTGATTAAAATGCCAAAAATGGTGTTTTTGGCTTGGATTTGGCTATACCTTGAAGCTCTTGACATACCAACTGAATAAGTATGTTAAGAAGAAGATTATAAGCCTAAGAAACAAGGTTTTACAACCGGAATTTAAAGTAATTACAAGATAAGTGCTTAAAGCACATTTTTATACCTTAAGAACAAGTTTAGATTTCTCCACCTTCTTCCCATGTTACAGCCGAGATTCACCCTCCTTTTAACCTCCAAAACAACCTAGAACCATGGATGGAAATGGTTGATGCTTAGCTCCATGAAAAGAGGAAAGAAATGTGAAGAGAATGAACATAAAATGGCTTAATAAGCTTACCGATGTCAATTGGTGTTCTCCTCTGTATTTGACATGTTCTTACGTTTTTGGAGAAGAAAAGAGAGAATGAAGAGGCTGGTGTCGGCTGGGAAGGAAGACAAATGAGATAATAATGCTAGTTTTGTCCTTATAAGTTAATTAATGTTACTTTAGCAAATAGTAATTAGGTGAGTCATTAGATTGGCTAGGATATTTATGCTGCTTAATGAGTGGGTTTGACAGCTCATATGGGGCAGCAATGGGTGGTCAATTCAATGGGTGACATTTGACCATGGTTAAAACTAAGTAATTAAATGTTATTTTTGGGTTACTATTCATCCAAAATTACCCATTTTGATTTTATATTCAAAATTTGATTTAGACTTTATAATATATTCTATCATGTCAAATTAATGATATAAAGAATATACTCTAGTCTTTAAAATGACAAAAAGTCATTATCTTAGAGCTCATACACAAAAACGTGCTTTAAGGTGTTTTAGTGCACATTTCGTGTCGCAAGGTGTTTCTGAGCTCTATTTTCTTTGAGAACAGTTTTGTTGTGTTCCATACATGACATGTGATCTCAGGAATCCAATTTTATATAAAATAGAGGTCATTAGACCTTTAAGGTTTTCTTAGAGCACATTTTTGCCCTACTTGACCTTGAAGCATGTAAATGCTTGTTCTTTGTGTTGGAGTGTTGTCCAACAATTTTAGTGTGTTCCTTAATGTGTTAATATTCTTAGGAAAAAGTTTTAGGTTCTAAGAAAGTCATTTGGGTATTTATTTACCCTAAACAGTCAAAGGGTGCAATATCTTGCTTTGTGTTGACCACTGTTGTTCTCAGTTGACTTTTTAGGCATGTTTAGGCCTTAATTAATGTGATTAGATGTTTAATCCATGTTTTATTAGTTTGGGGTATTTCAACTTATATACTTCCACTATTTATTGTTTGGTGGATTGCATCGATTCGGTTCTCTAACTGTTATCGGGAGTTTACTAATCCCGTACGCTCTCTCACATTCTAGTGAGTTCATAAGTTTGCATTATCGTTTCATGGTTCGTTAGTTTTAGAGTGTTTCCACGTTTTCACCAATTGACAACATGACTCTTATTACGAGTCACTAATCAACAGGACTCATCTATGAGTCGGTCTACACACTAAGTTAAGCCACACAATCATTCAAGAAGGGTTAGCTCATACATCATACAACAAGGCATACAATTTAAGGCAATAAACCATTTTCATGCTTTTATCTTGATTAGCCGGCACACAAGCATACAAATCAACGTAGCTCAGTTAGCATACGGGGCATGAGAAAATCATACCTTACACCGTGGTTTAACTTTTACCGTGGCATCTCACATTGCTCGGTTCACATACGATCCTATGATAATGTTTCAAACATTATTATTAATACCATCTTCATACAGTACGTAAATAATTACTACTCCCGTAATTACCCCGTTATCCTGTTATACTTAGTTTTACTCATGTTAAACTATGTCCTTACTTAACCATTCCCAATCATTTCCCATCATTAAGAGGCTTAAAATCACTTTCTGGCAACTTCTTACATTGGTCCGGGTTTGTGTCCGGGGTTACAAACCCAGACCAAACACGTAAATAAGTTTCTAGTGCATTTTTCATGTGGTCCGGGTTTGTGCCCGGGGTTACAAACCCGGTCCACCCCCTGGGATGACCTTCTGTTTTTGTTGTGGTCCGGGTTTGTGTACCGATTTGCAAACCCGGACCACCTCTGGAACTGTCAAAATTTACAATTTTTGAGCAGTTTTCAACCCCTAATTCACCTCTAATCTTTCCCTAACCTTTCCACATGTTTTCTACATGTTTAAACACCTTAAAACATGCTCTAAACCTCTTCAAAACATTGGTTCAATCCTTACTCAACTTCTTGCTCAAATGCTACAAATTTTTATTCTTACTGTTACATTTTGCACACTTGTACATTTCCTAACTTCCTTTTGATGGTTTACACTTTGTTCTAACTCCATTTGACCATTCCAATTCATTCCTAGACATTTGCATTGTCGATGCCCAAGTCCATTTTCTGTTTCTCAAACCTAATACTCTTGTTCATCACTAGCCAAATCCATGACTTTTCTACTACTTGTGCTACAGATTTTTATACTACCCTTTTTGGTTATCCATCTACCATTCCATGTTTACCAATCCACTCAACTCAACTTAATAACCACCTAGGCTCTCCAATTCACCTAGTCACCTTAAAACACTTATTTTCTACCGAAATTTCGCCATAGTTTCCCTATAAACCTAAGATGTCCAAATTCATCAATTCTCATCCAAGTCAATCCTAAGTTAGCCACACCCATAAGGGGTCCTACCAGTACACATAATTCCTCAAAATTTCATCAAACAACAATACCAACATATATACTCCATTCACTTGGCTCCAAGGCCCTTAATTCACACAACAATTCACAAGTTCTCTCAAACTTCAACCAACTACATTCCAAGTACAAAATTTTGGGTTCATTCATTAAGTTACCCGTTCCCAATATTCTAAAACAATTTAAATAAGCACCAAGGTAGTTTAATTACCTTAATTTCACAAGTTCCTCTTCCAAGTTCTCCTATTCTCTTCCTCTTTCCATTTTCGGTCAAGTGGGCAATGGAGTTGCCAAACTTAATTCCCATCATCCAAGGAACACAAAAGGAGTGTAATTAAAATCCTAAACCCTTGGAATAATACTAATTCAATGGAATGCTTAAAACACAAAATCTAAGGTTTTACCTTTGGATTTCCAAAGGGGGTTTTAACCCTTGATTCAAGAAGATGATTCCACGACCATTGTAAGGTTGGAATAATGCTCAAACAAGAGAAGAACAAGGTGTTACAAAGGGGGCAAAATCGGCCATGAAAGATGGATGAAGAAAAATGAGTTTTTCTTAAATATATTTACCTTAGAAGAGAGAGGGGACTTCAAGCTCCATAACAATGCCATTCTCTTCACCAATGGGGTATACCCATGGAGATGAAATTCATCCTTTGAAGGTTTTGAAAAGAGTGAAAGATAGATCTTGATGAGAGGAGCAAGAATATAAAATTTGTTTTTGATTTGGAGTTATAATGTGGCTTGGGCAAGCTTGGAGGTGTCAGCTGCCATGAAGGGTTGAAGGAATCGTCCAAAGGAAGAAGGAGAATCAGAAGAAGGAAGGAGAGGGGGAGTCTCACGCTGGTAAGGAAAGGAATGAGAGGGGAGAGAGAGAGAGCAACAAGGTAATATGTACCTTTTTCTACTTTTTGCTTTTTGACTTATTTAATTAGTAAACTAGTCTAGTGTGTGTGAGAGGCTTATTTAAGCCTTAAAAACCGGCCCCCACTTATACATGTATGCTGGAGTGTTTTTCGTCTTTTACAGAAAACGCTCGTTATTTTACCCGGTTTTAGCACTATTCACTAACCGGGCCCGTTTTTCGGAATTTTCTCGTTTCTTTAATTTTAATGGTTCTTAAGCTTCCATTAATGTTTAATTATAGTTATTCAGTGGACTATAATTTTTACGGGTTCATTTGACCACTCAAAATCCCGTTTTCGAGTTTTCTCCAAAAACGTGCGCTAAAGCTTTATTAGCGTTTTTAATTCATTTTATGGATCCGTTTTTTTTGGGAATTGTTCCCGTATATTATTTAGGAATTATTAAGCCTTGTACATCCATTTAATACCCTGTTTGAGGTTGTATTCCTCCTACGGTCACATAGCGCTTATTTTAGCATTTTTCGCATTTTAAGCGTTTTCTCATTTCTTTTGGATTTATTTCCTTTACCAAAATTACTTTGGCACTATTAGGTCCTTAAACACCATATTAGAATTATTTAATCACCATATTTAAGTTTGGGGTATTTTAATCTACCCCCTTAAAGAACTTTGCCCTCAAAGTTGGTGAATCTAATATTTTTACTCATATAGGTACTCTAGGCTAATGTTTTAACCTCTATGTAACACACATCCAAACAACATATCACTGCATGCATAGCAATCAAAAATATCCGTTTCCAAGCTCTTCATGGGTCCATCCGCAGATAAAGAAGGTACCATCCTTTCCCATGTCGAGTGATCCCTCAGGTAGCGGTCACGTTTGAACACTTACGCTTTCTGGTTCACGCCCGTCATGACGTTGAGCACTTACGCTTTCTGGCTCTACGGTCCTTTGGTTTTGATCAAATTTATTTGCACATATACAGATCCTCAGGCACTTTACTCATACTTACTTACTCATACTTACTTCGAGACTACGCTGTCCCAGTGCCCTTGTAAAAATACAAAACACACACTGTCACCGCACCGAACCAGCCACTTAGGATCACCGCACGAACGGTGTAGTGGTTTCAAAACTAATCATCACTTCCACCGGCTTACAACTAGCCTCGCCCCCATGGTTTCGACCTGATACCGGCGCATAGCCATGGGAAGATCCACTAGTGCCCGTGGGAGCATTTTCAAAGCCGATCCTCATTCTCAAGTTTGAAGAAAATCATTGTACCAAATTAGTTTTGGGAATTCATTTTGAAAACTTCATACAACTTTAAATTCAAATTTATAATAATTATACCTATTACTAGCGTTATTACTCGTGACCACTTATGGGGAGCCTAAAGAGTCCTTCAACCCCAATGTGATCAGCATTGGTGTTGAACTATCCATCCACCCCAATTCATCTTTGGTTTCCCTTGATCGTTAGCAAATCAAGTTCCACCTCCCACCTCAATTTGCACAACCAAGTAATCAATCAATATTTCATTTTCTATCTTCTTATCTTTCTACTCTTAATCACATACATACATTTTCCAATTTCTAGAATTCACTTACTGACTTATTACAAACCAAATCCAACTAAATGAGCAACTAACTGAATACAACAACCTCCGTAATACAATACAAAATAAAACCAAAGGTGTTTGTTGAAAACACATCAGCTACCCCCGTGTCCCGCACTCCGGCTTGAGTCTTCTTCAATAACCTGGAATGTTTGGCCCATTGAAGGGCTCAGCAATCGAAATGCTGGTATGCTAAATGTAGTCTAAAATCATCTAGATTTCTTAAGTCGTTTTAGCCATCTTGATATTAGATTCTTTACATGAAATGCCGGTTTACAATAATAACAGTAAACATTAAACACTCACATAACAATTCACCTGTAAACATCAATGTACAATAGTACACAACACCAATAACCACACATCAATAATCCATAACAATAACCAATAATCACACATCAGTAATCCTTAACAATAACCAATAATCACACATCAATAATCCATAACAATAACCAACAAGATACGCGTATAAAACTGTACTTGTTAGTTGGCCACCTGGCCCTTGTCCTTTAAACCAATCACTTAACCTTTTCCAATTAATTTCCACCTCAGGCGTCATGTCAAGACAACCCTTAATAACTTATTAATGGACGACAGTCCCCTGGGTTCCAATGGAAACGTTACCAGCTGACCTTATGGCCCTGGATAATATATTGACCGATCCGGTCGAACCTGTGCACCAACAGGAGTGCCCTCCGCCATCCTTGAATGTGACTGATTGATTCCCTTGAGTGACTCCCCATTGGAGTCTCTCGTAGTGATCACGATGCGCAACCAGAAAGTCGAAACAGTCTGGATTCCTCTCTTTATAAGTTAGCCCTTTAGTCAGTGATACAATATCCAGTCCTTGAGTTAAGACTATAATAGTTGACCATCAGTTAGGTTCAATAATACCTAAAGGTCAGTTAGTCTTGTTCCAGTTTAGATGTATAAACTTCCAGTCATAAGACGTTCGCGTAACAATAGAACGCTACAGTGTTGAGCAATACAGTGTACAATAACATATACATAAAATCACAGATATCACTCTTAAACAATTAAACACATAATGTATGGACCTTAGGAAAATCCTTAGGACATTCAGACCACACAATAAACATACCGTTCACCGAGTAACTACTAGCTTGACAAATTCACGTTCAGTAATTCTGAAATACCCCAAACCTTAGTATGTTTTTTAAACATTAAGATATGGTATTTTAAGACTAAAAAGAGTCTTAGAAACATTAGTAAACAATTTAAACCATAGAAAACACAAATAAATACCTTAAGTCAATAAGGGCTAAAATGTGCTCTAAGCTTGGGACAAGCTTGGTTAAGACCTAATGAGCTTACCAACACCTTATTTATATATTAATGAACATATTAAACCAATTACCAAAGAAAACCAAGCTTGAAAACAAGTTAAAACACAAAATATGCTTTAAGGAGTCTTAAAGCACATTTTTGAAAAATTGTCTTGTAAATGGGTTTTAAGTGGCTAAATGTCCATCATTACTCTTTAATTAACATGTGTACTACTTAGTATCACATTAGGAAGTCTATATCAACGGGAAATTAAAAATTTCACAATTATGTGCCTTGTTTTGTGAATAGTAACTATTTTAAGCTAATTTATAACATAAGTCTATATAAGAAATTTAATTGGTCAGCAATGACCAAAAAACCCCTAGATAACTAATGGGGGCCGGTTTTTGTGAGGTGAGTCACCACCTTGCTAATTAACAAGTAAATAACAAATGATAAAGCAAGTTACTATTTGCTTTTAACTTACAAATATCTAAAACTAGCTAAGTCTTCTTCATTCTCTCCTTTCCTTGTTCCCACCGTCTTCTACTTCCTTCTTGCTCTCTTCTACGGTTGCTACAGCACACCACCATCCACGATCTTCAATCTTTTATATCTCCTAGCTCCCTTTGCCAAATCAAAAACCAAGACCACCATTCTCTTTGTCTTTCTAAGCTCTTCAACTTCATCCTTTCAAAACTCCAAGAGCTCCATTTCGGTGCCAAGAGGAATCTCCATGGGAGGAGCTTGAGCTCATCTTTTTACATTTTATTGTTCTCCTTTGTTTCAAGGTAAGGAAACTCAAAGAAAAACTCCATTTCCTTCATGTTTTTATGTTGTCCGAAAAAACACCATTAATGGTGTCTTTACCTTGCTTGTTCTAGCTTCATTTCAATCTCCAAAGGGCTTGGTGGAGTCTTCTCTTGCTACCTATCCAAACTCTCTTTCATTTCCAAGGTAAAACAATCATTAATGTTCTAAGACAATATATGTGACTAGGGTTTTTATAATGAGAGTAAGCTTGAAGCTTGAACTCATTACCTTGTTTGATATTGATTAGTTGACAAACAACTAAAGCCTTGCGATTTAGGTCAAGGAAACAAGAAAGAACGTTGTGAGGAAAAGAGGTAATGTGCTAACCTAATGTTTTAATGTCTTAGGAGAAATGAGCTTATATTGCTTATTAAAACTACTTAAGAAGCTAATGGTAAATGACTTAGGAAAAAATACTCTCAAGGATTTATTAAAAGGCATATGTATTGTTGAGTGTATTTGCAGGTCAAAGGCAAATATAATGTGGGAAATTCAGTGTTTATGGTTATGCATTTTAAGGGCCTAAGTGCCAAGCAATTTAAATAATGCACTATATTATGATGTAGTGTAGTTTGGGTGAAATTTTGTGTATAAGAATGCTCTTGATGGATTTTAGTGTTCTTGGATGTTAGTAGAACCCATGTCAAAAATTAGGTAATGTATAAGAAGTTTTAAGTGTTTAGATGAGTTTTGGTGAACTAGGGAGTGTTAGAAGTGACTAGGTATATTACTAGGGAAAGAAAGGGTATTAAGGTGTTTTTAGAGTGCAAAAAGAACTTAGGCATTATCTTAGAGATTGAAGGAATCAAATGAGTGTTTTGGAATGCACCAAAGTCATTTTGGAGTGTGTAGAGATTTATGCAAATTTTGGTAAATAAGGAGAAGGTATAAACTTGTAAAGGGATTTCAAGAATGACATAAGGAAATTTGGTTTGTAAGAAAAGATGCTTGGGAGATGATGTTGTAATGGAGAGGAAAATACTTTGGCATAATGGTTATTATAGGCATGAAACACCACTTAGAAACCTAAGGAGAAAACATTATAAGTGTTAGGAGTTTTGGTAAGAAATGAACAAGTGTTTAAGAGGATAGAAAACGAATTTTCCTACACGTCCGAACTTCCGTCCGAATCTGGAAGTCCAGACATGCCCTGTTGTGTTTAAGTTTTCTGAGTCTCGGCCAGTGTCCGAACTTCTGTCCGACCCTTGAAGTTCGGACACTGCAGAGTGGATTTTTCGTGAGTTATTAGCACAAGTGAAATTGATAAAAGAGAGAAATTAATACTCAAAATATCCGTCGGGCTGCAAATTAAAACCCGGTCGTAGTAGTACAGAAGACAGAAGCGGCCGGGGTCAAACCGTGGGACTTAAAGCGAGTTAAAACAGTTCCTAAGCTTGTCACAAAAAGGGGGGAAGTTAATTGACTTGTTTTTAGAGAATTAAAAGAGCAGATTAAATTACTGAGTGCAGATGAATTAAATGGAACTCCGGGTTCAGGTTAATATGATTTAATTAATTGTGCTAACTCTACCGGTTTAATAAAGTAGTTTGGCAAGATTCCTATAATTTTCTTAAGGTCCGATGAAAACTCTTAAGAACTCGTTTACCTGTAATGCAAGGTCCGATGAAAACTCGAGCAAAAGCCTGTAAAAGGCAGAGGAGTATGAGGCTTTATTCTTGCAACATGTATTAACTTAAACGATGAAAATAAGTTCTTACAGTTTTACGGCTTAATTAACCCGTCTGATTCTAACCGATGAAATTAAAAACAGACTTAGTAAGGCTTTTTAATAAACCGATGAAATTTATTAAAAAGGGAGAGAAACAAAACTTTAATCGTAACAAACTGAAATTATTTAAACCGGTAGAAATATATTACACAGCTTAACAAACCATAATTAAAAACCTTGCCCGGAGCAAATCCTTTACGGCTTAATTAAAAACCTTAATTAAAAACCTTTACGGCTTAATTAACACGTCCAACCTCTGTCAGATTTATTACCAGTTAATATGTCTGGCTAAGGAGGATTTGCTCCGGGCAAGGTTTTTAATTATGGTTTGTTAAGCTGTGTAATATATTTCTACCGGTTTAAATAATTTCAGTTTGTTACGATTAAAGTTTTGTTTCTCTCCCTTTTTAATAAATTTCATCGGTTTATTAAAAAGCCTTACTAAGTCTGTTTTTAATTTCATCGGTTAGAATCAGACGGGTTAATTAAGCCGTAAAATTGTAAGAACTTATTTTCATCGTTTAAGTTAATACATGTTGCAAGAATAAAGCCTCATACTCCTCTGTCGTTTACAAGCTTTTGCTCGAGTTTTCATCGGACCTTGCATTACAGGTAAACGAGTTCTTAAGAGTTTTCATCGGACCTTAAGAAAATTATAGGAATCTTGCCAAACTACTTTATTAAACCGGTAGAGTTAGCACAATTAATTAAATCATATTAACCTGAACCCGGAGTTCCATTTAATTCATCTGCACTCAGTAATTGAATCTGCTCTTTTAATTCTCTAAAAACAAGTCAATTAACTTCCCCCCTTTTTGTGACAAGCTTAGGAACTGTTTTAACTCGCTTTAAGTCCCACGGTTTGACCCCGGCCGCTTCTGTCTTCTGTACTACTACGACCGGGTTTTAATTTGCAGCCCGACGGATATTTTGAGTATTAATTTCTCTCTTTTATCAATTTCACCTGTGCTAATAACTCACGAAAAATCCACTCTGCAGACACCGCCATCTCTTTTTCCTGATTTTCCTCGACCTATGTCCGAACTTAGGAAGCTCGGACACAAGTTCGGACATACGTCTGGCTTCACCCTTTGAGTCTCGACTTGCGTCCGAACTTGGGAAGCATGGACACAAGTTCGGACATGCCACTGTGTTGACCAAAAATTTTGTTTAAGGTTAGAAAACGTTGTCTAAAAATGGTGATTAATTAGTAATGATGATGTGAGGTTGTCTAAGACATGTTAGGTGAGTTATAATGGCAATTAAAAGGGTGAAAAGTTATAACAAGTGTGAAAAAAAATAACTAGTTATGTGAAGTAATAAGTTAACAACAAACTAGTGCATTAATTAACCGACGTTACTAAATGTGTATAGGATTCTCCAACGGTGGAAACCAGTCGAAGCAAGGACCAAGGTATGGTATTCTTGCAGTCTGTTGCCTACCAGTTTACACCGGCTTGTGTGTTGTTTGTTTTTTTGTGTGTTTATGACCTTATAAGACTTAAGTCATGTAATGAGTTTACAGTTGTTAATATTACTATGTTGTTAAGGTGTGACTCGTTTCCCTTGTGTGTGTCTAACAAGACTTAACCACTTGTATGTGATTAGTTTATTGAGTTCGATGTTGAACTTCTAACAAGTGCTAACTGGGGAGTGAGGAGTCCGGTAGTTCCGGCCACGCGTGTGAGTATGGGAGTTAATGTCATAACCGGTTCGATTCTTTGTATGTTATGGTTGTTTTCCATTTTGGTTTTCAACTTTCCCTTTAGCTTATCCAAGGCTATTTTACTGACTCACGTCGGGCCACAGGGGCATACTATGTTTGTTCGGTGTGCTTGGATCACTATATCCGACACACCTTGGGATTATGTTATCCGTTCAATCTAATAGGACGGTAACGAGTTGTGTAACGAGCTTAGCATGAGTTTGGCAACATCCTCTAGGGTCTCCATGTGATCTAACTATGTTGGTTCGTTCCCTAAAAGGAATCGTTCTTGTAATGTTGTGTGTTGGTTGTGCTATGCAATGTTCCTTGCTATGATACGTATATATATATATATATATATGTTGTTGTTTAAAATCTATGCCATGTTATCATGACAAATAGTTGCGTGTATCCCGGTAACCGATGGGCTGCGCGTTAACCATACCAGCCAAGGGTTGCTGACCCCTCGGGGGCTCCATATTTATATTGCAGGATGAGGATTGAGGAAGCGGAATGGCTTTAGATCTTAGGTTTTAAGTACCTTTGGCTATTTTTGGATGTTGAGCCCGGGATGCGCCTGTGCTCCCGTGGCGTTAAATTTTGGTACCGTTAACTTTGACAATGGCGGTTGTTGACAGTTACAGTGGCAGTTCACAGTTTACAGCTTACAATTTCGTTGTAATGTAAATACTCGGTATGTTGGTAATGTATATACGTATGAATGTTAGTACCTAATGCTCGGGAGTCTGATCATCAGACCGATACATTTATATTTATTCTGCCTTGTTAACCACGTGGGTGGTTAACGGCGTTGTAGCACCAAACCGTTTAGTTATTGTTAGTTGTTTATTTCCGCTGCGATCTCAGTTATTGTTAAGTGCGTAGTAGGGGTGTTACAAAAAAAGTGGTATCAGAGCGATACTTCGCTTTGATGACTAGAATACCGAGCTTAGGAATATACCGAGTTAGGAAACCTAACCACAGTTACCTAAGTGAGCAGTTATGAAAAGGTTAACCACTAACTAAGTGTGGGAATACCTTGTTGTCGGGAAAACGTTATAACCGTTGGAACCGATAAGTGTGCAAGCACAATGCTAATGAATGTTCGTGTGAATTCAGATGTCAAGTAGACCACGAGGTCGAGGCCGCGGGCGCGGCATTGGTGATACCGGGAACCAGGGAGAGAACCCTACGGCGCAAGTCATGGCCGATGCTGTTGCGGCTACCGTAGCCCAGATGGTCCCACAGTTGGTAGCTGCGATACAGCAGGGGCAACAACCCGAAGTACAGCCACCACCGCCACCGCCTTGAGAGACCAACTGGGTCAAGGCGTTGGCAGATTTGAGACCCCCATCATTTAGTGGGGAGACTGACCCTCGTAAGCTGGAGGCGTACATCTCCGAGATGGAGACCGCTTTCGAGACCTTGGATGTTCCTGCTGGTGCCAAGGTTCGACTTGCCGCTTACTACTTAAAAGGTTCGACACAAAGTTGGTGGATGCTGGTAAGGGAGGGCAGAGTTGCTGACCCTACCTTTCAGTGGAGGGAGTACACGGCTCTGCTGCGAGCCAAGTATTACCCGATACACGTGCAAGAGGCCAAGCGCCTAGAGCTCGACAATCTGAGGCAAGGGGATAAGATGACGGTAGATGAGTACTACTCCGCTTTCATCGGACTTATCCACCTGCTGTCGGATCTGGGTTACTCATACCGGATTCTAGTGAACCGTTTCTACAACGGACTGAGCTACCGCCTACGCTATGGTATGGGGCCAACCGGATATACTACTTTGCAGGTAATGACCTACAGTGTGATGTGAATAAGTAAGTGCAGTGTGTTAATGTAATTGCGAGGTTGATTTACGGGGCATAGCTAACACCCTAAATATAGGAGTGCTATCATGCCGCTGCTATTGTAGAGATCCCCGTCCGTCTGAGGGACGAGGAGAATGAGCTCAAGCGCAAGGCCACGAGCGAGGGCCAAAGCACGCAAGGGTACGGGGGAGGGAAGAAGAAAAAGCCATACCCCCAGTCCCAGAAAGGACAGCAACAGGGTGGCAAAGGCCAAGCCCAGACCACCACTGCTGAGGAGCCGCTACAGCTCACCTATGCATATGCGGCTAAGCCCTTACGCTCTTACCCGCCCAAGGGTAATTAATTAAATTCAAATACCGAATTCTAGTGTGTGCTGTTATTTGTGAAGTGTGTACTGAATATGTAATGTGTTGGCAGCTAGCACGGGCTCTGGATCCGATCGCCACTACTACTGCAAGTGGTGTAAGGGAGACCACCCCGGCAAGGACTGCAAGGGAGATGATGTGCAGTGCCGATTCTGCAAGAAGATGGGGCACCGTGACTACGAGTGCTTCCAGAACCCGAATGGCAGAAACTACAAGCCTAAGGGGCAGTGGAAGGGTAAAGCCACCGTGACCACCGATGGCCCGAAGACGGCTAATCAGCCACCCCCAGATCAGAGGTACACTGATTCCCAGAAGAGGAAGGGGTCGGGATCCGGCAAGGCCGCCCTGAATGTGGTGGACCGGTCTGAGGCACCAGGGCCCTCTTCTAGACCAGGTACCGCCTAAACCGTTGAATGAAATAAGTGATTGCATATCGCATTTCATGCATGTGTGTTAGTGAGTCTAAGTGTACCACAATGTGAGTAAAGAATTAAAGTATAATGTGAAAGTCACCTAATTAGGTAATTCTAAACTTAAAGGAGCCTTCAATATTTGTTATCCAATCCCACCCACACCAAACCCTGAAGAAACCACCATCAACATCACCGACTTTCCAATGGAGCAATGTCAGGTCGTCCAACCAGGTATGATACTCTTAAATGAATACCTGACACCGGAAGCACAAATCCACATTATCCGACGATGCGACGAACTGGGAGCAGCACCTGGAGGTTTCTACACACCCAAATACCCGAGCGGATCGAAGATGAAATTGAAGATGATGTGCATGGGTAAGGACTGGAATCCTTACACCAAGACATATCAAGACGTGCGAGCTGAAGACGGAGCAACTGTACCGATGATACCTGAGGAGTTCCTTGCGGTCGCTAACCACGCCGTGGGAATTGCTCAGAAAGTTGAATCGGATTCAATACCAAGTGTTAAAGCAGATTTATGTATTGTGGACTTCTACCAGAAAGGTGGACGGTTAGGTTTACACCAAGATAAGGACGAGTCACCCGAGTCTCTAAGTAAGGGAGTACCCATGGTGTCTTGGTCCATTGGTGATACCGCAATGTTTGTGTACGGCGAGCAGAAGCGTGCTGATCTCGCGAAGAAGCTAGTGTTGAAATTAGGAGATGTGTTAATCATGGGTGGGCAGTCAAGGATGCTATATCATGGCATCAAGAAGATCAAACTGAATACCGCACCATCGGTAGTGATCAATGCCACACACATGAAACCCAGACGTTTGAATTTGACCTTCAGGCAATTTTAAAGCCTTGTGTGATCATGTAATCTGTTAAGCCAGTGTATGTTAAGGATGTTATGCATGTGTTAGTTATGTCAACAATGTAAACCAACGTATGTTGTAAAGAGTGTGTTAATGAATAAAGTGGAGTTGTTTGAAGTATGTGAACTGTGTTATTACCAAATACTTATTAGTTTGCCAATGACTTAGGCTGTGCACTCGGAACGGGGGGTATACTAAGTGTCTGCAATGAGGCAGAAGCCGGCAAGAGCGGCACAATCCTCACCGGTACCTTTCCAGTCAATGGCGTGGACGCTTCGATCTTGTTCGACTCCGGAGCCTCATATACATTTATTTCGCTGTCTTTTGCGAAGAGGCTGGGGTTAGACGGTGAAGAGATGTCTGATTTCATAGTCACTCTCCCGTCGAAAGAGCGGATCAGGTGTACCCGCTACCACCGAGATGTTGTTGTACGAATTAGAGATGAAGAGTTTCCGATCGACTTGATAGAGTTCGAGGGACTTGGTTTTGATGTGAATGTCGGGATGAACTGGTTGGAGCGGTACAAGGGCAGAATCCTATGTGCCGAGCATCGTCTGCTTCTTTGGAGTCCGTCTGGGGTTACAATATCATACCGCCAGAGGCCCAGGGAGCCTTCGACTCAGATCATCACCGCCATGGCCATGTATCGTGAGTTACGACGAGGGAATGATGTATACCTCTGCTATGTCCAAGACATAGAGAGAGACCCAGAGTTTAGCCCAGATGTGCTGGTAGTGTCGGAGTTTCCTGATGTATTTCCTAAGGAACTGTCGGGCATGCCGCCAACACGGGAAGTTGAGTTTGAAATTGATTTGGTTCCGGGCACCGGACCAATTGCGAAGGTGCCCTATCGTATGGCTCCACCAGAGATGACAGAGCTCAAGGAGCAGCTGAGAGACCTACTCGACAAGGGATTTATCCGCCCTAGCGTTTCACCATGGGGAGCGCCGGTCCTCTTCGTGAAGATGAAGGACGGTAGTCTCCGCCTCTGTATCGATTATCGAGAGCTGAATGCAGTTACTGTAACCCCCAACTCTAAATCCCGTAATTAACGTCTAATAACCTCCAACATAATCAACAAACCACAGCGGAAATAATTTAAACAGATTCGGTGTTACCGCCGCCAGCCACCCACGTGACTGACAAGACCTTTCCTCCCAACATGTTACGGTCCGAATGACTGGAAATACATTACAATCTCCTTAAATTACATACCGAGTCGCTAAGTCTTAATTAATACAACACCCTTCTAAATACAACTTATAACGAAATCAATACGAATCCCAAGTCCTAAGTGTACCCCCCTACTCTCGGTCGGGTCTGATCTCCTTCGCGTACCTGTGAATGGTTGGCCATGAAATGGCTCAGCAAAACGAATTGCTGGTATGGAATCGTGTAGCCCACGTGCGACCGGGCTACACTCAACTAATTGGTCGGATGAACATGTAGTTAATTTATTAACAGACATGCATATATAATAAAACACTGTAAACACTCAGCATGCCGATCACATAGTCAACAAACAATCAACAAGTGATCCTACTCAACGGGATCAAATCGTCACAACAGGGTTAGCCTTCTTTCAGCTCAATTAGTGCAATGCTCTCATTGGTGTTGTTTATATTCCAATATTTTCCTTACAATCTACACAACGGAATTGTGCATATACATTTAGAGTTCTCAGGACAGTCTGAATTTTTGAGACTGCTTACAGTTTTAACTTAGGGCAGGTGGCCCGTACCAAGCGAATACTACGCATTCACAAACCAACAGTCTGTGCCGATAGTGGCACATATACATAAAATATATATACATATAACTCACCCCTGTCAATGATCATATGCCAAAGACGGGGAGCCAATCGCTTGGCTCCGGGGCAGCGCAGTCCGTAGACGCACTCCAACGAGGTTGGTCCTATTATAGATACCACCCTCTCAATCCAATAAACACGCGTGCCCGGTCTACCCGGATCCTCTCGTCCCCCCAACAGTTAGCGTTAGTCAATTCTCATAATCTCTCCCTTTGTTACTCTGGGACATCACTTTGATGTCGTTAACAATTAATGCGGAAGATGTAATTTAATATTACACTCATATAATCCCTCCGCTTATCATTGAACTCTCCATTTATGATCTAATTCGTTTCCTCGTATCTCAGGCTACTCTACCGTGTAGTTAGCAGCACGACAAATATCAAGACGGATTATTCACCACACAAATACAAGCAACAATAATAGTCCAGTTTACATGTTTTAATCTTGGGGGTCATTTTTCACACAAGCAGCTAGCACACAAGCCGAGTATAACTCGGTAGCAAGAAGGCTACAAGAAACCATACCGTACACCGGAGAAACGCTAACGTGAAGTCCCGCGTCCGTTCTCTAAATCCCCAAGTCTGGAATATAATACACTACGCATTAATTCCTTATAATTTCATGCACTATTCTATATTCCCGTATATCTACCAACCTTCGTAGTTAACCTCATTAATTAATCACAAATCATTAATGGGGTTATCCATGCGGCACTCCATACGGAGTTAATCAAGTTAATTCTCTTAACTTAATTTACCAACTACATTATATAGTTTCACAATTCAACTTCTAACGCCTTAAGGTTCTTAATATTTAATGTGGTATAATAAAGTTGTCTCTCTTAGTGTTATACTATGTAACCTCATACTTAACGACTCCCATGTTAATCCTCGTGAGTTATCTCTTTACTGTATGTAACATATTTCTCTTTGTATAATTCTTCTAGTTTAACGCATTAACCTTGTATACTTGTATATATATGTATACATGTATGTTCTTAACAATTCCAATGTAGTACCAATGTTACATTAAACCTCTTAGTATCTACCCAACATACACAACCTTCACCCTTAATATTTATGATTTTCACTGATAATTCCACCTCCTCAAATTGTATTTAACGTTATATCGTTCCTCAAATATTTCGTAACTTAAACTTTAACCCCATTAATTAATATACTTTATGTAAGTATGTCCCCACCAATTTAACGTCACACTAATATATACATTCCTATCCTCATAGTTTTCTAAGTCCCGTATAATTAATAAAGTTCCTTTTGTCTTAATCGTTTAACTCTATGTACATATGCGTATTCATTCACCTATATATATAGTCTCATCCTCTGACGTTCACCCGTCATATATACATATATCAAGCTTTTATTATATATACATGCTCTACCCAATTCAATTACCAACTGTGTATATACAAGTATATACGTATATATGTATATATATATATATTTATCTCTCCTTAATTCAAATGCTTGTCAAGATTATAACTCTCCTCCTTCATCATATTGTACATATAATACATAAGAAACATTAGTAATTCTCAACCTTATAATTCAAATACAATTATACTATATCTTATAAGTTAATTCCTCCCTCATTTAGTATGGAGTTCTAACCCTCTAACCACATATATTTGTATACACATATGTATATGTATGCTCCCGTAATTTCTAATGCCAGTCCATAATTTAGTATGTGTTGTTATTATAGAAATATCAGAATTATTGTGTTGTTTTTCTTGTTTAACGACCCACTGAAAATCTGTTTAATTAACCCACATTTACAACATTTTTTTTTTACAACCTTGACAATATTGACGTGTATATAACCAGTATGTTCTCGTTAATTTGACCAAGATGCTAATATTATTTCATTCCTCATATTAATTTCTATTTCCCAAATATACCGTTGAACTGAAGCTTTACAATTATCTCCCTAGACATAATCCAATTCGTATATATTAGCACCTATGTCTATTTCACCTAAAACAAATCAGAATACCATTGAGGTCCACTAATTACCCATTCATATATCGGTAACCCAAATCTCTCAACGACTAACCCATTAACCGGTAATAGCCACAAGCATATTAATAATCCAATATTCTTTAACCAACCACTGTTTAATTGGCATAGTCAACACTAGCATATTTAACGAAAATCCTAAAACTTGTAATTCACCTACAATTCACTATCTTCCAATTCCATTAATCCCGCAACAGCCACTAACTAATTTAACCTTCAGAACAATTGTCATCATATTATCACTTAAGCATCTAGTCACCAGAACGCTAAATTTGACTTAGTCAAATTCCTCCTTAACACTAACTTCCTTCACTAACACAATAATTCCAAAATCTCCACTAACCGCACACTAAGAGCAATAGTAATAAATAAATAGAACATGAATCGTGACTAGCTTGTGAATGGTTTCATAATTGCAACTCCAAAGTAAAAACCAGTCGCTATCACCGTTAATCATCATTACCCCAATTTCCAATCGACCAACACTCCAAAAATGCCCACATATATCCCGACTTGAAATCAAAACAACACACAAAATGAAAATCACCAGATTCACGGTTCCAGTTGCTTCTACTAGTGTCTTTCTGTATTCACACATTAATTAATTTTTTTTTTCCCACCCAGTCCTCATTGTTACAGAAACAGAAGTATGAAAGGTGTAATAATCCTATTTTTATTTGTATTCAGCTTCTAAATAAATCTAGGTTTTCAATTTTCCTTCTCAGATTCACAACAATACAACAACTTATAACAATAAGGAAAGTAGTAGGCAATGTTAGGAACCACACACGTACACCTAATAACCACTCAGCCACTTAGTTACTTTCCAATGTTCAGTACCAACACTATCAAGAAAATTCCCAGAATCAAACCCACGCATCCTTTCCCAAACCGTAACTCAATAATTTTTCCAATATCACACACAACCATTATCCCAACCGCAACTCAGTTAGGGTTTGTTCAACCCAACTAATTAATTAATTTTTTTTTTCTAGATTAACATTCATAATGAAACTCATTAAGAATAACATGGTCTGAACTATGGTCAGAGATTCTACAAGGATTTGCCTTCGTATTGAAACCGAAATACAGATTTGCTCACCACTCAATAAGCCCTTGAATTGGTTTTGTTTTTGGAGTTGTTTCAGTTTTGCCGTGGCCAGATTCCCCAGCTTCTAATGTTCTTCAACATACACGAACAGAGAAGAACATGGGGAAGTTAGGTTTGGAATCGGCGCAGGTTTAACAACAAAATCGCAAAAGAGAAACAAGATTTCACCTTGCTTAAACCCATTCTGATGAACGAGCACAACAAAGCCTGAATGCTGGAAAAATTGAGACGGCGCAGATTCATATGCTCCTTGTTTGTTGGCTAGGTTTAGAAACTATAGAAGAGAATGAGGTATAGGAAAGACTTAGAATTGAATTTGTAATAAACCAGAAGTGGAATCACAGAGGCGATTTATCCTTACCACAGGGTCTCGGTTTGCACAGAAACTGGCCAGTGATTGACAATTTTAGAAACGCATACCCTAGGAGAGAATGAAGGCTGGCACAGATGTTCCTTGCTCAGTCGGTTGCCAAGGAAATCAGAAGAACAGGAGAGAAGAGAGGCATAGCATGTGTGTTCTTGTTCTGTGGAGGTGTCGATTTTCTTAGAGGAGGAGATGTTTACCAGTTCAGGGATTGAATGCAGAGAAAGGAAGGAGGGCGGCGACAAGAGAACGCAGCCAGTATGTTCCTTGTTCGATTGGGGTGCAATTACCGTAATTGCAGAGAATGAGGGTTGGCCATTTTTTTTGTTTGTTGTTGGGTTAATTAAAAGGGGTGGGTTGGCTCCAGATTGGGAATGGGCTGGTGATTACCGTGAGGGCATGAAGACTGGGTTGTTGATTACATTTTTTTTTTGTTTGGGTCAGTAGACATATTACCGAGATGGAAGGGAGACTGGGCCGGTCCACTCATTTGGCTGGTCGGCCCAATTTTTTTTTATTGTTAATGTCGTTTTTTTTGGCTCGTTTTATACCCGTTTTTCGTGTCATTTGTGACACGTTACCCCGTTTAACGAGACAAACCATTTATGTCTTCTAATTTATACTTTCAAACAATAATTATTATTGTTGTTTATAAATTCTATTAATTGGTATATATTTCCGAATTGGTTTACGTTTCGTCATTTTAGACGAGAACGCCTCGTCTTTTATTCCGACTGCTTAGCCAATTTTTGATTGCCTCAAAAATTACCCAAATAACTTTATAAGGTTTTTAAGACCTTGTGTTCACTTCTAAAATGTTTGTGACATAAATTTTTTTTTTTTTTGATGTAAAAACGATTAATTTTATTCTCGTTTATATTCCTTTTCTAAAACCTCCATAATGTCATTTCAGGTTTCGTTAATGTTTCCTAACGACTTCTTAGGGTATAATTAAATATTGTACTATTCTCTTTTACTTATTTGGGGGTATTTAATTCCTTAATCTCTCATTAATTACCCTTACTTAATTAATTCATGATTAATTAGAGTAATTAAGGTTTGGGATATTTCAATCTACCCCCCTTAAAAGGACTTCGTCCCGAAGTCGCATTCCTTATTTTAAATAGTTCTAGAACATCTAGTTCCACACTGATCTAAACTCTAGGGATCAAGTCCCGTATCTCAACAACAAAATCTCATAGTGCATGTCTAGCACATATAATCCCGATAATATTCACAATAATAACCACAAAGTGCAATAATGCACATGTACTTCAATTCATAACATAACAGAATACGCATGAACTATAATCAGGTAAAACGCAATATGCGTGCACATGCAATCTCATCATAATGTAGTAAGAGTATGCATAGTCCAGTCATAGTGCAGCAAGGCGCACATATTATTCAAATTCAACCAAAGTCCAACAAAGGTGCACATTTAATCAACCTTCAATAGTGCAATATACGTACACAACCAATCATACAATCAACAAAGTGCAACACGAGTGCACATACGATTTCGTTATGGATATAAGTGATCCATCCGCACTGTTAATATGAATTTCAATTTCTTAGTATGTAAGTATACACTAAGGATATTTTGTTCCCGTCTCATACCTTCTATACTACTTATATGTTTTATATCATAGGAGTCAATCCATTTTATTGTATGGAGCATCCCCGACGCGATGGTGAAAAAGAAAAAAACATAGCAAATGACTTTTCTGAGTTTACAACTTTCACAAATACCCGCAGGCACACCGGTCTTATGACGAAGGACTCTGAGGTCCACGGCCCTTTGGGAAACAAATACAAACACACCTTGGGCACACCGGTCTACTGACGAAGGACTCTAAGGTCCACGGCCCCTTAGGTAATCGAACACACTATCTAATCATCTAAGCTCATAACCTACTCATATCTGTGTCCACTTGCAGGGAGTTTCGGGAATCATCCGACCCTGATGTGATCAGCATCAGTGTTGAACTATCCTTCCACCCCAATTTGTGTTCGGTCTCCCTTGATTTGCGCGGGATCAAGTTCAACCTCCCACGTCAATTTCAAACAATCAATTAATTAGCAAATTCCAATTTTCTATCTTTTAATAATTCTAGTCATAATCAAGGAATTAACACATCTCAAGTATATCACTCATCTTCAAAACTATTCACATCAATCCATTTCCTAGCAACCATTCGTTCCCTAGGGAAGTCAATTACCGTTATGCTTCATATCAGTTTCATACCAAATCACCTATCTCAAAATCACCACATATGGTGTCATATACCATGTCCCACAAGAAATTCAATTCCACAGGAGTTTCTACTCCTCTTACATGTATTCTCACAGTGGAGCTAACAAGATACTCGCATCTTTTGTGCTAAGTAACTACAACTCAAGGTAGGAATATACATATCAAACATTACAACAAATCCTTTCGTGTTATACACACAGTAATTTACGTGACCAATACATAAAATGTACTCTAAGCGATTTTGCGCTCTACCCCCCTTAAAAGGATTACGCCCACGTAATCAACAATATATCATCATTGCACATTGGTTCAAAATGTATAGCCGTCGTGAAGTATTTTAGCTTTCATGCGGCTTATCCCATATTATGATTAGATCTAAAGGTCTGTGTATGGAGGGTTTTATCGGTTTTGTACCAATTCTTACAATAGGGTTCAGCTCTAGCCTCTAAGGCTACAGGTCACTTGGTAACATATTTCATTTATTCTGTCACCTTCTTAGGTTATACTGAACCTATGAGATATGGGCCCACAAGCTTCTGCTGCGACCCTGATAACTTAGAGTTTTGTTGCTCTTTTTCCCTTCTTTTTAAGGTATTACTCATCCTTCGTGCCCCAATAGTTCTGGGAATAAGGTCTTCCAATTGACGCTTGATATCTCTTGTTACATGCGGGCTCGATGAGTTATAGATAGTTTATCCATTGCTCTAGATATTTTATGTACATGCTTTTAGCGTACTCTTGGTTGTTTGAATTGTTCCTTCTGATTGACCTTCGGTCTGAGGTTTATGTAAAATCTAGGGTGATTGTTTAGTGCTTATTGCTCTTCACAGTTTTCTCGAAAATCTTGAGTCACATCCGATGTCTATACTTGGTACTCAGTGCTCCTCGCACTCATAACTCTTAATCATTTCATCTCGGAATGAATTCTCTGTCTCCTTTGGACTCGCTAGCTTAACTGAGATCCTTCTCTTCAACTGCTCGAGATAATTATTTACACTGGTCTGAATTTGTATCGCTGACCGAGGCACGGAGTCACCTACTTCTCGTGTTCCTTACACTACTCGTTTACATATATGGGGTACCCTACTGCTACATTGCTACTTACCTGACTAGTTTATACTTAAGTCTGTCAGGCCCGCAAGCTCCTTTGGAGTGTGGTCGTCCCATATCTCGTTTTTGTATACTTGTAGTGTCTATCACAAGGTTGGTTGTTGGTATCTTGTGAAGTATTCTGTTGTCGATCTCCTCTTTCATCGTTCTATGATAACATACATGTGGTTCTTCCCGAACTTAATCAAGGAAATCTATCTACTTGGTTTTTAGATATGTTCTACCTTCATCCTACATTTCGTACAGACTCGATTCTCTGGCAGTTGAGGTCTCTTTCCATAGAGCCTATTATCTCATTTTTCATGCTTAATCTACTAGGAATGCACTTCCGGTCTCTTATGTAAATGTACTAGGGGTAAGCAATGCGCTACCTGTGACATCATTCTTCGTACGGTCTAAACTATTGTCTTTAATTTGCGGTCTGACTTCAACTGATTTTTCATTCACATCATGTTTAACTCATAAATTGGTCTTCCCAGTCAATGTCTGACGGTCACTTATGATGGTTGCTTTCTTGCGCACCATGTACTTTTCTTTAGATAGGTATTGTAGTCGTGCCATTCGCTATTGTTAGTTTATCATTCGTGTATTGTTCATTGATGTTTCAATTCTTCAACGATTCAAGTCAACATCCTCCTTGGTTCAATCTCTTATTGGTGGAACACTCTAGCAGTTCTCAGGGTTCAAATATGTGGCTATTGCTGCGTCGTACTATCTGGTCGTTGTCTTTACATGAAGTTGATTGCTTCAGTTCACATTCATGTGTAGGTTAGTTTTCCTCACGTACTTTCATCATTTATGGGTGTGTTTACACTTGTTTGGCTGACTTGAAAATAAGTAATTTGTCTAGTTCACGAGTTCTTCTGAGCATCGGTCGCTCCACCTATATGTGTGTTCCCCATCGTCATTGCTTTCTTCCTTCCTGGTAACCGGTTTTAGGTTCGGGGGTACAGTTCTCTTTTGTTACATGTGTCTTTAGAACACTCCTAAGGAATTTTGGGGTTTATAGTTCCCATTCTCAATAGTCAAGTAATTCATTTCTTCCCTTTAATCGGTGTAAGCTCAGTTGGTTTGTTCTCCGCTTCACTGAAATATGATGCTTCTCTTCCCTCAGCGGTGCCTTTATTGGCAATTTAATCTTAATAAGTTATAGGTTCTGCAATCGCTCATACCTACCGTTGTAGTCGGTTCATGAATTAGATATGCCCCTTTTTATCCTTCCTTGTGCGTCGAGCTCTGCCCATTGTGGGCTATTCCATAACTTCCTAGTTCTCTACACGCTTCCGAAACGATTTGGTCATATCTTCTGCTGTTGTACCGGACTCTATGGCAAGGTTAATGCATTTGCTTCCTTCATGGGTGTTCCTTTAAGTATTTCGATATTTGTTTACTATCTATCATTTTTCCATTTTAAGGTCGAAAGTTCCTGGTTCTCTAATGACTTTCACTAGGTGGTCGTTGGGACGGCATCTTCGTTCTTTTAGACTTGGTTCTTCTCAGCAACTAAGGATATCATCACTTTAGGCGTCGACCTTATGGTGTTTAAACTGGACATTTGTTTTGGTTATCATGTGCTTCTCCACAATGCTTCGTTCAACTTTGTTGATGCTGGTACCCTTGAAAAATGTACTTGGTGTGCTAAGTTAGGCATCTATCTTGGCTAATGTTTACAGGTGCGTGTTGGTTTAGCTGTATTGACTTGAGGTATAATGATTCGGACTCCCCTTCTTAAGATTGTAGTGTCTCTTGACCTTGGGTAGGTAGTCTTTTAATTTCTTTCTCCTTTACTCTCCTTACTGAGGTTTAATATCATCTTTGATGAAGAATGATTTCGCTGGTTGTCCTAGGAGTTGGACCTGATTTTGTTGAAAATTTTGATGTTATTCGTCTTAATAAAACTGGTAATATCTTCTTGTAGGTTGTTATCTTCTTGGTTTGGCTCGTCCCCTATGGCCATATCATCTATTCTTCTACCAAGGTTTGGGAAATAGTTACATGTTTACGTATGTGTATGTATTAGGCTCTGGTCTTCTACTCCTCTTTCCAATTTGTTGATCATCCTCTAGCTGGTAAGTTTCAACCTTTGATTTCGGAATATTCTTTTAGGTAGGATTTCTTTGATTTCTTCCGGTTCCTCGTCCTCGATGTTGGTGGGTTGTCTTCAAGGTGTTTGTAATGTGGATTTGGTACTTCTTACCTGTAGTGTCTGAAATTGATGTCATCAGCGTAGGTCCCTTTGGGTTCCAGGTGTACGCATCTAAGGTTAGAGATTATCACTGGTAATTATGGTTTCGAGTAAGGCTGGCCAAGTTTGTCTCCCTGCTAACTGGTATGTCCCTTCAAGATTACAATGGTCAAGCTGTTAGGCTCCTTCGAGGTCTTGTCTTCCTGATCCTTTGGGTTCTCAATCCGGTATTCATATATTTTTTTCTAACTGTAGCATGCTGCTCCTGGCCGTCACGGCTTCCCGTATAGTTTCGTTGTGGCAGCACTTGCTATAGCAAGTGCGCCATGCAAGATGGTTTCTCGGTACGCCATGTGGCGGTTACTATGCATTCTCCTGGTCTCACCATACTTGGCATCTGTCTGCTCTTCCCTTGCGCTCTCAGTATTAGGTGGTTGACCGTCTAAGTCGCTCCTTGATCGCCCTTGATAAGATGGTTCCTTATTAGGGTGTTCCTTCTTCTGAGGTAACCCTTATTGTTGTGGTTTTTCGCCTTTCATCTTTGCTCCCATTTGCACACATTTATCGTGGTTATAGGTTATTGACTCTTCCTTAGTCACTACATCGTAGCCATCTCTCGGAGTACGGTTCACAAATGTTTCTTATTCGTTTGGTTATCTCTGTCAGGCCTTTGTAACCTTTTTGAGTTGTGGAGGTTTGGAGTTACTCACTTTAGAATAGACTTCTGTGTGGTCTTCACCATGTATGGTATTGTTCCACTGTTATGCTCCATTGGACATCTGTCACGAGTTTCTGTAGCTTATTTTTCCTCTCTATCGCGCTTGGTAGTGCTTTCCCTCTGCTTGTCAGGCAGGGTGTTATCAACTGCTAAGCATGTCGACCCAAGTTCCCGATAAATTTGGTCTTTCTAAAGGTATGATTACATTGGCAGCGTCTCTAGACTTTGCGCTCCAGTCAAAACTTCAGGTCTTCGAGCTATTGTATAGTAAAGTTTTCTTCTCGAATTGGTTATATCTCATTTAGTAAATGCCTGATCGGGTTTTCCCGAGTAAGAGGAGACTTTCTGTCTCTCTGGCGTTCTTTCCCTGAATAATTCGAACTAGGGATGTGGAGGGCGGGTGTAGGTGTCTTAATATATATATCCAGTAATCACTGGGGAAAAATCCTAACTAACGCGCCTCTCGCACTACGCACAACCCTTAACCCACTGTTAGAATTCCTAGACTCGGTATTTCCAGTCATCAGAGCGTAACTACGCTCTGATACCACTTTTTGTAACACCCCAACTCTAAATCCCGTAATTAACGTCTAATAACCTCCAACATAATCAACAAACCACAGCGGAAATAATTTAAACAGATTCGGTGTTACCGCCGCCAGCCACCCACGTGACTGACAAGACCTTTCCTCCCAACATGTTACGGTCCGAATGACTGGAAATACATTACAATCTCCTTAAATTACATACCGAGTCGCTAAGTCTTAATTAATACAACACCCTTCTAAATACAACTTATAACGAAATCAATACGAATCCCAAGTCCTAAGTGTACCCCGCCTACTCTCGGTCGGGTCTGATCTCCTTCGCGTACCTGTGAATGGTTGGCCATGAAATGGCTCAGCAAAACGAATTGCTGGTATGGAATCGTGTAGCCCACGTGCGACCGGGCTACACTCAACTAATTGGTCGGATGAACATGTAGTTAATTTATTAACAGACATGCATATATAATAAAACACTGTAAACACTCAGCATGCCGATCACATAGTCAACAAACAATCAACAAGTGATCCTACTCAACGGGATCAAATCGTCACAACAGGGTTAGCCTTCTTTCAGCTCAGCTCATTAGTGCAATGCTCTCATTGGTGTTGTTTATATTCCAATATTTTCCTTACAATCTACACAACGGAATTGTGCATATACATTTAGAGTTCTCAGGACAGTCTGAATTTTTGAGACTGCTTACAGTTTTAAATTAGGGCAGGTGGCCCGTACCAAGCGAATACTACGCATTCACAAACCAACAGTCTGTGCCGATAGTGGCACATATACATAAATATATATACATATAACTCACCCCTGTCAATGATCATATGCCAAAGACGGGGAGCCAATCGCTTGGCTCCGGGGCAGCGCAGTCCGTAGACGCACTCCAACGAGGTTGGTCCTATTATAGATACCACCCTCTCAATCCAATAAACACGCGTGCCCGGTCTACCCGGATCCTCTCGTCCCCCCAACAGTTAGCGTTAGTCAATTCTCATAATCTCTCCCTTTGTTACTCTGGGACATCACTTTGATGTCGTTAACAATTAATGCGGAAGATGTAATTTAATATTACACTCATATAATCCCTCCGCTTATCATTGAACTCTCCATTTATGATCTAATTCGTTTCCTCGTATCTCAGGCTACTCTACCGTGTAGTTAGCAGCACGACAAATATCAAGACGGATTATTCACCACACAAATACAAGCAACAATAATAGTCCAGTTTACATGTTTTAATCTTGGGGGTCATTTTTCACACAAGCAGCTAGCACACAAGCCGAGTATAACTCGGTAGCAAGAAGGCTACAAGAAACCATACCGTACACCGGAGAAACGCTAACGTGAAGTCCCGCGTCCGTTCTCTAAATCCCCAAGTCTGGAATATAATACACTACGCATTAATTCCTTATAATTTCATGCACTATTCTATATTCCCGTATATCTACCAACCTTCGTAGTTAACCTCATTAATTAATCACAAATCATTAATGGGGTTATCCATGCGGCACTCCATACGGAGTTAATCAAGTTAATTCTCTTAACTTAATTTACCAACTACATTATATAGTTTCACAATTCAACTTCTAACGCCTTAAGGTTCTTAATATTTAATGTGGTATAATAAAGTTGTCTCTCTTAGTGTTATACTATGTAACCTCATACTTAACGACTCCCATGTTAATCCTCGTGAGTTATCTCTTTACTGTATGTAACATATTTCTCTTTGTATAATTCTTCTAGTTTAACGCATTAACCTTGTATACTTGTATATATGTATACATGTATGTTCTTAACAATTCCAATGTAGTACCAATGTTACATTAAACCTCTTAGTATCTACCCAACATACACAACCTTCACCCTTAATATTTATGATTTTCACTGATAATTCCACCTCCTCAAATTGTATTTAACGTTATATCGTTCCTCAAATATTTCGTAACTTAAACTTTAACCCCATTAATTAATATACTTTATGTAAGTATGTCCCCACCAATTTAACGTCACACTAATATATACATTCCTATCCTCATAGTTTTCTAAGTCCCGTATAATTAATAAAGTTCCTTTTGTCTTAATCGTTTAACTCTATGTACATATGCGTATTCATTCACCTATATATAGTCTCATCCTCTGACGTTCACCCGTCATATATACATATATCAAGCTTTTATATATATATACATGCTCTACCCAATTCAATTACCAACTGTGTATATACAAGTATATACGTATATATGTATATATATATATATTTATCTCTCCTTAATTCAAATGCTTGTCAAGATTATAACTCTCCTCCTTCATCATATTGTACATATAATACATAAGAAACATTAGTAATTCTCAACCTTATAATTCAAATACAATTATACTATATCTTATAAGTTAATTCCTCCCTCATTTAGTATGGAGTTCTAACCCTCTAACCACATATATTTGTATACACATATGTATATGTATGCTCCCGTAATTTCTAATGCCAGTCCATAATTTAGTATGTGTTGTTATAGTATAGAAATATCAGAATTATTGTGTTGTTTTTCTTGTTTAACGACCCACTGAAAATCTGTTTAATTAACCCACATTTACAACATTTTTTTTTTACAACCTTGACAATATTGACGTGTATATAACCAGTATGTTCTCGTTAATTTGACCAAGATGCTAATATTATTTCATTCCTCATATTAATTTCTATTTCCCAAATATACCGTTGAACTGAAGCTTTACAATTATCTCCCTAGACATAATCCAATTCGTATATATTAGCACCTATGTCTATTTCACCTAAAACAAATCAGAATACCATTGAGGTCCACTAATTACCCATTCATATATCGGTAACCCAAATCTCTCAACGACTAACCCATTAACCGGTAATAGCCACAAGCATATTAATAATCCAATATTCTTTAACCAACCACTGTTTAATTGGCATAGTCAACACTAGCATATTTAACGAAAATCCTAAAACTTGTAATTCACCTACAATTCACTATCTTCCAATTCCATTAATCCCGCAACAGCCACTAACTAATTTAACCTTCAGAACAATTGTCATCATATTATCACTTAAGCATCTAGTCACCAGAACGCTAAATTTGACTTAGTCAAATTCCTCCTTAACACTAACTTCCTTCACTAACACAATAATTCCAAAATCTCCACTAACCGCACACTAAGAGCAATAGTAATAAATAAATAGAACATGAATCGTGACTAGCTTGTGAATGGTTTCATAATTGCAACTCCAAAGTAAAAACCAGTCGCTATCACCGTTAATCATCATTACCCCAATTTCCAATCGACCAACACTCCAAAAATGCCCACATATATCCCGACTTGAAATCAAAACAACACACAAAATGAAAATCACCAGATTCACGGTTCCAGTTGCTTCTACTAGTGTCTTTCTGTATTCACACATTAATTAATTTTTTTTTTCCCACCCAGTCCTCATTGTTACAGAAACAGAAGTATGAAAGGTGTAATAATCCTATTTTTATTTGTATTCAGCTTCTAAATAAATCTAGGTTTTCAATTTTCCTTCTCAGATTCACAACAATACAACAACTTATAACAATAAGGAAAGTAGTAGGCAATGTTAGGAACCACACACGTACACCTAATAACCACTCAGCCACTTAGTTACTTTCCAATGTTCAGTACCAACACTATCAAGAAAATTCCCAGAATCAAACCCACGCATCCTTTCCCAAACCGTAACTCAATAATTTTTCCAATATCACACACAACCATTATCCCAACCGCAACTCAGTTAGGGTTTGTTCAACCCAACTAATTAATTAATTTTTTTTTTCTAGATTAACATTCATAATGAAACTCATTAAGAATAACATGGTCTGAACTATGGTCAGAGATTCTACAAGGATTTGCCTTCGTATTGAAACCGAAATACAGATTTGCTCACCACTCAATAAGCCCTTGAATTGGTTTTGTTTTTGGAGTTGTTTCAGTTTTGCCGTGGCCAGATTCCCCAGCTTCTAATGTTCTTCAACATACACGAACAGAGAAGAACATGGGGAAGTTAGGTTTGGAATCGGCGCAGGTTTAACAACAAAATCGCAAAAGAGAAACAAGATTTCACCTTGCTTAAACCCATTCTGATGAACGAGCACAACAAAGCCTGAATGCTGGAAAAATTGAGACGGCGCAGATTCATATGCTCCTTGTTTGTTGGCTAGGTTTAGAAACTATAGAAGAGAATGAGGTATAGGAAAGACTTAGAATTGAATTTGTAATAAACCAGAAGTGGAATCACAGAGGCGATTTATCCTTACCACAGGGTCTCGGTTTGCACAGAAACTGGCCAGTGATTGACAATTTTAGAAACGCATACCCTAGGAGAGAATGAAGGCTGGCACAGATGTTCCTTGCTCAGTCGGTTGCCAAGGAAATCAGAAGAACAGGAGAGAAGAGAGGCATAGCATGTGTGTTCTTGTTCTGTGGAGGTGTCGATTTTCTCAGTAGAGGAGGAGATGTTTGCCAGTTCAGGGATTGAATGCAGAGAAAGGAAGGAGGGCGGCGACAAGAGAACGCATCCAGTATGTTCCTTGTTCAATTGGGGTGCAATTACCGTAATTGCAGAGAATGAGGGTTGGCCATTTTTTTTGTTTGTTGTTGGGTTAATTAAAAGGGGTGGGTTGGCTCCAGATTGGGAATGGGCTGGTGATTACCGTGAGGGCATGAAGACTGGGTTGTTGATTACATTTTTTTTTGTTTGGGTCAGTAGACATATTACCGAGATGGAAGGGAGACTGGGCCGGTCCAGTCATTTGGCTGGTCGGCCCAATTTGTTTTTATTGTTAATGTCGTTTTTTTTGGCTCGTTTTATACCCGTTTTTCGTGTCATTTGTGACACGTTACCCCGTTTAACGAGACAAACCATTTATGTCTTCTAATTTATACTTTCAAACAATAATTATTATTGTTGTTTATAAATTCTATTAATTGGTATATATTTCCGAATTGGTTTACGTTTCGTCATTTTAGACGAGAACGCCTCGTCTTTTATTCCGACTGCTTAGCCAATTTTTGATTGCCTCAAAAATTACCCAAATAACTTTATAAGGTTTTTAAGACCTTGTGTTCACTTCTAAAATGTTTGTGACATAAATTTTTTTTTTTTTTGATGTAAAAACGATTAATTTTATTCTCGTTTATATTCCTTTTCTAAAACCTCCATAATGTCATTTCAGGTTTCGTTAATGTTTCCTAACGACTTCTTAGGGTATAATTAAATATTGTACTATTCTCTTTTACTTATTTGGGGGTATTTAATTCCTTAATCTCTCATTAATTACCCTTACTTAATTAATTCATGATTAATTAGAGTAATTAAGGTTTGGGATATTTCAGTTACGGTGAAGAACCGTTATCCTTTACCACGCATCGACGACTTATTTGATCAGTTGAAAGGAGCATCAGTATTCTCCAAAATAGATCTACGATCCGGATACCATCAAATTGCCATCCGTGAGAGTGACATTGAGAAGACCGCATTCAGAACCAGATATGGACATTACGAGTTTACGGTTATGCCGTTTGGTTTATCCAATGCACCGGCGAAGTTCATGGACTTAATGAACCGCTTGTTCCAAGATCAGTTGGACAAGTCTGTGGTAGTCTTCATCGACGATATACTTGTGTATTCGAAATCCAAGGGTGAGCATGAAAGCCACCTGAGAAGTGTGTTACAAACGTTGAGAAAGAATCAGCTGTATGCTAAATTTTCAAAGTGTGAGTTTTTGGTTGAACCAAGTATCTTTTCTTGGTCATGTGATTTCTGAAGCCGGGATCGCTGTTGACCCGGCAAAGATAGATGCAGTGCGCACCTAGCCTAGGCCGAAGACAGTTACCGACATTCGGAGCTTCCTCGGTCTGGCAGGATATTATAGGAGATTTCTGAAGGACTTCTCCAGTGTCTCGAAGCCGATGACTTCATTAATGAAGAATGATGCACCATTCGAGTGGACAGTCGATTGCGAGAGTTCTTTTCAGAGTCTCAAGGATGCTCTGACATCTGCACCAGTCCTGACTATACCAGACGGTCCAGATGGTTTTGAGGTCTATTGTGACGCATCAGGCAGAGGTATGGGTTGCGTGTTGATGCAACACGGGAAGGTCGTAGCATACGCCTCCCGACAGCTGAAGAAGCATGAAGAGAACTACCTTACCCACGACTTAGAATTGGGTGCCATAGTCTTCGCATTGAAGATATGGCGACATCATTTGTATGGGGTAAGCGTGACAATCTATTCTGACCACAAGAGTTTAAAATACTTGTTCACTCAGAAGGAGTTGAACATGAGACAAAGAAGGTGGGTGAGTTCTTAAACGACTACGACATCAATTTACAGTACAAGGAGGGTAAAGCAAATGTGGTAGCTGACGCACTGAGTCGCCGAGCACACTCTCTCCATTCGCTAGTCTCTCATTCTAGCTTGGTTGAAGAGATGCGGAGTGCTCAGATGACGGATCAGTATATGTTGGAGATCAGACAGAAGCTTATTGATGGCACATTCGAGGGTCAGAAGTACGACTTCCGACTCCACGATGATGACGTGATTAGGCTAAATGGCCGAGTGTGTATTCAGAGGAGTAGCGCTGAGCTGAAAGAGCGCATACTGAGTGAATCCCATTTTCTACTACATCGATTCACCCCGGAGCTTCAAAGATGTATAAGATATGAAATGATATTTTTGGTGGACTGGTATGAAAAAGAATGTGAATGATTATGTGTTAAGGTGTCTCACTTGTCAGAAGGTCAAGTTTGAGCACCGACGGCCTGGTGGTATGGTACAACCAATGCCAGTGCCTGAGTGGAAGTTCCATGACGTTTCTATGGACTTCGTAGTAGGGCTTCCGCCTACAAGGGGAGGTCTGAATATGATTTGGGTTGTTGACCGACTGACCAAGGTGACTCGATTCATATCGATGAAGGACACCTGGAAAGTGGCAAAACTTGCAGAGCTTTTCGACAGAGAGATTGTTCGGCACCATGAGGTACCGAAGACTATCGTGTCTGATAGGGATACCAGATTCCTCTCAAGGTATTGGAAATCCACACGGGAAGCGCTTGGTACCGAGCTGAAGCTAAGCACAGTGTTCCACCCACAGACAGATGGTCAGAGTGAGCGCACCATCCAGACACTCGAGAATATTTTACGTGCATGTGCACTTGACTTTCAGACCAGCTGGATTGATAAGTTACATCTGATCGAGTTTAGCTACAACAACAGTTACCATGCTTCGATCAAGATGTCTCCCTTCCAAGCATTATACGGTACACCATGCCGCACGCCATTATACTAGGATGAGTCGAGTGAGACGGTCATTATAGGACCAGAGTATTTGGAGCAAGTTCAAGCAGAAATACGACAGATCCGGGCTAACATGAAGTCAGCTCAGGATAGGCAGAAATCATACGCCGATGTGCGCAGACGTGACCTGAAGTTCGCCGTGGGCGATCAGATATTTCTTAGAGTATCCCCCATGAAGGGAGTGTTTCATTTTGGCCAGAAAGGCAAGTTGAGCCCGAAATATGTGGGGTCTTATGTTGTGACAGAGCGGATAGGCCCGATAGCTTACAGACTGGATTTACCTGCTGAGTTGGGCAAGGTACATGATATATTTCATGTGTCCCAGTTGAAGAAATATATGTCTCATCCGTCTCATGTACTTCAGCCTGAAAGGCTAACCTTAGAGCCGACCATGCGATTAGTGGAGACTCCCGTACGGATTCTGGATACTAAGACTCGAGACACTCGCCATAAGTTTGTGTGTAACACCCCAACTCTAAATCCCGTAATTAACTTCTAACGACCTCCAACATAATCAACAAACCGTAATGGAAATAACTTAAACAGATTTGATGTTACCGCTGCCAACCACCCACGTGACTGACAAGGCCTTTCCTCCCAACATGTTACGGTCCGAATGACTGGAAATACCTTACAATCTCCTTAAATTACATACCGAGTCGCTAAGTCCTAATTAATACAACACACTTCTAAATACATCTTATAACAAAATCAAAATGAATCCCAAGTCCTAAGTGTACCCCGCCTACTCTCGGTCGGGTCTGATCTCCTTCGCGTACCTGTGAATGGTTGGCCATGAAATGGCTCAGCAAAAACGAATTGCTGGTATGGAATCGTGTAGCCCACGTGCGACCGGGCTACACTCAACTAATTGGTCGGATGAACATGCAGTTAATTTATTAACAGACATGCATATATAATAAAACACTGTAAACACTCAGCATGCCAATCACATAGTCCACAAACAATCAACAAGTGATCCTACTCAATGGGATCAAATCGTCACAACAGGGTTAGCCTTCTTTCATCTCAATTAGTACAATGCTCTCATTGGTATTGTTTATGTTCAAATATTTTCCCTTACAATCCACACAACAGGATTGTGCATATACATTTTAAATTCTCAAGATAGTCTAAAATTTTGAGACTGCTACAGTTTTAACTTAGGGCAAGTGGCCCGTACCAAGTGAACGCTACGCATCACAACCAATAATCTGTGCCGATAGTGGCATATATTCATAAATATATATACATATAACTCACCCCTGTCAATGGTCATATGCCAAAGACGGGGAGCCAATCGCTTGACTCCGGGGCAGCGCAGTCCATAGACGCGCTCCAACGAGGTTGGTTCTATCATAGGTACCACCCTCTCAATCTAATAAACACGCGTGCCCGGTCTACCCGGATCCTCTCATCCCCCCAGTAGTTAGCGTTAGTCAAATTCTCATAATCACTTCCTTTGTCACTTCGGGACATCGCTTTGATGTCGTTAACAATTAGTAAGGAAGTTATAAATTTATATCACACTCATGTACATCCATCCTCTCAATCTCCTTGAGTTCTCCATTCATGATCCAATTCAATTTCTCGTATATTAGGCTACTCTACTGTGTAGTTAGCAGCACGACAAACATCAAGACAGATAAATCACCACAAAATTACGAGCAACAATAATAGTCCAGTTTACATGCTTTGATCTTGGGGGTCGTTTTTCACACAAACAACTAGCACACAAGCCGAGTATAACTCGGTAGCAAGAAGGCTACAAGAAACCATACCGTACACCGGAGACGAAGCTAGCATGAAACCGCGTCCGTCCTCTAGCCACTTAGGTTTGGAATATAACACTAAGTATTAATTCCCTGTAAATCCATAAACTATCGGTATCCCTTGTAATTACTAATCCCTTGTGATTAACCCCAATGATTAATTATTCGTTATTAATCGGGTTACTACTTAAAGTATTCAAATTCGGGATTAGCTAATCAATCCTCTTAACTTAATTTACCAACTATAGACATATATGTATATAAGTATATATATATATACTTATATATATATATAATTAATGTAGCATTGCCATATATATGTATTCACTTTGGTGCAATTATATGCATATATACATAATTAAACATTAACCGAGATTTGTTTCGGCTTACGTTTCTAGACTACTGTGAAGAGAATGTTGTACAGATACTCTTACTAGTTGGATATTCACTGTGAAGAAAATGGAAGGAACATGTATGTTTCTATCTGTTTCAATATTATCGTTAATATTCCAACTACATAATAACTATATTTATATGTCATTTCCTACATAATAAATTATTAATTAGGCTATCAACTCATTTCATTTACAAGTTGTATTGCCATATATTCCCTTAATATTTATAAGTATGACATCTTTTTTTTAATTACTAATTACCATCGGGTAACATGATATACAATTACATTACTTACTTAACTCCAATGATATTAAATTTTAACCGCCCCAAAATAATTCAACTCCTCGGATTAACTTAATATGACTAACCAAATCTTACTATTAAAACTCTCCATCCTCAAGTTACTGAAACCCCTTTATAGCTAATATATTGGGCCTATTTTACTAGTAGTTTTCAATTAATCAAAACGCTAAGCTTCGATAGTTTTATGCCAGCACTAAAAATCACCACAATGGATATTATTTATTCTACCACCCACAAGCAAACCTAACGATTTATTAAATTAACCATTTACCCTTGTGTATATTTTATGAAAATTTATTATCTTATTACTTACTCTTTGTCAATGGTTCATTGTTCATCATATATATTTTTTAAGCACCAATATGTTCAGAAATTTGTATTTAAACACTTAAAACCCATTTTTGTCCTCTAATCAAATATGAACTTTATTAATTTAAATCTGTCCAATCTTCACCTCACTACCAAATTAGCACTTTATTACTAGATTAATACTAATTCCCAATTAGTGTTCAAATCAATCCACTTAATACACTTGTAATTAAACTTTACCTGATCTTTTATGATT
This sequence comes from Limonium bicolor, assembly GCA_023374045.1. NCBI lineage: Eukaryota > Viridiplantae > Streptophyta > Magnoliopsida > Caryophyllales > Plumbaginaceae > Limonium > Limonium bicolor. The sequence goes on along the minus strand of CM041781.1, from coordinate 116,431,421 downwards.
ATGTAAATAAGTATCTAGTTAATCAACATACCCAACTCAATCACAAATCTTTCCCGTTAATCCTATAATTTGATCTCTTAATCTTTTGATCTGAATAACTATATTCTCAATCAATTGATTTTATCCGCTTCAACTCAATTGCTCTCTCCTTTCCACTACTTTTTATTATAACTTTGTCATTAATTTTATCTTATTTCTATAAGTTCAATTATATACATCTTTTATTTTTCCAACACGAAAGTTATCTAAATTGACAAAACAACACCAATTTACTATTTAATCATTTAATCTCAACTCTTATCAAATTAATACCAATTTACCTAAAATAAATTGATAAAAATTTAATAGACCAAAATTGTTATTCCAGCTTACAATTAATCACTCACTTAAACACCAAAGACAAAAAAAAAAATAATAATAATAAGTAAACTTAAAAATCTCAACAGCCCTTATTTCTCACTAAGAGTGCTGGACCAACATATTTATCCAGCCACATCACGTTTAAATGTTGTCAAATTACTTATAACCACCGTTTTTTTTTTTTCAAAAGCATACAGTTGAACCGATCAGCAATTAGTAATTCCATAGTACGTGCTGTTCATTTTTACTAGCAAGCAACCACCTTAGCCGCTTCACATCGAACTAATACCAAACTACAATATGTTAAACAATTTGCACTTCTCCTTTTAGCTTAATTAAGCTCAGTTCACAACAGACTCCAAACTACCATCACCAATCAGCACCAGAACACCAGAAAATGCAAGTTATAATTGGTCTTTGGATCTAGAAATAGAGACTATGTTAATTATGCTTATTACTGGATCATAAACAATTGAAAGCCTATATTGTTGTAACTGTTAGCAGCTACTGCCTGTACAGGTGCGGTAGATAGAAGGAACAAAAACTTCTACCGTTGTTTTTTTTGCTTGTTTGTTTGAATTCAGGACAGCAGATATGATGCTCATGGTTATCTTTTGCTCCCTTTACCGCAGAAGTAATTGAACAATTCTACCATTATAATACAGCAGAAGAATAAGATAAGTATGAGCATATTACCGGTAGTGGAATGAATGGTTTTAGCCCCAGAAATCTGGTGTAGAATGTTGTCTAAAATGAACTGTCTGTAGCCCCCCTTAGGATGATATGTGAGATGCAGTAGTTTTATGATTTATCACGTTGAGAGAATGGAGATGAACTGAAGAGGTGCAGATGTTCCTTGTTGACGAACTAAACACAGGAGAAATGAAGATAATGCTGAGTATATTTGTTCCCTGTTCGCTAGTTTCATCCTTGCAGAGGTGCCGATTCAAGAAGAGAATAAAGGTAGGCGCAGAACATGTCTGTTCTGTTCGCCAGTTACAATTGTATACAAAGGGGGTGATTTGAATAGCAGAAAATTCTACAGAGGCGTAGAAAGATTGAAGTGGTTACAGAACATGTATCTTACTAATTGCTGGCAAAGGTTGTGAAGTAAGAGGTATAGAAAATTGAAGGGAGGCGGAAGATTGTTACAAGGGACAGGTGCGGCGCGTTCCCCTCGCCAGTTAGGGTTGAAATTCGCTGGATTGAGAACGATGAAAACAGAGAAATAATTTTTTTGAAGAATTACTGTGAGTTTAGAAGGTTGGGTTGATGATTGTAATAATATTTTTTTTTTGTTTGGGTTAGTAAGCATACTACCGAGATGGAAGGGAGACTGGGCCGGTCCAGTCATTTCGCTGGTCGGTCCAATTCTTCTTTTTCTTTTGTTTTTTTTTGTTATGTTTATGATGTCGGTTTTTGGCTCGTTTTATACCCGTTTTTCGTGCCATTTGTGACATAGTTATCCCGTTTAACGAGATGGACTATCTAATGTCTTCAAATCTATACTTTCAACAATAATTATTAGTGTTGTTTATTATTTCTATTAATTAGTATATATTTTCGAATTGGTTGTGTTTTGCCATTTTAGGCAAAAACACGTCGTCTTTTATTCCGACTGCTTAACCAATTTTTTTGATTGCCTCAAAAATTACCCAAATAACTTTATAAGATATTTAAGACCTAGTATTCACTCCTAAAATGTTTGTGACATATATTTTTTTTGATGTAAAAATGATTAATTTTATTCTCGTTTATATTCCTTTTCTAAAACCTCCATAATGTCGTTTCAGGTTTCGTTAATGTTTCCTAACGACTTCTTAGGGTATAGTTAAATATTGTACTATTATCTTTTACTTATTTGAGGATATTTAATTCCTTAATTAAATAGTTTACTTTAATTAATATTATTAATTAGGACAATTAATATTTGATATATTTCGATTCCTCCTTATAATTATCCCCACCTAGTCCAATATTTTGTGTAAGGTTTAATGACCTTTTGGACTATACATATGTATATAAATATATGTAGGGGTTATATCATTCCTTAATGACTTAGGGCTCATTAGCCTCTATAATTTGTTAATTAACCCTTCGATTAATTATATGGTGTTTAAGGGTATTTCATTTGTACATGTATTAAGCATAACATGTTACATTAACTTTAATGGTTGATTTTTCCTTATAGTTATTCCTTCTTTAGTCCATTGGTTAATGTGAAGTTTAATGACTTCCATGGACTTATATAATTATGTGCATTTAATTTGTCTTAGTGTATAATATGTTTCCCCACTAAATTAAGTTCATTAGTCTTTATAATTTAACGACTAATCCTTGTTTACGTTCTCCTCTAATTTAATTCTCCTTTAATAAAAGTAATTAAGGTTTGGGGTATTTCAATCTACCCCCCTAAAAAAAAGCTTCGTCCCGAAGTTTAATTCCCAAATCAATTGGTCCTAAAAGATCTAGTTCAACGACTAGTGTCAATCCTAGGGATCAAGTCCCATGTCCAAATAACTTAAACTTTATGTATATCCAGCACAATGTAAACTACAATCAAGCAAAACACAATAGACGTGCACATGCAATCTCGTCAAAGCGTAGTAAGAGTATACATAGTCCAGACATAGTGCAACAAGGCGCACATATTACTCAAATTCAACCAAAGTGCAACAAAAAGTGCACACATAATCGTCCTTCAATAGTGCAATGTATGTACACAACCAATCATACAATCAACAGAGTGCAACACGAGTGCACCTACAATTTCGTTATAGATGTAAGTGATCCATCCGCACTATCAATATGAATTTCAAATTCTTGGTATGTAAGTATACATTGGGGATATTTGTTCCCGTCTCATATCTTCTTTACTCTTTATATGTTTTATATCATAGGAGTCGATCCATTTTATTGTATGGAGCATCCACGGCGCAATGGTGAAAAACCATAGCAAATGTATTTTTTTTCTGAGTCCACAACATTCACAAATACCCGCAGGCACACCGGTCTTATGACGAAGGACTCTGAGGTCCACGGCCCCTTGGGAAACAAGTACAAACACTCCCTCGGGCACACCGGTCTACTGACAAAGGACTCTAAGGTCCACAGCCCCTTAGGTAATCGAACACACTATCTAATCATCTAAGCTCATAACCTACTCATATCTGTGTCCACTTATTGGAAGCTTCAGGAATCATCCGACCCTAATGTGATCAGCATCAGTGTTGAACTATCCTTCCACCCCAATATGTGTTCGGTCTCCCTTGATTTGCGCGGAATCAAGTTCAACTTCCCACGTCAGTTTCAAACAATCAATTAATTAAACAAATTCCAATTTTCTATCTTTTAATAATTCTAGTCATAATCATAGAATTAACACATCTCAAGTATATCACTCATCTTCAAAACTATTCACATCAATCCATTTCTAGCAACCATTCGTTCCCTAGCGAAGTCAATTCCCGTTATGGTCCATATCGGTTTCATACCGATTCACCTATCTCAATATCACCATATATGGTTTCATATACCATGTCCCACAAGAAATTCAATTCTACATCAGTTTCTACTGCTCTTACATGTATTCTCACAGTGGAGCTAACAAGATACTCGCATCTTTGTGCTAAGTAACTGATATTTATGTATTATACATATCAAACATTACAACAAATCCTTTTGTGATATACCCACAGTACTCTAAGTGATTTTGCGCTCTACCCCCCTTAAAAAGGATTACGCCCACGTAATCAACAATATATCCTCATTGAACATTGGTTCAGGATGTCTAGCGGTCATAAAGAGTTTTAGCTTCCATGCGGCTTGTTCCACATTATGATCTGACTAAGAGGTCTGTGTATAAAGGGTTTTTATCAGTTTTGTACCAATTCTTACAATAAGGTTCGATTCTAGCCTCTAAGGCTCAAGGTTACTTGGTAAAACACTTCATTTATTCTCTCACCTTCTTAGGTTATACTGAACCTATGATATATGGGCCCACAAGCTTCTACTGCGCAGCCCTGATAATTTAGAGTTCTACTTGCCCTTTTTCCCTTCTTCTTAAGGTATTGTTCATCCTTCGTATCCCTATAATTCTGGGGATAAAGGTTTTCCAATCGACGCTTGATATCTCTTGTTATATGCGGACTCGATGAGTTGTAGATAGTCTATCCATTGCTCTAGAGATTTTTTATGTACATGCTTTTAGCGTACTCTTGATTGTTTGAATTGTTCCTTCTGACTGACCTTCAGTCTGAGGTTTATGTGTAATCTAGGGTTACTGTTTAGTGCTTATTGCTCTTCACAGTTTTCTCAAAAATATTAAGACACATCCGGTGTCTATACTTAATACTCAGTGCTCCTCGCGCTCATAACTATTAATCATTTCATCTCAGAATAAATTCTCCGTCTCCTTTGGACTCGCTAGCTTAACTGAGATCTTTCTCTTCAACAGTTCGAGGTAATTATCTGCACTGGTCTGAATTTGCATCGCTGACCGTGGCACAGAGTCGGCCACTTCACGTATTCTTTACCCTACTCGTTTACATATATAGGGTACCCTACTGGTACATTACTACTTATCTGACTAGCTTATACCTAAGTCTGTCAGGCCCGCAAGCTCCTTTGGAGTGTGGTCGTCCCATATCGCGTTTTTGTATACTCGTAGTGTCTATCACACGGTTGGTTGTTGGTATCCTGTGAAGTATTCTGTTGTCGATATCCTCTTTCATCATTCTATGATAACACACATGTGGTTCTTCCTGAACTTAATCAAGGGAAATTTATCTACTTGGTTTTTTTTAGATATGTTCTACCTTCATCCTACATTTCGTACGTGTAACACCCATACTACGCACTTAACAATACTTGAAATCGCAGCGGAATTAAACAACTAAACAATATCTAAACGATTTGGTGCTACAACGCCGTTAACCACCCGCGTGGTCAACAAGGCAGAATAAATACGAGTGTACCGGTCTGATGATCAGACTCCCGAGCATAGAACTAATAACCATTAATACATAAACATAATACCGAGTCTGTAACTACATCCATACACTGTAATTGTACATCACAAATTGTCACTACGAACTGTCAACGGCCGTCACTGTACTACAACGGTACCAAAAATATATCGCCACGGGAGCACAGGCGCATCCCGGGCACAACTCCAAAAATAATCAAAAGTAATCCTGCATCCTAGAATCTAAAGCCATTCCGCTTCCTCGATCCTCATCCTGCAGTAAAAGAAATATGGAGCCCCCGAGGGGGTCAGCAACCCTTAGCTGGTATGGTTAACGCGCAGCCCATCGGCTACCGGGATACACGCAACTAATTGTCATGATGACATGGCATTCATTTTAAACATACAACATATACATATATCATAACAAGAGTATTGCACACAACTTCACACACAACACACAAGAACAATTCCTTTTAGGAAATGAACCAACACAGTTAGTTCCCATGGAGAGCCTAGAGAATGTTGCCAAACTCATGCTAAGCTCGTTACATAACTCGTTACCATCCTGTTAGATTGAACGAATAACTTAACACAAGGTGCCTCGGATATAGTGACCCAAGCACACCGAACAACACATAGTATGCCCCTGTGGCCCGACGTGAGTCAGTAAAATAGCCTTGGTTAAGCTAAAGGGAAGGTTGGAAACAAAATTGGAAAACAACCATAACATACAAAGAGAATCCAACCGGTTATGACATCGACTCCCATACTCACACGCGTGGCCGAAACAGACCGGACTCCTCACTTCCCCCGTTAGCACTTGTTAGAAGTTCAACATTGAACTCAATAAACAATTCACAAGCAATTGGTTAAGTCTTGTTAGACACACACACAAGGGAAGAGAGAGTCATACTTAACAATACAATAATATTTAACAACTGTAAACTCATTACATGACTTAAGTCTTACAAGGTCATAAACACACAGAAAAACAAATAACACACAAGCCGGTGTAAACCGGTAGGCAACAGACTGTAAGAAAACCATACCTTGGTCCTTGCTTCGACTGGTTTCCACCTTTGAAGAATCCTATACACATTTAGTAACGTCGGTTAATTAATGTACTAATCCATTGTTAACTTTTACTTCACTTAACTAGTTATTTTGTATTCTCACTTTGTCATAACTTCTCACCTTTTAAATTGTCATTATTACACTCCTAACATGCCTTATATAACTTTATAACATCATTACTAACTAATCCCCATCATTAGACATCATTATCTAACCTTAAACTAACCTTTAAAAGTGGTTCGGGACTTGGTCCCCAACTAAGGTCCCGGACATACACTTAACAAAATCCTCGCCCTGTTTTAATGGGGTGGTCCAGGACTTCATATGAGTCCTAGGTCCCGGACCAATGTAGGCAAATTCTCTCGGGGGTAAATCAGGGGGTGGCCGGTACTTCTTACATAACCTAAGTACCGGACCAAGGCTGTGTAAGAATCCTCGGCCCTTTAATTGCATGGTCCGGGACATCATCCAAGACCTAAGTCCCGGACCACTGCTACAGATTTACATTTTGAACATTTTCTAAGTCTTGTTGCAATAGTTCTCCTCACCCATTAAATGTATAAACTTGCCAAATGATCTTAGGTATATTCTAATGCCAAAAATCATCTTAAACACACTAGTTCCTTATCTAACTTGTTACTCAATTTTCTTAAAATTCACCAACACTTGTAACATTTCTTACAAGGTTTCTAAATTGTGTTTCTCACCTATGATAATCACTATCCCAAAATGCTTTCTCACCATAACATCATCTCCCAAGCATCTTTTCTTAACAACCTAAACTTCTAGTTGATGTCTAAGTCCTTTTTGTTTCCTAGAACACCCAAGACATTACTTCTCCTCTAGTAAAACACCTAAACATTTTTAACACTTCCTAGTTCACCAAGTCTTGTTTAAACACTTAGAACTTCTTGTACATTACCTAAATTTTGACATGAACACTCCTAGAATATTACTAAGCCAACACACATTGTTTTCACCATTAAACAATCAAGAACACTAAAATCCATCAAGAACATTCTTATACACAAAACTTCACTCAATTAACACTACATCACAATATAGTGCATAATTTAAATTGCTTGGCACTTAGGCCCTTAAATAACATGGCTCTTAGGCCCTTAAGATGCATAAATTTAAACACTGAATTTCCACAATATATTGCCTTTGACCTGCAAATACACTCAACAATACATATTCCTTTTACTAAGCCCTTGAGAGCATTTTTCTAAGTCATTTACCATTGGCTCCTTAAATCATTTTCATAAGCAATATAAGCTCATTTCTCCTAAGACTTTAAACTACATTAGGTTAGCATATTTACCTATTTTCCTCACAAACTGAAATACCCCAAATCTAAATAATATTATTAGATCATTATTTATTGGAATATAATCCAAATATAATCATTTCACGTACGCATGCAAACCCATGCATGAAAACGTTACGTAAAAATAGTCGTTTCTCCATAAACGCTAAAACGCCTTAGAAACATGTGATCAAGTATGACCTTGTATGACCTTCTAAAACTCAAACCAAATGGTCATACACTCATTATATGAATATATAAATATATTCCCTAAGCTATATTCAGTCAAATACGCAAAATGCTCGGGAGTGCTCACACCCGCTCCTTAAAGCACGAAAAGAGGAGGAGTGCCGAGGTGGCACGAACTCCTATAAAATTAATTCCTAGAGTTCCTAACATCATTATTTATCATTCTAAAGAGAACCCACGAAGTGGTTTCTCAAAATTCAACAAAATCCTCGGGAGTATTTCTTAGCGCTCCTTTTGGCCCGGGAGTGTCCCGATGGCCCGTAAATTATGTCATGGGTTGATATAACCCCATATAACTCATTGTAACATCTTAGATATGTTTAGTTACCATAATAAGTGTTTACAAACACTTGGAACTCATAAAAACAATTGGTTTCCCAAAAAGTTCCTTAGAGCACAAAAACACACCTTCGGGTGTCACGAAATGCGTTTTACGCAATTGCCTTGTAGTTTTTGACATACCACGAATTGGTAATCTTAAAAAGGGTTAAAATGACCTTCTAAATCAGTTGGTGTGACTAGTCAACAAGGCTCTATAGGGGCCGATTTTAAGAGCAAAAACTAGTATAAAATTTGTTTTAAAAAGTTTATAAAAGGCTTAAAACATGATGGCTCATCATCCCATGTGTTATATTACTTAATGCCAAAGTATGTAGGTCTCATATGACCAGCAAGCTGTCGAAATTATGCAGAATAATAAGGCCATGTGAGCTAGGAAGAAAAACAAAATGCAAAAAGGTAAAAAGTAGATCTAAGATTCCTTTCTTTTGCTTTCTTACAAACTAAGTAATCTTCCATGTTCTTCCTTGGCTATTCATGGCCGGTTTTTGAGCTCCATTCAGGCCTCCAATTCGTGACTCAACATGAAGAAGAAGACAAGCCAATTAGCATTGAAAAATCAAAGGAATATCCTTACCTTTTCTTACCTTGTCATCTAGCCAACATTATTTGCTTTCCACCTCTTGCTTAGTCACACCACATGGCCGGTTTTCATGCTGGAAAGGAGGACATTTATTGAGCCAATCAACCAAGAAATAAACTAAGAAAAAGCATAGTCTTTTGACATTAAAAATTGACAAACAAAAATCAAATCTAGAATTGCATTCTACCTTATACGTGAGTGAGCCTCATTCCCTCCTTGCACAATTCTTGCACGGTTTGGTAAGCTCCCTCCTCTCTCTTCTAGCTTCATCTTCTTCCTTTGAAGCTTTTAAGTCCATTAATGGAGTTTTAACTTCTATCTTCATCTTTAAGGTAATTTCCTAGCATTTCTTGGCAAGTCTTGAAGCAAAACTCTTCCTAGCATAACAAGGTGCGTTCGGCTTCATTTAGTTCTCCAAGGAGATTGTCCAAACCAACATTAAACCAAGGAGCATCTCAAGGTTATCTTAAGGTAGGTTTTAAAGCTTGAAAATTCTTAAAGCACATTTCTATGTGTAACCAAGTTCTACTTCTTCTAAGTCTCTTTTCTTCTTCATTTTGATGAAGGAAAACTTGCTCTTCATCTACCTTTGGTGAGCCGAAATTATAAGAGAAAAAGTCTAAGGTAAAGTCTTGTAAAACTACTTACAAATCCACTTAAGATCTTTGTTGAAGATCTAACTCCTAAACACCTTCACCTCTTGCATAAAACCGAAGAGGAGCATCAAGTTTACCTAGGAGAAAGCTTGGAGATTCAAGAAGAAGTCCAAGCACTTAACCACCTTTGTTAAGAAGTAAGTTCACTAAGTAAATCTTTATGTTATAAGCTTTGTTAAGCTTCTAAAAATTATACAAAAATTATGTACACCTCCTAGGTTGTATGAAACCGAAACTATATGGTATTATATGCCAAAAATATAATCTATAACTTATAAGGAAAATATTTACCTTAAGACACATTTTGTGTCACAAAATTTATTTATGTTACATACACATTCAAGCCGAATCATCTAGGACAAAAGTACTTCATTTTGAGCTAAGAATTTATATAAGACATTACAATAATTTATACATGAGTTATATGACTCCTATGAATTTATTTATAATTATTTAGACATATAAATCCACTTTTATATAACATATGGTCTCATTTAAAATATGGCCGAATGCTCTAGGTGTTAAATGGAATTCAATGAGCTACTTATGTATATAAACTTATACCATAAAGTTTGGTGAGTTAAAAATATTTATTTAGTGCTTAAATGGCTAATTAATTAAGTTATGTGGCTTAATGTAATTTTTACAAAGTTTAGTGCAAATATTGTGAAAGCCGAGAGCTAAAGGGGTATTTAGTGTAATTATGGTATAATATAAGGTTAGGAATTAAGTTTATGAATTTTAGATAATTTTAAACAAGCCTTAAAATAACTTTTATAAAGTTTTGGGCTATTATGTAATTTATAAAAGTTGATATGTAAGTTTGTAAATTATTAGTGGGCGAATTGATAATTAAGAGAATCATTGAGTTCACTTTCGAAATTTTGAAGGATTAAATATTTAGGCTTTAGATTATAAGTTATTAAGATACTAATATAAAGTTTGGGATGAAAATGTAATTAAGGAAAAATAAATGACATAGCCGAATTACTTTGGGGTTAGTTTGGTAATTTAAGAATTTATATATATATATTCGGCATTTATGGAGAATTAAAATTAAAACTATAGTTTATAAGGAATTAAGTAAAGTTTATAAAGTTTTGTGGTTAAATGGTAATTATAGGAAATGAATTATTATTGCCGAGAATTTAAGGGGCTAAGTTGTTATTTTTGGAAGTTATAATATTTGAAAGCTATATACTAAAATATTAGTGTGACTATGTAATTTAGCTAAATAAGAAGTTAAAACTCTATAATATAAAGAGATTAGAATTTAAATGTAAAGTTTAAGAATTAATATGGTTGTTTTGTAAATAACCGAAATACAAGTTTAAGAATTTAGATTTAAATAAATATAGGTCCTATATGGATATTTGGAGGATTTAGAAGAAAGAATTCTGATTAAAGGAATTATGGAATTAAAACTATGGCTTACATGGTTATAAGGAATTAAGAGATAAACAATAAATATTATTTATGGTTAAAAGGAGAATAATAAAACTATAAGAATTTTATGTCTATGTATGACATATAAATATAGTTAAGAAATTATAAGTTGTTATGTCACCTAGACAAATAAAATAAACAACAAATGCAATAAACACATATATGTGCATTAAAGGATGTATAAATAAATCAAAAGGAATAACAAATAAGTTATACATTAAATCATGAGGTAATTAAAAGAAATAAACCTCACATGAAATAACAAATACGAGATTTGTTAAATGATCCAATAGAATTATTATATAAGGGTAACATAAATTAACCCTCTCAGTCAATCCTATTCTAGGACTCTGTTTGACCAGACGTTGACCGGGAATTAAACGAGTACAGTCTACGGTGAACGGTATGGGATTCTTGCAACCTGTTTTCTACCGGATTACACCGGCTTGTGTGCTATCTGTTGTTTTGAAATAACGACCAAGATAATTGATGTAAATGTGTTTTACTCTTGTGTACTGTTGTATTATTTATGTGCGTGAATGTTGCTGACTACAACGTGTATGTCCCACGCATACAAACACTACTATACCATTGGATTAAATACCTGCGTTTCAGTATACCGAGGACTTGTACTCAAGTCTCTCACTAACTTCACTTTATAACAAACGTCATTATCCTAAACGTGATAATTGACAATACACATTGTGTTCTTGTTTAACGTCTTTATATGACACTTAACAACTCTATACTACGAGAACGAGGAGCCCAGTTGGATCTGGCCATGCATGCTACAGGAGTTGTACCTGTCTCAGGTCGTCTCCTACTACGTCGCGACGGAACATTCAGTTGGGAGGAAGACTCTATTCCTCCCGGGATTCAAATGCCCATCAGTTCAGTTTAAGGAAGATTTCATTCCTCTAGTGGGATTCATTTTCCCACGCCTCTCAGTTCAGGGTTTAACTACGTTATCTCCTGGGGTTTTTATACCCAACCTTTCTCTATAACGAGGTCACTATACCTCCACTATATTGATATACTTTTATACATCTGTCAGTCCCACTGTGTGGACCCGACAGCTATCAGACATTTCAGTTCAGCTAACTTGACCTTCTGTGTCTTGTTCTATGTGACAATATTGTCCTTGTATGGATACTTGTTATCATCAGATTATGCTTGTTTACAGCTTTATAAAAATGAACTGCATGTGTTCGACAAAGTAGTTGGTGTGGCCCGGTAGACGATGGGCTGCACGTTTTCCATACCAGCATTGTTTGCTGAGCCCCTTTGGGGGCACCTCCATTTTTCAGGTACCTGAAGTTTAAGAAGATCACCACACTGAGTGTAGGTGGGGTAGACCAAGCTTTGGGAGTCTACTATTAGTTAATTATTTTATGTCAGTATTTTACTTTGAGTTTGATTCCTAGTATCTCGGGTTGTATCTGTATTCCAGACCGTGACATTTGAGGATTGTATTTGGACTTAGCCTTGTTGGTCACAAGGGTGGCCAACGGCATTGTAATACCGCCCGGTTGTTGTATTTATTTCCGCTGCAGTTGTATTTTATTTGGGAGTGATCGCCGTTCAGTTTATTAGATTTCGGGTTGGGGTATTACAAAAATGGTATCAGAGCGTAGTTACGCTCTGGATACAAGGATACACCGAGATTAGGATTTCTAAGACTTTAGATTAAGGGTTGAGAGATAGTATTGAAAAGAGTTTAAGTTAGTTTTACTTAGACTACTATCCAAGACCAAGATTTTGACCACAGTGCCTAATATACCTCAACATCCTGCAGATGTCAGGAAGAGGAGGACGACGTGGACAGGCTAATGAGGAGCCAAACATCAGGCTGGCAGACATTGCTACCTTAATTGCTCAGGCATTTGCACAGGCGGGGGTTGCACAGCAGCAACAGCTACCTCCACCACCACCACCCAGGGAGAGACTGGGTGAAGAGTTTGGCTGATCTGAGGCCGACTGCATTCAAGGGGCAGACTGACCCTGCTCACTTAGAAACCTACATCATGGAGATGGAGACAGCGTTCGAGACGCTTGCAGTCCCAGCTAGGGAAAAAGTAAGACTTGCTGCCTTTAATCTGAAGGATGCAGCTAGAGATTGGTGGAACATGGTGAAAGCCGACCACCTGGATGACCCAGCTTTTACTTGGGGACACTACACTGCACTACTTAGGGGCAAATACTACCCGGCCCACACCAGGATGGTGAAGACTAGGGAGTTTGACGCCCTGGAGCAGACGGGGAAGATGTCAGTGGATGAGTACTATGCGAAGTTCACTTCGCTACCGACTGCTACCCGGCATAGGATACTCGGACCAGGTCTTGGTCGACCGGTTCTACGGGGGACTGAGCCCTCGACTTCAGTTTGGGATGGGACCAATCATCCCTACCAGTTTACAGGAATGTTATCATGCTGCCTCCGTTGTGGAGATCACCTGTAAGAGAAGGGATGCTTTGAGCTTCCAAAAGAGGAAGGACGGACCTGGTGGCGAAGATGCCAAGCAGGGGAACTCCAACAAAAGGAACAAACCCTATCAGAAAGGACAGGGGTCCTACCAAGGGAAGGGGAACCAAACTACTGGGAACCCCCAGTCAGTAACCTACGGGGCGGCAACCTCATAGAAAACCTACCCATCTAAGGGTAGGCACACTAATCAAACAGTTAGATTTGAAACTTCTGTGATTACTTCAGTACCTTTGGAATGTATAATTGACCTTGATTGTATTAGGTTCTGGACATGGCTCAAACACGGGCCAGAAGTATGTCCGTCGTTTCAACTGTAAACAGTGCGGGAAGGATCACCCCGGCGTAGATTGCCAGGGGGAGAAAGTCATGTGCCGCTACTGTCAGATACTCGGGCATCGTGCCTTCGAGTGCATCCGAAACCCGGAGAGCAGGAAAACTACCCGGGAGCAAAGGCAATTACCGGCCCTAAGAATGGAGCTAGCGATACTCGCCCTCCACCAACAAACCAGGCTCAGGGGTATAAGGGCAAAGGCCCAGCATCGGGACCCGCCTACATGTCATGGACCGCTCGGATGAGGCTGGTCCTTCTACCAACCCAGGTATTTCTAAACCATGTGAACCTGTTATTGAGCAATGAATGATGTGAATGAGTGCTTGCATGCCTTGATTGCCTAGTTGCATAGGAAAGAATTAGTAAGACTCACTAGTAAAAATTTAAACCACGTAGGAAGCTATAAGATATGCTTTCCTATCCCCTCACCGCCCTCCCTGGAGGAAAACATTATCAAAGTACAAGAACCAGGGACGAACAATGTAAGGTTATCCAGCCAGGTTTGATATTACTCAAAGGATACCTAACACCGGAGACACAAATAGCAATCATCAGGAAATGTCAAGAATTGGGAGCAGGACCAGGAGGGTTCTACACTCCGGAATTTCCAGGAGGATCAAAAATGAAGCTGAAAATGATGTGCTTAGGAAAAGATTGGAATCCTTACACAAAAACCTACCAAGATACAAGAAATGGAGATGGAGCACAAGTACCAAAAATCCCAGAAGAATTTTACCAATTGTGGAACAAGCAGTTAATACAGCTCAACAGCTAGAAGAAGATCCAGTTCCCAATCTAAGGGCTGATCTATGATCATCAACTTCTATGAAGAAGGAGGCCGCTTAGGACTACACCAGGACAATGATGAAACAAAAGGGTCCCTTGAACAGGGGATACCAGTATTGTCCTTGTCAATTGGAGATGACGCAGAGTTCCTTTATGGCGAGCAGAAGCGTGTGGACCTTGCAAAGAAAATCTATTGAGTTCAGGAGATGTTTTAATAATGGGTGGAAAGTCAAGGTTGCTTTACCATGGAATTAAAAGGATTAAGTTAAGCACAACACCTTCGACAGTGATAAACGCCACTCACATGAAACCAGGAAGATTAAGTTTGACTTTTAGAAAGTATTAGTGTTGTAATTGTTATTGGACATCCGAAAGGAGATCATATCAGCAGTGAAGCATTATTGTTATGAAAAGTGAATGTTTGTCGACCTCCATCATATATCAGAGTACTTACTCAGATTCTGTTATTAGGTTGTGCTAAGGAGACGGAAGGTGCCTTAAGTATACTTACTGAGGAGGAGGCCAGCAAGGGCGGCGCGATCCTCACTGGTACCTTTCCGGTTAATGGAGTGGATGCATTACTACTGTTCGACTCCGGAGCCTCACATACTTTCGTTTTGCCTACGCTTGCGGGGAAGTTGGGGCTAGAGCAGTAGAGTTACCTGATTTTAAGGTGGCACCCGTCTAAGGGAGAAGATCAGTTGCACTGTCTTTATAGAGGAGCCACTATCAGTATTAAGGAGGAGGAATTTCCTATTGACCTTATTGAGTCAGAGGTCTAGGATTCGATGTTATAGCCGGGATGGACTGGCTGGGGCGGCACAGAGGCCGCATTCTTTGTGCAGAGAGCGCAGACTGTTGCTTAAGAGCCCATCAGGAGTGACGTATCTTACCGTCAGAGCCCTAGGGCACCATCGATAAAAGTTAATCTGCTATGTCCATGTACAAGCACGTCAGGAAGCAGAAGGAGGTATATCTATGTTATGTTCAGAATGTAGAGCATGCCTGATTTTGATCCAGCTATGCCAGTGGTGTCGGATTTTCCAGATATTTTTCCAAAGGAACTTCCAGGCTTACCGCCATCCAGAGAGGTAGAGTTCTCCATCGAATTACTACAGGTACCGGTCCCATAGCTAAGGCACCGTACCGTATGGCACCAGCAGAGATGGCTGAGCTGAAGGAGCAGTTGAAAGAGTGAAAGAGTTACTGGACAAGGGATACATACGACCTAGCGTATCTCCTTGGGGAGCACCAGTCCTATTTGTGAAGAAGAAGGATGGAGCCTTCGTTTATGTATTGATTACAGAGAGCTTAATGCAGTATCGGTGAAAAATAAATATCCACTACCACGGATTGATGATTTGTTTGATCAGTTGAGAGGAGCAAATGTGTTTTCGAAGATCGATTTGAGATCAGGCTACCATCAGATACCCATCAGGGAGCAAGACATAGAAAAGACAGCCTTCAGAACACGGTATGGCCACTATGAGTTTACGGTTATGCCTTTTGGCTTGTCAAATGCACTGCAGTCTTCATGGATTGATGAACAGATTATTCAGAGAGCAGTTGGATAAGACCGTGGTTGTATTCATCGATGACATCCTCATCTATTCAAAGTCTAAGGAAGAGCACGAGAGTCACCTCCGACATGTACTTGAGATCCTAAGGGAGAACCAGCTTTATGCTAAGTCCTCCAAATGTGAGTTTTGGTTAGACAGAGTTTCCTTTCTAGGACATGTCATCTCAGATGCTGGGATCGCGGTGGATCCAGCAAAGATAGAAGCAGTTCGCACTTGGCCTAGGCCAAAGACCGTTACGGACATCAGGAGTTTCCTTGGTTTAGCAGGATACTACAGAAGGTTTGTCAGAGACTTCTCCAAAATAGCCAAACCTATGACCAGCTTAATGAAGAAGGACGCACCCTTCACATGGACTACTGAATGTGAGACCTCATTCGAGCTTTGAAGAATGCTTTGACATCAGCACCAGTTTTGACTATACCTGAAGGCACAGAGGGTTATGAAGTTTACTGTGATGCATCAGGCAGAGGATTAGGGTGTGTACTCATGCAGAATGGGAAGGTAGTCGCCTACGCTTCCCGGCAGTTGAAGAAACATGAGGAAAACTATCCTACACATGACTTAGAGCTTGGAGCTATTGTTTTTGTACTGAGATCTGGCGCCATACTGTATGGTGTCCAGATGACCATATATTCGGATCACAAGAGTTTGAAGTATGTATTCACCCAGAAGGAGTTAAACATGAGACAAAGAAGATGGGTTGAATTCCTTAAGGACTATGACATTGATTTGCAGTACAAAGAAGGGAAAGCTAATGTTGTAGCAGACGCGCTTAGTCGACGAGCACATTCCCTAAATGCCATTGTGGCTAGCTCGAGTCTTAGACGACATACGTAGAGCACAGCAGAGTGATCAGCGAATGATGGAGATCAGTCAGAAGTTGTCTGACGGTACATTTGAGGGTGGAAAATATGAATTTCAGCTACATGATGATGGACTAATCAGATTGAAGGGCAGATTGTGTATTCCCAGAGACAGCACATATATAAAGGAGCACATTCTTCGAGAGTCCCACACTTCTTCCACATCTGTCCATCCAGGAGCTTCTAAGATGTACAAAGATCTAAAGAGGTATTTCTGGTGAGTGGTATGAAGGGCGACGTGACAGAGTATGTGATTCGATGTCTCACTTGTCAGAAAGTGAAATTCGAAACATAGACGACCAGGAGGTATGGTACAGTCTATGCCAGTTCCAGAGTGGAAGTTTTATGATATCTCTATGGACTTCGTGGTGGGACTACCACCTCGAGAGGAGGATTAAATATGATTTGGGTTGTTGTTGACCGACTGACTAAGGTTGCTAGGTTATTCCGATGAAAGACACTTGGAAAGTGCCTAAGTTAGCAGAGCTATTTGAGAAGAGATTTATCGACTCCATGGATCCAAAGACTATTGTTTCAGATCGAGATACTAGATTTCTCTCACGATATGGCGAGCTACTCGCGAGGCACTTGGCACTGAATTGAAGCTTAGCACAGCATTTCATCCTCAGACAGATGGACAGTCAGAGAGGACTATTCAGACCTTAGAGGACATGCTACGAGCATGTGCCTTGGATTTCCAGGGCAGCTGGATAGATAGACTACATCTCATCGAGTTTGCATACAATAACAGCTATCACGCCTCTATACAGATGTCACCTTTCCAAGCCTTATATGGCAGACCATGTCGCACACCATTGTGCTGGGACGAGTCTAGTGAGACCGTCATCATTGGGCCTGAGTACTTAGAGCAAGTCCAGGCAGAAGTACAACAAATCAGAAGTAACATGAAAGCAGCACAAGACAGACAGAAATCATATGCTGATGAGAGGCGACGAGACCTTGAGTTCGCGGTTGGCGACCAGGTATTTCTACGAGTATCACCCATGAAGGGTGTATTCAGATTTGGACAGAAGGGCAAGCTAAGCCCGAAATTTGTAGGACCCTACGCTATCATAGAGCGGGTTGGTCTTGTGGCATATCGACTTGATTTGCCAGCCGAATTAGGCAAAGTACACAATGTTTTTCACGTGTCTCAGCTTAAGAAATACATGCCTCATCCTTCTCATGTTCTACAACCTGAGACACTCTTTAGAACCAACAATGCGGTATGTGGAAACACCGCAACGAATCTTAGACAGAAAGACACGAGATACTCGAAACAAATCTGTAAGCTTAGTAAAGGTTCTTTGGTCAAACCACGATGTGGAGGAGGCCACATGGGAATTAGAAGCAGATATGCGAGCGAAATTTCCCTCATTATTTACCGACTAGACGCTTTAGTCTAGGGTACGGGGGCGTACCCTCTTTTTTTGGGGGGTAGAGCCTTTTTCATTTGTGAGTTCAGTATGCATTTGTTACATTTCAGTGAGTGTTCTTGTGTAACACTATTCAGTTTGTTGCACCTTGTTGCATTTCAGTGAGTGTTCTTGTGTAACACTATTCAGTATATTCAGTGACACCTTGTCTTGTATGTGTTCTTGTGTAACACTGTATTTGAATGTACCTTGTACTTCTACTTGTTGGTGTGTACTTTGTTACACTACAATGAAAAGTTTATGTGCACTACTCTGCACTATTAAATATGAAAAGTGACTGTGTTATTACATTACACTATATTGTTCCAAAGTGTTCCTGTTGGGTTTGATGTACACTGTGAACTTAGGAATATAGAGACTTGGGACTTGATCCCTACTAGATTGAGTTGTGGATACTTAGTGGAACTTGATTCCCCACAACCTTATAATTTAGATATGAGACTTCGGGGCGAAGTCCTTTTTAAGGGGGGTAGATTGAAATACCCCAAATCTAAATAAATTATTAGATCATTATTTATTGGAATATAATCCAAAATAAATCATTTCACGTACGCATGCAAACCCATGCATGAAAACGTTACGTAAAAATAGTCGTTTCTCCATAAACGCTAAAACGCCTTAGAAACATGTGATCAAGCATGACCTTGTATGACCTTCTAAAACTCAAACCAAATGGTCATACACTCATTATATGAATATAAATATATTCCCTAAGCTATTCAGTCAAATACGCAAAATGCTCGGGAGTGCTCACACCCGCTCCTTAAAGCACGAAAAGTCCGGAGGAGTGCCGAGGTGGCACGAACTCCTATAAAATTAATTCCTAGAGTTCCTAACATCATTATTATCATTCTAAAGAGAACCCACGAAGTGGTTTCTCAAAATTCACAAAATCCTCGGGAGTATTTCTTAGCGCTCCTTTTTGGCCCGGGAGTGTCCCGATGGCCCGTAAATTATGTCATGGGTTGATATAACCCCATATAACTCAATGTAACATCTTAGTATATGTTTATTTACATAATAAGTGTTTAAAACACTTGGAACTCATAAAAACAATTGGTTTCCCAAAAGTTCCTTAGAGCACAAAAACACACCTTCGGGTGTCACGAAAATGCGTTTTACGCAATTCCTTGTAGTTTTTGACATACCACGAATTGGTAATCTTAAAAAGGGTTAAAATGACCTTCTAAATCAGTTGGTGTGACTAGTCAACAAGGCTCTCTATAGGGGCCGATTTGAGAGCAAAAACTAGTATAAAATTTGCTTTAAAAGTTTATAAAAGGCTTAAAACATGATGACTCATCATCCCATGTGTTATTACTTAATGCCAAAGTATGTAGGTCTCATATGACCAGCAAGCTGTCGAAATTATGCAGAATAAGGCCATGTGAGCTAGGAAGAAAACAAAATGCAAAAAGGTAAAAAGTAGATCTAAGATTCCTTTCTTTTGCTTTCTTACAAACTAAGTAATCTTCCATGTTCTTCCTTGGCTATTCATGGCCGGTTTTTGAGCTCCATTCAGGCCTCCAATTCGTGACTCTACATGAAGAAGAAGACAAGCCAATTAGCATTGAAAAATCAAAGGAATATCCTTACCTTTTCTTACCTTGTCATCTAGCCAACATTATTTGCTTTCCAACTCTTGCTTAGTCACACCACATGGCCGGTTTTCATGCTGGAAAGGAGGACATTTATTGAGCCAATCAACCAAGAAATAAACTAAGAAAAAGCATAGTCTTTTGACATTAAAAATTGACAAACAAAAATCAAATCTAGAATTGCATTTACCTTATACGTGAGTGAGCCTCATTTCCTCCTTGCACAATTCTTGCACGGTTTGGTAAGCTCCCTCCTCTCTCTTCTAGCTTCATCTTCTTCCTTTGAAGCTCTTAAGTCCATTAATGGAGTTTTAACTTCTATCTTCATCTTTAAGGTAATTTCCTAGCATTTCTTGGCAAGTCTTGAAGCAAAACTCTTCCTAGCATAACAAGGTGTGTTCGGCTTCATTTAGTTCTCCAAGGAGATTGTCCAAACCAACATTAAACCAAGGAGCATCTCAAGGTTATCTTAAGGTAGGTTTTAAAGCTTGAAAATCCTTAAAGCACATTTTTATGTGTAACCAAGTTCTACTTCTTCAAGTCTCTTTTCTTCTTCATTTTGATGAAGGAAAACTTGCTCTTCATCTACCTTTGGTGAGCCGAAATTATAAGAGAAAAAGTCTAAGGTAAAGTCTTGTAAAACTACTTACAAATCCACTTAAGATCTTTGTTGAAGATCTAACTCCTAAACACCTTCACCTCTTGCATAAAACCGAAGAGGAGCATCAAGTTTACCTAGGAGAAAGCTTGGAGATTCAAGAAGAAGTCCAAGCACTTAACCACCTTTGTTAAGAAGTAAGTTCACTAAGTAAATCTTTATGTTATAAGCTTTGTTAAGCTTCTAAAAATTATACAAAAATTATGTACACCTCCTAGGTTGTATGAAACCGAAACTATATGGTATTATATGCCAAAAATATAATCTATAACTTATAAGGAAAATATTTACCTTAAGACACATTTTTGTGTCACAAAATTTATTTATGTTACATACACATTCAAGCCGAATCATCTAGGACAAAAGTACTTCATTTTGAGCTAAGAATTTATATAAGACATTACAATAATTTATACATGAGTTATATGACTCCTATGAATTTATTTATAATTATTTAGACATATAAATCCACTTTTATATAACATATGGTCTCATTTAAAATATGGCCGAATGCTCTAGGTGTTAAATGGAATTAATGAGCTACTTATGTATATAAACTTATACATAAAGTTTGGTGAGTTAAAAATATTTTTAGTGCTTAAATGGCTAATTAATTAAGTTATGTGGCTTAAATGTAATTTTTACAAAGTTTAGTGCAAATATTGTGAAAGCCGAGAGCTAAAGGGGTATTTAGTGTAATTATGATAATATAAGGTTAGGAATTAAGTTTATGAATTTTAGATAATTTAAACAAGCCTTAAAATAACTTTTATAAAGTTTTGGGCTATTATGTAATTTATAAAAGTTGATATAAGTTTGTAAATTATTAGTGGGCGAATTGATAATTAAGAGAATCATTGAGTTCACTTTCGAAATTTTGAAGGATTAAATATTTAGGCTTTAGATTATAAGTTATTAAGATACTAATATAAAGTTTTGGGATGAAAATGTAATTAAGGAAAAATAAATGACATAGCCGAATTACTTTGGGGTTAGTTTGGTAATTTAAGAATATTATATATATTCGGCATTTATGGAGAATTAAAATTAAAACTATAGTTTATAAGACATTATGTAAAGTTATAAGATTTTGTGGCTAAATTAATTATAGAAATAAATTATTGCCGAGATTTGAGGGGCTAAGTTGTATTTTGAAGTTATAATATTTAAATATACAAAATATTAGTGTGATGTAATTTAGCTAAATAAGAAGTTAAAACTCTATATATAAAGAGATTAGAATTTAATGTAAAGTTTAGAATTAATATGGTTGTTTTGTAAATAACCGAAATACAAGTTTAAGAATTTAGATTTAAATAAATATAGGTCCTATATGGATATTTGGAGGATTTAGAAGAAAGAATTTGATTAAAGGAATTATGGAATTAAAACTATGGCTTACATGGTTATAAGGAATTAAAGATAAACAATAAATATTATTATGGTTAAAAGGAGAATAATAAAACTATAAGAATTTTATGTCTATGTATGACATATAAATATAGTTAAGAAATTATAAGTTGTTATGTCACCTAGACAAATAAAATAAACAACAAATGCAATAAACACATATATGTGCATTAAAGGATGTATAAATAAATCAAAAGGAATAACAATAAGTTATACATTAAATCATGAGGTAATTAAAAGAAATAAACCTCACATGAAATAACAAATACGAGATTTGTTAAATGATCCAATAGAATTATTATATAAGGGTAACATAAATTAACCCTCTCAGTCAATCCTATTCTAGGACTTGTTTGACCAGACGTTGACCGGGAATTAAACGAGTACAGTCTACGGTGAACGGTATGGGATTCTTGCAACCTGTTTTCTACCGGATTACACCGGCTTGTGTGCTATCTGTTGTTTTGAAATAACGACCAAGATAATTGATGTAAACTGTTGTTTTACTCTTGTGACTGTTGTATTATTTTATGTGCATGAATTGCTGACTACAACGTGTATGTCCCACGCATACAAACACTACTATACCAGTGGATTAAATACCTGCGTTTCAGTATACCGAGGACTTGTACTCAAGTCTCTCACTAACTTCACTTTATAACAAACGTCATTATCCTAAACGTGATAATTGACAATACACATTGTGTTCTTGTTTAACGTCTTTATATGACACTTAACAATTCTATACTACGAGAACGAGGAGCCCAGTTGGATCTGGCCATGCATGCTACAGGAGTTGTACCTGTCTCAGGTCGTCTCCTACTACGTCGCGACGGAACATTCAGTTGGGAGGAAGACTCTATTCCTCCCGGGATTCAAATGCCCATCAGTTCAGTTTGAGGAAGATTTCATTCCTCTAGTGGGATTCATTTTCCCACGCCTCTCAGTTCAGGGTTTAACTACGTTATCTCCTGGGGTTTTTATACCCAACCTTTCTCTATAACGAGGTCACTATACCTCCACTATATTGATATACTTTTATACATCTATCAGTCCCACTGTGTGGACCCGACAGCTATCAGACATTTCAGTTCAGCTAACTTGACCTTCTGTGTCTTGTTCTATGTGAATATTGTCCTTGTATGGATACTTGTTATCATCAGATTATGCTTGTTTACAGCTTTATAAAAATGAACTGCATGTGTTCGACAAAGTAGTTGGTGTGGCCCGGTAGACGATGGGCTGCACGTTTTCCATACCAGCATTGTTTGCTGAGCCCCTTTGGGGGCACCCCCATTTTTCAGGTACCTGAAGTTTAAGAAGATCACCACACTGAGTGTAGGTGGGGTAGACCAAGCTTTGGGAGTCTACTATTAGTTAATTATTTTATGTCAGTATTTTACTTTGAGTTTGATTCCTAGTATCTCGGGTTGTATCTGTATTCCAGACCGTGACATTTGAGGATTGTATTTGGACTTAGCCTTGTTGGTCACAAGGGTGGCCAACGGCATTGTAATACCGCCCGATTGTTGTATTTATTTCCGCTGCAGTTGTATTTTATTTGGGAGTGATCGCCGTTCAGTTTATTGGATTTCGGGTTGGGGTATTACACAAACTTCTTTCTTGTTTCCTTGTTTTAAAAAAATTGGTAAGGGTGTTTGACTTCTTGTCAACTTCTAAACAATATTAAAATAATGCAATGAGTATACAAGCTTTATGCTTTATCCCATTGTAAACCCTAAATACATAGATTGCCTTAGTACATTTAGATGATTGTTTTACCTTGGATATCAAAGAGAGTTTGGATATGTAGCAAGAGAGGACTCCACCAAGCCCTTGGAAGATTCAAATGAAGCTAAAACAAGCAAGGTAAAGGACACCATTAATGGTGATTTTCGGACAACATAAAAACATGAAAGAAACACTATTTTTCTTTGAGTTTCCTTACCTAGAAGCAAAGGAGAACAATAATATGTGAAAAGATTAGCTCAAGCTCCTCCCATGGAGATTCCTCTTGGCACCAAAATGGAGCTCTTGAAGTTTTGAAAGGATAGAATTGAAGAGCTTCATGAGAGGAAGAGAGTGCTGGTCTTAGAATTTGATTTGGCAAAGTGAGCTAGGAGATATAAGTGATCAAAGATGGAGAATGATGGTGGTGGTGGTGTTGCTGTAGCAAAACCGTAGAAGAGAGCAAGGAGGAAGGTAGAAGACGTGGGAAATGAAGAGAAATGAGAGAATGAAGATTGGTATTGCTTTTAGAAGATATTTATATGTTAAAGTAAATAGTAACTATTAGTCATCATTTGTTTACTTAATAAACTAACATGAGTGGCGACTCATTACCATAAAAACCGGCCCCCTTTATGTTACTAAGGGCATTTTAGTCTTTGTTGGCCAATTTAATTATATAAACATATGTTACAAACTAGCTTATTTTAGTTACTATTCACTAAAACAAGGCACAGAGATGTGAAATTTTTGATTTCCCATTAATATTGTAACACCCCCAAACACTGGCCTAGGAGTTAGGGGTATTACACACGTATTATTACATAATAACGCAAGGCTCTAATTAACAAACTTAAACAGATGATCAAATAAGGCCCAAACGAATACTTGTATAAAGTATAAGCAAAGAGATGTTAGAACATCCCCAAAAGTCATTACAAAACCCACCAAACAGATGTCAAAAGCGGAAGCTAACGAAATATGCCTAAAGGCTCAAATTCAATACAAAAGTCTCAAAAGAAACTAAATAACAAAGCAACTAACTCCAGAGCTGCAAAGTGACCCTCGCTGATCAATCTGCAATGTTAGATAGAATAGGGGGATGAGCAAACAACTATTCCCAGTAGATGACAAACTTCATCAACCAGCATGCTCAAAACATTCATAGAATGTTAACGAAACAGAAGGAGTCAAAGAATCCATAAACATGTCAGAAAACAGAAGCAGAAGTCCATACAACAAAGGACTAAACAGAGTAGAAGCAGACAGAATCAGAAAACAGAGTGGGACACTAGTTGATCACAACATACAGACAGAACAAGCAACTAGCTCGTGAACAGAACGAGGAAACCTCACTCGTAAACAGAACAGGTGAAACACCCGTGAACAGAACGGGGAACATCACCCGTGAACAGAAGGATCCTACATAGCGCGCTACGAGACTGCGAGACCAGCCATCCAAAGGTTCAGATACAGAGATAACTAGGTCCCAAAACAGAAGCTTAAATACAGATAAGCATATGTGCACCAAAGGCACCAGAAAGCACATAGATGGCTTGAAAATCAGAAGGGGAATCCAACCCCGCAAACGGAAGTCAAAACAGAGCTCAAACGAGCAAGTTATGGCCAAAACAGTAGCCTGTCCGAACTTGTGTCCGGACATCAATGTTCGGACACAAGTCGAGACTCAAAACAGAAGCAGAGACAGAGATGTCCGAACATCCATGTTCGGACAGATGTTCGGACGTTTTACGAAAACAGGTACGCGGAGTGTCCGAGCTTGTGTCCGGACATCAATGTTCGGACACAAGTCGAAGCCAAAATCAGAGAATGCAGAAGGCTGTGTCCGAACTTCAAAGCTCGGACGGAAGTTAGACACAGCGAAGACTTTAGAAAGTAAAAGCGCAACAGGGTATGTCCGAACGTCAAAGCTCGGACAGACGTTCGGACATACCGAAAAACTCAGAAAACAGAAGCGATTTTCACACAGACAGAGGCATCAAAACAATGTCGAAACATCATAAGTTTTCAGAGAACAACCTTGGGGGTTTGTAAGCATTAAAGCACCATCAAATAGACAGTTCGCAACCACAATTGCTAGACAATTCACAATCAAATCTCAGAACCGGAATGAAACTCCCCAAGGTCGAACACACAAGCCGAATCCATAAGCCACCTACCTCGAATTAACAGCAGACGAACCACAAACTGAACAGCAGAGTCCAACCGATGCAAAATCCCGGAATGCAACCCAGCAACGCAAACCAACAATGCCGTTCCGAACACTGAACAACCACAATCGCAGAACAATGCCAATTCAGAAACGTAACCCTTAAACTCCAAGACTGAAACGCAGAACAAATCGCAACCCTTACCTGAATACGATAGACGAGACACAGCAGCAATCCACAGCAGAGGAGAGATCGACGCAGACGTCAGAGGATTACTGGTTCACAATCAGATTGTAGAGAAGGAAATTAGGGATTTGCGGAGTTCTCCAAACGGAATAGCAACGCTACCAAACGATATACAAACCTGACTGCGAAGAGGACAGCGAAACGATGAAGATCCTGCAGCACACTCTCTCCAGCCAGCAGCACAGCAGGTCGATCAACAGAGAAGGAAGCTTGAGAGAGAAGAGGGAGAAGAACGTCTCTAGGGCTGAGCGACTGATCGTGAATGAACGTGATTAGGTAGTGGGTGAAAGACTAATTAGAAATGTAATTGATATTATTAATATCACCCAAATATCAATAATAATCCCTTACCAAAAATCCAAAACGAAAAGGACCACCTTGCCCTTGTCTTTAATCCTAAAGACATACGCGTCCTGAATCCAGAATACATCCACATAAGGCCACTTGTGACGAAAAAAAATGCATGCAATAAACTTTGGGTTATAACATCACCTCCCGCTTAAAAGAATTTTGTCCTCGAAATTAAAACATACCTACTGCTCGAAGAGGGCGGGAAACTTGGAACGCACTTCGCTTTCGACCTCCAGGTCGCCTCCTCCTCTGACTGACCCGACCACTGCACCTTCACCAAGGGCATGGTCTTACTTCTGAGCTTCCGAACATCCCGGGCTAAAATCCTCGAAGGAGCTGCTTCGAACGTGAAGTCCTCCCTCAACTGAAGCGGACTGAAATCAATCACATGCGACGGGTCCGGAATATACTTCCTCAGCATAGACACGTGGAACACACTGTGGACACCAGCCAACGACGGTGGCAAAGCTAAACTGTAGGCAACCGGTCCGATCCTCTCCAGGATCTCAAAAGGACCCACAAAGCGAGGGCTTGCCTCTCTTCCCAAACCGTACGACTCCTCGAACTGGAGAAACCTTCAGATACACATGGTCACCCACCTCAAACTCTAGAGGTCGTCTCCTCTGATCGGCGTAACTCTTCTGACGACTCTGAGCCACAAGCAGACGCTCCCTGATAGACTGAATCTTAGCTACCGCATCCTCAACTAAGTCCGGACCAATCACGACTCTCTCCTTCAGATCAACCCAACAGATGGGTGATCTGCACCTCCGGCTACAAAGCCTCAAACGGGGCCATCCCGATACTAGTCTGAAAGTTATTATAAGCGAACTCGATCAATGCAATGTGATGATCCCAGCTGCCCCCGAAGTCCAACACACACACTCTGAGCATGTCCTCAAGGACCTGATTCGTTCTCTCTGTCTGACCATCTGACTGAGGATGGTAAGCTGAACTGAAAGACAACTTCGTCCCCATAGCCTGATGCAAACTCTGCCAGAATCTGGACACGAACCTCGGATCTCGATCAGACACAATAGAAGCCGGAACTCCGTGCAGACGCACTATCTCATCCACATATAACTGAGCCAAGCGGTGCAATCTGAAAGTCTTTCTGACAGGCATGAAGTGGGCGCTCTTCGTGAGCCGGTCCACGATGACCCAAACCGCATCAAAACCCCTCGGAGTCTTGGGCAGTCCCATAACGAAGTCCATACCGACGCTCTCCCACTTCCAATCCGGGACGGGAAGAGGCTGAAGCAACCCGGCCGGTCTCTGATGCTCTGCCTTGACCTGCTGACAGGTCCTACATCTGGATACAAAGTCGGAGATGCCTCTTCATTACTCCACCAGAATGTCTCACGTAGGTCCCGGTACATCTTCACACCCCCTGGGTATACCGAGTACGGAGCTCCATGAGCCCCTGCATAATCTCCCGCCTCAAGGCGTCATCTGCAGGCACACAGACACGGTCTCTGAATCTCAGACAGCCATCCTCTGAAACTCTGAACTCGGACTCTGACCAGCAGACAAACTCTCTCTGATCTTACACAAACCGACGTCGAGCTCCTGACTGGCCTTGATCCGGTCGATCAAGGTAGGCTGAATCTGCAACGCTGCCAACATCCCAGACCTCTCTGGACGAACAACCCAGATACCCATACGCTGCAACTCAAGAGCAGACCTCTGCACACCAGACAAAGCACCAACGGTCCCAGATGGACCCCTCCTACTGAGCGCATCAGCAACCATATTCGCCCTACCAGGATGGTAGAAGATCTCCAAATCATAGTCGTGCAGCAACTCCAGCCACCTCCTCTGCCTCAAGTTCAACTCCTTCTGAGTGAACAGATACTTGAGGCTCTTGTCCGTGTAAACCTTGCACGCCGCTCCATAGAGGTAATGCCTCCAAATCTTCAACGCAAACACCACAGCAGCTAACTCCAGGTCGTGGGTCGGATAGTTCTTCTCATATGGCTTCAACTGACGAGAGCCATATGCTACTACCTTCCCATGCTGCATCAGCAGACACCCAAGTCCTTTATGGGACGCATCACAGAAAACCTCCAGACCCTCATTACCCTCTGGAAGGGTCAGAATCGGCGCAGATGTCAACCTCCTCTGCAGCTCCTGAAAACACAGCTCACATGCCTCACTCCACTCGAACTTCACATCCTTCTGCAGTAGACGAGTCAAAGGGATCACTAGCTTGGAGAAGCCCTTCACAAACTTACGATAGTAGCCCGCTAAACCAAGGAAGCTACGTATCTCTCCAACATTAGTAGGCCTGGCCCACTCAGTAATAGCCCTAATCTTCTCCGGATCCATAGAGATACCTTCCTTAGAGACCACATGTCCCAAGAATACCACCTGATCCAGCTAGAACTCACACTTCTTCAGCTTCGCGTACAGCTCCTTCTCCCTCAGAGTCTGGAGAACGGTCCTCAAATGCTCCTCGTGCTCCTCAGCACTCTTGGAATACACCAAGATGTCATCTATAAATACCACGACGAACTGATCCAGAAAGGGTTTGAACACCCGGTTCATCATATCCATAAACACAGAAGGCGCATTCGTCAGACCGAATGGCATCACTAGGAACTCGTAATGTCCATAACGAGTCCTGAAGGCGGACTTAGGCACATCGTCTGCCTTAATCCTCAGCTGATGATAACCGGACCTCAGGTCGATCTTCGAAAACACCTTAGCTCCTGCTAACTGGTCGAACAAGTCATCTATGCGAGGGAGAGGATACCTATTCTTAATGGTAACCTTGTTGAGCTCCCTGTAGTCAATGCACAAACGCATGCTTACGTCTTCTTACTAACAAATACACCGGCGCTCCCAAGGCGACACACTTAGGGCGGATGAAGCCCTTATCCAGCAGCTCCTGTAACTGGACCTTCAACTCCTTAAGCTCAGCAGGCGCCATGCGGTATGGGGCCTTAGAGATCGGCTGAGTCTCAGGTGCGAGCTCGATCAAGAACTCCACCTCTCTGACAGGGGGAAGCCCAGGTACATCATCCTGGAACACATCTGGGAAATCTCTGACTACTGGAATGTCCTCCATCTTCGCATCCTTGCGAACCTCAGGGATGTAGCACAGATATCCCTGGTATCCTTTCCTCAGAAAACGGAATGCCTGCATGGCTGAAATCACTGGCGGCGAGCACGGGAGTCCATTCCCTGCTACAACTAGGCGGGGCTGACCCGGCTCCTCAAAGGTGACTCTCGAAGCAGCACAATCGATGTGGGCATGGTGCGCAGCAAGCCAATCCATGCCCAGAATCACATCAAAAGAAGTCATCTCCATAGGGATGAGGTTAGCAAACAGAGTCCTATCTCTGACTAACACAGGACTATCTCTACAAACAGAGTTCAGAAGCATAGAAGAGTCCCTAACTACTGGACTATGCACACACAGCTCAACACCCAGAGGCACAACAGGCAAACCGAGCTCACCCACTAACTCAGCAGAAATAAAAGAGTGGGTGGCTCCAGAGTCAAACAAACAGAAGACAGAACGAGAAGACAGCTGGAGAATACCTGTGACAACTCTGTCAGTCGATCGGTCTCTCTCTCCAGCCATCGCGTACACTCTGGCCTGGCCCTGGGGCTTCTTCTGCTCAGCCCGGTCTCGATCTCTGGACCCTGAAGCAGACTCAACGGCTCTACCTCCAGAGCTACCTCTGCTCCTCTCAGCCTGAGGGCAATCAGCAATCCTATGTCCCATGGATCCACACTTGAAACAGGCCCCAGACTTCCTGTAGCAGTCCTGACCTATGTGAAACTTGCCACAGACCTGGCACTTTGGAATGGGAACTGACAAAGTCGAACCGCCTCTATCTCGCGAACGGTCTCCAGAGCGGTCTCCAGCTCGATCTCCAGTAGACTGCTTCTTCTGAGAAGCAGACTGATCTCTCCTATCACCCTCATCGGACCTCTGCTTCCTCTTCTGGTCCTTCCCTCCAGCCTGGCGACCCCTCAGATCAGCCTCTACCAACAGGGCGACATCAGCTACGTCCCTGAAGGTCTTGTGACGCAGAGGCGTCACAGCAGAACGGATATCAGGCCTCAGGCCGCTCTCAAACTTCCTGGCCTTCCTATGCTCGTCAGGCTTAGGTGCAAACTTAGATAGGCTGATGAACTTGCGCACATACTCCTCCACGCTCATGTCCCGACCCTGGCGTAGTCGGTTATACTCCAGAATGCGGTCCTTATACACATCGGGGTAGAACTGTTTGTTGAACTCCCCGATGAACTGCTCCCACGTCCAAGGCTGTGGGAACTTCCCCATCACTGACCTCCACCACTCCTTGGCTTCGGCCTTGAAAAGAAAGGTGGCGAAGTCCACCTTCTGCTCCTCCTCGGAGCCCATGACTCGTAGCAAGTCCTCCACCTCTGACAACCAATGGCTGGCCTCCTGGGGGTCTCCTGCCCCATCGAACGATGGCGGCTTCAGCTTCATGAACTCCTGGAGCGCCTTCACATTTCTCCCTCCAGCATCTGCCCCAGCTGGGCCTGCTCCGCCAGCTGGTCCTCCTCCAGCTGGTCCACCCCCTGCAGCCATGATCTGCATGAGCTGCGTCATGAACTGCTGAACAGCATCAGCCACATTTCCTGGAGGGTTCGTTGCTCTTCTTGGCGGCATTCTGAAAGTCCAACAGCAAGCAGTTAAACTCAGACACTATCACTGACGTTTCTGACTGACTGGCTAACTTAAAATCCCAGCAGATTAGAACCCAGAGCTCTGATACCACTAAATGTAACACCCCCAAACACTGGCCTAGGAGTTAGGGGTATTACACGCCGCGTATTATTACATAATAACGCAAGGCTCTAATTAACAAACTTAAACAGATGATCAAATAAGGCCCAAACGAGTACTTGTATAAAGTATAAGCAAAAAGATGTTAGAACATCCCCAAAAGTCATTACAAAACCCACCAAACAGATGTCAAAAGCGGAAGCTAACGAAATATGCCCAAAGGCTCAAATTCAATACAAAAGTCTCAAAAGAAACTAAATAACAAAGTAACTAACTCCAGAGCTGCAAAGTGACCCTCGCTGATCAATATGCAATGTTAGATAGAATAGGGGGATGAGCAAACAACTATACCCAGTAGATGACAAACTTCATCAACCAGCATGCTCAAAACATTCATAGAATGTTAACAAAACAGAAGGAGTCAAAGAATCCATAAACATGTCAGAAAACAGAAGCAGAAGTCCATACAACAAAGGACTAAACAGAGTAGAAGCAGACAGAATCAGAAAACAGAGTGGGACACTAGTTGATCACACATACAGAAACAAGCAACTAGCTCGTGAACAGAACGAGGAAACCTCACTCGTAAACAGAACAGGTGAAACACCCGTGAACAGAACGGGGAACATCACCCGTGAACAGAAGGATCCTACATAGCGCGCTACGAGACAGCGAGACCAGCCATCCAAAGGTTCAGATACAGAGATAACTAGGTCCCAAAACAGAAGCTTAAATACAGATAAGCATATGTGCACCAAAGGCACGAGAAAGCACATAGATGGCTTGGAAATCAGAAGGGGAATCCAACCCCGCAAACGGAAGTCAAAACAGAGCTCAAACGAGCAAGTTATGGCCAAAACAGTAGCCTGTCCGAACTTGTGTCCGGACATCAATGTTCGGACACAAGTCGAGACTCAAAACAGAAGCAGAGACAGAGATGTCCGAACATCCATGTTCGGACGGATGTTCGGACGTTTTACGAAAACAGGTACGCGGAGTGTCCGAGCTTGTGTCCGGATATCAATGTTCGGACACAAGTCGAAGCCAAAATCAGAGAATGCAGAAGGCTGTGTCCGAACTTCAAAGCTCGGACGGAAGTTCGGACACAGCGAAGACTTTAGAAAGTAAAAGCGCAACAGGGTATGTCCGAACGTCAAAGCTCGGATAGACGTTCGGACATACCGAAAAACTCAGAAAAACAGAAGCGATTTTCACACAGACAGAGGCATCAAAACAATGTCGAAACATCATAAGTTTTCAGAGAACAACCTTGGGGGTTTGTAAGCATTAAAGCACCATCAAATAGACAGTTCGCAACCACAATTGCAAGACAATTCACAATCAAATCTCAGAACCGGAATGAAACTCCCCAAGGTCGAACACACAAGCCGAATCCATAAGCCACCTACCTCGAATTAGCAGCAGACGAACCACAAACTGAACAGCAGAGTCCAACCGATGCAAAATCCCGGAATGCAACCCAGCAACGCAAACCAACAATGCCGTTCCGAACACTGAACAACCACAATCGCAGAACAATGCCAATTCAGAAACGTAACCCTTAAACCCCAAGACTGAAACGCAGAACAAATCGCAACCCTTACTGAATACGATAGACGAGACACAGCAGCAATCCACAGTAGAGGAGAGATCAACGCAGACGTCAGAGGATTACTGGTTCACAATCAGATTGTAGAGAAGGAAATTAGGGATTCGCGGAGTTCTCCAAACGAAATAGCAACGCTACCAAACGATATACAAACCTGACTGCGAAGAGGACAGCGAAACGACGAAGATCCTGCAGCACTCGAATCTCCAGCCAGCAGCACAGCAGGTCGATCAACAGAGAAGGAAGCTTGAGAGAGAAGAGGGAGAAGAACGTCTCTAGGGCTGAGCGACTGATCGTGAATGAACGTGATTAGGTAGTGGGTGAAAGACTAATTAGAAATGTAATTGATATTTATTAATATCACCCAAATATCAATAATAATCCCTTACCAAAAATCCAAAAAGAAAAGGACCACCTTGCCCTTGTCTTTAATCCTAAAGACATACGCGTCCTGAATCCAGAATACATCCACATAAGGCCACTTGTGACGAAAAAAAAATGCAATAACTTTGGGTTATAACAAATATAGACTTCCAAATGTGATACTAAGTAGTATACATATTAATTAAAGAGTAATGATGGACATTTAGCCATTCA
The DNA here is from genome assembly GCA_023374045.1 of Limonium bicolor. Taxonomy (NCBI): domain Eukaryota; kingdom Viridiplantae; phylum Streptophyta; class Magnoliopsida; order Caryophyllales; family Plumbaginaceae; genus Limonium; species Limonium bicolor. The sequence continues at coordinate 116,397,819 of CM041781.1, read as the reverse complement.
AAACTCATTTATAAGACAATTTTCAAAAATGTGCTTTAAGACTCCTTAAAGCACATTTTGTGTTTTAACTTGTTTTTAAGCTTGGTTTTCTTTGGTATTTAGTTTATTATATTCATTAACACCTAAATGAAGTCTTGATAAACTTACTAGGTCTTAATCAAGCTTATCCCAAGCTTAGGGCACATTTTAGCCCTTATTGACTTTAAGGTACTTATTTGTGTTTTCTATGGTTTAAATTGTTTACTAATGTTTCTAAGACTATTTTTAGTCTTAATATACCATATTTAAATGTTTAAACAACATACTAAGGTTTAGGGTATTTCAATCTACCCCCCTTAAAAGAACTTTGTCCTCAAAGTTCACACTTCCACATATCCTAAATATTAGAACACGGGAATACATATAAACAATATTTCCATAACAACATATACATAACATCGGACACAAGGTCCAAACCACATAGCATCACAACATCATTCAGACTCAACGGTCTGTAACATAACAATGTAACAACATAACACAAACAATGTATCCAAATACATGTCGTACACACATAACCGAAACGGCTCTACCCCCCTTAAATAGGGGTGCGCCCCGTACCCTATACATATAAATACTAAGAAATAAAAAATGATGGGTACTTCACCTTCATCTTATCTTCCAGCTCCCAAGTGGCCTCCTCAACGTCCTAGTTAGACCAGAGAACCTTCACCAGTCTCACAGACTTATGGCGAGTGTCTTGAGTCTTAGTATCCAGAATCCGTACCGGAGTCTCCACAGATTGCATGGTCGGCTCTAAGGTTAGCCTTTCAGGTTGAAGTACATGAGACGGATGAGACATATATTTCTTCAACTGGGACACATGAAATACATCATGTACCTTGCCCAGCTCGGCGGGTAAATCAAGTCTGTAAGCTACCGGGCCGATCCGCTCCGTCACAACATAAGGCCCCACATATTTCGGGCTCAACTTGCCTTTCTGGCCAAAACGAAACACTCCCTTCATGGGGGATACTTTAAAAATACCTGATCACCCACGGCGAACTCCAGGTCACGTCTGCGTACATCAGCGTATGATTTCTGCCTATCTGAGCTGACTTCATGTTAGCCCGGATCTGTCGTACTTCTGCTTGATCTTGTTCCAGATACTCTGGTCCTATAATGACCGTCTCACTCGACTCATCCCAGCATAATGGCGTGCGGCATGGTCTACCGTATAATGCCTGGAAGAGAGACATCTTGATCGAAGCATGGTAACTGTTGTTGTAGCTAAACTCGATCAGATGTAATTGTCAATCCAACTGGTCTGAAAATCAAGTGCACATGCACGTAACATATCCTCAAGTGTCTGGATAGTGCGCTCACTCTGACCATCTGTCTGTGGGTGGAACGCTGTACTTAGCTTCAGCTCGGTACCAAGCGCCCGTGTGGATTTCCAGTACCTGGAGAGGAATCTGGTATCCCTGTCAGACACGATAGTCTTCGGTACCCCATGGTGCCGAACAATCACTCTATCAAAGAGCTCTGCAAGTTTTGCCACTTTCCAGGTGTCCTTCATCGGTATGAATCGAGCCACCTTGGTCAGTCGGTCAACAACAACCCAAATCATATTTAGACCTCCCCTTGTAGGCGGAAGCCCTACTACAAAGTCCAAAAAATGTCATGGAACTTCCACTCAGGCACTGGCATTGGCTGTACCATACCACCAGGCCGTCGGTGCTCAAACTTGACCTTCTGGCAAGTGAGACACCTCAATACATAATCATTCACATCCTTTTTCATGCCAGTCCACCAAAAGTAACGTTTCATACCCTTGTACATCTTTGAAGCTCCGGGGTGAATCGAAGTCGTAGAACAGTGGGATTCACTCAGTATGCGCTCCTTCAACTCGGCGCTACACCTCGGAATACACAGTCAGCCATTAAGCCTAATCAGGTCATCATCGTGGAGTCTGAAGTCGTACTTCTGACCCTCGAATGTGCCATCAATAAGCTTCTGCCTGATCTCCAACATATACTGATCATTCATCTGAGCACTCCGCACCTCTTCAACCAAGCTAGTGTGAGAGACTAGCGAATGGAGAGAGTGTGCTTAGCGACTCAGTGCGTCAGCTACCACATTTGCCTTACCCTCTTTATACTACAGATTGATGTCGTAGTCGTTTAGAAACTCGACCCATCTTCTTTGTCTCATGTTCAAATCCTTCTGAGTGAACAAGTACTTTAAACTCTTGTGGTCAGAATAAATTGTCACACTTACCCCATACAAGTGATGTCGCCATATCTTCATTGCGAAGACAATGGCACCCAATTCTAAATCATGGGTAGGGTAGTTCTCTTCATGTTTCTTCAGTTGTCGGGAGGCGTATGTTGCGACTTCCGTGTTGCATCAATACACAGCCCATACCTCTGCCTGATGCGTCGCAATAGACCTCAAAACCATATGGACCGTCTGGTAAAGTCAGGACTGGTGCAGATGTCAGAGCGTCCTTGAGACTCTGGAAAGAACTCTCACAGTCAAATGTCCACTCGAATGGTGCATCCTTTTTTCAAGGAAGTCATCGGCTTTGAGACACTGAAGAAGTCCTTCACAAACCTCCTATAATAACCTGCCAGACCGAGGAAGCTCTGGATGTCGGTAACTGTCTTCGGCCTAGGCCAGGTGTGCACTGCATCAATCTTTGCCGGATCAACAGCGATCCCGGCTTCAAAATCACATGGCCAAGAAAAGATACTTGGTTCAACCAAAATTCACACTTTGAAAATTTCACATATAACTGATTCTTTCTCAATGTTTGCAACACACTTCTCAGGTGGCTTTCGTGCTCACCCTGGATTTCAAGTACACAAGAATATCGTCGATGAAGACTACCACTGACTTGTCCAACTGATCTTGGAACAAGCGGTTCATTAAGTCCATGAACTTGGCTGGTGCATTGGATAAACCAAACGGCATAACCGTAAACTCATAATGTCCATATCTAGTTCTGAATGCGGTCTTCTCAATGTCACTGTCACGGATGGCAATCTGATGGTATCCGGATCGTAGATCTATCTTGGAGAATACTGATGCCCCTTTCAACTGATCAAATAAGTCGTCGATGCGTGGTAAAGGGTAACGGTTCTTCACCGTAACTGCATTCAGTTCTCGATAGTCAATACACAGGCGGAGGCTACCGTCCTTCTTCTTCACGAAGAGGACCGACGCTCCCCATGGTGAAACGTTAGGGCGGATAAACCCCTTGTCGAGTAGGTCTCTCAGCTACTCCTTGAGCTCTGTCATCTCTACTGGAGCCATACGATAGGGCGCCTTCGCAATTGGTCCGGTGCCCGGAACCAAATCAATCTCTAACTCCACTTCCCGTGCTGGCGGCATGCCCGGCAGTTCCTTAGGAAATACATCAGGAAACTCCGACACTACCGGCACATCTGAGCTAAACTCTGGGTCTCTCTCTATGTCCTGGACATAGCAGAGGTATACATTACTCCCTCGTCGTAGTTCACACACATAGCCATGGCGGTGATGATCTGAGTCGAAGGCTCCCTGGGCCTCTGGCGGTAAGATATGGTAACCCCAGATAGACTCCGAAGAAGCAGACGATGCTCGGCACACAGGATTCTGCCCTTGTACCGCTCCAACCAGTTCATCCCGACAATCACATCAAAACCAAGTCCCTTGAACTCTATCAAGTCGATCGGAAACTCTTCACCTCTGATTCGTACAACAACATCTCGGTGGTAGTGGGTACACCTGATCCGTTCTTTCGACGGGAGAGTGACTAGAAAATCAGGCATCTCTTCACCGTCTAACCCCAACCTCTTCGCAAAAGATAGCGAAATAAATGTATGTGAGGCTCCGGAGTCGAACAAGATCGAAGCGTCCACATTGACTGGAAAGGTACTGGTGAGGATTATGCCGCTCTTGCCGGCTTCTTCCTCATTGCAGACACTCAGTATACCTCCCGTTCCGAGTGCACAACGTAATTCATTGGTAAACTAATAAGTGTTTGGTAATAACACGGTTGATATACTTCGAACAACTCCACTTTATTCGTTAACATTCTCTTTTCACCACAAGGTGGTTTACATCTCTGACATAACTAACACATACACATCCTTAACATACACTGGTTTAACACATCACATAATTATACAAGGCTTTAAAACTGTCTGAAGGTCAAATTCAAACGTCCGGGTTTCATGTGTGTGGCATTGATCACTGCCGATGGTGCGGTATTCAGTTTGATCTTCTTGATGCCATGATATAGCATCCTTGACTGCCCACCCATGATTAGTACATCTCCTGATTTCAACACTAACTTCTTTGCGAGATCAGCACGCTTCTGCTCGCCATACACAAACACTGCGGTATCACCAATGGACCAAGACACCACGGGTACTCCCTTACTTAGAGACTCGGGTGACTCGTCCTTATCTTGGTGTAACCCTAACCGTCCATCTTTCTGGTAGAAGTTCACAATACATAAATCTGTTTTAACGCTTGGAATTGAATCTGCTTCAACTTGTTGAGCAATTCCCACGGCGTGGTTAACAACCGCAAGGAACTCCTCCGGTATACTTGGTACAATTGCTTCATCTTCAGCTCGCACATCTTGATATGTTTGGTGTAAGGGTTCCAGTCCTTACCCATGCACATCATCTTCAATTTCATCTTCGATCCGCTCGGGTATTCGGGTGTATAGAAACCTCCGGGTGCTGCTCCCAGTTCGTCGCATCATCTAATGATGTGGATTTATGCTTCCGGTGTCAGGTATCCATTTAAGAGTATCATACCTGGTTGGATGACCTGACATTGCTCCATTGGAAAGTCGGTGTTGTTGATGGTGGTTTCTTTAGGGTTTGGAGTGGGTGGGATTGGATAACAAATATTGAAGGTTCCTAAGTTTTGAAATTACCTAATTAGGTGTTCTCACATTATACTTTAACTGTTTACTTACATGGTCGTTTACTTAAACTCACTAACACACATGCATGAAATGCAGTATGCAATCACTTATTTCATCCAACAGTTTAGGCGGTACCTGGTCTAGAAGAGGGCCCTGGCGCCTCAGACCGGTCCACCACATGCAGGGTGGCCTTGCTAGGTCCTGACCCCTTCCCCTTCTGGGAATCTGTGTACCTCTGATGGGGGTGGCTGATTCGCCGTCTTTGGGCCATCGGTGGTTGCGGTGGCCTTACCCTTCCATTGCCCCTTAGGCCTGTAGGTTCTGTTGTTCGGGTTCTGCCAGCACTCATAGTCGCGGTGCCCCATCTTCTTGCAGTATCGGCACTGCACATCATTACCCTTGCAGTCCTTGCCGGGGTGGTCTCCGTTACACCACTTACAATAGTAGTGGCGCTCCGGTCCAGAGCCCGTGCTAGCTGCTTAACACATCACACATTCAGTAATCACTTCACAAAATAACAATACACACTAGATTTCGGTATTGGAATTTTATTAATTACCCTTGGGTGGGTAAGAGCGTAAAGGCTTGGCCACATATGCATAGGTGAGCTGCAAAGGCTCCTCAGCAGTGGTGGTCTGGGCCTGGCCCTTGCCACCCTGTTGCTATCCTTTCTAGGACTGGGGGTATGGCTTCTTCTTCTTTCCTCCCCCTTGCCCTTGCGTGCCTTGGCCCTCGCTCATGGCCTTGCGCTTGAGCGCACTCTCCTCGTCCCTCAGACGGACGGTGATCTCCACAATTGCAGCGGCATGGTAGCACTCCTATATTTAGGGTGTTAGTTATGCCCCGCTAAACAAACTCATATTCACATTAACACACTATACATACTTATTCACTTCATACTGTAGTTCATTACCTGCAAGGTAGTATACCCGCTTGGCCCCATACCGTAGCGTAGACGGTAGCTCAATCCGTTGTAAAAACGGTTCACTAAAATCCGGTCTGAGTAACCCAGATCCGGCAGCAGATGGATGAGTCCGATGAAAGCGGTGTAGTACTCATCAACTGTCATCTTATCCCCTTGTCTCAAGCTATCAAGCTCCAGGCGCTTGGCCTCCTGAACATGAATAAGGTAGTACTTGGCTCGCAGCAGGGTCATGTACTCCCTCCACTAGAAGGTAGGATCACCAACTCTCCCTCCCTTACCAGCTTCCACCAAGTCTGAGCCGATCCCTTCAGGTAGTAAGCGGCTAGTCGAACCTCGGCACCAGCAGGAACATCCAAGGTCTCGAAAGCGGTCTCCATCTCGGAGATGTACGCCTCCAGCTTACTAGGGTCGGTCTCCCCACTGACGGGGGTCTCAAATCTGCCAATGCTTTGACCCAGTTGGTCTCGCGCGGCTGTGGCTGCGGTTGTGGCCCTTGTTGACCCTCACCGCCTTGCTGCTGCTGCATCGCAGCTAATAACTGTGGGACCATCTGGGCTACGGCGGCCGCTACAGCATCGGCCATGACTTGTGCCGTAGGGTTCTCTCCCTGGTTCCCAGTATCTCCAATACCGCACCCGTGGCCTCGACCTCGTGGTCTACTTGACATCTGAATTCACATGAACATCTATTAGCACTATGCTTGCACACTTATCGGTCCAACGGTCATAACATCTTCCCGACAATAAGGTATTCCCACACTTAGTTAGTGGTTAACCTTTTCATAACTATTCACTTAGGTAACTATAGTTAGGTTTCCTAACTCGGTATATTCCTAAGCTCGGTATTCTAGCCATCAGAGTGATACTTCACTCTGATACCACTTTTTGTAACACCCCTACTACGCACTTAACAATACTTGAAATCGCAGCGGAATTAAACAACTAAACAATATCTAAATGATTTGGTGCTACAATGCCGTTAACCACCCACGTGGTCAACAAGGCAGAATAAATACGAGTGTACCAGTCTGATGATCAAACTCTCGAGCATAGAACTAATAACCATTAATACATAAACATAATACCGAGTCTGTAACTACATCCATACACTGTAACTGTACATCACAAACTGTCACTACGAACTGTCAACGGCCGTCACTGTACTACAACGGTACCAAAAATATATCGCCACGGGAGCACAGGCGCATCCCGGGCACAACTCCAAAAATAATGAAAAGTAATCCTGCATCCTAGAATCTAAAGCCATTCCGCTTCCTCGATCCTCATCCTGCAGTAAAAGAAATATGGAGCCCCCGAGGGGGTCAGCAACCCTTGGCTGGTATGGTTAACGCGCAGCCCATCGGCTACCGGGATACGCGCAACTAATTGTCATGATGACATGGCATTCATTTAAAACATACAACATATACATATATCATAACAAGAGTATTGCACACAACTTCACACACAACACACAAGAACAATTCCTTTTAGGAAATGAACCAACACAGTTAGTTCCCATGGAGAGCCTAGAGAATGTTGCCAAACTCATGCTAAGCTCTTTACATAACTCGTTACCATCCTGTTAGATTGAACAAATAACTTAACATAAGGTGCCTCGGATATAGTGACCCAAGCACACCGAACAACACATAGTATGCCCCTGTGGCCCGACTTGAGTCAGTAAAATAGCCTTGGTTAAGCTAAAGGGAAGGTTGGAAACCAAATTGGAAAACAACCATAACATACAAAGAGAATCGAACCGGTTATGACATCGACTCCCATACTCACACGCGTGGCCGGAACAGACCGGACTCCTCACTTCCCCCGTTAGCACTTGTTAGAAGTTCAACATTGAACTCAATAAACAATTCACAGCAATTGGTTAAGTCTTGTTAGACACACACACAAGGGAAGAGAGAGTCATACTTAACAATACAATAATATTTAACAACTGTAAACTCATTACATGACTTAAGTCTTACAAGGTCATAAACACACAGAAAAACAAACAACACACAAGCCAGTGTAAACCGGTAGGCAACAGACTGCAAGAAAACCATACCTTGGTCCTTGCTTCGACTGGTTTCCACCTTTGAAGAATCCTATACACATTTAGTAATGTCGGTTAATTAATGTACTAATCCATTGATAACTTTTACTTCACTTAACTAGTTATTTTGTATTCACACTTTGTCATAACTTCTCACCTTTTAAATTGTCATTATTACACTCCTAACATGCCTTATATAACTTTATAACATCATTACTAACTAATCCCCATCATTAGACATCATTATCTAACCTTAAACTAACCTTTAAAAGTGGTCCGGGACTTGGTCCCCAACTAAGGTCCCAGACATACACTTAACAAAATCCTCGGCCTGTTTTAATGGGGTGGTCCGGGACTTCATACGAGTCCTAGGTCCCGGACCAATGTAGGCAAATTCTCTCGGGGGTAAATCAGGGGGTGGTCCGGTACTTCTTACATAACCTAAGTACCGGACCAAGGCTGTGTAAGAATCCTCGGCCCTTTTAATTGCATGGTCCGGGACATCATCCAAGACCTAAGTCCCGGACCACTGATATAGATTTACATTTTGAACATTTTCTAAGTCTTGTTGCAATGGTTCTCCTCACCCATTAAATGTATAAACTTGCCAAATGATCTTAGGTATATTCTAATGCCAAAATATCATCTTAAACACACCTAGTTCCTTATCTAACTTGTTACTCAATTTTTCTTAAAATTCACCAACACTTGTAACATTTCTTACAAGGTTTCTAGATTGTGTTTCTCACCTATGATAATCACTATCCCAAAATGCTTTCTCCTCACCATAACATCATCTCCCAAGCATCTTTTCTTAACAACCTAAACTTCTAGTTGATGTCTAAGTCCTTTTTGTTTCCTAGAACACCCAAGACATTACTTCTCCTCTAGTAAAACACCTAAACATTTCTAACACTTCCTAGTTCACCAAGTCTTGTTTAAACACTTAGAACTTCTTGTACATTACCTAAATTTTGACATGAACACTCCTAGAACATTACTAAGCCAACACACATTGTTTTCACCATTAAACAATCAAGAACACTAAAATCCATCAAGAACATTCTTATACACAAAACTTCACTCAATTAACACTACATCACAATATAGTGCATAATTTAAATTGCTTGGCACTTAGGCCCTTAAATAACATGGCTCTTAGGCCCTTAAGATGCATAAATCTTAAACACTGAATTTCCACAATATATTTGCCTTTGACCTGTAAATACACTCAACAATACATATTCCTTTTACTAAGCCCTTGAGAGCATTTTTCTAAGTCATTTACCATTGGCTCCTTAAATCATTTTCATAAGCAATATAAGCTCATTTCTCCTAAGACTTTAAACTACATTAGGTTAGCATATTTACCTCTTTTCCTCACAAACTTCTTTCTTGTTTCCTTGTTTTAAAAAAATTGGTAAGGGTGTTTGACTTCTTGTCAACTTCTAAACAATATTCAAATAATGCAATGAGTATACAAGCTTTATGCTTTATCCCATTGTAAACCCTAAATACATAGATTGCCTTAGTACATTTAGATGATTGTTTTACCTTGGATATCAAAGAGAGTTTGGATATGTAGCAAGAGAGGACTCCACCAAGCCCTTGGAAGATTCAAATGAAGCTAAAACAAGAAAGGTAAAGGACACCATTAATGGTGATTTTCGGACAACATAAAAACATGAAGGAAACACTATTTTTCTTTGAGTTTCCTTACCTAGAAGCAAAGGAGAACAATAATATGTGAAAAGATTAGCTCAAGCTCCTCCCATGGATATTCCTCTTGGCACCAAAATGGAGCTCTTTAAGTTTTGAAAGGATAGAATTGAAGAACTTGATGAGAGGAAGAGAGTGGTGGTCTTAGAATTTGATTTGGCAAAGTGAGCTAGGAGATATAAGTGATCAAAGATGGAGAATGATGGTGGTGGTGGTGTTGCTGTAGCAAAACCATAGAAGAGAGCAAGGAGGAAGGTAGAAGACGTGGGAAATGAAGAGAAATGAGAGAATGAAGATTGGTATTACTTTCAGAAGATATTTATATGTTAAAGTAAATAGTAACTATTAGTCATCATTTGTTTACTTAATAAACTAACTTGAGTGGTAACTCATTACCATAAAAACCGGCCCCCTTTATGTTACTAAGGGCATTTTAGTCTTTGTTGGCCAATTTGATTACTTATATAAACATATGTTACAAACTAGCTTATTTTAGTTACTATTCACTAAAACAAGGCACATAGATGTGAAATTTTTGATTTCCCATTAATATAGACTTCCAAATGTGATACTAAGTAGTACACATATTAATTAAAGAGTAATGATGGACATTTAGCCATTCAAAACTCATTTATAAGACAATTTTTCAAAAATGTGCTTTAAGACTCCTTAAAGCACATTTTGTGTTTTAACTTGTTTTTAAGCTTGGTTTTCTTTGGTATTTGGTTTATTATATTCATTAACACCTAAATGAAGTCATGATAAACTTACTAGGTCTTAATCAAGCTTATCCCAAGCTTAGGGCACATTTTAGCCCTTATTGACTTTAAGGTACTTATTTGTGTTTTCTATGGTTTAAATTGTTTACTAATGTTTCTAAGACTCTTTTTAGTCTTAATATACCATATTTAAACAACATACTAAGGTTTGGGGTATTTCAGTACGGACTCGTTTCACTGTCAGTTGAGGTCTCTTTCCATAGAGCCTATTATCTTATTTTTTTCATGTTTGATCTACTAGGAATGCGCTTCCAGTCTCTAATATAAATGTACTAGGAATAAGCAATGCACTACCTGTGACATATCTCTTCGCACGGTCTAAACTATTGTCATTAATTTGCAGTCTACCTTCAAACTGATTTTTTTCCTTCACGTCGTGTTTAACTCATAAATTGGTCTTCCATGTCTACGTCTGACGGTCAACTTATGATAGTTGCTTTCTTGCGCACCATGTACTTTTCTTTAGATAGGTATTGTTGCCATGTCATCCGCTATTATCAGTTTATCATTCGTGTATTGTACATTGATGTTTCAATTCTTCAACGATTCAAGTCAACATCCTCCTTGGTTCAATCTCTTATTGGTGGAACACTCTAGTAGTTCTCAGGGTTCAAATATGTGGCTATTTCTGCGTTGTACTATCAGGTCGTTGTCTTTACACAAAGTTGATTGCTTTAGTTCTCATTCATGTGTAGGTTGGCCTTCCTCACGTTCCTTCACCGTTTATGGTTGTGTTTACCCCTTGTTTGGCTGACTTAAAAATAAGTAGTTCGTCTAGTTCACGGGTCTCCCGAGCATTGGTCACTCCACATTTATGTGTGGTCCCAACAGTTATTGCTTTCTTCCTTCCTGGTAACCGGTTTTAGGTTCGAGGTACAGTTCTCTTATTGTTGTATGTGTCTTTAGAACACTCCTAAGGAATTTTGGGGTTTATAGTTCCCATTCTCAATAGTCAAGTGATTTATTTCTTCCCTTTAATCGGTGTACGCTCAGTTGGTTCGCCCTCCGTTCCACTAAAATATAGTATTTCTCCCCCTCAGTGTCGCCTTTATTGGTAATTCCATCTCAATAAGTTATAGGCTCTGCAATTTTTTATGCTTACAGTTGTAGTCGGTTCATGGCTTAGATATGCCCCTCCTTCATCCTTCCTTGCGCGTTAAGCTCTGCTCATTTGTAGGCTACTGCCTAGCTCTCTAGTTCTCTGCACGCTTCCGAATCAATTTGGTTACACCTTCTGATGTCGTTCCTAACTCCATGACGAGTTGTACATTTTGCTACCTTCGTAGGTGTTCCTTCAAGTATTTCGATGTTTGTTTTCTCCCTGTCCTTTCCCATCTTCGAGTCTAAGGTTTCTGGTTCTCTAATGACCTTCATTAGGTGGTCGTTTGCGACGATGTCTCCGCTCCTTTAGACTTGAGTCTTCTCAACAACTATGGATGTCTTCACTTTTGGCATCGATATTACGGTGTTTAAACTGGGTATTTTTCGGTTATCATATGCTTTTCCACAATGATTTGTTAAACTAGTTGATGCTGGCTCCCTTAATAATTATACTTGGGTATTACTATGTGACGCAGCTACATTGGCTAATGTCTATAGATGCATTGGTTTAACTGTATCAACTTTGAGGTATAATGGTTTGGACTTCTCTCTTTAAGATTGTAGTGTATCCTGACCTTGGGTAGGTCACTGTTTAATTCGTTCTCCTTTATTCTCTTTACTGAGGTTAAACATCATCTTCAATGAAGACTGATCTGGGTGATTATCTTGGAAGCTTTGATCCCGGCTATTGCTGTGTCACTAGTCTTCATTAGATTTGTAATATCGTCTTGTAGGCTGTTTTCTTCTTGGTATTGGCTCGTTCCTTTTTTACTGTATCATCTATTCTTCTTCCAAGGTTTGTGATATGGTTATATGTGTATGTATGCGTATATATTAGGCATTGGTCCTCTGTTCCTCTATCCAATTTGTTGGTTGTCCTCTAGCTAGTAAGTTTCACCTTTATGGTTTCTCGATACCCTATTAGGTAGAATTTCTTTGACTTCCTTCCGGTTTCTTGTCTTCGATGTTGGTGGGTTGTCTTCAAGGTGTTTGTAATGTGGATTTGGTACTTCTTACCTGTAGTGTCTGAAGTTGATGTCGTCAGTGTAGGTCCTTTGGTCTAGGTGTACACATCTAAGGTTAGAAATTGTTATTGGTAATTATAGTGTTGAGTAAGGCTGGCCAGGTTTGTCTCCCTATTGGTCTCCTTGTTAACCGGTATGTCCCTTCAAGTTTACAATGGTCAAGCTGTTAGGCTCCTTTGAGGTCTCGTCTTCCTGATCTTTTGGGTTCTCAATCCGGTATTCATATTTTCTAACTGTAGCATGCTCTCCTGGCCGTTACGGCTTCCCATATAGTTTTGTTGTGGCAGCACTTGCTATAGCAAGTGCGCCATGCAAGATGGTTTCTCGGTATTGCGCATTCTTCTGATCTCACCATTCTTGGCATCCTGTTGGCTCTTCACTTGCGCTCTCAGTATTAGGTGGCTGACTGTCTAAGTCGCTCGTTGCTCGTCCTTGATAAGATGGTTCCTTGTTATGGAATTCCTTCCTCTGAGGTAACCCTGATTGTAGTGGTTTTTTGCCCTTCATCCTTGTTCCCATTTGTACGCATTTATCACGGTTGTAGATTAGACTCTTATGTGGTCTTCACCATGTATGGTATTGTTTTGCTGTTATGCTCTACTAGACATCTGTCACGGGTTTCTGTAGCATCCTTTCCTTCCCATCTCGCTTGGTAGTGCTTCCCCTTTGCTTATCGGGCAGGGTTTTATCGACTGCTAAGCATGTCGACCCAAGTTGCCGATAAAATTGGTCTTTCTAAAGGTATGATTACTTGGCAGCGTTTCCAAACTTTGTGCTCCAGTCAAAACTTCAAATATTGGAAAACTATTGTAAAACAAGGTTTCTTTCTGAATTAATTATATGTATTATTAAGTAAATGCCAGATCAGGTTTCCCCAAGTAAGAGGTGACTTTCTACCTCTCTAGCGTTCTTTCCCTGAATAATTTGAACTAGGGATGTGGAGGGCGGGTGTAGGTGTCTGTATATATATATATATATATATATCCAGTAATCATTGGGGAGAAATCCTAACTAACGCGCCTCTCGCACTACTCACAACCCTTAACCCACTGTTAGAATTCCTAGACTCGGTATTTCCTGTCATCAGAGCGTAACTACGCTCTGATACCACTTTTTAGTGTGATACCCATGGTAGGGGTCACCTCCCACATCGATCGAGAGAGAGCACGAACCACGCCTTATAGGTGTGGGGATACTCTTCCCTTGTGTGAGGCCTTTTGGGGATGGTACCCCGAGAACAAAACTGTGCAGGCTGCGGCCCAAAGCGGACAATATCACACATGTGGGTTAAGACTGGGCTGTTACAGTTGGTATCAGAGCCAGGCCCAGGTCGGTGTGCCAGCGGGGATGCTAGGCTCCCAAGGGGGGTAGAGTGTGATACCCACGGTAGGGGTCACCTCCCACATCGATCGGGAGAGAGCATGAACCACGCCTTATAGGTGTGGGGATACTCTTCCCTTGTGTGAGGCCTTTTGGGGATGGTACCCCGAGAACAAAACCGTGCGGGCTGCGGCCCAAAGCGGACAATATCACACATGTGGGTTAAGACTGGGCTGTTACACTGTGAGACTGGTGAAGTTCCTCTGGTCTAACCAGGACGTCGAGGAGGCCACTTGGGAGCTGGAAGATAAGATGAAGGCGAAGTACCCGTCATTGTTTACTTCTTAGTATTTATATGTATAGGGTACGGGGCGTACCCCTATTTTAAGGGGGGTAGAGTTCGGTTATGTGTGTACGACATGTATTTAAATACATTGTCTATGTAATGTTGTTATGTTGCTACCTTGTTATGTTACAGACTGTTGTGTCTGAATGATGTTATGTTGTTTTGACTTGTATCCGATGCTATGTAAGTATGTTGTTAATGTTGTTATGGAAGTATTGTTGTATAAGTGTTCCCCGTGTTTTTATTATTTAGGATATGTGGGAAGTATGAACTTTGGGGACAAAGTTCTTTTAAGGGGGGTAGATTGAAATACCCCAAACATTAGTATGTTGTTTAAACATTAAGATATGGTATATTAAGACTAAAAAGAGTCTTAGAAATATTAGTAAACAACTTTAACGATAGAAAACACAAATAAATACCTTAAGTCAATAAGGGCTAAAATGTGCTCTAAGCTTGGGATAAGCTTGGTTAAGACCTACTGAGCTTACCAAGACCTTATTTATATATTTATGAACATATTAAACCAATTACCAAAGAAAACCAAGCTTCAAAACAAGTTAAAACACAAAATGTGCTTTAAGGAGTCGTAAAGCACATTTTTCAAAAATTGTCTTGTAAATGGGTTTTGAGTGGCTAAATGTCCATTATTACTCTTTAATTAACATGTGTACTACTTAGTATCACATTAGGAAGTCTAAATCAATGGGAAATTAAAAACTTCACAATTATGTGCCTTGTTTTGTAAATAGTAACTATTTTAAGCTAGTTTATAACATAAGTCAATATAAGAAATTTAATTGGTCAACAATGACCAAAACACCCCTAGATAACTAATGGGGGCCGGTTTTTGTGAGGTGAGTCACCACCTTGCTAATTAACAAGTAAATAACAAATGATAAAGCAAGTTACTATTTGCTTTTAACTTACAAATATCTAAAACTAGCTAAGTCTTCTTCATTCTCTCATTTCCCTTGTTCCCACCGTCTTCTACTTCCTTCTTGCTCTCTTCTATGGTTGCTACAGCACACCACCATCCACCATCTTCAATCTCTTATATCTCCTAGCTCCCTTTGCCAAATCAAAAACCAAGACCACCATTCTCTTTGTCTTGCCAAGCTCTTCAACTTCATCCTTTCAAAACTCCAAGAGCTCCATTTCGGTGCCAAGAGGAATCTCCAAGGGAGGAGCTTGAGCTCATCTTTTTACATTTTATTGTTCTTGTAACACCCCATCTCAATCCAAATGTGGTTTCGCAACTTAACAACATATATATAAATGTCACAGCGGAATTCAATACACTCCAGGACCTCGCCACGGTCTGATTGACAGAATATACCGAACATTAGTACATACCAACCTTAACCAAATACATATCCTTCTTACAATCCCCTCACATCCTATACATCTTACTAACTCAAATTTCCATACGAGTGTACATGCACAACTCGTAGGCCACACTTAACCCGTAACGCTTGTACCCCTTCTTACTCTTGCGACGGCCGCCTCCTGACGTTCACCTGTGTAGTAAAAACAGCCCCCAAAGGGGGTTAGCACGAATGCTGGTACGATCCTCTCATGGCCCCCAAGCTAACGTGGCTACGACGACTAATTGTCGATAGCATGGAGGTTGATTAGATGCACAACATAATAGAAGGTGCAATAAACAACAAACCAATTATGAACAATCAAAGTTCAAACACCATGAATGACTTAAATGCGTTCCCTTAATTAGAGGGTTAATTATTTAACACCTTAGGTTATGTTTCCTCTTAACCTTAGTCCATCCTTATCTTACCTCAATCTTAGTCTCATCTTAGTCTTAGAAACAATCATCCTTTAAAAGGAATGGATGTAGCTTATCTCAGTCTTATAATACAAACCATCCTTTAAATAGGAATGGTTGCAATTTATCTCAACCCTTATCTCATATATGTCAACCGTTCTCTCATTGGGAACTGGTTAACCCTTAGTTCGTTGTTTATTTTCGTAGGGCTTGGTTAACCCTAGCCAGCAGTAGGACACTTACAGGCAATAAACAACATTCTTAAATTGTTGGGGATGTAGGCTAGATCCCCCCACACCATCTTAGTATGCTTCCTTCCTAGAACAAGTAGTTCGAGGAGGCTGAGTGTATATGTCGACTCTAGGAGACGAGCTCGAAGACAAGTCGTATTTGGAAGTCGGTATCTGATAAGGATACCGACCTCCCCCAATAAACATGTGCCGGTACCATTCCGGATTCCTCACTCCCCCCCCCAAGTTCCAGTCAGTAGAAGTCTTAAGACAATGTTTGTTGGTTAACCTCTTTCGGTTTCTAACAAACTAATATTAGGGAGTGTTCCTTAGTCTCACACAATTCCTTAATAAACGTTAGTTAGTAGGTTCTCACGGTAAGTTGTGTTAGTTTTCAAACATCACACAACAATACAATAACATAATGTTCCGGTTGCATGCTTTATCTTGTTTAGTGAGCACACAAAAACAAATAGCACACAAGCCGAGGGACACCTCGTTAGCAAGCAGGTCACAAGAAGAACTGTACCGTTCACCGTTGGTCGTTCGGTTGCTTACTCTCCTCTGGAGTCCAAATTTTCAAACCCTAAAACATCCATTCAATTTTAGGTTGTTAATTACTTTTCCAATAAAGCTAACTTACTTAACTCACTTGGTCACTAATGATCCCCATCTAACACCACTTAAGTTCTTATAAACTTAATCTTAAGTGAATCACTTCTCCTAATACCTTATACTTATTCACCCACTTAATTATCATTGTTACTCACCAAACATGTCTTAAACAACCTTATATTATCATTACATATCAATCCCCATTTAGCACCTCTTAAATTTCTATAAACTTAATCTTGAACACTTAAAATCATTTACTTACCCTAATCTCTTAAGTCATTATATGCTTATCTTTCTAATCATCATCACTCCCTAATGTTTGATCACTAAGTCATTGTAATTTAAACTTAATCATATAAGTTAATCACTTCTCATTACACCTCATACTTGTTTACACCTCTTAAGGCCTTTACATGTCACCAAACAAGGCCTAAACATCATCTAAAACCATTACCATTCAATCCCCCATCATTAGAAGCCAAAACAAATTTTTTCTTTTTCTCTGCACTGGACCGCCCCAGGTCCCCCAGAGGGGCGGTCCCCAGGGGCGGTCCCAACCAGAAGCTAATTTCCTGCACAATTTGCCTGGACCTCCCCACAGGGGCGGTCCCTAGGGGCGGTCCACAGCAGAACCTATTTTCCAAAGTGCTTTTCTCCTCATTTTGAACTCCAAATTCACCCCAATCTTTTCCCACTCATTCCACAATCTTTCCACATGTTTCCTACATGTTTAAACACCTTAAAACATGCACTAAACCTTCCTCAAAAATCACCAAACTTGACACTCAATTTCTTACAAAATTCTTACACTTAACACTTGATCCCTTACACTTCCCTCTTGTGACTTTGCCTAAGACCTCAACTAATCATTATGTTTCTTCACAACCATCTTAACTACTCCTCAAGCATCATTTTGCACACCCATTTGCTTTACTCAAACTTCTCAAAGCCATATATAATCTAGCACATGCTTACATCCTTATAAGTCATTATACCTTATTTTTCCTTCAAACATTGTACAAGTTTCCTAGCTTCCTTAACCATGGTTTTGGTGCATAAAACTCACCATTATAACCCCTAGTCCATCTTATACATTCCTAGGTCTTCCTAGTACTTAAGAACTCCATGGTTTATCCATTTTCACCAAAACAACCCTTAGTGTAACACCCCTATTTAGCGTATTTAAAGCGGAAATAAAAATACGAAGGGCGTACAGACCATCGGGTTCCAAACACCCGGCACCAACCCTCACCAATTACAACTTATAACTTACAAAAGCTACGGTCTGAACTCGAGAAAACTTAACACAAACATAATAGAAATTAAACATATCAACTCTCCACAAAACCTAGTCCCATCCCAAACGCTCATTCTCTTCGTGGCCACCTGTAAATCAACTCGTACCTGCAAGATGAAACCAAGCAGCCCACCCCAAAAGGGGCGGGTCAGTTCCCTGGAATGGAACTGGTACAATTCTCCAAAAGCAAACTTATAAAACATAACTCTTCAAAATAAATAGTAACATGAAAACAAACTCTTAAAAGTAAAACAGAGATAAAGCACTTCAAAACAATCAAGTTAAAGAGAAAAGAAAACAAGACAAAGATAGAGATAGAGAACTTCCAAAACAAGTCATCCACTTAAGTAGTCACACCACATAGTTAGTAAGCATCCATTGTTGATGTTAGAACCAATTCCCATTAGGAGTAGAAAAACCCAGATAGCCACAAAGGACTAGGAATGAATGAGAGAAAACCAAAACCAGCAACTCAAGAATGGAATGAAACCAACTGGGAGAGATGGCCCCCACCGCCAAGAACGTCCATTAAGGACAGGGGATATACAGCCCCTTACTGTTAACTACGTCCTCTCAGGACAAGGGATATACAGCCCTTTACTGTTTACCACGTCCACTAAGGACGGGGATATACAGCCCCTTACTGTTCATCACGTCCACTAAGGACAGGGGATATACAGCCCCTTACTGTTAAATATCAATGCCCCTATGGGCGAGGGATATACAGCCCCCTACTGTTCACATTAAAGACGCGCGCGAAAGAAAGATTCCCAAGATTGACCTTTTCCAATAATCCCGCTAGATCACCAACTACCCAGAGCAATACCAAAACACTCAGTCCTACAGAGTGCAGAAGCGTAAACCCTAAGCAGCCAATGCCTAACGGGCAACCAAGTAGAAGAAACCAATACCCAAGTGAGTTCCACATCCAAGGCTCAGTTAGTCACACAAGCTGAGTTAGTCACACAACCATTTTTTTTTCTTAGAAAATCCTCTTAAAGTCAGTTAGCGTTTTCCAAAACATTCCACAAGTCAACCATTAAAAATATCGGAGTACGAGAAATCGCACAACACATTCCATAAAGTCCAAAACACATCAAGCTGAGTACGAGAAATCGTACCTGGTCAATGTTGTAGCAGTTCTAGTATACTCGTGCAAACATTCAACAATTCTCGGAATTGCCCGAATCGAAGCGATTCGAAATCGTTTTTCTGGAAAAACTCGAACTTCCGACCAGTTCGGGAAGCACACTTCGAGGATCTCTCTGTTTCCGGTATGATTTTATGTGCTGAAAAATCCGGAACTTTGAGCGACTATAACTTCCAAACGGTTATGATTCAGGCTTGGGAATAAACATGAAAGTTGTAGACGGATTAGAGATCTACACAACGAGCTAAAGAAATCAAAATTTGGTTGAGAAACGAAGGACTTATGGCCAGACGAATTTACCTGAATTCGAAAGGAATTGGGAATCTGGGTTGCGACTGTGAAAGGTGCCGACTTGAGAACGATTTTCCCGTTGATGTAGAAGGATTTAGGGCTTGTATGAGTTACGGTTGTAAAGAGGGAATTAAGGAGAAGAGAGTGGCGAAGACGGCATGGAAAAATATTGAGTAATGAAGACGATATAGCCGTCACAAGTTAGGTCAAGATCGGTTGTTTGCTGGCGAAAAACAAGGAGTAAAATCAGCTAAGTGTTGGGACGCACGAGAGGCTGACACGTGGCACTTTATGAAATTTTGGCTCTAAACTTCAAACTAGCATAACTTTGGCTAGGATGATCCGTTTTTGACGTTCTTTTTATCGATCTTCATGGTTTTTCATAACCTATTTTTTGGTATAGGTTTCATGGCCTGGTTTGACCATTCTCAAAAAGTCAACTCTAGCAAGGCTTAATAAGCTTTAAGGTTTCTAGAATTTTATATTGACTTTTATGTTTCAAAACAATGTTCCAACACTTCCTAAAATCTTTATAATATATTTGGAGTGTTTAGAAATTTCCCCAAGATTTATTGACTTATAAATCTTACTATTAAATTCATAATACTATACAATAATATATAATAATTAGGAGAAAATCCCTAAATAAATTTCACAACCCCTTATATTAATTTAATATTCATCATTCCATATAATAATTTAATATTCATAATTCCATATAATAATTTAATACTCATAATTCCATATAATAATTTAATACTTAATAGTATTATTAAAGGTTTAATAAAAGAAATCCCCTAAATTAATTTAAATTAATTTAGGGGTATTTCAGCATATCCCCCTTAAAAGAAACTTCGCCTCGAAGTTTAAAAATCAACTAATAAGCACTCACACCGCTTCGGGTGTGCTGAGACAATAAAAATTCCAATGAAGTTCCATACCAAACCAATCCTTTATTTCCATCCATTTCCATAACAACATTCCACTCAAGATTACTCAAAATCAAACTGAATCAGGATATACCAAGATATAGCATGATGAAAATCAAAAGTCACATACTGAGTCACAATGCAAAAGCCAAGCACATACAAACACCTCTCATTCTGCTAATATTGTTCTCCCTTTGCTAACAATGCAACGAGGCATAATCCGGATGAGATAACGAAGGAGGAGTATTTAAAGCGGAAATAAAAATACGAAGGGCGTACTGACCATCGGGTTCCAAACACCCGGCACCAACCCTCACCAATTACAACTTATAAGTTACAAAAGCTACGGTCTGAACTCGAGAAAACTTAACACAAACATAATAGAAATTAAACATATCAACTCTCCACAAAACCTAGTCCCATCCCAAACGCTCATTCTCTTCGTGGCCACCTGTAAATCAACTCGTACCTGCAAGATGAAACCAAGCAGCCCACCCCAAAAGGGGCGGGTCAGTTCCCTGGAATGGAACTGGTACAATTCTCCAAAGCAAACTTATAAAACACAACTCTTCAAAATAATAGTAACATGAAAACAAACTCTTAAAAGTAAAACAGAGATAAAGCACTTCAAAACAATCAAGTTAAAGAGAAAAGAAAACAAGACAAAGATAGAGATAGAGAACTTCCAAAACAAGTCATCCACTTAAGTAGTCACACCACATAGTTAGTAAGCATCCATTGTTGATGTTAGAACCAATTCCCATTAGGAGTAGAAAAACCCAGATAGCCACAAAGGACTAGGAATGAATGAGAGAAAACCAAAACCAGCAACTCAAGAATGGAATGAAACCAACTGGGAGAGATGGCCCCTACCGCCAAGAACGTCCATTAAGGACAGGGGATATACAGCCCCTTACTGTTAACTACGTCCTCTCAGGACAAGGGATATACAGCCCTTTACTATTTACCACGTCCACTAAGGACAGGGGATATACAGCCCCTTACTGTTCATCACGTCCACTAAGGACAGGGGATATACAGCCCCTTACTGTTAAATATCAATGCCCCTATGGCGAGGGATATACAGCCCCCTACTTCACATTAAAGACGCGCGCACGTCGAAAGAAAGATTCCCAAGATTGACCTTTTCCAATAATCCCGCTAGATCACCAACTACCCAGAGCAATACCAAAACACTCAGTCCTACAGAGTGCAGAAGCGTAAACCCTAAGCAGCCAATGCCTAACGGGCAACCAAGTAGAAGAAACCAATACCCAAGTGAGTTCCACATCCAAGGCTCAGTTAGTCACACAAGCTGAGTTAGTCACACAACCATTTTTTTTCCTTAGAAAATCCTCTTAAAGTCAGTTAGCGTTTTCCAAAACATTCCACAAGTCAACCATTAAAAATATCGGAGTACGAGAAATCGCACAACACATTCCATAAAGTCCAAAACACATCAAGCTGAGTACGAGAAATCGTACCTGGTCAATGTTGTAGCAGTTCTAGTATACTCGTGCAAACATTCAACAATTCTCGGAATTGCCCGAATCGAAGCGATTCGAAATCGTTTTTCTGGAAAAACTTGAACTTCCGACCAGTTCGGGAAGCACACTTCGAGGATCTCTCTGTTTCCGGTATGATTTTATGTGCTGAAAAATCCGGAACTTTGAGCGACTATAACTTCCAAACGGTTATGATTCAGGCTTGGGAATAAAAATGAAAGTTGTAGACGGATTAGAGATCTACACAACGAGCTAAAGAAATCAAAATTTGGTTGAGAAACGAAGGACTTATGGCCAGACGAATTTACCTGAATTAGAAAGGAATTGGGAATTTGGGTTGCGACTGTGAAAGGTGCCGACTTGAGAACGATTTTCCCGTTGATGTGAAGGATTTAGGGCTTGTATGAGTTACGGTTGTAAAGAGGGAATTAAGGAGAAGAGAGTGGCGAAGACGGCATGGAAAAATATTGAGTAATGAAGAAGATATAGCCGTCACAAGTTAGGTCAAGATCGGTTGTTTGCTGGCGAAAAACAAGGAGGTAAAATCAGCTAAGTGTTGGGACGCACGAGAGGCTGACACGTGGCACTTTATGAAATTTTGGCTCTAAACTTCAAACTAGCATAACTTTGGCTAGGATGATCCGTTTTTGACGTTCTTTTTATCGATCTTCATGGTTTTTTCATAACCTATTTTTTGGTATAGGTTTCATGGCCTGGTTTGACCATTCTCAAAAAGTCAACTCTAGCAAGGCTTAATAAGCTTTAAGGTTTCTAGAATTTTATATTGACTTTTATGTTTCAAAACAATGTTCCAACACTTCCTAAAATCTTTATAATATATTTGGAGTGTTTAGAAATTTCCCCAAGATTTATTGACTTATAAATCTTACTATTAAATTCATAATACTATACAATAATATATAATAATTAGGAGAAAATCCCTAAATAAATTTCACAACCCCTTATATTAATTTAATATTCATCATTCCATATAATAATTTAATATTCATAATTCCATATAATAATTTATCATAATTCCATATAATAATTTAATACTTAATAGTATTATTAAAGGTTTAATAAAAGAAATCCCCTAAATTAATTTAAATTAATTTAGGGGTATTTCAGCATATCCCCCTTAAAAGAAACTTCGCCTCGAAGTTTAAAAATCAACTAATAAGCACTCACACCGCTTCGGGTGTGCTGAGACAATAAAATTCCAATGAAGTTCCATACCAAACCAATCCTTTATTTCCATCCATTTCCATAACAACATTCCACTCAAGATTACTCAAAATCAAACTGAATCAGGATATACCAAGATATAGCATGATGAAAATCAAAAGTCACATACTGAGTCACAATGCAAAAGCCAAGCACATACAAACACCTCTCATTCTGCTAATATTGTTCTCCCTTTGCTAACAATGCAACGAGGCATAATCCGGATGAGATAACGAAGGAGGAGTATGCCAGCATATCCCCCTTAAAAGAGCTAAGGTACGCCCTCGTACCGCTACTAATGGCACATTCAAAGAATTCAACACCTTATTAACCAGCTTTGTTGAATTTTACTGCACCGTTGATTATATCTATGATCGTTATATATATCTGTATCTCTTGATTGTTATGTATTTGTATTTCCTTGGTGGTTATAAAATTTTATCTTATGATTATTATCCATTCATTTAATGACTGATACGAATTATATGTCCATATATGATCATTTATCATATCAATTATATTACTAAGCTATACCTCGGGTGTAACGTACTTGAGTAGTTTAACATATATTCCCGATCATTTAATAATCCTCAATAATCTTCCAAAATTATCTTCAAAGGTTTATTGGCCAACCATATGTTAAAACTCTATAAGATAAATATTTTCTGTGACTTTTCAAGTTTCAATTGTTTCTATGTTTACTTTATAAAATTTACTTATTATATATTTACATAATTTCACCCAAGGGAGAATCTAAGAAGTTCTTATCAATTATAATGTAGCTCCAAAATCTGATTTCTTTATCTTAAAATTTATTTTTCAAGATAGGGACTCTATATAAAATTTTAAGTCAAATGAACTAGTCTAATGAAAACTCACTCACTCTTGGTGATTATTTTTCTTAGGGTTTGTTCTATGTAAGTGTTCTTCTGATTATTAAATCTTAGTACTCTCTTAGACAATGGTGGCTTTTAGTAAATATCACTCTTAGTGTGTCTTTTAAAATTTTATACTTGTATAATGTTAAACTTCCAAGTAAACATGAGAATTTTCAATCTTTAAGTAACTCTCAAAATTTTTTTTTTAAGATGCTCAATACTCAAGTATTTAAGGATCAATGATACTTAGTTTAGTATTACTCTTCTCTTCACTCAATCTTTAAGTAACTTCTTTTATTGATTTTTTTTTTTTTTTTAGATCCAACCAGGGGTAGATGTTGTATCTTGGAGTACCCAAACTTAATCCCCTTCCTCCATATATAGGTATTTTTCACCAAAGATTTAACTCAATAAACCCTTTACATTTATGAGTTTTAATACCGGATCTTAAGATACAATATTGATTTGTTCATTGTGGTTAGCAATGAAATATGCCTAGCTCAAGATTTCATGATGGTAACGTCTTACCACCACTTCCCCTCAAGTTCAACACAATCCATCACCTGCGTGGAAGATTATATACGGTTAGATGACAAGGCTTGTCTAGCCCCTAAACTTCTAGAAGTGGGTGTGCACCCCCACTACTTTCAGCCTAGGAGTTCGTCGCACCAGGCACTTCCCGTAGGGTGTTAGGTTTATGTGTGTTCTTTCTAAAGTTAACATAGAGTTTTAATGTGTTTTTACAAGTTCAGATGCTGATCTTTTCTAATACGCTACTAGTTCTTGTTAGCTTATAATTTTCTAGACTTAAGATTTATCCAAACATTACCTTTAGGCAACAATTTGTACCAAGTAATTCTTGAGATTTATTTTCAAACTTTAAAGGAGTTGAAGTACTTTCACATAATATCAATACTAATTTAATTATGTAAAGTTCTATTTGTATACTGTTTTCAACCAAAAGTATTCTTTACAATTCCAGGAATTTGTGTACTAGCTTTTAAAGGATTGCATTTTTTTAGCAATGTATTCTCCATGAGCATGCTTTTGAAAAATAGCTTAATATTTGGTTTATCTCAACCAAAATCTTATCGTACTTAATATAGGATGTTCCAAACTTATATATATATGTATATATATATTTTCTGTAGTTTATTGTTGGGACGGTATAACAACACATCGCACTCAACAGACATTCACAAAAGAAAAGTGTGTAAAGGAATCGTTCACAATTCCAAAAAGGGTTAGGAGTCGTGCCTTACTGGAGTCCTCACTTCCCAATTCTACCCCAGTTCCCCAGTTTTAAGTGCACCTATAATCTAAGTATTTCACTCGGCTTGTTTTCTCGGGTTCAGAGCGTAACTACGCTCTGATACCACTTTCTGTAACACCCCTATTTAGCGTATTTAAAGCGGAAATAAAAATACGAAGGGCGTACAGACCATCGGGTTCCAAACACCCGGCACCAACCCTCACCAATTACAACTTATAACTTACAAAAGCTACGGTCTGAACTCGAGAAAACTTAACACAAACATAATAGAAATTAAACATATCAACTCTCCACAAAACCTAGTCCCATCCCAAACGCTCATTCTCTTCGTGGCCACCTGTAAATCAACTCGTACCTGCAAGATGAAACCAAGCAGCCCACCCCAAAAGGGGCGGGTCAGTTCCCTGGAATGGAACTGGTACAATTCTCCAAAAGCAAACTTATAAAACATAACTCTTCAAAATAAATAGTAACATGAAAACAAACTCTTAAAAGTAAAACAGAGATAAAGCACTTCAAAACAATCAAGTTAAAGAGAAAAGAAAACAAGACAAAGATAGAGATAGAGAACTTCCAAAACAAGTCATCCACTTAAGTAGTCACACCACATAGTTAGTAAGCATCCATTGTTGATGTTAGAACCAATTCCCATTAGGAGTAGAAAACCCAGATAGCCACAAAGGACTAGGAATGAATGAGAGAAAACCAAAACCAGCAACTCAAGAATGGAATGAAACCAACTGGGAGAGATGGCCCCCACCGCCAAGAACGTCCATTAAGGACAGGGGATATACAGCCCCTTACTGTTAACTACGTCCTCTCAGGACAAGGGATATACAGCCCTTTACTGTTTACCACGTCCACTAAGGACAGGGGATATACAGCCCCTTACTGTTCATCACGTCCACTAAGGACAGGGGATATACAGCCCCTTACTGTTAATATCAATGCCCCTATGGGCGAGGGATATACAGCCCCCTACTGTTCACATTAAAGACGCGCGCACGTCGAAAGAAAGATTCCCAAGATTGACCTTTTCCAATAATCCCGCTAGATCACCAACTACCCAGAGCAATACCAAAACACTCAGTCCTACAGAGTGCAGAAGCGTAAACCCTAAGCAGCCAATGCCTAACGGGCAACCAAGTAGAAGAAACCAATACCCAAGTGAGTTCCACATCCAAGGCTCAGTTAGTCACACAAGCTGAGTTAGTCACACAACCATTTTTTTTCTTAGAAAATCCTCTTAAAGTCAGTTAGCGTTTTCCAAAACATTCCACAAGTCAACCATTAAAAATATCGGAGTACGAGAAATCGCACAACACATTCCATAAAGTCCAAAACACATCAAGCTGAGTACGAGAAATCGTACCTGGTCAATGTTGTAGCAGTTCTAGTATACTCGTGCAAACATTCAACAGTTCTCGGAATTGCCCGAATCGAAGCGATTCGAAATCGTTTTTCTGGAAAAACTCGAACTTCCGACCAGTTCGGGAAGCACACTTCGAGGATCTCTCTATTTCCGGTATGATTTTATGTGCTGAAAAATCCGGAACTTTGAGCGACTATAACTTCCAAACGGTTATGATTCAGGCTTGGGAATAAACATGAAAGTTGTAGACGGATTAGAGATCTACACAACGAGCTAAAGAAATCAAAATTTGGTTTAGAAACGAAGGACTTATGGCCAGACGAATTTACCTGAATTCGAAAGGAATTGGGAATCTGGGTTGCGACTGTGAAAGGTGCCGACTTGAGAACGATTTTCCCGTTGATGTAGAAGGATTTAGGGCTTGTATGAGTTACGGTTGTAAAGAGGGAATTAAGGAGAAGAGAGTGGCGAAGACGGCATGGAAAAATATTGAGTAATGAAGAAGATATAGCCGTCACAAGTTAGGTCAAGATCGGTTGTTTGCTGGCGAAAAACAAGGAGGTAAAATCAGCTAAGTGTTGGGACGCACGAGAGGCTGACACGTGGCACTTTATGAAATTTTGGCTCTAAACTTCAAACTAGCATAACTTTGGCTAGGATGATCCGTTTTTGACGTTCTTTTTATCGATCTTCATGGTTTTTCATAACCTATTTTTTGGTATAGGTTTCATGGCCTGGTTTGACCATTCTCAAAAAGTCAACTCTAGCAAGGCTTAATAAGCTTTAAGGTTTCTAGAATTTTATATTGACTTTTATGTTTCAAAACAATGTTCCAACACTTCCTAAAATCTTTATAATATATTTGGAGTGTTTAGAAATTTCCCCAAGATTTATTGACTTATAAATCTTACTATTAAATTCATAATACTATACAATAATATATAATAATTAGGAGAAAATCCCTAAATAAATTTCACAACCCTTATATAATTTAATATTCATCATTCCATATAATAATTTAATATTCATAATTCCATATAATAATTTAATACTCATAATTCCATATAATAATTTAATACTTAATAGTATTATTAAAGGTTTAATAAAAGAAATCCCCTAAATTAATTTAAATTAATTTAGGGGTATTTCACTTAGTGATCACTAGAACATCCTTAGTCATTAAATCTCCTTAGAACACCTTAAACACTTAGTTTTCTCTCCAAAATTTGACATGGCTTTCTTAGTATATTACTACACCCAACATTTAGTTTTTCACCCTTAATACAATCATGAACACTCAAATCCTTAGTACACAATCTTAGCACACAAATTACACCCTTCTAACCTCTAATTCTTCCTAAACAACTCTAGGTCGTTCTAATCCTCAAGAACACCGTTGTTAACTTATTTCCATTCAAATTTTGCCATAGCTCCTCTAGTATATTATCATGTCCATATGCATGGTTTTTCTCATTCAATCATCTCACAAACATCATACCTTTTTCTCATCATAATTCTCACCCAAATCAACTCATTCATATTAAACTCAATATAGTGCAATAATCTTAAATTGCATAGCACTAAGGCTCTTAAATGACATGGCTCTTAGGCCCTTAAATGACATGGCTCTTAGGCCCTTAAATGACATGGCTCTTAGGCCTTTAAATGACATAAATTTAAACACTGAATTTCCCACATGTAATAGCTTTCAGCCTGCAATTACACCCATCAATCTCATAGTAGTTATAATGCTCTTAAAATCCACCTTAAACTTATCTTACCAAATCATTCCCATTGGCTCCTTAGTCACAAGTTCAAAAGCTTGTTCAAATTCTTTTTCCTAGGTTATATAACCCATTACATAATGTAAGCTCTAAGCTACATTAGTACTTATCTAAATCTCATCCCTTAATACTTAAACCACCATTAGGTAAGCATTTTACCTTGTTTTTCCAAGCTTATCTTAACTTCCTCCTTAGACCTTCCTCTTGAATGAATCTCGGCCACCCACTAAATTTCCTTTTCCAATGTTCTAATCAATATTCAATGACTCACATGAGTGCTAAGCAATACACTAACCTTAAGGAATGAAAACCTAGGTTAAAAATGTGTTTTAAAGCTTAAAAGTGTGTGTTTACCTTTGAATTTTGGAATGGCTTTCATAATGAAGCAAGGCAAGACCTCCTCAAGTCTTTGGAGAATAGAATCAAGCTAGAACAAGAGTAAAACAAGCCATCTCAAGAGGCAAATTTTCGGCCATATATGAAAAATGGAGGAAAGTTGATTTTTCTTTCACTTTCCTTACCTTGAATGAATGAAGAACCAAATGAGCTCTTCAAACTCGATTTCCCCCTTCAATGGAGTTTTCTCTTGGCACCGAAATGGAGCTTTGAAGGATTTGAAAAGATAGAAAGCTAGAGCTTGAGCTAACTAAGAATAATATGTGTTTAGTTTTTGATTTGGAGCTAAAATGAGCAAGTTATGGACAAAGCAAGGTGAGGCAACAATGGAGGCTGCTCTTACGTGAATGGAGAAGAGAGGAGGTGAAGAAAACTGTGGGAAGAAGAGAAATGAAGACAAAGAAGAAGAAATGTAGGCTAATATAAGATATTTTGCTTTTAAAAGTAAATAGTAACTTCCTTTACTTTCCTCTCATTTTCCTTTAATTTCTTAGTCATATGGTGACTCCCCACATCAAAAACCGCCCCCTCTTATAATGGAGATATTTATGGTCTTGGTTGACCATCTTATTGACTTATGTTGACTTAAGCTTAATTTGGGCACTATTTGGCACTATTCACTAAGTAGTGCACATATTCGTGAAATTTTTGGTTTCCCATTGATTTAGGCTTCCTAATGTGATACTAATTAGTACGCATGTCGATTAAGGTGTAATCATGGGCATTTAGCCACTCAAAACTCATTTCTAAGACAATTTCTCAAAAAGGTGCTTTAAGGGGTCTTAAAGCACATTTTGTGTTTAAGCTTGTTTTTGAGCTTGGTTTTCTTTGGTAATTGATTTAAAATGTCCATTAGCATATTAATAAAGTATTATAATGGTATTTGGGTGCTAATCAAAGTCACTCCAAGCTTAGAGCACGTTTTTGCCCAAATTGCCCTTTAGGCATTTTCTTGTG
Organism: Limonium bicolor; assembly: GCA_023374045.1. Lineage (NCBI taxonomy): Eukaryota > Viridiplantae > Streptophyta > Magnoliopsida > Caryophyllales > Plumbaginaceae > Limonium > Limonium bicolor. The sequence goes on along the minus strand of CM041781.1, from coordinate 116,367,959 downwards.
TTTTCCATGGTTTAAATTGTCTACCAATCTCTGTAAGGCATATTTTAGCCTTACTACATCATATATTGATGTTTACTTAACATACTTAGGTTTGGGGTATTTCAATCTACCCCCCTTAAAAGAACTTTGTCCCCAAAGTTCCCATGCATCTTATCTTATTAGAATACATGTCTTAACTCATTCCATAGATCATATAGATCATACTTATGTATACTTAAACTCATTGAATCATTAGATCCGTCATACGCTTATACTTAAATATCACACAACATGCTTAAGCATGTATAACACTCAAAATTCCCTTTGTTCCTTTTGATGATTAAAACATTCACATAATTTCCAACGTATTCTCCCATGTCATCGGTCCGTAGACAATGGCTCGTTCGTCCTTGTCACCATGGGCCAGAATACAAAACAACTCTACTCTCCCCATGTCACCGGTCCGAAGACAAAGGCTCGTGCGCCCTCGACTTCATGGGCGAGACTCAGTAAAAAGGTAATCCTTTTTACGAGGTCATGTGAGGAATAATTCCTCTAATTAAAAATACAATCAACTCCAATTTCATTTTATCCTAATGCCTCTATCCTTAGCGTGATTTAATTGTGACCACTGGTAGGGAGTTTCAGGAATCATCCAACCCTGATGTGATCAGCATCAGTGTAGAACTATCATTCCACCCCAAGTTGTGTTCGGTTTCCCTTGATCCCTAGAAAATCAAGTTCCACCTCCCACGTCATTTTCAAACAACCAAATAATTCACTCATGTCCAATTTTCTATCTTTTTAGTTCTTCTAATCATAATCAATACATCTCCAAAGTGTGGACTCAGTCCATCAAACATTCCCGATTCATCTCTTTGTAATTACCTCAAGACTTAAATTCCTACTAAGTTCTATAACCGTCTCATACCAATTCTCACCATCTTATATCTCATAGCATTACTATCTTCTTCCTCATATTCATATCAAACAGTATCCCATAGTGTTATCTTATTCTTATCTCACACATAGTCTCATATCGACTCATACCTCATATATTCCTTATTTCTTAAGTCTCCTTAATCCTCTTCCTTAATTCTCTTAACTTGTACTCACACCGGAGTTAACAAGATAGGTACTTAATATGTACGGTATTCACATCTTTTGTGTGCAATAACCATGATTTATCTCAAAATGTTTATGTAAAACATATTCTCAAATTCTTTTGTGCTATGCACACCATAGTTTATGTAACATACACTAAGCGGTTTTCGCTCTACCCCCCTTAAAATGGATTACGCCCACGTAATCAACATTATATCATCCTTGAACATAAGTCCAAGATGTCTAATTCTTACCAAGCATTCTAGCTTCCATGTCATCTATCTCACTTATAATTGGATCAGAGGGTCATAACTATGTTAATGGCTTAGTCTCTGTATCGAGGATTCTTAACGGTACTTATACCATTTTCTTAACTTAGTTTGGTCTAATCTCAAAGGTAGTGGTCTGCTAGCTTCAGCTGCGTGACTCTGATAATCTTAGCACGGGTGGAACGCGAGCCTTTAATGACGATGCTTTAATCACTACTTTAACAGACACCTTGATTAATAGGAAGGCCGGAATTAATTAACGACGTTTATTGAATTAACCGTAATCAATAATCGAGCGGAGGTAGGCGCGCCTTTTTTAGGACGGACTTTAGATGACGGTTATTAGTGAAACCGTAATCTAAAGTCCCGTGTTGACGCGCGCTTTACGGTCAACGGACTTTAGATTACGGTTTTACTAATAACCGTCAGCTAAAGTCCGTCCTAAAAAAGGCGCGCCTACCTCCGACTGATAGTCAACGACGTCATTTTGACCTGACGCCAAATATTTCCCGTATTATTTGATTTTTTCGACTCCACGCGTAATCTAAATTACAGTTAACGACATCGTTTTACCAGTGTATTTTAGATTAAAAAAAAACTTTATATTAATGTGTTACCTACGTTTGATCGACTAAGACTCATGGCATAATGGCCGTGGGTACATGAGTCAACACCATCGATCTTGAGTTCGAAACCCAGCATATGCCAAATAATTTTTGCGCTATTTTTTTAATTTCGTTACACTTTAGATTATGGTTCTTTAGGAACCGTCATTTAAAGTATGACTTTAGATTACGGTTTTCATGTAAACCGTAATCTAAAGTCCTTTTAACTAGAACATTTGTCTATTTACTCTGCACACTTACAGTAACTCTTCTTCTCTTTCGCGCTATCTTCCTCACTGAAATCGCCTCCTATCTCCCGTCACCTTGCTAACGGCCATCGCCGCCGTCGCTCCCACCACCTTTGTCACTCTCATCGCCACCGGTCACCACCCATCTACCTCTGGTCTCACCGTCGACGTCTCTATCGCGTATTGGGTATGCGATCGATTGATTGTCGTTTTTTTCTAACTTTGTTCATATACATGCATTTCGATTGCAAGTTCTAACCTCGTTTGTATTGAATCCTGAGAGTGTAATGGAAAATGTTCTAACCTTGTTCATATATTTGTGCCCAGATTCACAGTTAATTGCAACCTAGTTCGTGGGCTGATTTCTTTTAATACCCCGGACCTAATAATGGTGATTTAATTACTCTAATAAAAATTTTAAGGGCCTAATTGTGCCAAGAGAGTATTGGTAAAAAGAATAAAACCAAAAGAAAAGAGAAAACGCTTGAAAAGCGAAAAACGCTAAAATGCGCGTTAAATGAGCATAAGAGATATATGATCTTGAGAGGGTCCGAGATGGATTCCTAAGGCTTAGTTAGGCCTAATTAGTATACGGGAATGATTCCCGAAGAAAACGGATCCAAATATTGGATTAAGACACTAACGGAGTTTTAAGCACGTTTTACGAGAAATCCCGGAAACATGACTTTAAGTGGTCAAACGGACCCGTAAAAATTATAGTTGATTAAATAACTATAAATAAGTATTAATGGAAGCTTAATAACCATTAAAATTAATTAAACGGCAAAATTCCGGAAAACGGACTCGGTAAATGAATAGTGTCGAAAGGGAGACGAAACGCGTTTAATTCGAAAAGATGAAAAACGACCGGGCTATTAATAATGTGGGCCGGTTTAATTAATAAGTGTACACCCATTAATAGCTTGCTAGCTATTAAGTAATAACAAGACAAATATATAAATAAAGCAATAGTATAAAGTAAAAGTAAAAAGTAAGTTACTTACCTTCTCACCTTTTCTTTCTTCATTCACGATTTGCTCCAGGCATTTCAACTTCTTCTTCTTCCTCTCTGTAACTCGCGACAACAACAGCCCCAAACCCTCTCCTTGTCTCACCTCTAACTTGCTCGTTCCTCCACCAAATCACATGAAATTTGTACCGTTGAACTCCTCTCGGTGAGAGCTTCGGTTTCCACCCAATTAAAACTCGATTCCTCCATCTTCATCTCCATTGACGTTGGAGCTTTTGAAGCGTGAAGAGCAGATTTCAATCCGTCTTCTCTTCCCTAGTGCCTTAAGGTATAAATAAGTAAGTATTTACATCATTTCAAGCTTATTCTACCATTTGTGAGACTTTTTCCCTCACGTTGGAAATTCCCCTCATTTCAGTCGGAACCGTGAGTTTTTGTGGGTGTTGGAAAACTTCTCCAATTGATTGCCAAGCCATCCATTTGGGTTCTCTAAGGTAAAATCTAGATTAAACTTTGAGAACTAGCTCTTAGAATATATACTAGGTTTTGTGGAGGAAAAGTGAATTGATTGTTGTATGTGTATGATGGGCGGTGGTTGTAGTTGGCAATCCATAGCCCTTGTGTGGTGTGGAAAACAAGAGGAGAAAGAGGGAGCAAGAGAAAGAGGAAGAAGAGAAGTGAAAACTGAAAGTAAAACAAGGTAAAGAGCTTACCTTGTATTGGTTTTATTCCTTGTGAAATTGGTGTTGGTGTTGAATAAATAACCTTGAGAGTAGTGTAGTCATGGTACTACATATTGTTAGTTGAAAGAGAATGTTTTAATGAGCTTTATGTGTGCAAATAAACCTTGAAGTTAGGTTAGTGTACATATGTGAGCAAATGGGATTTTGATGTGTTGTTTATGTTTAAACCAAACAGGAGGAGAAGAGTGTTTATGAGCTGATTTAAGTGTGGTGAATATGCTTAAGAAGTAGGCAAGTGCTGTCAAAATTTCCTAGGGATGTATGGACTTGAGTGTTTTATTCAAAGGAAGAAATTAGGTGTGTTTAAGAGGTTTAAGTGAGTGGTTAATGGTTTGGAAAACCAAACTTTGAAGGAGAGTGTGTTAGGAGTAAAAATAATGCCATGTGAGTGCTTGGAATGGCATCAGTAAGTGAGGTTTGAATGGTTTAAAGAAGAAACCAAATCTGTTACAATCTGATATAAAACAAGAGAAAAACTAGCTTGTAAGTGTAAGAGAATCTAAGTGAAATTGACTAGAATTGGTGAGTACACTTGGTGCTTAGTTTATGGTGATTTAGAAGTGTACTTAGGTGCTAAAACATGTGGATTTTAGTTGGTGAAGATAGGTTAATCAATGGGCTAAGAGAGAACCTGTAACAGAGGTAGAAACTGTCAAAATTGTGAAATCTGTAGCAGGGTCCGGGACTTAGGTCCAGGACCAAGTCCCGGACCACCCCTGAATTTACCCCCAAGACTTCTCTACTTGTTTGGTCCGGGACTTAACTCCATGCCCAAGTCCCAGACCATATATAGAATTTAGGCCGAGAGTGCAGGTTATGTTTGGTCCAGGACTTGGGATAGGGACAAGGTCCCGGACCAATGTTGAATTCCACCCGAGAGTTGCGATGAGTATTGGTCCGGGACTTAGGGTATGGACCAAGTCCCGGACCACCCCAGAAACCAACAGAGAGCATTTTTAAGGTTTGAAATGATGGGGGTTTAAATGTTAATGATGTTATAAGATGTTAAGGCCTTGTTTGGTGACATGTTAAGGCCCTAAGAAGTGTAAGAAAGTGTTAGAAGTGTTTGAGAAGTGAGAACTCAAATTAACAAGAGTAAAACCAAGATAACGGGATAACGGGGTAATACGGGAATAACATTTAATTATGTTCCGTATGAGCTTAGTATTAATAATAATGTTTGAAACGTTATCAGAGGATCGTGTGTGACCCGAGCAAGGTGAGATGACACAGTAAAAGTAAAAACCCCGGTGAAAGGTATGATTTTCTCATACTCCGCGTGCTAACCGAGTTACGTTGATTTGTGTGTTTGTGTGCCGGCTTAATCCAGATTAAAGCATGAAATTAATCCATTGTTTGATTATGTATGCCTTGTCGTATGTTGAATGAGCTAACATACTTGTATGCCCGTGTGGTCTAACATAGTGTATGGACCGACTCGTAGTGAGTAACGTTAAGCTAGAGACCCATAGATCGGGTCAATGCTTAAGATAACGAAAACGTGCAAACACACAAACTATCCGTTAAAGTATAACGATAACGCAAACGTTGAACTCCCTAGAAGTGAGGAGAAGTACGGGTTGAGTAAATACCCGATAAATGTTAGAAAACCACATTGAAACAATCCACGAAACAAATGAGAGTGGAAAGATAAGTGAACCTCCTCCTTCAAGAGGATTTAAGATAGTTCGAAGATGTGAACTAGTAAAGAAGGTAAAAGAGACCTAAGGGATTAGTAACTCCCTTGTGACATGGTCGACCTCCTATATGAGGATTTTACCCGATATAAGAAATTAACCGAAAGTATGAGTAAGTGAAATGCATGGGTAACTCTTAAAACCTAAGACTAACCGAACTTAAGTAATGTTCCCAAGGTCATTAGAAACATAGAGAGTGATGCTTCTTGACTAATATGCATAATGTTATTATAACTCCGAGAGAGGAGTGTATGGGAACGTAAGTAGTCCGAGAGTAGTCGGACCTAAATAATGAGATAGGAACTAAGAGAGAGTTCCGTGAGCTAGTTGAACCTTTCCACCATGCTAGACCCAGAGTAGGGTCGAAACCGGGGAAGTAAGACTATGCTAGAGAGCCACGAGTTTTGGCCTAAGTATGTATTAAGTGTAACAAGCGTGACGTAGGAGACCTGTAGCGTCTCGAGAATCTACAAGAGCTTGAGTATAAATAACCCAAGAGTATGGGTGAGATAATGAGTATAAATAACCCAAGAGTATGGGTGAGATAATGAGAATAAGTAACCCGAGAGTGTGGGTGAGTATAGTACGAGTAGCCCAAGAGAATGGGTGTGTATATGAATAAGTAACCCGAGAGAGCGGGTGAGGTATTGAATAAGTAAACAAGGCATAGTGAGGAATAACCCTCAAGGCCTAAGAGTAACCAGATACAACTAACAACCTTGTTATGTTAGTTAGGAATTGTGCTCCCTGATTGGATGTAGATTCCTTGAGCATTACATGTACTTATTGTATTGCTATGATGCATGTTGTTTGACTAAAATGAACTCCATGTATATCCGACTAAGTGGTCGGCGTACCCCGGTTAGCGTTCGGGGTATGCGAATTTCATATGCAGCGTTAAGCTGAGCCCCTAGGGGGGATGTTTTTATTTTACAGGTACACCGAAGATGTTACCGTTCGAGAGTAGGACGGGGTCGGTGGGTTACATGGGTAGTAGTTTTAATTACTTATGTATTGAAGGAGGTGTAAGACCGAATATGTTGTCGGCATCCATTTATTGTAGTCTCGGTATAGTAAGGAAATGATTTGAGTATTGAATTTGTGTTGTGTACTCGGTTGTTCCAGTTCATCAGACCGTTACGGTATGTAAGGAAGGCCTGGTTAGCCATATGGGTGGCTATTGGCGCTGTTTCACCCCTCGTTGTAATTAGAGTTCCGCTGTGTGAGTAAGAGTAATTGGTGACAATTTATGAGGTAATGACGAGCTTAACGGTTGGGGTGTTACAAAAATGGTATCAGAGCGAAGTATCGCTCTGATGACTGGAAATACCGAGCTTAGGAAATACCGAGTTAGGAAATAGAGACTTAGGGCTAAGGGTTAAGTGGTAGCGTGAGAGATGCGTTAGTTAGGAACTTCCAGTATGATCTGGATACCTACAATACCAGACCCGCCCTCCACAACCCCCATATTAAAAGCTTGGGGAAGAACGTCAGAGAGACGGGGAAACCCAATCTGGCACTTATTTAATATTTCGATATGAACTAGAGCCTGACATGCGGTAGATCCCGAGAACCGGAAATCCCGGAGGCGGATCCCGCTGGAAAGACAATAACAGCACTTAATGGCGGGAGATCGAGAAATCCTAATCCAAGGAGACTGGAATCTGTGGCAGCTTGGGGCGACTTGCTTAGCAGTTGCGAGAACCCAGCTGGCCGAGCAGCAGCAAGAAGGAGAGCACCAACCATGCAACAAGGCAGATTCATAAGAACTAACAAGAACCGGGACACATGTCTACGGACCGCCATAGTTAACTAATACCACCAACGGTATACGTATTGACTAAGAATCTAGTCAAAGGTAGATGCACCCACCCTGCCACACCCAAAGAGGGTGCAATACTTAACTGATATAGCTTAGACAGCTACAAGCATAATTACAGGATATACCCGAATAGGACTACAACAGTAGTTCCTAAACAACTTAACCCTCGGTAACCACAGTGAAGACGTGGGAACGAGCAACGAGGTAGATCATGGAACTAAATAATTAAGGAACTCCGAGAGTGGAGAAGCACCTAAATGAATGACAGTCCTGTCAAGAGGAATGAGAAGCATCTCTAAGGAGCAGTTATCCAATTAAAGGATCAAGGAAGAGCCGACAAGGCTACAAAATACAATGTGAACAATGCCGTGACCGGTATGAGTTAACCTAAAAACCGCCTGTACCGCGCACTTGCCACGGCAAGTGCAGTATTAACGGGACTTTTAAGAAGAGCTTCGACAAGCGACCAGTACTTAGCAAGTACCAAGACGGCAAGAGAAGCCAATATAGCACCACAAACCCTAAGAATTCTGAAACGAAACCTTGGAAAGGCCTAAAGGCCTGACCACTGTATAAAGAACATACCAGTCTGCAAGAAGTCAGACTTAGTAAGAAGCAACCGGCATTGAAATGCCGTGGAGATTTTATTTTCAACTCAAATTTTCTTTCAAACAGAGAATTTTCCAAAAACTCCTAAATTTTTAAAAACCAAACCAGAGAATCACGGTAAGTTATCATAGGACGATATAAGAGGAGTTGGCAACAGAATACTTCACTTAGGCGTGTGACCGACACTACGGTGTACTAAACGAGACATGGAACGACCGCACTCCCAAGGAGCTTGCGGGCCTGACAGACCAATTATGAGTTAGTCGGGTAAGTGGCAACGTATCAATAAGATACTCCATGTATGTATACAAGTAGAGTACGGAACACGGGAAGTAGCCCACTCCATACTACGGACGAAAGAGCCAATCCAAACCAAGACAGTTGGATATCTCGAAGGATCGAAGAACACAAAGAAGTTTACGAAGCTAAGGAGTCTAGAAACCAGTAAGGTAACGGACCTAAGGACATAGCGTGGAGAAGTGCTAGAAGCACAGAGTATTAGGTATAGACATTGGATATGCCTTAGGAAATACATAATGACTGGAGTGAATACTAGTGTAAACAATACGGCGAATGCCTAAATGAACTTATTGATGTACGATAAACGGGATAGAATTCCCACATTATACCTCACTGAAGAGAATAATGACCTGACCCAGAAGGTATTAGAAGGTACCAAGGATCTACCCAATAATGGGAGACATTACAACCCTAAACGGGATAGTCAAGGACATAGCCGCAAGGCGAAGTCACAACTGAACATAACCATAAGTACAAGCCAGATGTAATGGCATTACTCAGTAACACCCAGGAGCAATCCGAGAGGGGTGCCGGAGTCAACAATAGTTGAACGAAACATCGTGTTGAGAACACAAGTGTTTAAGCAAACACTCGGGTAGAACCCGAAGGGATCCCTCGTAACACGGGATACCCTAAATTGCCAGAGGGCATGAATTAATATTAAAATACAAAAGGGCCTTCCATGTCTGGAAGTGTGATGAGACAACCATATCAAAGAGCCCAGAAATACCTCCTAACCATTTAATGGCATACGGAGAAGAAGAAACCTATATAAACAGCCGCATGGAGCATGACTCGAGGCAAGGTGGCTTGTAAGCCGATAAAACCAACTACAATACGTAGATCCAAATGTTGTAAAACATATGCATAAAGGCATAAGAGTTATTGTGGAGCACGAACCACTACCTTAGAGTGGGGACACCACTTGTTATTGTGGAGCCTACGGAGCGGTAATTGCGTGAATCCTCCAGAGAAAGGCTACCACCTATGTATGTAATGTGAAACCATTAAAGCGGTGTAATTAAACCTGAGCATGTGTATATTGCCAAGGAGTATTTGAAATCAAATAGTCTGTAGAAAGGCTTGATAGCAATGGAAGGAAACCGAGAGAGTAATCGGATTAGTAGTAAACACTGTATGTGTGCAGTATGAATTGCAGAGTAAACAATGCGCAAGAAACGTAGAGAGGTTTAATAGAGTAACGTATTTCATTGAGCTAAGTGAATGGCAAGCCATAGTATAAATGGCGGGAGTACATGAGCGGAAGCTAAAGTAGTAGCGGATGCCATATAAGCGAATGTTGTAACGAGTAGAACATGGTACGCAGCAAGCGACCGTTGAAAGAGTATAACTAGTTAATGATATGAAGCTGATGAGAAAATGTGGTAAAGGAGACATAATCATTCCTATCTCATGAGAGATTTACCGTCAAGGGTTTACGCTTCTGCACTCTGTATGACTGAGTGTTTTGGTATTGCACTTGTGCGGTAATGATCGAGTGGGAGAGCCAGGAATCGAGAAATGTCAACGAAGCCTGTTGAGTGAGAATCTAGAGAAATAACCGTGCGACCATTGGCCAAAGATGCACGAAGAATGTGGGCTGTAACCCACAGGTCCCAGGACCGGTATATAATAAACGCATAGTGTACAAATGTAGAATTCTTGTACAGAAACGAATAAATAAACACGATTCAAAAGCCGTTATTAAACGAGGAAGCACTACATACTGAGTAGTAGCTTGGCCTCAACCGACAATAAGTCGGAAAAGGTAGTGAATAATCATGAAATTATACAGAGTTATACAAAAAAATAGATTTCCAGAGAACTGGAGAGAAAATCAATAACTCATCGAATTCGCATACGGTAAGAGATACCAAGCGACGATTGAAATACATTGAGAATACCAAAGGGCGAATTAAGCTCTGATTAACAGGTCACGCAGCAGAAGCTTGTGGACCGTAATTCAAAGTTAAGTATACATGGCAAACATGAGTAGATGGCTCATCATAAACGCCTTGAAGCCTTAGAGGCTAAAACCGAACCCGGTTGTGAGTTAATTAACCACATTGAAGTTAAAACACTTCATGATACTCGAATTAGTGAACCAATGTTCAGTGATAGCATATGGTTGGTTACGCGGGCGTAACCCCTTTTAAGGGGGGTAGGGCGAGAAACCGCTTAGAGTATGTTTTACGTATAGATGCGTAAACTACTATGTGCATAGCACAAAGAAAATTGTTTTGATGTTTGGAACTCATGTTACATAAACATGTGTACCCATTCATTGTGTAATTATGATTATTTTGCATGAGAGGTGTAAGTAACGAGTATATAATATTTATGAAAAGAGGAGTAGAGAGACTCCGGGGGAATGAGAATCCCTTTAGTATTGGTCTATTAAGATTAGACATGTGATATAACGAGTATGAATCGGTATGAAACCGATGTGTAACCTAGAAGGAGTGAGTTCCCTTGGTGATTGTATTTGTGAATGATTGATGGAGTGAGTTCCATCCCTTGGAGTTGCATGTTGTGTGTTTAAGTTGAGTAATAATTTGACTAATGAGGCCACAAGTATGGAATGCCTAGGCAAGGTAAGAGAAACAAATAGAGATTAATGGATGACTTAAGCTCCATGATAAAAAAAAATAATAAGTTAAAACGGATTGTTTTATGAATATGATAGAAAGGGGAAAAGATAGAAAACGAAAATGTTTGACTATCTGTTTGTTTGAAACTGACGTGGGAGGTGGAACTTGGTCTGCTAGCGATCAAGGGAAGCCGAACACAATTGGGGTGGGAAGATAGTTCAACACTGATGCTGATCACGTCAGGGTTGGATGATTCTTGAAGCTCCTTATAAGTGGTCACAAGTAATCACGTTAAGAAAAGATGCAGCTACCATAAATTTGATTTGGAGTTGTGTGATGTTTTAAAAACAATTTCCAAACAGAATTTAAAAGGAAATTTCTTCAAGTATGAAGATGGAAATGAAAACTGGTTTTTAAACCGCTATCACCCGCTGATGGCTGAGCCTTAAGTCTTGATGATCGGTAGAACGGTGGGCGTGTATTAGTTTTGAAACCATTGCACCGTACGTGCGGCGGTCCTAAGTGACCGGTTGGGGCGGTGTCAGTGTGTGATTTTTCCAAAGGCAGCAGGACGGGGAGAGTACCCTGAGATGTTCCTGTGTTGAGTGAGTCAACCAGAGTGCCTGAGGATATGTATATGTGTAACGTTTTGATCAGAACCGAAGGGACCGTGGGCCAGTGAGAGTAAGTGCCCATTTGTCATGAAACGGCCGTGAACCAGAAAGAGTAAGTGTTCAACGTGACCGGTACCTGAGGGATCAGTAGTATATTACTCAATATGGATTCGAGGACTGTAGTGCCTTCTTGTCTTCGGACCGATTCCATGGAGAGAGTAAAAAGAGTATTTTTGATTGCTATACATGCTGTGATATGTGTGTGGTATGTGTAGTATGAAATGAGACAGACTTGTGGAGTCTGTAAGGTATACATGCATTATAACCTTGGCATAGAACGCCATGAGACTAACTATATTAGATTCGCCAACTTTGAGGGCAAAGTTCCTTAAGGGGGGTAGATTTTAATACCCCGGACCTAATAATGGTGATTTAATTACTCTAATAAAAATTTTAAGGGCCTAATTGTGCCTAGAGAGTATTGGTAAAAAGAATAAAACCAAAAGAAAAGAGAAAACGCTTGAAAAGTGAAAAACGCTAAAATGCGCGTTAAATGAGCATAAGAGATATATGATCTCGAGAGGGTCCGAGATGGATTCCTAAGGCTTAGTTAGGCCTAATTAGTATACGGGAATGATTCCCGAAGAAAACGGATCCAAATATTAGATTAAGACGCTAACGGAGTTTTAAGCACGTTTTACGAGAAAACCCGGAAACGTGACTTTAAGTGGTCAAACGGACCCGTAAAAATTATAGTTGATTAAATAACTATAATAAGTATTAATGGAAGCTTAATAACCATTAAAATTAATTAAACAGCAAAATTCTGGAAAACGGACCCGGTAAATGAATAGTGTCGAAACCGGGAGACGAAACGCGTTTAATTCGAAAAGATGAAAAATGACCCGGGCTATTAATTAATGTGGGCCGGTTTTAATTAATAAGTGTACACCCATTAATAGCTTGCAAGCTATTAAGTAATAACAAGACAAATAAATAAATAAAGCAATTGTATAAAGTAAAAGTAAAAAGTAAGTTACTTACCTTCTCACCTTTTCTTTCTTCATTCACGATTTGCTCCAGGCATTTCAACTTCTTCTTCTTCCTCTCTGTAACTCGCGACAACAACAGCCCCAAACCCTCTCCTTGTCTCACCTCTAACTTGCTCGTTCCTCCATCACACGAAATTTGTACCGTTGAAGTCCTCTCGGTGAGAGCTTCGGTTTCCACCCAATTAAAACTTGATTCCTCCATCTTCATCTCCATTGACGTTGGAGCTTTTGAAGCGTGAAGAGCAGATTTCAATCCTTCTTCTCTTCCCTAGTGCCTTAAGGTATAAATAAGTAAGTATACATCATTGCAAGCTCATTCTTGCCATTTGTGAGATTTTTCCCTCACGTTGGAAATTCCCCTCATTTCAGTCGGAAACGTGAGTTTTTGTGGGTGTTGGAAAACTTCTCCAATTGATTGCCAAGCCATCCATTTGGGTTCTCTAAGGTAAAATCTAGATTAAACTTTGAGAACTAGCTCTTAGAATATATACTAGGTTTTGTGGAGGAAAAGTGAATTGATTGTTGTATGTGTGTGATGGGCGGTGGTTGTAGTTGGCAATCCATAGCCCTTGTGTGGTGTGGAAAACAAGAGGAGAAAGAGGGAGCAAGAGAAAGAGGAAGAAGAGGAGTGAAAACTGAAAGTAAAACAAGGTAAAGAGCTTACCTTGTATTGGTTTTATTCCTTGTGAAATTGGTGTTGGTGTTGAATAAATAACCTTGAGCTAGTGTAGTCATGGTACTACAATATTGTTAGTTGAAAGAGAATGTTTTAATGAGGTTTATGTGTGCAAATAAACCTTGAAGTTAGGTTAGTGTACATATGTGAGCAAATGGGATTTTGATGTGTTGTTTATGTTTAAACCAAACAGGAGGGAGAAGAGTGTTTATGAGCTGATTTAAGTGTGGTGAATATGCTTAAGAAGTAGGCAAGTGCTGTCAAAATTTCCTAGGGATGTATGGACTTGAGTGTTTTATTCAAAGGAAGAAATTAGGTGTGTTTAAGAGGTTAAGTGAGTGGTTAATGGTTTGGAAAACCAAACTTTGAAGGAGAGTGTGTTAGGAGTAAAAATAATGCCATGTGAGTGCTTGGAATGGCATCAGTAAGTGAGGTTTGAATGGTTTAAAGAAGAAACCAAATCTGTTACAATCTGATATAAAACAAGAGAAAAACTAGCTTGTAAGTGTAAGAGAATCTAAGTGAAATTGACTAGAATTGGTGAGTACACTTGGTGCTTAGTTTATGGTGATTTAGAAGTGTACTTAGGTGCTAAAACATGTGGATTTTAGTTGGTGAAGATAGGTTAATCAATGGGCTAAGAGAGAACCTGTAACAGAGGTAGAAACTGTCAAAATTGTGAAATCTGTAGCAGGGTCCGGGACTTAGGTCCAGGACCAAGTCCCGGACCACCCCTGAATTTACCCCCGAGACTTCTCTGCTTGTTTGGTCCGGGACTTAACTCCATGCCCAAGTCCCGGACCATATATAGAATTTAGGCCGAGAGTGCAGGTTGTGTTTGGTCCGGGACTTGGGATAGGGACAAGGTCCCGGACCAATGTTGAATTCCACCCGAGAGTTGCGATGAGTATTGGTCCGGGACTTAGGGTATGGACCAAGTCCCGGACCACCCCAGAATCAACAGAGAGTTTTTAAGGTTTGAAATGATGGGGGTTTAATGTTAATGATGTTATAGATGTTAGGCCTTGTTTGGTGACATGTAAGGCCCTAGAAGTGTAGAAAGTGTTAGAAGTGTTTGAGAAGTAGAACTCAAATTAACAAGAGTAAAACCAGATAACGGGATAACGGGGTAATACGGGAATAACATTTAATTATGTCCGTATGACCTTAGTATTAATAATAATGTTTGAAACGTTATCAGAGATCGTGTGTGACCCGAGCATGGTGAGATGACACGTAAAAGTAAAAACCCCGGTGAAAGGTATGATTTTCTCATACTCCGCGTGCTAACCGAGTTACGTTGATTTGTGTGTTTGTGTGCCGGCTTAATCAATTAAAGCATGAAAATAATCCTTGTTTTATTATGTATGCCTTGTCGTATGTTGAATGAGCTAACATACTTGTATGCCGGTGTGGTCTAACATAGTGTATGGACTGACTCGTAGTGAGTAACGTTTGCTAGAGACCCATAGATCGGGTCGATGCTTAAGATAACGAAAACGTGCAAACACACAAACTATCCGTTAAAGTATAACGATAACGCAAACGTTGAACTCCCTAGAATGAGGAGAAGTACGGGTTGAGTAAATACCCGATAATGTTAGAAAACCACATTGAAACAATCCACGAAACAAATGAGAGTGGAAAGATAAGTGAACCTCCCCTTCAAGAGGATTTAAGATAGTTCGAAGATGTGAACTAGTAAAAGGTAAGAGACCTAAGGGATTAGTAACTCCCTTGTGACATGGTCGACCTCCTATATGAGGATTTTACCCGATATAAGAAATTAACCGAAAGTATGAGTAAGTGAAATGCATGGGTAACTCTTAAAACCTAAGACTAACCGAACTTAAGTAATGTTCCCAAGGTCATTAGAAACATAGAGAGTGATGCTTCTTGACTAATATGCATAATGTTATTAACTCCGAGAGAGGAGTGTATGGGAACGTAAGTAGTCCGAGAGTAGTCGGACCTAAATAATGAGATAGGAACTAAGAGAGAGTTCCGTGAGCTAGTTGAACCTTTCCACCATGCTAGACCCAGAGTAGGGTCGAAACCGGGGAAGTAAGACTATGCTAGAGAGCCATGAGTTTGGCCTAAGTATGTATTAAGTGTAACAAGCGTGACGTAGGAGACCTGTAGCGTCTCGAGAATCTACAAGAGCTTGAGTATAATAACCCAAGAGTATGGGTGAGATAATATAAATAAACCCAAGAGTATGGGTGAGATAATGAGAATAAGTAACCAGAGTGTGGGTGAGTATAGTACGAGTAGCCCAAGAGAATGGGTGTGTATATGAATAAGTAACCCGAGAGAGCAGGTGAGGTATTGAATAAGTAAACAAGGCATAGTGAGGAATAACCCTCAAGGCCTAAGAGTAACCAGATACAAACTAACAACCTGTTATGTTAGTTAGGAATTGTGTAACCCTGATGAGTAGGATTACCTTGAGGCTTACCATGTACTTATTGTATTGCTATGATGCATGTTGTTTGACTAAAATGAACTCCATGTATATCCGACTAAGTGGTCGGCGTACCCCGGTTAGCGCTCGGGGTATGCAAATTTCATATGCAGCGTTAAGCTGAGCCCCTAGGGGCGTTTTTATTTTACAGGTACACCGAAGATGTTACCGTTCGAGAGTAGGACGGGGTCGGTGGGTACATGGGTAGTAGTTTTAATTACTTATGTATTGAAGGAGGTGTAAGACCGAATATGTTGTCGGCATCCATTTATTGTAGTCTCGGTATAGTAAGGAAATGATTTGAGTATTGAATTTGTGTTGTGTACTCGGTTGTTCCAGTTCATCAGACCGTTACGGTATGTAAGGAAGGCCTGGTTAGCCATATGGGTGGCTATTGGCGCTGTTTCACCCCTCGTTGTAATTAGAGTTCCGCTGCGTGAGTAAGAGTAATTGGTGACAATTTATGAGGTAATGAGCTTAACGGTTGGGTGTTACATTTCTACACTACTTGCCCACTTCGGTGCTTAGTAACGGTAACTTTGCAAACCAAACTGTAAACTGCTGTATTTATTTATTCTTAGCATTTAGTATTACAATTAATACATAATAGTGTAGTTTTAAAAATGCTACTACTTAAAACTGCCACAGAAAAGAAAGTAAGTTCATGTATATTACCGATTCCTGAAAATAGCTCATTTTCAACTGCTCAATCTGCTATACCAGATGCTCTCTGTTTGATTCACAAGCTGTGACAGGAATCAACAATGCTATTGTTATAACCACCGGAAAGAATAAGATGAGTTTTGGTATTTTAATGGTTCTAGAATGACTAGTTTCAGTCCTTCAATCTGAAGTACTGCAGAGAAGGTCATAAATAAACTTCATTTACAGTAGAAGAAGATAAGTTTATGTATGTTACCAGTTCTAGATGGTGCGTGCGAATTTGACTTTGATAAAACTGATTTGGAGACGTTAGAAATATAGGGGAGATGCTGTCGATTTTTTTCCGCGGTTTAGCTAGCATTTAACCTTGATTTTTGATGAATTCTAATGTTGTCGTTTTTCATTTATGCATAAGGACTACGACTTTATTTAGGCTTCCGACCTCAACCGTCTTAGCATTGGCTAATCGTCTACCAGAGGTAAGATTTATATATATACATATAATATTTGACAAACTACCAAACATAGTTATCCGCCCAAGATATACCTATTAGGGTATATCTTCAGCAGTCCCTGTCGGGACTGTCCACGATTGTTAAATCTCACACCTAGGGTGTGAATGTGCTTTTAATATGTACTTTATTGATTATTTCAGCAGTATCTCTTTATTGTTCTTCGAATGCATATATTATTGATTAATATCATAATATCGTGCATTTGAAGAACTGTAGGGAGATGCTGCCGAAATTTTCAATAAATTACATATTAAAAACACGTTCACCGGTGGGATTTAATACTCATGGATGGATTTGGGTTGATAAGATACAAAAGTGTAAAGACTCTGCCACGGGTGACGGTATGAAATGGCTGCCTTCATATAAATAGCTAGAAGGAGATGGAACGTTCGTGGATTTACAGCGGAAATTTGGACGACAAGTTTTTAGAAGGAGTTGATAAGTTATGCACGGTGTTGGCGAACAATCTGAAACCTACAGACAAGGGATACATATTTTGTCCAGTGTATCGACTGCCAAAACAATCTGAGATATCACGGCGTTGAAACAATTAAGGAACATCTGATCCGCCGCGGTTTTACAAAAGATTTCCAAGACATAATCCGATGGCATGGTCAGAGTGCGTTCAATGTTATTAAGCCTGACGAAGGGGATAATGGTCAGGCAAACACAGAAACAGAACTTGGAGATGATACAGTTGCTGGTGATCCAGAAGACATTACAGCGAACGTTGAGCCAGATTTCTGGGATGATGACATTGAGACTATGCTCGAAGATGTGGAACGACATTACTCTAACACGCCAGACAAGCATGAAAATTTGTTGGATTCATCCAAAACACCGTTGTACCCCGGGTGTGACCCTACAAAGTTAAGCAAGTTGAGTGTCGTCCTCAAGCTATTCAACTTGAAAGTGAAACATGGCTGGAGCGACGTAAGTTTCACTGACCTCCTGGAACTATTGAAATACGTTCTTCCGGTGGACAACGTTTTACCAACGACTACGTACTCAGCCAAAAACTGATGTGCCCAATGGGTATGGGGTACCAGAAAATTCATGTTTGTCCAAATGGTTGCATGCTGTTTTGGAAATCGGATGAATTTGCTGAAAGCTGTTCAGCATGTGGAGCGTCACGGTATAAGAAACAATAAACTCACATCAGTGGTAGTAAGAAAGGTTCACCAGCTAAGGTACTGTGGTACCTGCCCATCATTCCAAGGTTCAGACGTTTGTTCTCCATTGAGAAAGACGCAGAGAATCTTCGGTGGCATTCAGTTCACAGGAAAAAGGATGGCAGATTGAGACATCCCACTGATGCACCACAGTGGAGAAACATAGACGTAAAATTTCTTGAGTTTGGTAACGAACCGAGAAACCTAAGGCTAGGCTTGTGCACGGATGGGATGAACCCTTACGGTACTTTGAGTAGCATACACAGTACCTGGCCTGTGCTTTTGGTTATTTACAATCTACCGCCTTGGTTATGCATGAAACCAAGACACATCTTGTTGTCTTTGTTAATATCGGGTCCAAAGCAACCGGGCAACAAAATTGACGTATTCCTACAACCTTTGATAGAGGATCTACAACTCTTGTGGAATGAAGGGGCTACGGTTTACGACTCATTCAGTAAGAGGACTTCAATTTGCGTGCTATGTTGTACTGCACAATCAATGATTTCCCCACCTATGGTAATCTTTCAGGCTATTCAATCAAGGGGGCGTTGGCGTGTCCGATTTGTGGTGAAAACACTTGTAGCATTCGCTTGAAACATAGTGGCAAAACCGTGTATATGGGCCACCGAAAAATGCTTCCAAAAGGACATAAG
Source organism: Limonium bicolor (assembly GCA_023374045.1). Lineage (NCBI taxonomy): Eukaryota > Viridiplantae > Streptophyta > Magnoliopsida > Caryophyllales > Plumbaginaceae > Limonium > Limonium bicolor. Next base: position 116,349,210 of record CM041781.1, on the reverse strand, counting down.
TATCGAAAGATGGCGAAAGAGTTCGATGGGAAAACTGATCACAGCGTGGCGCACCAGCCTTTGACAGGTACAAAGATTTACAAAAAGTTGGATAATATTGTGAACAACTTCGGGCCGCCAACCAAAAGTGGTGAAAAAAGTGTCTGGAAAAAGAAATCAATATTTTGGGAACTACAGTACTGGCAGCATCTGGAGGTTAGACATTGTATCGATGGGATGCATGTCGAGAAGAACGTGGGTGAAAGTATCACTAGCACCCTTTTGAACATAAATGGAAAGACAAAGGATCATTTGAAAGGAAGAAAAGATTTAATTGAGTTGGGCATACGCACAGAGCTTGGCCCGCAAGAACGTGGAAAACGCACATTCTTAGCCTCCTGCCTGTCACACTCTGTCTAAAGAAGAGTAACATAGTCTAATCAGTACCCTTTACACATCAAGGTGCCATCAGTTTACTCCTCAAACTAAGAACCTATTGTCCCTGACAGATTTCAAATTAGTAGGAATTAAATCTCACGATTATCATGTCCTACTTCAAGAATTTTTTGCCAATTGCACTACGTGGGATCTTGCCGGATGCTGTCAGACACACATCACAAACGTCAGTGTCTTCCTCAAATCCATTTCGTCTAAGTTCTTGATGTGGACACTCTGTCTAAATTACAAAGGATCTTATTGTGACAATGTGCCAGCTGGAGATGTATTTTCCTCCATCGTTCTTTGACATAATGATACATCTCCTCGTGCATCTTGTAAGAGAGATTCTGATGTGTGGTCCTTTGTACCTTCGCTACATGTATCCGTTCGAAAGGTACATGGTGTCCCTGAAGAAGAAAATAAAGAACCGTCATCAACCCAGAGGGTAGTATTATAGAGGGGCACTATCACAGAGGAAGTTGTAGACTTCTGCACCATTACCTAGAAGGTGTCGATACCATTGGACTTCCACGTTCTAGACACGAGGGCAGATTGAAGGGTGTTGGCACGGTTGGAAGGAAACTGAAAAGAATTGACATAGACACTCTTAACAAAGCTCATTTAGTTGTGCTAAGTCATCTTAAGATGTTGACCATACTTTGATGACCACTTGTGTGTTTTAGAGAGCACAAATACAAAATCCAAACTGAGTGACATTAACTACAAAATGAGCAGAATAGGACCATTGTCCGATGGTTCAAAGACAGAGTGTTGTCCGATCAGTCCACGATGTGCCTGAACTGATTAAAGTAGTTGCATTTGGACACAATCTGGATGTAATTTCTTATGTGGGGTACGATGTCAACGGATTCAACCTTTTTCACAGAACGTCAGGATCAGAAGTCAACGAATCAAACAGTGGTGTAGAGCTTGAAGCTTATCAAAACTTATATGACATCAGTGTCGTGGGTCATAGTCCAGTCCTCAGTACAAATCATATTTCGGTGTTATACAAGACATCGGTATTGGACTACAACAGCTACGAAATGTGGTGTTTTTCCGTGTAACTGGGTTAACAACAATCATGGCTACCGTGAGGAGGATCATGTATGAAACTGGTTGATCTTTCTAAGCTACTCCCACGGTTTGCCATCCTTGTTGGGACGAAGGTTAAGAAGATATTTTATGTAACTGATCCCTGTAATCCTAGATGGTCTATTGTGCTTAAAGGGAAGAAGAGGAATAGTTGGTGTGGATGGTGTGTTGATAGGATGAGTATGATGCAAAGATGAACCTCCAACTGTTCCTATTTCATTTGAAGAGGCTGAGGTCACAGGTCATCGTGAGTATAACGATCAGACCATAACGAGGGAATGTGGGTTGAGAGATAATGGTGTATGTAAGTTTACTATAAAATTTATATGAAATTACATTCTTTATTTATTGCTCGTATATGACCATTATGAATGCTTAATTTAATTCAAATTGTATTTCAATCCTTGCAGGCATGGCTGATCCGGACATGGCTGATGAAGAGTTCGATTTATTTTGTCGTCAGGAGTAGGAAAATGAGCAGCAAATGGTACCGGTCCCATCTACATTTGCCGCTGCTGCTGTTGGCCCATCTACATCTGCCGCTGCTGCTGTTGGCCCTTCCAGGTGCTTCACCTTCTACAAGAGTGCTACTCGGAGAACCCAGAGGTAGAGGTCCGACCCGTGGGTTGAAACTGCAGAAACCGATCAGATTAGTCTTCTGTGGGACAAGTATGGGAGGTATGTGGGGGCAGCAGGTCAGAGTTCGCTAGTATGCTAGGGACTCTGGCCAGATCACATTGCTGCCATCAACCACACATGGAAACAAGTCCCGGAAGAAGTTAAGGAGACCATCTGGAAGAAGGTGCAAGAACGATACAAGATCCCAGAAGAAGTGAAGAAGACCATTCTTTCTTTGGTGTCCGGCAAAGCTAAATGATTCCGCCACTACTTGGTTTGCATTGGATCACAGGGTGCCCCCACGTGAGCCTCCGCCGTATGTTGTGTACAATGGCATGATCACTGAAGAGGAGTGGAAGGAGTTCGTTGAGCGGCACGCCACCCCGATTTAGGGTATGTTTGTGTGTACTCTTTTCTTAATTAATGCTCATAATGCTTTATCCCTAATTTTCTAATTAATTTTCTGTTGTACTTTCTTAACAGCAATACAAGAACAAGCACGGCAAACCGTGAAGCTAATCTCTACCCCCACACCATGGACGAGGGGATATGTGGGCAGCCTCGAGGGATGGAAAGAAGCTGGTTTGCTAACACGGAGGACGAGGATGGAAGTGAATGCCCGATCGAGGATGTCTCTGAGGCGAGGAGGGTGTAGATGTACATACTGGGACGCCAGAAAACGACCAGCGAAGGTTAGAGGATATTTCCTAATGCTGCGATGGAACAACTGGCTAACCAAATTGTAAGTATTTGAAAGTAGCTGTTAAATAATTTACTTATATACTCAGTGTTTGTTGATCTTAAATTTAGCGTTAACTTCTTTGACAATTGGATAGTATGAATCGGCACAGAGAGGAAGTAGACATACACGCTCCTCCTTCTCAAGACGACGCTCTCAATCAAATACTTGTGGAAAGAGGATCACCCGGGGCGTGTTAGAGGATTTGGGGGAGAAGTACGTCAGAAGCACGTATTCCCGCCATCTGCTAGGAAGGGTCAGATGAGTGCTGCTGAAGTCAAGGCGATGGTAGAGCGTAAGTGGGCTGCTGAGCGCCAAGCTAATGAGGAGAAATTGGCTGCTGAGCGCCGGGCTTTCGAGGAGAGGCTGCAGGAAGCGTTGAATTCGATCGCACATGCGACTACTCAGCAGCAGCAGCATGATCCTCCTCGACTGTCTTCCTCGTCTATTTTGTGTTGTGCTCCGGCCGCTGACCCGTACCCATTTGCCAACATCCGGGTTAGCTTTGTTTAACTATTTTTCCTCCTAAAATAAAGTCATTAAATAGTACTAGATGGACTCACTTATTTATTTCACGTATTATCTCTGTTTATTAAAGGCAACAAAAATGCCGTCTCCAAATACCATTAGAAGAGCACCCTGTAGATGCGGCCTACGGGACGGTGTTGCCATCAGGTCCACTCACGCTCATCAGTTTCGTACGTCTACCCCCATTCTACGCGCGTGTGACCTTGGACCTGATCATTGATGGATTTTGAGCATGCATACCTTCCAATGGCGTTTGACAACAAATGCACGCTGATCGAAGCGAGGAGACATATTACCCTGGCCAGCATGTTATATTGTTGTCACCGATGAGGTAAGACTGTTTGACAACCATTAGTTATCTAATAAAATGCATTATTTAGCATTAGTTGTAATCTAATCTATTATAGATCCCTGAGCTTCCTCGCCGCGTAACCTGGCCCAGACTAGAGAGACCAGCGCGCCGCGAATCCTGAGATCCTGAGCTTCCTCGCCGCGTATCCCGGCCCAGAGAGAAGAGATCAGCGCGCCGGCGAATCCTGTCAGAGGTAGAAGGGTATGTTCTAGATAATGTTTAATGTTACTATAATAATCAATTAGTAATTATCTTTACATTTATGCTTTACTGTTTGTGTGTGAAGGGTAAGAATCCAGTGAGTCGGGGTGCGAAAGGTAAGAATCCAGCGCCCGTCCGGGTCGCACCAGGACTTCCGAGGCCCTAAAATAAGCTCGCACTGCCACAAAAACTTTGTTAATGTTTTGGGGCCAAGCAGATGAATCTCTCGACAAAATCATATTGAAGTCATCTCAAACTAACAACTTCATGATGACGCTTCCAAAGCGACGTTTCACTACGAAGAAGATATGATCACGGCAATCAACTTTGAGGACATCAGAGAGATGATGTGTGGAGATTATCTGAACATTAACATTATTCAAGCTTATCTAAAGTAGTGTTCTTTCCTCATACTGTAAAAACATATAGAATAAGTATCTATGAAGTTGCATTGGCTATCTTTTTATAGTACATGTGATATAATAGAGGTCTGCTTGAGAGGTGCTGAGAAGGACATGACCTCCATTACTGCGGTGTGCCCGGAGCGTTTATCGTACGACTCAGTCACTAGGGACCCGGGGGGTTTTGTAATTACATGATTCATTGCTTCAATGTTGCTGATTGACAGAATAAATTATTCATTCTAATGCCGTATCACTAAACGTGAGTTCTGATATAAAATTACATACTAATTAGCTAACTTTTTTACCTTCATTTCTCATTTCATTTGTATTTGACATTGTAGCCACCACTGGGCTTTGTTTATATTTTGCGCTGCCACCGCTACTCTGCTCGTTCTAGATCCACTAGGGTAGTGGACAAATTCAACACTGAAGACTTAATCAAAGAGTAAGTTTTATTACTATTTAATTGTTGGTAAGTTTTTGAACCAAAATTAATGCACTTGTTCATTTTGCTAAACGCTTTTGTTAATATATGTAACAGTTGTTACAAAAAACCCCACAGGGAGAGTTTGGTGATTGGACCGTCGTTACATCAAGGTTTGGTAATTCATGTATTTCATTCGTGCTGCTATATCTTTGTACAATTGTTTTACGTTGTGAATTTTGGTGATTTAGTGCCCTACCCAAAGGACTCTAGGAGTTGCGGGTACTACGTGATGCGTATATGTACGAGTTCTGCAGGTACTTCCCAAGTTTTAAGAATGATAAAGACAAGGTAATACGAACGTGTCTTGTATTTAATTCTTTCGGCAGATTTTTTGTGTCTTTATCTTAATCTCATTATGTTTTCCATTACTTTTCTTGTTGCAGATTAAAGAGCATTTTGCCAAATTCTAGACTTATCATCCAAACGACTTGTTGCATGTCAGAGGAGGCATGTCAGCCATGTTTATGAGAATGAGTGGTAGACTAGCTAGCTCTGATGCTGCTATGATGGATTTTGTTTTTCACAGTTTTCTACACCGTTTTTTGTACTGTTTTACGCTTCTGTTTTACGCTATTTCTTGCTTGGAGTCATCCTAGCTGTATCTACCATGTATAGGTTACACTGCTACCTTTGTAGCCCTCTGATTCTGCTAGTTGCTGCTGCTGTAACAGATTATATTTTTTGTAATGAATTGCTAGCTGCTGCTGTAAAGATTCTAGCGGCTGTATTGAATATTTCTGTTGCAATTGTGCGCAGAGAATGAATTTGCAATTGTTATCTCTGTTGCAATTGTGTAACAGATTGAATATGCAATTGTGCGCAGAGAATGAATTTGTAATTGAATATTTCTGTAACAGATTTTCGATCTAGTGTATATTAGATGTTATCTATGTTGCAATTGTGTGCAGAGAATGAATTTGTATTATTGGTATTTGATTCAGGTGGTTCAATTGTGCAGTTTCTGCACATTTGTTGGTCTGATGGCCCTCTGTTGCTTATCTGTTACAATTCTGTCTCTGTTGCAATTGTGTAGATTTGTAAAAATAATAAAAAAAAATTACACTTTAGATGACGGTTATCACAATAACTGTAATCTAAAGTCCTTTGGGCGCGCGCGCCAAAAGACTTTACATTACGGTTATTGTGAAAACCGTCATCTAAAGTGTCAACTTTACATTACGGTTATTGTGAAAACCGTCATCTAAAGTGTCAACTTTACATTACGGTTATTAGTAAAACCGTATCTAAAGTCCTTTGGCGCGATTAGTAAAACCGTAATGTAAAGTCAATGACACGCGGGACGGAAAAGGGCCTTTAATTACGGTTTAAACCGTAATTAAAGACGTCACCATCTTTATTGACGCCTGCTTAGATTACGGTCCAGAACCGTAATTATACACGGTTTTGGACCCGTAATTAAAGGCTCGCGTTCCACCAGTTAGGCTTAACTGCCTTTCTAATCGTTCATAGTATTGTATATCCTTCTGCCTCCTTACAGTTTAGGAATATTGGTCTCTCAGTGGACACGTGTTATCTTTTTTTATACACGGCCTTAATGAGTTGTAACTCGTCTATCCATTCTCCTTGAAGATCTATGTTCATACTCTTAGTGTTTTTCTCGAATGTCTAAATTGTTCTCTCCAACTGACCTTTGGTCTGAGGATGACCCTTAATCTGAAACTACTGTTTAGTGCTTATTGCGCTTTACAGTCTTATCCTTAACACTTTAAGACATGTCCAATGTCTGTGCTTAACAATCCGTGCTCTTCGCACTTCATAGTCCTTAATTATTTGTTCTCTGATTCCTTTGTGTTGTTGGTTCAAGTGAATTCTTCTCTTTGACTGTTTGCGGCAGTAGCTGCTCTTGGTACGAAGTCGACTACTTCCCGTGTTCCTTACACCACTCGTCTACATGCATGGGGTACCTTACTGGTACATTACTACTTACCCAACTAACTCATAAATGAGCGTGTTAGGCCTGCAAGCCTTGTGGGGTGCAGTCGTCCCACATCTCGTTTTAGTAAACTCATAGTGTCCGTCACACATTTAGCTATTGCTAATTATGAAGTATTCTGTTGTCGATCTCCTCTTCATCGTTCCATGATAACATTATGTTCTTCTTGAACTTAATCAAAGGAAATTTATTTACTGTGTTTTAAGTATGGTATGCTCTAGTTCGTTCTGTATCCCGTACTGATTCGGTCTCTTAGTACTGAGGTCTCTTTCCATAGAGCCTCTTATTCTTCTTCTCAATATTTGTTCTACTAGGAATGCACTTCCAGTTCCTTAAGGAATGGGTAGTGTGCTTCCTATGAAATCTTACCTAACCAGGTCCAAACTACTGGCATCAATGCACAGTTCGTCTACCATCTTATTCCCTTACTTATATAGGTCTTAGCTAATAAATTTAATTGCCTCAGTGTCATATATTTGACGGCTTATACATAACGGTCGCTTTACCGCGCACCATGACTTAATCCCTTATATAAATATTGTACTCACGACCACTACTACCGTGGTAGCTGGCCTTTACCATGTTGCCCATTGATGGTGCAACTACTTACTCATTTACTCTAACATCTTATCTTACATTCATCCCTTCTTGGTGTAAACACACTGGGGGTTCTCTCATTTCGGTGTATGGCGGTTGCCGTATCGTGTTGTAAAATGGTCATCTCTTAATATGAAGGTGTTATACTTCAATTTCAGGTTCATAAGTAGGCTAATTTTTCTCACATTCTTTCATCCTTTATGATGTTATTTACCATGTAATCTAACCGTTACTGAAGAAGTCATCCATTTACTCACAAGCTCTTCTGGGCGTTGGTCACTTAACGTGCCATGTTGTGCACTCACAACGTTTTCTCTGACGATTACTGATTCTTTAATCCTGGGTGTTGGATATGAGGTCTGTCTCTGCAGCCTTCCTTATTACTCAAGTGTATCTGGTATGTTCTAAGGTAATTTCAAGGTTTACAGTTTCCATTCTCTAACAAACATATTATTTCTCTAATAAGTGAAAGCCCTTTTGAGGGTTTATTCCCACTCTTGGCCTCACAACAAGGAGAGTTCTCCCACCTTAAAAGGCATGGTTCGTTCTCCTCCGCCCTGCCAAGCACTATCTCATTATTCTCATTGGTGCCTTTTCCTAGCAATATTTTCCACAATCTAAGTTATAGGTTTGGTAACCGTTCATATCTACAATTGTAGTTCCTTCGTGGCTTAAATAAGCTCTCTTACAACTTACTGCGCCTCGGGCTCTGATGTGGTTAACACCTCCGGGCTCGTAGGCTCTTAGTGCTTCTGCTTCAGTCCATCACTTGTACTCTTATTCTTCTGTAGGTCATCCTTATAGGTTTTTGTTTCTTTAAACATTACCCACCGTTAGGTTACATATTGAATGTAGTATCGGGTTTCATGGTAAGTTGCTGCATCCTGCTTCCTGCTATGGAAGTTTATTCAGGTGATCTGAGGTTACTTAGTGACTTTGACAATACTGTCGTTTTACTAGACTTATGTCTTTTAGCAAATAAGGCTAAGTTTGTATTAGGCGTTTGCCTTACGGTGTCCAAGTCGATATCATCCTGTCATCCTATGCTTCCATCTCCAACGCTCCGTTCAACTTCCGTTGACTATGCCACCCATTGATGATTGTTCACACTTGGGTGTTAATGAGTTAGGCAAACAGTATTAGCTGTCATTCATCAGTTTGTTCGGCTCGACTATGCCCGCTCTGTGGGGGTAGTCCTCTGAGCTTTCCTCTGTGGGAATCGTATGTCCTTAACCCTTGGTAGGTTATATCTTAAGTTTACTCCCTCTGTCCTTGTTTCCAGGGTTTACTAACAATTCATCGAAGATTGTTGTTATCGGTATGGCTTAACGGTCATCTCGGGAGTTTATCCCGCTCTTTTTGGAAGACGTTATGTCAACGGTCTCAATGGTATCTTATAATACATTCGTTGTATTTATTGCTTACATATTGTTTTGCTCGGATCACTGAGCGATCTCTTAGGTTTTCCTCTTGGAGTTCGGGATTGGTGTTCTTACCGTACTGTCGGTTGTTGTTGTAGTAGGTTATACCGTTGCTAATATTTATATCGTTTAGTATTCTGTCCAAGTTCAGCTCCTGCTGACTGGTGTATCCACTCATCTCATCATGGTCAGGCCGTCAGGCCCTTCCAAGGTCTCATTCTCCCGTTCTTATAGATTTACAATCCGTATTAGTGTGTACTTCAACTGTAGCGTTCTGTTATCTCGCCATGATGGCTCTCTATGTAGCTTAATCGTGGTAGCACTTGCTATGGCAAGTGCGCCTTGCAAGATGGGCTTCCGGTACTGTGTTAGTCTGTAGTGGTACTTCCACCTAATATTCTCCATGTAATTGGTAGTCCTCAGGACTCCTTGGATGTTTCTCTTATTTGGATAACTAGCCATCCGGCCCAGTTTCCTTGTTCGTTTGACAGTACTGTCATTTGTCAGGGTGTTCCTCTTTTTTTTTTTAGGGAACCCCTAGTTACTTAGTTACTTATTGTCTTAATCCTCGCTCCCGTCTTCATGTATTTTGTCATGATTACTATGTAATGGTTCTCCCTTAGGCACTACATCGTAGTCCTATTCCGCTATACAGTAGTACACGTTCTTATTGTTGCCTGCGCTATGTCCGCCAGATTTTATAACCTTCCTCATTGTATGGGGTTGGAGTTCCCGTTTCTTGCTAGTCCTTCCAGTAATCTTAACTCTCATGCTTGGTATTATCCAACTGTTATGCTCATCGGACCACTTTCGGCACTCAAGTCACTTATCATTTCCTTATCCATTGCACTAGTAGTGCTTTTGTTATCATTGGTATTACGGTGTAACTCGACTGCGTAGCATGTCGACCCATGTTGCCGGTAATTACCGTTGTCTTACTGGTAAAATTCTGTTGGCAGCGCCTATCTCACGTTGCGCTCCAATTAAAAGGTTTAAGTTCCCGTGAACTGTTGGTCAACAAGATGTTTCTCGTATTGCTTACTGTTAACTACATGCCAGATCGGGTTTTTGCCGAGTAAGAGAAGGCTTTCATCTCTCTGGTGTTTGTTCCACGTATTCAGGGTTAGGGATGTGGAGGGCGGGCTTAGGTACTATGGATATCCGGTAAACACCGGGAAGTCCTAACTAACACACCTCTCACTCTATCACTCAACCCTTAACCCATAACTCAAACTCAACCTCAGTATTCACCTAAGTTCGGTATTTCTTGTCTTCAAAGCGTAACTACGCTCTGATACCACTTTTTGTAACACCCCATCTCAATCCAAATGTGGTTTCGCAACTTAACAACATATATATAAATGTCACAGCTGAAATACCCCAAACTTAGATATGGTGTTTAAATGATAAAATAAGATATAAGGAGGCTAAATAATGCCTTAGAAACATTAAGAAACATTTCTAATCAAAGAAAATATAAGGAAACACCAAAAGAGCAGTTTAGCAAAAACGTGCTCTAAACTTGGAGAGACATGGGAGAGTACCCAAATATTGTTCTAAGACCTTAGTAATATCCTAATGGTCATTTTAAATCAATTACCAAAGAAAACCAAGCTTGAAAACTAGTTAAAACACAAAATGTGCTTTAAGGAGTCTTAAAGCACGTTTTTGAAAAATTGTCTTGTAAATGAGTTTTGAATGGCTAAATGTCCATCATTACTCCTTAATTAACATGTGTACTATATAGTATCACATTTGTAAGTCTATATCAATGGGAAATCAAAAATTTCATGACATGTGCCTTGTTTTGGTGAATAGTGAATTAATTAAGCTAGTTTATAACATAAGTCTATATAAGTGAGACATTTGGTCAACAAAGACTTAAGTTCCCTCATTATATAAAAGGGGGCCGGTTTCTTATGAGGTGAGTAACCACCTCCATGAGTTATTAAGCAATTAAGAAAGCAAATAAGACTTATAAAGCAAAAAGTACTATTTACCTTTTACATAAATATCACATTTTACTTACCTCTCTCCTCATCTCCTCCTTTTTTCTTGTTTCCCACGGTTTCTTCAAGCTCTCTCCCTTCTCCATTAATGTGAAGAACAACTCCATGCTAGCTCCATCTAGCTTTGCCCACATCTTGCTCATTTTAGCTCCAAATCCAAAACAAAATACATATTCTTCTTAGTTAGCTCAAGCTCTCTCTTTCTATCTTTTCAAAACTTCAAGAGCTTCATTTTGGTGCCAAGTCAAACCACCATTAGAGGAGGAAATTCAAGTTTGGAGACTCCATTGGCATCTCCATTCTCTTAAGGTAAAGAAAGTGTAAGAAAATCTAGGTTTCCACCATTTTCTTCACATGTCCGAAAATTAGTGCTCATGGGACTCCATTTTAATGCCTTGTTCTAGCTTGTTTCTACTCTTCAAAGGAGAGAGGAGGTCCTTCTTGCTTCATATCCAAGTTTGTCTTGAGAAACCAAGGTAAAACGATCACCTTAATACCTTAAAGCATATTTTAACCTAGGGTTTGTTCCTTAGGGTTATGTGTTATCTAGTACTCATTGGAGTCATTGGATATTGGTTAGAACATTGGCAAGGAGATACACATTGGTGACCGAGATTGAACAAAGAAAGACCTAAGGAAAGAAGCTTCTAAACTTGTAAAAGAACAAGTAGTAAATTACTTACCTTAAGGTGTTTTATTGTTTAAGGAATGGGATCTAGATATGTGATGAGTTTAGTAGAGAGTTTACATTAGAAAAGGGTTATATATAACCTAGGAGAAACAATGACTATACTTGTGAACTTGTGACTAAGGAGCAAATGAGAAAAAGAGATAGTTTAAGAATATCAAGGTGAAATACAAGAAGCATTTTATTTCAATGGGAGCCTTGTTGTGTGTATTCGCAGGTTGAAGGCAAATATATGAGGAAATTCAGTGGTTAAGATTATTGTCATTTAAGGCGCCTAAGTGCCAAGCATTTAAGTTTATGCACTATAAGATGATGTGGTGTAGTTTTGGTGTAAATTGTGTGTTAAGGTGTTGTGATGAGAATTTGAGTGGTATTGGTTGTTTGATGGAGAGAAACCGAGTGTTAGGATGTACTATGTACTAGAGAACCCATGGCAAAAAATTAAAGGAGAACTTAAGTGATTAAGATATTCTAAGGAGATTTCATGACTAAGGAAGTACTAGGAAGTTTTAGAGGTTGTCTCGATGAAAAAGGGGTGAGTTTAAGGTGTTTAATGAGTTATAATGACTTAGGTATTACTATGAGGGATTTAGAAATCAAGAGAATGTATTTGAGTATTTAGGACTTAGGCAAATGTTGATAAACAACTAGGAAGGAAACAATGTGTTGATGGATGGAAGTTTAAGTTGTGAAGGAACATTAAGTAAAGGCATGAGAGAGTTTTAGATAGTGAAAGATGCTTGGGAGATGATGTTATAGTGGTGAGGAAAACATTTGGCATAGTGGTTACATTAGGTATGAACCACCACCTAGAAACCTAGAGGAAAGCATTACAAGTGTTAGCATTATTACAAGGAAAAAATGTATAATGATTAAGGTGGATCTTGGTGAATGATTAATGTGTTTGGAGGATGGTTTAAGATGAGTTTAAGAGTCTAAATGATGTTAGAACACATTGGGAGGCTTGAGAAAGGTTTAGTGAAGATTTGGCAAAGTTTGGGCATGTTTTGGTGGCGTCCGACCCAGGGGTCCGACCCAAGTTTGGGTCGGACGGCCTCTGTTTACGCCAGGGAAAGGTTCTGGAATGGTCCGACCCAGAGGTCTTGGGTCGGACATGGTCGGACGGGTGAGTTTTAGAGGGCAATAAGTTCTGGAATGGTCCGACCCAGTTGGTTGGGTCGGACGTGGGTCGGACATGGGAGGTTTTAGAAGACGAAAAGTTTTGGAATGGTCCGACCCAGTTGGTTGGGTCGGACGTGGGTCGGACATGTAGGGTTTTTCAAACCCGAAAGTTACTGGAATGGTCCGACCCAGAGGGTGGGTCGGACGGTGGGTCGGACGGCCTTTAAACTTAAAAAAAATAAAAATTTTGAATTCTAAGAATGATAAATGGTGATAAGGTATACCTTGGTAGGGTGGTAATGATTGTGACCCTAAGAACTTAAGGGCTTAAGTTAAGTTAAGTTAAGTTAAGTATAAATATTAATGTTAAAGTTAAGCTTGTAAGCTAAGTGGCGAAGACTTGAGAGGTTATTGAATGGGAATCTTTAGAGACTAAGTGAGTTAAGTAAGGTGCAAATAACTAATGACCTAAAAATGAATGAATGATTTAGGTTTGTGAATTGGGACCCCGAAGAAGGATAATCAAACAACGATCGACGGTGAACGGTACAATCCTCTTGTGACCTGCTTGCTAACGAGGTGTCCCTCGGCTTGTGTGCTATCTGTTTAATTGCTATGACTAAAACAAGATAAAGCATGCAACCGAATATATTTGTTCTCGTTGTGTTTGTGTTATCTTTACACTAACCCGCGGGACTTGAGATTGTTACTAACCAAGTTTAGTACTTACTGAGTTAAGAATAAGAGTTAAGTTTGGTGGACGTTGGTTAATGCCCATTAAGGCTTAGCTAGCACATGGTGATTAAGATTTCTACTAACTGGAACTTGAGTAAGGAAACCCGGGACCGATCTCCGGTCATGCATGCTAAGGAAAAGGGGGACGGTATCTGAATCAGATCCGCCCTCCGCTTAAGGACTGTCTTCGGACTTGTAGCCTAGGGCTGGTTGCCGGCTCAGCTACGCTGGACTCCCGTCCAGAGTAGGTGGCATTAAGATGGTGCGGTGGGATCACCTAAATCCCAGGTTCGAATTAAGCTACAACCAATCCCTTCCAGGAAAGGTTTGTATACTGAGATTAAGATTAAGATTAAGGTAAGGTAAGGAACTGAGATTAAGGAAATGAGGACTAAGGAGGGGGTTACTAACCCACTTGATAAGGGAACGCTTGAGTCGTTCATTGTTTGTGAACTATATATGTTCATCTGTGGTTATTGTTATTGCACTTCATATTATGCTTGTGTATGTAATCAATTTCCATGCTATCGACAATTAGTCATCGTAGCCCCGTTAGCTTGGGGCCATGAGAGGGTGTACCAGCATTCGTGCTGACCCCCTCGGGGGCTATTTTTTACACTTGCAGGTAGAGACCCATGAGGACGCACTACGAGAGTAGGAGCGGTTAGACTTAGGGTGGGATGTTTATTTTGAGTTCGGGTTGCGCCTGTGCACCCGACTGTTTATATTAAACTGATGTAAGATTGGGATTGGGATTATGTTTAAGATACTTGTACTCGGTTGGTTATGGTATTGTGGTTGGTGATGTTTTGAGTTGGATAAGTATTGTAAATGTTAAGGCCGGTATATTCTAACGATCAGACCGTGGCAAGGTCCAGGTGTTACTTATTTCCGCTGCGACGTGTTCGATTAAGTGTTTAGTTTTGCGATAACCACGAATGGCTTTGGATGGGGTGTTACAAAAGTGGTATCAGAGCGTAGTTACGCTCTGATCAAGAAATACCGGACATAAGTAACCACCGAGTTAGGATATAAGTTAAGGAATAAGTGATGGGTTAAGGGTGTGAGAAGTTAGAGTGAGTAGAGTCAGATGACCACTAATAAGTGTGGATCGTCTTTATCGTCTACGGACGCTTAAATTCGTTAACCGAAACAGTGGTGAATACAAACCTAATGTGAGTTATGCTTGTTCAGATGGCAGGACGTCCTAGGGGAAGCCGAGGTCGCGGCCGGGGTGAGGATACTTCAGGAATACCTGGAGGGCAGACGATCGCAGAGATCGTAGCTGCCGCATTAGGGCATATGGGCTACCAGCCTGGTGTGGGTGCACCACCTCCACCGCCACAACCTAGGGAACCAAACTGGGTGAAGAGTCTAGCAGATCTTCGACCCGCTCATTTTAAGGGGGAGACCGATCCCGCCAAGCTTGAGGCGTACATCTCCGAGCTGGAGACCGCCTCGAGACCCTTGATGTCCCTGCTGGGATCAAGGTGCGTCTAGCTGCTTTCTATCTAAAGGGGGCGGCAGGCGATTGGTGGAAGCTGGTGAGGGCGAGCAAGTGGCCAATCCAGAGTTCGGCTGGGAGCAGTACACTGCCTTGCTACGAGCAAAGTACTACCCCGCCCATGTCCAGACGAAGAAGCGCTTGCAGTTGGATGCGCTTAGGCAGACGGACAAGATGACAGTGGACGAGTATTACTCAGAGTTCACTGCCTTGCTCCGTTTCTGCCAGGTCTTGGATATTCTGACCAGATCTTGGTGGACCGCTTCTATGGCGGGCTTAGCCATCGACTCCGCTACGGCATGGGGCCGACTAGTTACACTACCTTGCAGGTAATAAGAATGATTGAGATTTGAGTAAGTAATGAGTAAGATTTAGATTATGAGAAATAAGTGTGACTAATACTATGGAAAAGCAGGAGTGCTATCACGCCGCTGCTAAGGTTGAGATTACCGTCCAGCTGAGGGACGAGGAGAATGCAAAGAGGAAGAGTGCTGGTAAGAGCTCAAAAAGTCAAGGGCAAGGAGGGTACAAGAAACAAAAGTACCAGCCTCAGGCCCAGAAAAGTCAGAACCCAAAGGGGAGGGAGGAAAAGGAGAAGGCTTCGGAAGAGCCATTGAAGCTGACATATGCTATAGCAGCTACACCCCTGCGCTCTAAGGCGCCAAAGGGTAAGGAAATTGATATTGAATGAGTTAAGAAATAAATTAGTAACCGTTTGAGATATGAGAATTGACATTATGAATCATCAGGATCTGAGACTGAGAAGGGAGCCGGTGGTGGCTACCAGCGACACTTCATCTGTAGATGGTGTCACAAGGACCACCCCGGGCTCGACTGTAAGGGGAATAAGGTGGAGTGCAACTTTTGTGGAGTCTACGGGCATCGAGCATATGAGTGTTACCGGAACCCTGCTAGCAGAGCCTATAGGCCCGACACCAGGGGCAAGGGCAAGACCGACCAGGGAGCTGGATCTGACGGTCAGAGGAAGGTGCAGCAGCCGGCGGACAAGAACCCGCGGGTGACCCAGAAGTCGGGACCCACGTTACACATGGTGGACCGGGACGATGAGCCTGAACCCTCATCGAGGCCAGGTACCACTATAACCATTTAGTAATAAAAACTACCTGCTTACCGCATTATCATGCATGCTTGGTGAATAAATGAGTTGAGTAAGAATAAGATGAGATTAGAACTTAAGTGAGATATAACCTACTACCACTCTAGGAAGATTCAACATCTGCTACCCAATACCATCTACACCTAACCCGGAGCACACCGACATCGAAACCATAGACTTTCCAACCGAACAATGTCAGGTTATCCGCCCAGGTATGATTTTATTAAGGGGATACCTGACACCCGAAGCACAAATAGCCATCATCAGAAGATGCAATCAACTAGGAATGGGACCGGGAGGTTTTTACACACCGGAGTACCCAGGGGGAGCAAGGATGAGATTGAAAATGATGAGCTTGGGCAAGGATTGGAATCCGTATGCCAAGAATTACCAAACCATGAGGGTGCAAAATGGAGTCTCACCACCGGGAATACCCGAAGAGTTCCATCCAGTTATTACACAAGTCGTGGAAATCGCTCAGCAGTTGGAAGCTGAACCGATTCTAGACATCCAGGCAGACATTTGCATTGTAAACTTCTACGATAAAGATGGGAGACTGGGATTACACCAGGATAAGGACGAGACCACGGAGTCTCTCGAAAGAGGGATACCCGTAGTGTCTTGGTCCATTGGAGATGATGCAGAATTTTTATACGGCGAGCAGAAGCGTGCGGACCGTGCATATAAGATAGTACTTAAGTCAGGTGATGTACTAATTTTGGGGGGACAATCAAGGATGTTATACCATGGGATTAAGAAAATCAAGCTGAATACAACACCATCAGCAGTAATCAATGCGACGCATATGAGACCAGGAAGATTAAACCTAACCTTTAGACAATATTAGCCATGTAATGTTAGAATAAGATGAGGAATGCGATGTAAGATTGAAGCACATGTTGTAAACAGGATGGTCATGAATAAAATAACAGTGTTGTTCATATAATTGTTACGACTCTTGTTATACCATCAATACTCATGAAGCTTGTGAACAAAATTAGGTTATGGACTCGGTACGGAAGGTGCATTAAGCATACTTACAGAGGCACAGGCCGACGCCAGCGGTACTATCCTCACCGGCACCTTTCCGATTAATGGGATTGAGGCATCAGTTCTCTTCGACTCAGGGGCCTCGCATACCTTTGTCT
The DNA here is from genome assembly GCA_023374045.1 of Limonium bicolor. Taxonomy (NCBI): domain Eukaryota; kingdom Viridiplantae; phylum Streptophyta; class Magnoliopsida; order Caryophyllales; family Plumbaginaceae; genus Limonium; species Limonium bicolor. Next base: position 116,332,074 of record CM041781.1, on the reverse strand, counting down.
CGGCATCATTCGCGAGCAGGTTGGGGCTAGACGTTGATGAGCTACCCGACTTCACGGTTACGCTCCCGTCTAAGGAGAAGGTTCGTTGCACTCGTTACTACCGAGGAGCCACCATCAGAATTAAGGGGGAAGACTTTCCAGTCAGTTTCATTGAGTTCAGTAAGCTAGGATTTGATGTTATCTTCGGGATGAACTGGTTGGAGCGGCACAAGGGACGTATCCTCTGCGCCGAGCATAGATTGCTGCTCAGGAGTCCGTCTGGGGTAACAATATCATACCGCCAGAGGCCCAGAGAGCCTTCGACTAAGATCATCACCGCCATGGCAATGTATAGAGAATTAAGGAGAAAGGAAGAAGTATACCTCTGCTATGTACAGGACATAGGAGAGACCCTGAGTTCGACCCCGACTTACCGGTAGTGTCGGAGTTCCCCGACCTATTTCCACGGGAACTGCCCGGCATGCCACCCACTCGGGAGGTAGAGTTCACCATCGAGCTGCTACCTGGTACCGGACCGATAGCCAAAGCACCATACCGTATGGCTCCGGCAGAAATGACTGAGTTAAAAGAACAATTGAAAGATTTGTTGGATAAGGGATTCATTAGACCAAGTGTGTCACCATGGGGAGCGCCAGTCCTCTTCGTGAAGAAGAAGGATGGTAGTCTCCGCCTCTGCATCGACTACAGAGAGCTGAATGCAGTGACGGTGAAGAATAAGTACCCACTACCCCGCATTGACGATCTGTTCGATCAGTTGAAGGGAGCATCTGTGTTTTCCAAGATTGATCTCAGATCGGGGTATCATCAGATAGCCATTAAGGAGGGAGACATTGAGAAGACGGCATTTCGGACACGATACGGCCACTATGAGTTTACAGTGATGCCGTTCGGTTTGTCGAACGCACCGGCGAAATTTATGGATCTGATGAACCGCTTGTTCCGGGAGCAGCTGGACAAGTCGGTCGTGGTGTTTATTGATGACATTTTGATATACTCGAAGTCTAAGATTGAACATGAGGAACATCTGAGGAGGGTATTGGAAATATTAAGGGAGAACCAGCTATATGCTAAGTTCTCCAAGTGTGAGTTTTGGCTTGACCAGGTCTCTTTCCTAGGTCATGTCATCTCAGATGCTGGGATCGCAGTGGATCCAGCAAAGATTGATGCCGTACGTACTTGGCCAAGGCCGAAGACTGTTACCGACATCCGGAGCTTTCTCGGTCTGGCAGGTTACTACAGGAGGTTTGTTAGAGATTTCAGCAAGGTCGCGAAACCGATGACCAGTCTGATGAAGAAGGACGCACCATTCTTGTGGACAGTTGACTGTGAGAGATCATTTCAGCGCTTGAAGGACTCACTGACCACTGCACCGGTTCTGACCATTCCAGACGGTACAGAGGGCTTTGAGGTTTATTGTGATGCATCCGGCAGAGGGCTGGGTTGCGTGCTCATGCAACATGGCAAGATGGTGGCATATGCCTCACGCCATTTGAAGAAACATGAGGAGAACTACCCCACACATGATTTAGAGCTGGGAGCTGTAGTCTTTGCTTTGAAGATATGGCGCCACTACTTATATGGGGTTAGTGTCACGATCTACACCGATCACAAGAGTTTGAAATACATATTCACTCAGAAGGAGTTAAATCTTCGACATAGGAGATGGTTAGAGTTTCTGAAAGACTATGACATTGACCTCCAATACAAAGAAGGGAAGGCCAATGTTGTAGCAGATGCCCTGAGCCGTCGAGCACACTCACTCCATTCGCTAGTTTATTTCTCCAGCTTGGTCGATGAGGTGCGAGAGGCTCAGAGGACAGATGAGTACATGAGAGAGGTCAGACAGAAGCTGACAGATGGTACCTTTGAGAGTCAGAAATACGACTTCAGACTTCATGATGATGATCTGATCAGACTTAAGGGCCGGTTATGCATACCACGAGGCAACACGGATCTGAAAGACCGTATACTTAGAGAATCACACTGTTCTTCAGTTTCCATCCATCCGGGAGCCTCTAAAATGTATAAAGACATGAAGAGATACTTCTGGAGGTCGGGGATGAAGACAGATGTTACCGAGTTCGTCTTGAGGTGTCTCACATGCCAGAAGGTGAAATTCGAGCACCGACGACCGGGAGGAATGGTACAGTCGATGCCAGTTCCGGAGTGGAAGTTCCATGATATCTCCATGGACTTCGTAGTTGGGCTTCCACCTGCTAGGGGAGGTCTCAACATGATATGGGTGGTGGTGGATCGCCTTACCAAAGTAGCCCGATTCATACCGATGAAGGATACTTGGAAGGTGACCAAATTAGCTGAGTTATTTGAGAAAGAAATCATGAGACATCACGGCATACCAAAGACCATAGTGTCAGATAGAGATACCAGATTCCTTTCGAGGTACTGGAGAGCTACCAGAGAAGCGTTGGGTACAGAACTCAAGCTGAGTACCGCGTTCCATCCTCAGACAGATGGTCAGACTGAGCGTACTATTCAGACACTCGAGGACATGCTGAGAGCATGTGCCTTAGACTTCCAGGGCAGTTGGATTGACAGATTGCATCTGATCGAGTTTTCATACAACAACAACTATCACGCTTCGATCAAGATGGCACCTTTTCAAGCGTTGTACGGTAGACCATGTCGTACACCGCTCTACTGGGATGAGTCGAGTGAGACGGTCATTATAGGACCAGAGTACTTAGAACAAGTTAAGGCTGAAGTTCAGCAAATCAGGGAGAACATGAAAGCTGCCCAAGATAGGCAGAAGTCGTATGCTGATGATCGACGACGGGACCTGGAGTTCACAGTGGGCGACCAGGTATTTCTGCGAGTTTCACCGATGAAGGGTGTATTCAGGTTTGGGCAGAAGGGCAAATTAAGCCCGAAATTTGTTGGTCCTTATGAGATTACGGAGCGGGTGGGCCCAGTTGCTTACAGGTTGAATTTACCTGCTGAGCTGGGTAAAGTGTGCAGATGTGCTTATCTGAGTGGTTAAATTGGTGTAAAAGAAAAGAAAAGAAATTAAATACTCAAATTAAACGTCGGGCTGCAAACAAATCCCGGTCGTAGTTAGTAAAACAAGTGTCGTATCCACAGGGAGATTGTTCAATTTATCCTAGTCTTGGTAGTTACTTAAAAACTGTAAAAAGGGGTTTAGCCGGAGGCAAGCTTGATTTGTTGTTTGATCAGTGCAAATATAATAAAATAGTAAAAAGGTGAATTAATTGATGTGAATGGAAAAATGTATCCTAGGATAGCGGGGGAATTTCCTAAATTACTTAAACATATTTATAACCTTGTCTCAATTATTTATTGCCTGTTAGAGTTAATAATTGTCGGTTACGAACTCTTAATAAAAGCCTTAGTATTTTCCTGCTCAATCCGGAGTGTAAATACTAAGATTAATTCCTTGGTGGTACTTAGACTATCTCAAAATCATGTGTTGATAGTTACCAAATAAATGCAGTTGTTTGTCACGCAAAGCATTTAACAATATTTACTGAAAGGAATTAAAACAAGTTAAAATAAGAGAGACAAGTGATAAATATTAATTTACGTAATATTAGAAATCAAACCCCCATCCTAGGATACAAAAGAAAATTACTCAGACATTAACGGAGATAAGAAGATAGCACAGACAGATTTTGACATTATTTCAGAGGAAGAACTGGTCTGCTCTCGCTCTCGCTGCTGCTCTTCTATTTCTTTTGTTACTGCATGAGTGTGGAATGATGTGGTGTTACGGGAGGAAATATAAGTGGAAGCGAATGGATGAGTGTGGTGAAAATATTCTTCAGACTCCCGTCGTGCGTGTTGTGTATTGTGCAGTTATGGTGCTGGGTTTATATAGAGGATTGGAGGAGGCAGATCCGTACGTAAGAATTGATTGAGCATTGATTGCAGACTGATTGATTTGCTTCATTGATTGCAGGGGACAGAGAGCTGGAACGCGTCAGAGATTTAAGGTAGGCGGTGCGGGAGTAGATGGATAACGGAATCAAGTTGCAGACGACGGCGAAGACGGGCGAAGAAAACTGGTCGCGACTGATTATTAGTCACGACCCCCCTCACGTCCGCCTCTGCCTTTGCTCCTGTCCGCCTTCAGTTTGGGCGGTTGTGTTGGTGTGTCCGCCTGTGGTACCGCCCACAAGACAGGCGGTTGTGTTGGTATGTCGTCCGCCTCCTGTACCGCTTGATACTAGGCGGTTGGTGCCCTGGTGTCCGCCTGGTACCGCCCACAATATAGGCGGTTGCCTATTGGTAGTGTCCGCCCGGATATAGGGCGGTTGCCCATGCGGTCACAAGCCTATTTTCCTTCCAACTTTGACCGGCTCTAGATTCTTCGTTTGGACTCCGTTTTTCGAGCCGTCTGTGGTTATGCGTTGGTCTCTTCGTGTACTTTCTTCCTAGCTTGGCTTTTCCTCATGTTTAAACCAATAAATTTGTGAGATAATCAATAAAACATAAACTAGAGGAAAAACATACGATAAGTGAGAAATGAGCAGAAAAGTGCTGATATAATATATGAAATACACCCATAAAACATGCTCATTTAGACACTTATCAAAGTGCATGATGTTTTTCATGTTTCACAGCTAAAGAAATACATGCACCACCCCTCCCATGTGTTAGAACCTGAGAGGTTGACTTTAGAACCGAATATGAGATCCGTGGAGACTCCTCAGAGAATCTTGGACAGTAAGACTAGGGACACTCGCCACAAGTCAGTGCGATTATTGGTGAAGGTTCTCTGGTCTAACCAGGATGTCGAAGAGGCCACGTGGGAATTAGAGGATAAGATGAGGGCTAAGTACCCTTCTTTGTTTACTGACTAGATCGTCTGTATAGGGTACGGGGCGTACCTCCTTTTAAGGGGGGTAGAGCTTCCTCGCTTTTGAGTTAGGAAACGATCATGTTGTCGTTTGTTTGGTTGTTTAAGATGTGAATTTGTGTAAGTTGCTACACTTCGGTGTAAGTTTGAGTTATGTATAATACTTATGTATTGTATTTGAGATTGACCTTTGAGTCTTGAGATGTGTGAATGTGAATATAAGATGTGGTGTTAAGATTAAGGGAATTGAGTACCGGGAATGATTAAGTACATATGTGAACTTTGAGGACAAAGTTCTTTTAAGGGGGGTAGATTGAAATACCCCAAACTTAGATATGGTGTTTAAATGATAAACTAAGATATAAGGAGGCTAAATAATGCCTTATAAACATTAAGAAACATTTCTAATCAAAGAAAATATAAGGAAACACCAAAAGAGCAGTTTTAGCAAAAACGTGCTCTAAACTTGGAGAGACATGGGAGAGTACCCAAATATTGTTCTAAGACCTTAGTAATATCCTAATGGTCATTTTAAATCAATTACCAAAGAAAACCAAGCTTGAAAACTAGTTAAAACAAAAATGTGCTTTAAGGAGTCTTAAAGTACGTTTTTGAAAAATTGTCTTGTAAATGAGTTTTGAATGGCTAAATGTCCATCATTACTCCTTAATTAACATGTGTACTATATAGTATCACATTTGGAAGTCTATATCAATGGGAAATCAAAAATTTCACGACAATGTGCCTTGTTTTGGTGAATAGTGAATTAATTAAGCTAGTTTATAACATAAGTCTATATAAGTGAGACATTTGGTCAACAAAGACTTAAGTACCCTCATTATATAAAAGGGGGCCGGTTTCTTATGGGGTGAGTCACCACCTCCATGAGTTATTAAGCAATTAAGAAAGCAAATAAGACTTATAAAGCAAAAAGTACTATTTACCTTTTTACATAAATATCACATTTTACTTACCTCTCCTCATCTCCTCATTTCTTCTTGTTTCCCACGGTTTCTTCAAGCTCTCTCCCTTCTCCATTAACGTGAAGAACAACTCCATGCTAGCTCCATCTAGCTTTGCCCACATCTTGCTCATTTTAGCTCCAAATCCAAAACAAAATACATATTCTTCTTAGTTAGCTCAAGCTCTCTCTTTCTATCTTTTCAAAACTTCAAGAGCTTCATTTTGGTGCCAAGTCAAACCACCATTAGAGGAGGAAATTCAAGTTTGGAGACTCCATTGGCATCTCCATTCTCTTAAGGTAAAGAAAGTGTAAGAAAATCTAGGTTTCCACCATTTTCTTCACATGTCCGAAAATTAGTGCTCATGGGACTCCATTTTAATGCCTTGTTCTAGCTTGTTTCAACTCTTCAAAGGAGAGAGGAGGTCCTTCTTGCTTCATATCCAAGTTTGTCTTGAGAAACCAAGGTAAAACGATCACCTTAATACCTTAAAGCATATTTTTAACCTAGGGTTTGTTCCTTAGGGTTAATGTGTTATCTAGTACTCATTGGAGTCATTGGATATTGGTTAGAACATTGGCAAGGAGATACACATTGGTGACCGAGATTGAACAAAGAAAGACCTAAGGAAGAAAGCTTCTAAACTTGTAAAAGAACAAGGTAAATTACTTACCTTAAGGTGTTTTATTGTTTAAGGGAATGGGATCTAGATATGTCATGAGTTTAGTAGAGAGTTTACATTAGAAAAGGGTTATATATAACCTAGGAGAAACAATGACTATACTTGTGAACTTGTGACTAAGGAGCAAATGAGAAAAAGAGATAGTTTAAGAATATCAAGGTGAAATACAAGAAGCATTTTATTTCAATGGGAGCCTTGTTGTGTGTATTCGCAGGTTGAAGGCAAATATATGAGGAAATTCAGTGGTTAAGATTATTGTCATTTAAGCGCCTAAGTGCCAAGCATTTAAGTTTATGCACTATAAGATGATGTGGTGTAGTTTTGGTGTAAATTGTGTGTTAAGGTGTTGTGATGAGAATTTGAGTGGTATTGGTTGTTTGATGGAGAGAAACCGAGTGTTAGGATGTACTATGTACTAGAGAACCCATGGCAAAAATTTAAAGGAGAACTTAAGTGATTAAGATATTCTAAGGAGATTTCATGACTAAGGAAGTACTAGGAAGTTTTAGAGGTTGTCTCGATGAAAAAGGGGTGAGTTTAAGGTGTTTAATGAGTTATAATGACTTAGGTATTACTATGAAGGGATTTAGAAATCAAGAGAATGTATTTGAGTATTTAGGACTTAGGCAAATGTTGATAAACAACTAGGAAGGAAACAATGTGTTGATGGATGGAAGTTTAAGTTGTGAAGGAACATTAAGTAAAGGCATGAGAGAGTTTTAGATAGTGAAAGATGCTTGGGAGATGATGTTATAGTGGTGAGGAAAAATTTAGCATAGTGGTTACATTAGGTATGAACCACCACCTAGAAACCTAGAGGAAAGCATTACAAGTGTTAGCATTATTACAAGGAAAAAATGTATAATGATTAAGGTGGATCTTGGTGAATGATTTAATGTGTTTGGAGGATGGTTTAAGATGAGTTTAAGAGTCTAAATGATGTTAGAACACATTGGGAGGCTTGAGGAAAGGTTTAGTGAAGATTTGGCAAAGTTTGGACATGTTTTGGTGGCGTCCGACCCAGGGGTCCGACCCAAGTTTGGGTCGGACGACCTCTGTTTAACGCCAGGGAAAGGTTCTGGAATGGTCCGACCCAGAGGTCTTGGGTCGGACGGGTGAGTTTTAGAGGGCAAATAAGTTTCTGGAATGGTCCGACCCAGTTGGTTGGGTCGGACGTGGGTCGGACATGGGAGGTTTTAGAAGACGAAAAGTTTCTGGAATGGTCCGACCCAGTTGGTTGGGTCGGACGTGGGTCGGACATGTAGGGTTTTTCAAACCCGAAAGTTACTGGAATGGTCCGACCCAGAGGGTGGGTCGGACGGTGGGTCGGACGGCCCTTAACACTTAAAAAAAAAAGAAATTTTGAATTCTAAGAATGATAAATGGTGATAAGGTATACCTTTGGTAGGGTGGTAATGATTGTGACCCTAAGAACTTAAGGGCTTAAGTTAAGTTAAGTTAAGTTAAGTATAAATATTAATGTTAAAGTTAAGCTTGTAAGCTAAGTGGCAAAGACTTGAGAGGTTATTGAATGGGAATCTTTAGAGACTAAGTGAGTTAAGTAAGGTGCAAATAACTAATGACCTAAAAATGAATGAATGATTTAGGTTTGTGAATTGGGACCCCGAAGAAGGATAATCAAGCAACGATCGACGGTGAACGGTACAATCCTTCTTGTGACCTGCTTGCTAACGAGGTGTCCCTCGGCTTGTGTGCTATCTGTTTAATTGCTATGACTAAAACAAGATAAAGCATGCAACCGGATATATTTGTTCTCATTGTGTTTGTGTTATCTTTACACTAACCCGCGGGACTTGAGATTGTTACTAACCAAGTTTAGTACTTACTGAGTTAAGAATAAGAGTTAAGTTTGGTGGTCGTTGGTTAATGCCCGTTAAGGCTTAGCTAGCACATGGTGATTAAGATTTCTACTAACTGGAACTTGAGTGAGGAAACCCGGGACCGATCTCCGGTCATGCATGCTAAGGAAAAGGGGGACGGTATCTGAATCAGATCCGCCCTCCGCTTAAGGACTTGTCTTCGGACTTGTAGCCTAGGGCCGGTTGCCGGCTCAGCTACGCTGGACTCCCGTCCAGAGTAGGTGGCATTAAGATGGTGCGGTGGGATCACCTAAATCCCAGGTTCGAATTAAGCTACAACCAATCCCTTCCAGGAAATGTTTGTATACTGAGATTAAGATTAAGATTAAGGTAAGGTAAGGAACTAAGATTAAGGAAATGAGGACTAAGGAGGGGGTTACTAACCCACTTGATAAGGGAACGCTTGAGTCGTTCATTGTTTGTGAACTATATATGTTCATCTGTGGTTATTGTTATTGCACTTCATATTATGCTTGTGTATGTAATCAATTTCCAGGCTATCGACAATTAGTCGTCGTAGCCCCGTTAGCTTGGGGGCCATGAGAGGGTGTACCAGCATTCGTGCTGACCCCCTCGGGGGCTATTTTTTACACTTGCAGGTAAGAGACCCATGAGGACGCACTACGAGAGTAGGAGCGGTTAGACTTAGGGTGGGATGTATTTTGAGTTCGGGTTGCGCCTGTGCACCCGACTGTTTATATTAAACTGATGTAAGATTGGGATTATGTTTAAGATACTTGTACTCGGTTGGTTATGGTATTGTGGTTGGTGATGTTTTGAGTTGGATAAGTATTGTAAATGTTAAGGCCGGTATATTCTAACGATCAGACCGTGGCAAGGTCCAGGTGTTACTTATTTCCGCTGCGACGTGTTCGATTAAGTGTTCAGTTTTGCGATAACCACGAATGGCTTTGGATGGGGTGTTACAACAGCGGAATTCAATACACTCCAGGACCTTGCCACAGTCTGATTGACCGAATATATTGAACATTAGTACATACCAACCTTAACCAAATACATATCCTTCTTACAATCCCCTCACATCCTATACATCTTACTAACTCAAATTGCCATACGAGTGTACATGCACAACTCGTAGGCCACACTTAACCCATAAACCTTGTACCCCTTCTTACTCTTGCGACGGCCGCCTCCTGACGTTCACCTGTGTAGTAAAAACAGCCCCCAAAGGGGGTCAGCACGAATGCTGGTACGATCCTCTCATGGCCCCAAGCTAACGTGGCTATGACGACTAATTGTGAAATACCCTAAACCTTGATATGTTGTCAAACATTTAAACTATGGTATGTAAAGGCTAAAAAGTGCCTTAGAAACATTAGTGAACAATTTAAACCATAGTAGAGTGCAATAAGGCACTAAGACACAGCTTGAGCAAAAACATGCTCTAAGCTTGGAGTGAACTTGGTTAGGACCCAAAGAGCCTACCAAGACTTAATAATATTCAATTATGATTTATTAAGGCTAATTAAGTCCTTAGGAAACGTTGGTAGACAATTAAACCAAACAAAACACAAATAAATGCCTTAAAGTCAATATGGGCAAAAATGTGCTCTAAGCTTGGGATAAATTTGTATAAGACCTAATGGTCATGCCTATACCTTATAAATATGTTAATGAACATATTAAAAAAATTACCAAAGAAAACCAAGCTTGAAAACAAGTTAAAACACAAAAAGTGCTTTAAGGAGTCTTAAAGCACGTTTTTGAAAAATTGTCCTGTAAATGAGTTTTGAATGGCTAAATGTCCATCATTACTCTTTAATTAACATGTGTACTACTTAGTATCACATTAGGAAGTCTAAATCAATGGGAAATAAAAAATTTCACAAATATGTGCCTTAATTTGTGAATAGTGCTCAAATAGTGCTAGTTTAAGTTATAAGTCAACATAAGTTGTTTAATTGGTCAAAAAAGGCCATATATATGTTATATATGTAAGGGGCCACGGTTTTAGGGGTGTGAGTCATCACACTTGGCTTGCCAATTAAAAGAAAGAAAGAAAAGTAAGTAAAGGTTACCTTTTTGCTTTATAACTTAAATATCTCCAAAACTTACCTCTCTCCTCACTATATCTTCTTTTCTTTTTGGTTCCCACCGTCTCCAACCTCATCCTCCCTTCTCCATTCTCGTTTTGCTACAGCAAGTAGCCATTCTCCATCTTTGAATGCTTGTAACTCATGGCTCCAAGCTCCGAATTTAATTCCGAGACTACCGTTGTCTAAGTTAGAGTAAGCTCTTCATTCCTATCTTTTCAAATCTTCAAGAACTCCATTTTGTTGCCATGAAGATTCACCATTGAAGGAGCTTGAGCTCATATTTTCATGCTTTGTCATTCTCCTTTGCTTCAAGGTGAGGAAAACCAAAGAAAATCAATGTTTCCACTTGTTTTTGTGTGTGACCGAGAATCACCTAGTAATGGTGTTTTCTCTTGCCTTTGTTTAGCTTCATTTCAAACTTCAAAGGGCTAGGTGGAGTCCTATCTTGCCACTTATTCAAGTTCTCTTTCAAATTCCAAAGGTAAACATCAAATTTTAGTGTTTCAAGACACTTATGTAAACCTAGGGTTTAATTATGAGTTTGAGTATTAAACTTAATGCTCATTACCCTTATATGTGTATTGGTTAGAAGGTTGACAAGTGATAAAAGCTCCTTGCCGATTTTCAATCAAGAAAAACAAGAGAAAACAAGTGAGAAAGCTTGGAAAACAAAGAGGTAAATGACCTCTCTTAATGTGGTTTATTGTACTAGGAAATTGAGCTATATGCTTAATAATTAACCTAAAGAGCCAATGGGAAATGAGCTAGAAAACTATCCACTAGGTGGACTAAAAAGACATGGGAGCATTGTTTGTGTATTCGCAGGTTGAAGGCATTTAAATGTGGAGATTCAGTGTTTAAGTTTAATGCAATTTAAGGGCCTAAGAGCCATGTTATTTAAGGGCCTAAGTGCCAAGCAATTTAAGTTTATGCACTATATTGTGATGTAGTGTAGTTTTTTAGTTGTGTGTAAAGAACATCTCTTGTGAAGGTGAATGTGTTTGATGGTTAAAGGATGAAAAACCATATGTCTGTGTATAAGAGTGTGTATTAAGAGATTGAATGTTCTTGATTGTCTAAAGGTGAAAAACAATGTGTTTTGGTGTAAGGTGATACAAGAGAAGCTATGGCGAAATTTAGTTGATAAACAAAAGAGTTTATGTGTTGTAATGAGATTTTATGACCTAGAAGGTACTAGGAATTTTTAAGTGTTAAGATGGTGAAAGAAAGTGAATTAAGGTGTGCTTAGGTGTTGATGCCTTAGGCATAGTCTTGGAGATTTAGGGAACTAATGGATGATTTCTTGATACACCAAGGTGATGGTGGAGGTGTCGTAAAGTCTTGTGCAAAGTTTGGTGAACAATGAAAGTGTAACGCCTTGTGAAGGTTTAATTATGAACTTGTGGGAAAGACTTGAGGAGTGTGTGTAAAGGGGATGAGTGTAGTGAAATGATGTTTAAAAGGGTGGTTATAAGGTAGTGAGGGAGTACTTTGGTTAGGTGAAGTTTTAGGCAAGAATACAAGTTACAAGTGTAAGAAAAAAAATGTTCTAAGTGTTAAGGACTTAGTAAAAGTTGAGTAAAAGTTTAAGGAATTTTTGGGATGTTTCGAGAGGGTTTAAGTGTGCCCAAAAGATGTTAAACATGTGGGAGAACATGTGTAAAGCATAGGAAAAAATTGGGATGAATTTGGAGTTCAGAAAGAGGAGAAAAGCACATTAGAAAATTGGTTCTGCAGTGGACCGCCCCTACGGACCGCCCCTGTGGGGAGGTCCAGTGCAGAGAAGTGAAAAAAAAACAAACGTGTAGCATCTGTTGTGGACCGCCCCTGGGACCGCCCCAGATGGGGGTCCAGACCAGAGATGAAAAAAAAATTGTTTAAGGCTCCTAATGATGGGGGATTGAATGGTAATGGTTTTAGATGATGTTTAGGCCTTGTTTGGTGACATGTAAAGGTCTTAAAGTGTGTAAACAAATGTTAGGTTTGATGTGAGAGTTGTGAACTTAAGATCACAAGTGTAAAATTCAATATAACGGGATGACGGGGTAACTAAGGGCGCATTAGACGTTAAACAAGCATGTTACACCAATGTTAATGAAAGTAATTGTAATATTATCAGTTGTTCGAGAATTGCTCGAGGAACATAAGTGGACATGATAAAGTGGACTCCGGTGACAGGTATGGTTTTCTTGCAACCTGTGTCCTACCGGATTACACCGGCTTGTATGCCAATGTGTTTTTCTGTATGTTTGCCACGTTGTAAGATTAAACATGTAATGAGTTTACAGTAATTCATTTATGTGGCGTGTACAACTCCGATACCATTTAACCTCGGAAGTGTTAACCTTAGTTAACTGAGTCTAGGATCACATGAGAGTTCGGTATTCGGAGTAAACGACCCGTACCATGGGACGTACTAACCACGGCTATGCGTGTGTTAATTGTGTGATATGTGTATGTGAATGTATCTCCCTTGTGTGTTTAACCCAGTTGTAATACTGCATGGTGTGTAGTTATGATAGACTCCATAGTGGGGTTCTAACTAATATCTAAAGTAAGTATGTACTAACAGTGGTGAGGAATCCGGTTTGGCCGGTCGCGCGTTGTTTGGGAGAGGGTATCCTTCTTAGCCTTACCCTTCTCTTTGTTATGGTTGTTTCCCTCACGGGTTATGATCTCCCATTAGCTTATTCCAAAGCTTAGCTATTCTGACTTATGATCGGTTTAGGGGGAACATGTGTTTGTGTGGTGTGTTCGGGCCTCCAAACCCGAACCATCTTAACTTAAGTTACTCGTCCGACTATTAGGACGGTAATGAGTTGTTGTTATTGTATAACGAGCTTACCATGAGGGTGACACCATTCTCTAGGCTCACCAGTGAATTAACTATGTTTGGGTCGGTTCCTAAGAGAACCGTTCCCGTTATGTTATGTGATGTTGTTGCAAAGCAATTCCTATTGCGATGTTATCATGTGCACGTGGAAACGTGAAGGGTGTTGTTATGTTTTGTTATGCGAGGAATATTATGTTATAAATATGGAGTGTGTGGATCATGGATATGAATCCCAGTTTGTGATAAGAGGCGTTTAAGGATAACCCGAATAACGGGTAAGTGTCGTCTATTAAGGAAGTAGCTCCATTAGAGGAGAAACACTCTAGGGATAATGAATACCATGAGTGACTTATCAAGTAAGGATGTATTATCCGTTTGTTGAGCCATTGAGGCGAAATGTTATGTGTTGTGTGTTTACAGTTGCATGCATGATTTAAATATAATCAATCGCATGCTAAGACGACAATTAGTTGTGCGTGGCCCGGTAGCATGTGGGCTGCGGGATTACCATACCAGCAAAGGTGCTGAGCCCCTTGGGGGCCACCCTTTCTCTTCTTTTCCCATTTCAGGTTCAAGCAGCTGGAAGCCGTTCGAGAGTAGGACGGGGTAGTCGTGGTACATGGGTAATCATGTAAGTTATATATATACAGTAGGAGTAGTAAGACCGAAGTTGTTATCGGCATCAGTTGTAATACTCGGTACATTAGTAAGGTTAGTGTAAGCTGGTTGTTAATGAAGAAGTATAGTGATGTACAATTGCTCGGGAATCTAGTCCATCAGACCGGTACAATGTGTATGTAATAGCCTTGTTAGCCACGTGGGTGGTTGACGGCGTGTAACACCAACGAGTTAAGTTATTTGATGAGGTGTGTATTCCGCTGCAGATTGTCGTTATGTGTTTGTTGTTGGGTGGGGTGTTACAAAAAGTGGTATCTGAGCGAAGTATCGCTCTGATGACTGAATTACCGAGCTTAGGAAGTACCGAGTTAGGATTTTAGTACTTTGGGTTAAGGGTTGAGTGATAGCGTGAGAGTTACGCTAGTTAGGAACTACCAGTGAATACTGAAAACCTACTATATCCAACCCGCCCTCCACAACCCCTGTTTTTAACTTGGGAAACAACGCCAGAGAGATGAAAGTCCTCTCATACTCGGGAATACCCGATCTGGCTGTTATTGAATACCTCTAAGGGTACAGAGAACCTGTCATACGGTAGATCCTGAAAACTGAGAATCCCGGAGACGGTTTCCATCTGAACAATGTTAACCGCATGCAATAGCGAAGAATGAAGAATCTTGTGTATAGGAGAATAGAATTTCCGGCAACCTGGGTCGACTTGCTGAGCAGTCGAGGATAACCATCTTGCAACGCACTGACCGTGCAACAGGCAAGAAGTGAAGTAATGGAACCCGAGACAAGTGTCTACGGGACCACAGTTGATAAATAATACACCAATGGTATACCAACCGACAAAGGAACTACAACGTAGTGCCCAAACAAGAGACAAGTCTCAGTAACCACGACAAGTGCGTGGAACGGGCTATAAAGAGATACGATACTAAGTAAAGGGGGACTCCAAGAGTGGGAGACACCCCAGTTGATAATTACCATATGAATACAGTGAGGAGTTACCCGGAGGAATTATTGTCAAGACTTTAAGATCAAGTGAGGGCCAACGAGGCCACTGATAATAGTGCGAGTAAGAACAATACCGCAACCAGTATGTGTGCTTAACCGATAGCCAGTTAGCATGGCGCACTTGCTATAGCAAGTGCTGCTATAACAGGGATGTTCGGGAAATTTATAACCACTACAAAGTACTTAGTAAAGTACCACGAAGTTAAGTGTGATCATTATAACCATGGAAGGGCTTAACAGCCTGACCTTTGTAATTGGAAGTACACCAGTCAGCAAGAAGCTAGATTTGGTTAAGGCCAGAAGGCATTGTAAAACCATGAGAGTTTTTTTTTCAACCCAGATTTATTCAAACTCTTTTCTTTTCAAAACCAGATTTTCTTTCAAACCAATACTTCTTTCTAACCTTCTTCTAAACCAAACCAGTAAAACCAAGGGCAGTTGATAAGAATTCAACAATGGATAAACTTTCCCTCGATTAAGTTCGGGAAGCACGGAATGAATATTGTCACGGGACAATATAAGGGAGTTGACAACAGAATACTTCACCTAGGCGTGTGACGGACACTACGAGTGTACCCACTATAATGTGGGACGACCGCACTCCGATAGGAGCTTGTGGGCCTGACAGACCTACCTATGGGTTAGTTGGGTAAGTAGTAATGTATCAATATGGTACCCCACATATGTATACGTAGAGTCCGGAACACGGGGTAGTCGACTCCGTACTACGGTCAGCAGTATGAGTCAAACAAGAGCTAAGGATTACAAGGAATAGTTGAAGCTAAGGAACCCAGTTAAGTTAACAGACTAAAGGAATTAGTGAATTCCTTTCAACGAAATGCTTAAGAGTCAGGAGGTGCGAAGTGCACTAACTGTAATGTAAAGACATCGTATACGTCTTAAGGATCCTCAGGGATAAACATGTTAGCTGGAACGGTGACCCAGCCTGTCCATGGCTAAGCAGATGCCTAATGTGGACACATTAATGTGCAAAGAACGGGATGAACTCCCAGAATGAGTACCCACACTACCAGGAAATGTTGATCTTCACAGAAGAAGATAATAAACCAGTTAAGAACGCAAACGGCGTGGCTAACGGAATATACCAATAAGTGTGAACCAGATGTAAAGGCATAACTTAACAACACCCAGGAGCAATCCTTGAAGGGTGTTCGCATCAACAATTGTTGAACGAAATGCATGCCAGAAGCATAAGGATTGAAACTAACACCCAGTTTAGACATAAGTTGTCAGGAGACGGACTGACAAACCTAAGGGGCATCCCATGAAAGGAAACGGAATGCAACGACCTTGTCATGGAGCTCAATATAATATCCAAACCATGTAATGTTGTACAGAGAAGTACATGTGTGTGGACAGCCTACAATGAGCGTAGCTCAAGGCAGTAAGGCTTATAAGCCACAAATAAAATGTGTTATGTAAATTAGATTGATTGCAAAAGTTTATGTTATATAAGTGAATAGAGTGGAGAACGAACCACTGCATTAAGAGTGGGGATACCTCTCGATATTGTGAGACCGCAGGAGCGGTAGTTATGTGTATCAAGCCCAAGAAATATGTTAAGGATTGACCATGTTGATATTGCGAGAGAACAGTTAGTTTAGTAGCTTGTGAAGCACCCGGCTGAATAACAGCGGCTTGTAACTCGAGTGAGCCATGCTCCAGGACCATACAGTAGTCGTCCAAATGGATGGCGAACCATAATACGAGTGATGTAAGTATATGTGTGGAAGTTAATATGACAGTAAATACCATATAAGTTATTGTTATACAATAAGTAAGAGCACGGTGCACAGCAAGCGACCGTTGTATAAGTGTTGTTGAATAATAATGTGGCAGATAAGACCAGTTATGAGTTAAACTCAGTGGAGATGCAAGGTAAGCGATGTTAAACAGACTGGGCAATAAGCCAGTGGCCAGTATTACGAGATCGGAATCTCAATGAAACGCAGTGTGAATTCCATGGCGAATTGCATAAGAGATTTACTGTCAAGAGTTTACGCCTCTGCACTCTGTATGACTGAGTGTTTTGGTATTGCACTTGCGCAGTAATGATCGAATGGGATAGCTAGAAATTAGAAACATGTTAATTGTGGAGGAATAATGTTATAATGGCCGATGCATAGGAAATGCAAGACCGCACCAATAAAAGAGTACTTGTACAAAACCAAATTTGGAGACATGATTAACAGTAAGTGACTACAGTAGCATTAACTGCTAATATCGGTACGGAATATACCCCAAATGTTGTAAATAGCTGAGAGAGCACTACACACTAGGTAGTAGCTCAATCTCAACCGACAGTAAGTCAGAAGGGAACAAGTCAATCATTGTGAAATACATAGCTGTATACACAGTAAATCGTTATGGAAGTAGATAGAAAGTTTATAACTCACCGAATTCGCTAACGGTAAGAGATACCACGCGTCGGTTGAGAAACCATTGTTACCAAGATGAAGGTGACAATTGGGGATATACAATACAGTAAGAATAACAAATGAGGCAATTAAGCTCTACAGTTATTGGAGTTTCGCAGCAGAAACTAATGAGCCAGTGATTCAAGTGTTTAATGTACACGGTGAACATGAGTGAATGGCTAATTATTAATGCCTAGAAGCCAAACAGGCCAGAATCGAAACCAACTAAGAGTTTAAACAAACTCCAATGAGAATTCTTGGTTTAGGGACTAAACCGCCAATATGGTTAAGATCCACTAATCAGAATCCATTGTATAATCGACCGCGTGAAAGTTAAAACACTTCACGACGGTAGAACCTTAAAATCGATGTTTAGTGATTGATTACGTGGGCGTAATCCCTTTTAAGGGGGGTAGAGCGCAAAACCACTTAGTGTGTATTACCGTACAAGTGTACGTGATTTATGTTGTGCATAGCACAAAATAATTTGTTTTGATGATTGGTGTATGTGTTACATAAACATACACATTCATTCAGGGTTTAATTGTGGTAATTGCGCACAGAAGATGCGAATACCATTGTGATAAGTGTGTTTATTTGTTAACAGTTGTGTGTGATAGTACAAGTGTGGGGAGTAGAGAAACTCCCGGGGAACTAAAACCCCGACATGTATAAATGTGAAACCGTGTGTTGTATTTTGATAAAATATATGTGTATATATATACTATATAGTGATTCATGAAAGGTTATGAAACCAACATAGAACCTAGTGAGAATAAGATTCCCTAGGTAACAGCATTTAAGTGAATGGAAATAACTGATAGACGAAAAACTATCACTTGGAGATGTTATGATCATGATTAGAATGATTAAAAAAGATAGAAAATTGGAAATGAGTGATTTATTTGATGCTTGAAAATGAAGTGGGAGGTGGAACTTGATTTGCATGCGATCAAGGGAAGCCGAACACAAATTGGAGTGGAAGGATAGTTCAAGACTGATGCTGATCACATCAGGGTTGGATGATTCTTGAAGCTCCCTATAAGTGGTCACAAATAACCACGCTATGAAAAGAAGCAAAGAGCATAAGTTGGACTTGGAGTTGTATGTGTTTTCAAAAAGGATTTTGAATTGGTATTAATAAAACGTCGATAGATACTTTACATGATTAAAGTTTTCTTACTTAGCCTCACAAGGAAAAATTTTAAATTTAAGTGATTGTTTTGACCTCCCAAAGGAACGGGGACCAGAAGGTGTCCATCGCGACCGGGTTCTGCGGGATCACAGTGTATATCAAAGATATTTTTGATTGTTATACATGTTATGACATGTTGTGTGGTATGTGTAATAAATGTTATTTTGACCTTGAGTTCCAAAAGTGTATGTTATCAAGACCTATGAGTCTAAACGTGTTGTGTTACATAGACCTATGTGTCTAAAGTTTGTTATGTTACCCAAGACCAGAGAGTCTAAGGGTTGTTATGTATGTGCAAATATTGTTAAGATACCCGGACCATTGAGTCCGAGGTTATCATGTAAGTATGTTATGTTATGTTATGTACCTATGTGAATATGTTACCCGAACCATTAAGTCCGAGGTTGTAATGTAAAGTACGTTTGATTATGGAAGTTTATTTCCAAGTGTTTCCTGCGTTCTAAACCTAATGATGTGTGGGAAGTGTGAACTTCGAGGACGAAGTTCTTTTAAGGGGTGTAGATTGAAATACCCCAAACCTTGATATGTTGTCAAACATTTAAACTATGGTATGTAAAGGCTAAAAAGTGCCTTAGAAACATTAGTGAACAATTTAAACCATAGTAGAGTGCAATAAGGCACTAAGACACAGCTTGAGCAAAAACATGCTCTAAGCTTGGAGTGAACTTGGTTAGGACCCAAAGAGCCTACCAAGACTTAATAATATTCAATTATGATTTATTAAGGCTAATTAAGTCCTTAGGAAACCTTGGTAGACAATTAAACCAACAAACACAAATAAATGCCTTAAAGTCAATATGGGCAAAAATGTGCTCTAAGCTTGGGATAAATTTGTATAAGACCTAATGGTCATGCCTATACCTTATAAATATGTTAATGAACATATTAAATCAATTACCAAAGAAAACCAAGCTTGAAAACAAGTTAAAACACAAAAAGTGCTTTAAGGAGTCTTAAAGCACGTTTTTGAAAAATTGTCCTGTAAATGAGTTTTGAATGGCTAAATGTCCATCATTACTCTTTAATTAACATGTGTACTACTTAGTATCACATTAGGAAGTCTAAATCAATGGGAAATCAAAAATTTCACAAATATGTGCCTTAATTTGTGAATAGTGCTCAAATAGTGCTAGTTTAAGTTATAAGTCAACATAAGTTGTTTAATTGGTCAAAAAAGGCCATATATATGTTATATATGTAAGGGGCCACGGTTTTAGGGGTGTGAGTCATCACACTTGGCTTGCCAATTAAAAGAAAGAAAGAAAAGTAAGTAAAGGTTACCTTTTTGCTTTATAACTTAAATATCTCCAAAACTTACCTCTCTCCTCACTTTCTTCTTTTCTTTTTGGTTCCCACCGTCTCCAACCTCATCCTCCCTTCTCCATTCTCGTTTTGCTACAGCAAGTAGCCATTCTCCATCTTTGAATGCTTGTAACTCATGGCTCCAAGCTCCGAATTTAATTCCGAGACTACCGTTGTCTAAGTTAGAGTAAGCTCTTCATTCCTATCTTTTCAAATCTTCAAGAACTCCATTTTGTTGCCATGAAGATTCACCATTGAAGGAGCTTGAGCTCATATTTTCATGCTTTGTCATTCTCCTTTGCTTCAAGGTGAGGAAAACCAAAGAAAATCAATGTTTCCACTTGTTTTTGTGTGTGACCGAGAATCACCTAGTAATGGTGTTTTCTCTTGCCTTTGTTTAGCTTCATTTCAAACTTCAAAGGGCTAGGTGGAGTCCTATCTTGCCACTTATTCAAGTTCTCTTTCAAATTCCAAAGGTAAACATCAAATTTTAGTGTTTCAAGACACTTATGTAAACCTAGGGTTTAATTATGAGTTTGAGTATTAAACTTAATGCTCATTACCCTTATATGTGTATTGGTTAGAAGGTTGACAAGTGATAAAAGCTCCTTGCCGATTTTCAATCAAGAAAAACAAGAGAAAACAAGTGAGAAAGCTTGGAAAACAAAGAGGTAAATGACCTCTCTTAATGTGGTTTATTGTACTAGGAAATTGAGCTATTATGCTTAATAATTAACCTAAAGAGCCAATGGGAAATGAGCTAGAAAACTATCCACTAGGTGGACTAAAAAGACATGGGAGCATTGTTGTGTGTATTCGCAGGTTGAAGGCATTTAAATGTGGAGATTCAGTGTTTAAGTTTAATGCAATTTAAGGGCCTAAGAGCCATGTTATTTAAGGGCCTAAGTGCCAAGCAATTTAAGTTTATGCACTATATTGTGATGTAGTGTAGTTTAAAGGTTTAGTTGTGTGTAAAGAACATCTCTTGTGAAGGTGAATGTGTTTGATGGTTAAAGGATGAAAAACCATATGTCTGTGTATAAGAGTGTGTATTAAGAGATTGAATGTTCTTGATTGTCTAAAGGTGAAAAACAATGTTTTGGTTGTAAGGTGATACAAGAGAAGCTATGACGAAATTTAGTTGATAAACAAAAGAGTTTATGTGTTGTAATGAGATTTTATGACCTAGAAGGTACTAGGAATTTTTAAGTGTTAAGATGGTGAAAGAAAGTGAATTAAGGTGTGCTTAGGTGTTAAGATGCCTTAGGCATAGCCTTGGAGATTTAGGGAACTAATGGATGATTTCTTGATACACCAAGGTGATGGTGGAGGTGTCGTAAAGTCTTGTGCAAAGTTTGGTGAACAATGAAAGTGTAACGCCTTGTGAAGGTTTAATTATGAACTTGTGGGGAAAGACTTGAGGAGTGGTGTGTAAAGGGGATGAGTGTAGTGCAAATGATGTTTAAAAGGGTGGTTATAAGGTAGTGAGGGAGTACTTTGGTTAGGTGAAGTTTTAGGCAAGAATACAAGTTACAAGTGTAAGAAAAAAAATGTTCTAAGTGTTAAGGACTTAGCAAAAGTTGAGTAAAAGTTTAAGGAATTTTTGGGATGTTTCGAGAGGGTTTAAGTGTGCCCAAAAGATGTTAAAACATGTGGGAGAACATGTGTAAAGCATAGGAAAAAATTGGGATGAATTTGGAGTTCAGAAAGAGGAGAAAAGCACATTAGAAAATTGGTTCTGTAGTGGACCGCCCCTACGGACCGCCCCTGTGGGGAGGTCCAGTGCAGAGAAGTGAAAAAAAAACAAACGTGTAGCATCTGTTGTGGACCGCCCCTGGGACCGCCCCAGAGGGGCGGTCCAGACCAGAGATGAAAAAAAAATTGTTTAAGGCTCCTAATGATGGGGGATTGAATGGTAATGGTTTTAGATGATGTTTAGGCCTTGTTTGGTGACATGTAAAGGTCTTAAAGTGTGTAAACAAATGTTAGGTTTGATGTGAGAGTTGTGAACTTAAGATCACAAGTGTAAAATTCAATATAACGGGATGACGGGGTAACTAAGGGCGCATTAGACGTTAAACAAGCATGTTACTCCAATGTTAATGAAAGTAATTGTAATATTATCAGTTGTTCGAGAATTGCTCGAGGAACATAAGTGGACATGATAAAGTGGACTCCGGTGACAGGTATGGTTTTCTTGCAACCTGTGTCCTACCGGATTACACCGGCTTGTATGCCAATGTGTTTTTCTGTATGTTTGCCACGTTGTAAGATTAAACATGTAATGAGTTTACAGTAATTCATTTATGTGGCGTGTACAACTCCGATACCATTTAACCTCGGAAGTGTTAACCTTAGTTAACTGAGTCTAGGATCACATGAGAGTTCGGTATTCGGAGTAAACGACCCGTACCATGGGACGTACTAACCACGGCTATGCGTGTGTTAATTGTGTGATATGTGTATGTGAATGTAGGGATCTCCCTTGTGTGTTTAACCCAGTTGTAATACTGCATGGTGTGTAGTTATGATAGACTCCATAGTGGGGTTCTAACTAATATCTAAAGTAAGTATGTACTAACAGTGGTGAGGAATCCGGTTTGGCCGGTCGCGCGTTGTTTGGGAGAGGGTATCCTTCTTAGCCTTACCCTTCTCTTTGTTATGGTTGTTTCCCTCACGGGTTATGATCTCCCATTAGCTTATTCCAAAGCTTAGCTATTCTGACTTATGATCGGTTTAGGGGGAACATGTGTTTGTGGTGTGTGTTCGGGCCTCCAAACCCGAACCATCTTAACTTAAGTTACTCGTCCGACTATTAGGACGGTAATGAGTGTTGTTGTTATTGTATAACGAGCTTACCATGAGGGTGACACCATTCTCTAGGCTCACTAGTGAATTAACTATGTTTGGGTCGGTTCCTAAGAGGACCGTTCCCGTTATGTTATGTGATGTTGTTGCAAAGCAATTCCTATTGCGATGTTATCATGTGCACGTGGAAACGTGAAGGGTGTTGTTATGTTTTGTTATGCGAGGAATATTATATGTTATAAATATGGAGTGTGTGGATCATGGATATGAATCCCAGTTTGTGATAAGAGGCGTTTAAGGATAACCCGAATAACGGGTAAGTGTCGTCTATTAAGGAAGTAGCTCCATTAGAGGAGAAACACTCTAGGGATAATGAATACCATGAGTGACTTATCAAGTAAGGATGTATTATCCGTTTGTTGAGCCATTGAGGCGAAATGTTATGTGTTGTGTGTTTACAGTTGCATGCATGATTTAAATATAATCAATCGCATGCTAAGACGACAATTAGTTGTGCGTGGCCCGGTAGCATGTGGGCTGCGGGATTACCATACCAGCAAAGGTGCTGAGCCCCTTGGGGGCCACCCTTTCTCTTCTTTTCCCATTTCAGGTTCAAGGAGCTGGAAGCCGTTCGAGAGTAGGACGGGGTAGTCGTGGTACATGGGTAATCATGTAAGTTTATATATACAGTAGGAGTAGTAAGACCGAAGTTGTTATCGGCATCAGTTGTAATACTCGGTACATTAGTAAGGTTAGTGTAAGCTGGTTGTTAATGAAGAAGTATAGTGATGCACAATTGCTCGGGAATCTAGTCCATCAGACCGGTACAATGTGTATGTAATAGCCTTGTTAGCCACGTGGGTGGTTGACGACGTGTAACACCAACGAGTTAAGTTATTTGATGAGGTGTGTATTCCGCTGCAGATTGTCGTTATGTGTTTGTTGTTGGGTGGGGTGTTACAAATTGTCGATAGCATGGAGGTTGATTAGATGCACAACATAATAGAAGGTGCAATAAACAACAAACCAATTATGAACAATCAAAGTTCAAACACCATGAACGACTTAAATGCGTTCCCATAATTAGAGGGTTAATTATTTAACACCTTAGGTTATGTTTCCTCTTAACCTTAGTCCATCCTTATCTTACCTCAATCTTAGTCTTATCTTAGTCTTAGAAACAATCATCCTTTAAAAAGGAATGGATGTAGCTTATCTCAGTCTTATAATACAAACCATCCTTTAAATAGGAATGGTTGCAACTTATCTCAACCCTTATCTCATATATGCCAATCGTTCTCTCATTGGGAACTGGTTAACCCTTTGTTCGTTGTTTATTTTCGTAGGGCTTGGTTAACCCTAGCCAGCAGCAGGACACTTACCAGCAATAAACAACATTCTTAAATTGTTGGGGATGTAGGCTAGATCCCCCCACGCCATCTTAGTATGCCTCCCTCCTAGAACAAGTAGTCCGAGGAGGCCAAGTCTATATGTCGACTCTAGGCGACGAGCCCGAAGACAAGTCATATTTGGAAGTCGGTATCTGATAAGGATACCGACCTCCCCCAATACACATGTGCCGGTACCATTCCGGATTCCTCACTCCCCCCCAAGTTCCAGTCAGTAGAAGTCTTAAGACAATGTTTGTTGGTTAACCTCTTTCGGTTTCTAACAAACTAATATTAGGGAGTGTTCCTTAGTCTCATACAATTCCTTACTAAACGTTAGTTAGTAGGTTCTCACGGTAAGTTGTGTTAGTTTTCAAACATCACACAACAATACAATAACATAATGGTCCGGTTGCATGCTTTATCTTGTTTAGTGAGCACACAAAAACAAATAGCACACAAGCCGAGGGACACCTCGTTAGCAAGCAGGTCACAAGAAGAATTGTACCGTTCACCGTTGGTCGTTTGGTTGCTTACTCTCCTCTGGAGTCCAAATTTTCAAACCCTAAAACATCCATTCAATTTTAGGTTGTTAATTACTTTTTCAATAAAGCTAACTTACTTAACTCACTTGGTCACTAATGATCCCCATCTAACACCACTTAAGTTCTTATAAATTTAATCTTAAGTGAATCACTTCTCCTAACACCTTATACTTATTCACCCACTTAATTATCATTGTTACTCACCAAACATGTCTTAAACAACCTTATATTATCATTACATATCAATCCCCATTTAGCACCTCTTAAATTCCTATAAACTTAATCTTGAACACTTAAAATCATTTACTTACCCTAATCTCTTAAGTCATTATATGCTTATCTTTCTAATCATCATCACTCCCTAATGTTGGACCACTAAGTCATTGTAATTTAAACTTAATTATATAAGTTAATCACTTCTCATTACACCTCATACTTGTTTACACCTCTTAAGGCCTTTACATGTCACCAAACAAGGCCTAAACATCATCTAAAACCATTACCATTCAATCCCCCATCATTAGAAGCCAAAACAATTTTTTTTCTTTTTCTCTGCACTGGACCGCCCCAGGTCCCCCAGAGGGGCGGTCCCAACCAGAAGCTAATTTCTTGCACAATTTGCCTGGACCTCCCCACAGGGGCGGTCCACAGCAGAACCTATTTTCCAAAGTGCTTTTCTCCTCATTTTGAACTCCAAATTCACCCCAATCTTTTCCCACTCATTCCACAATCTTTCCACATGTTTCCTACATGTTTAAACACCTTAAAACATGCACTAAACCTTCCTCAAAAATCACCAAACTTGACACTCAATTTCTTACAAAATTCTTACACATGTTTCCTACATGTTTAAACACCTTAAAACATGCACTAAACCTTCCTCAAAAATCACCAAACTTGACACTCAATTTCTTACAAAATTCTTACACTTAACACTTGATCCCTTACACTTCCCTCTTGTGACTTTGCCTAAGACCTCAACTAATCATTATGTTTCTTCACAACCATCTTAACTACTCCTCAAGCATCATTTTTCACACCCATTTGCTTTACTCAAACTTCTCAAAGCCATATATAATCTAGCACATGCTTACATCCTTATAAGTCATTATACCTTATTTTTCCTTCAAACTTTGTACAAGTTTCCTAGCTTCCTTAACCATGGTTTTGGTGCATAAAACTCACCATTATAACCCCTAGTCCCTCTTATACATTCCTAGGTCTTCCTAGTACTCAAGAACTCCATGGTTTATCCATTTTCACCAAAACAACCCTTAGTGATCACTAGAACATCCTTAGTCATTAAATCTCCTTAGAACACCTTAAACACTTAGTTTTCTCTCCAAATTTTGACATGGCTTTCTTAGTATATTACTACACCCAACATTTAGTTTTTCACCCTTAATACAATCATGAACACTCAACTCCTTAGTACACAATCTTAGCACACAAATTACACCCTTCTAACCTCTAATTCTTCCTAAACAACTCTAGGTCGTTCTAATCCTCAAGAACACCGTTGTTAACTTATTTCCATTCAAATTTTGCCATAGCTCCTCTAGTATATTATCATGTCCATATGCATGGTTTTTCTCATTCAATCATCTCACACACATCAAACCTTTTTCTCATCATAATTCTCACCCAAATCAACTCATTCATAATAAACTCAATATAGTGCAATAATCTTAAATTGCATAGCACTAAGGCTCTAAAATGACATGGCTAATTAGGCCCTTAAATGACATGGCTCTTAGGCCCTTAAATGACATGGCTATTAGGCCCTTAAATGACATGAATTTAAACACTGAATTTCCCACATGTAATAGCTTTCAACCTGCAATTACACCCATCAATCTCATAGTAGTTATAATGCTCTTAAAATCCACCTTAAACTTATCTTACTAAATCATTCCCATTGGCTCCTTAGTCACAAGTTCAAAAGCTTGTTCAAATTCTTTTTCCTAGGTTATATAACCCATTACATAATGTAAGCTCTAAGCTACATTAGTACTTATCTAAATCTCATCCCTTAAAACTTAAACCACCATTAGGTAAGCATTTTACCTTGTTTTTCCAAGCTTATCTTAACTTCCTCCTTAGACCTTCCTCTTGAATGAATCTTGGCCACCCACTAAATTTCCTTTGCCAATGTTCTAATCAATATTCAATGACTCACATGAGTGCTAAACAATACACTAACCTTAAGGAATGAAAACCTAGGTTAAAAATGTGTTTTAAAGCTTAAAAGTGTGTGTTTACCTTTGAATTTTGGAATGACTTTCATAATGAAGCAAGGCAAGACCTCCTCAAGTCTTTGGAGAATAGAATCAAGCTAGAACAAGAGTAAAACAAGCCATCTCAAGAGGCAAATTTTCGGCCATATATGAAAAATGGAGGAAAGTTGATTTTTCTTTCACTTTCCTTACCTTGAATGAATGAAGAACCAAATGAGCTCTTCAAACTTGATTTTCCGCCTTCAATGGAGTTTTCACTTGGCACCGAAATGGAGCTTTGAAGGATTTGAAAAGATAGAAAGCTAGAGCTTGAGCTAACTAAGAATAATATGTGTTTAGTTTTTGATTTGGAGCTAAAATGAGCAAGTTATGGACAAAGCAAGGTGAGGCAACAATGGAGGCTGCTCTTACGTGAATGGAGAAGAGAGGAGGTGAAGAAAACTGTGGGAAGAAGAGAAATGAAGAGAGAGAAGAAGAAAGGTAGGCTAATATAAGATATTTTGCTTTTAAAAGCAAATAGTAACTTCCTTTACTTTCCTCTCATTTTCCTTTAATTGCTTAGTCATATGGTGACTCCCCACATCAAAAACCGGCCCCCCTCTTATAATGGAGATATTTATGGTCTTGGTTGACCATCTTATTGACTTATGTTGACTTAAGCTTAATTTGGGCACTATTTGGCACTATTCACTAATTAGTGCACATATTCGTGAAATTTTTGGTTTCCCATTGATTTAGGCATCCTAATGTGATACTAATTAGTACACATGTTGATTAAGGTGTAATCATGGGCATTTAGCCACTCAAAACTCATATCTAAGACAATTTCTCAAAAAGGTGCTTTAAGGGGTCTTAAAGCACATTTTGTGTTTAAGCTTGTTTTTGAGCTTTGGTTTTCTTTGGTAATTGATTTAAAATGTCCATTAGCATATTAATAAAGTATTATAATGGTATTTGGGTGCTAATCAAAGTCACTCCAAGCTTAGAGCACGTTTTTGCCCAAATTGCCCTTAAGGCATTTTCTTGTGTTTTCCTTGGTTTAAATTGTCTACCAATCTCTCTAAGGCATATTTTAGCCTTACTACATCATATATTGATGTTTACTTAACATACTTAGGTTTGGGGTATTTCAGTTCTCCTTTGTTTCAAGGTAAGGAAACTCAAAGAAAAACTCCATTTCCTTCATGTTTTTATGTTGTCCGAAAAACACCATTAATGGTGTCTTTACCTTGCTTGTTCTAGATTCATTTCAATCTCCAAAGGGCTTGGTGGAGTCTTCTCTTGCTACCTATCCAAACTCTCTTTCATTTCCAAGGTAAAACAATCATCTTAATGTTCTAAGACAATATATGTGACTAGGGTTTATAATGAGAGTAAGCTTGAAGCTTGAAAACTCATTACCTTGTTTGTATATTGATTAGAAGTTGACAAACAACTAAAAGCCTTGCCGATTTAGTCAAGGAAACAAGAAAGAAGTTGTGAGGAAAAGAGGTAAATGTGCTAACCTAATGTAGTTTAATGTCTTAGGAGAAATGAGCTTATATTGCTTATTAAAACTACTTAAGGAGCTAATGGTAAATGACTTAGGAAAAAATACTCTCAAGGATTTATTAAAAGGCATATGTATTGTTGAGTGTATTTGCAGGTCAAAGGCAAATATAATGTGGGAAATTCAGTGTTTATGGTTATGCATTTTAAGGGCCTAAGTGCCAAGCAATTTAAATAATGCACTATATTATGATGTAGTGTAGTTTGGGTGAAATTTTGTGTATAAGAATGCTCTTGATGGATTTTAGTGTTCTTGGATGTTTAATGGTGAAAACAATGTGTTTTGGTGTAACAAGATGTTAGTAGAACCCATGTCAAAAATTAGGTAATGTATAAGAAGTTTTAAGTGTTTAGATGAGTTTTGGTGAACTAGGGAGTGTTAGAAGTGACTAGGTATATTACTAGGGAAAGAAAGGGTATTAAGGTGTTTTTAGAGTGCAAAAAGAACTTAGGCATTATCTTAGAGATTGTAGGAATCAAATGAGTGTTTTGGAATGTACCAAAGTCATTTTGGAGTGTGTAGAGATTTATGCAAATTTTGGTAAATAAGGAGAAGGTATAAACTTGTAAAGGGATTTCAAGAATGACATAAGGAAATTTGGTTTGTAAGAAAAGATGCTTGGGAGATGATGTTGTAATGGAGAGGAAAATACCTTGGCATAATGGTTATTATAGGCATGAAACACCACTTAGAAACCTAAGGAGAAAACATTATAAGTGTTAGGAGTTTTGGTAAGAAATGAACAAGTGTTTAAGAGGATAGAAAATGAATTTTCCTACACGTCCGAACTTCCGTCCGAATTTGGAAGTCCGGACATGCCCTGTTGTGTTTAAGTTTTCTGAGTCTCGCCCAGTGTCCGAACTTCTATCCGACCCTTAGAGTTTGGACACTGCCATCTCTTTTTCCTGATTTTCTTCGACCTATGTCCGAACTTAGGAAGCTCGGACACAAGTTCGGACATACGTCTGGCTTCACCCTTTGAGTCTCGACTTGCGTCCGAACTTGGGAAGCTCGGACACAAGTTCGGACATGCCACTGTGTTGGCCAAAAATTTTGTTTAAGGTTAGAAAACGTTGTCTAAAAATGGTGATTAGTTAGTAATGATGATGTGAGGTTGTCTAAGACATGTTAGGTGAGTTATAATAGCAATTAAAAGGGTGAAAAGTTATAACAAGTGTGAAAAAAAATAACTAGTTATGTGAAGTAATAAGTTAACAACGAACTAGTGCGTTAATTAACCGACGTTACTAAATGTGTATAGGATTCTCCAACGGTGGAAACTAGTCGAAGCAAGGACCAAGGTATGGTTTTCTTGCAGTCTGTTGCCTACCGGTTTACACCGGCTTGTGTGTTGTTTGTTTTTCTGTGTGTTTATGACCTTGTAAGACTTAAGTCATGTAATGAGTTTACAGTTGTTAATATTACTATGTTGTTAAGGTGTGACTCGTTTCCCTTGTGTGTGTCTAACAAGACTTAACCACTTGTATGTGATTTGTTTATTGAGTTCGATGTTGAACTTCTAACATGTGCTAACTGGGGAGTGAGGAGTCCGGTAGTTCCGGCCACGCGTGTGAGTATGGGAGTCGATGTCATAACCGGTTCGATTCTCTTTGTATGTTATGGTTGTTTTCCATTTTGGTTTTCAACTTTCCCTTTAGCTTATCCAAGGCTATTTTACTGACTCACGTCGGGCCACAGGGGCATACTATGTTTGTTCGGTGTGCTTGGATCACTATATCTGACACACCTTGGGATTAAGTTATCCGTTCAATCTAACAGGACAGTAACGAGTTGTGTAACGAGCTTAGCATGAGTTTGGCAACACCCTCTAGGCTCTCCATGTGATCTAACTATGTTGGTTCGTTCCCTAAAAGGAATCGTTCTTGTAATGTTGTGTGTTGGTTGTGCTATGCAATGTTCCTTGCTATGCTACGTATATATATATGTTGTTGTTTAAAATCTATGCCATGTTATCATGACAAATAGTTGCGCGTATCCCGGTAGCCGATGGGCTGCGCGTTAACCATACCAGCCAAGGGTTGCTGACCCCCTCGGGGGCTCCATATTTATATTGCAGGATGAGGATCGAGGAAGCGGAATGACTTTAGATCTTAGGTTTTAAGTACCTTTGGCTATTTTTGGATGTTGAGCCCGGGATGCGCCTGTGCTCCCGTGGCGTTAAATTTTGGTACCGTTAGCTTTGACAGTGGCGGTTGTTGACAGTTACAGTGGCAGTTCACAGTTTACAGCTTACAGTTTCGTTGTAATGTAAATACTCGGTATGTTGGTAATGTATATACGTATGAATGTTAGTACCTAATGCTTGGGAGTCTGATCATCAGACCGGTACATTTGTATTTATTCTGCCTTGTTAACCACGTGGGTGGTTAACGGCGTTGTAGCACCAAACCGTTTAGTTATTGTTAGTTGTTTATTTCCGCTGCGATCTCAGTTATTGTTAAGTGCGTAGTAGGGGTGTTACAAATTCCTTCCCGTACACTGTTATATATACATGCAATACCGGGTAATATTAATATAGTTATTCACTAAATATTACAGTACTGGCACTGTAGAACTAACACTTGTAATATACTAACTCCGTATGTTCTTTATTTCCCCCTGTTATTTTACAGTGGCCCTAGGTAGTTCAACAGTTTGTTATTTTATGTGATATCCACATGTGATAATGAATTCCTTCCTTATAGTACTTTCCATTTCTTTAATCATATACTCATAATTATTTCCACTTATTTTTTATATTATACTATTTGGTTATTTTTATTATAACCACAATTATTTTATAAACTTTATATTATACTCCATAATATAGCATAATACATAGTTTTAATTCCTTTCTTTATTAATTTACAAAACCAACCATAATAATTTGGTATTTACATTTTGTACTCAACAACTTTTATAAATTACCAAATAACCACATAACCTTTATAATTTACTAAATACCCATATTAATTTTCAGAAATTGTAAAACAAATATATTAACTTTTATAAATTGCCAAATAACCTTATTACTTTTATAATTCACTAATTACCCACATTAACCTTTGTAATTATTAATTAACCCCTTTAGACTTTTGGTAATTACAATCAAATATTCTAATCTTTTTATAAATCACCAAATGACCACATATACTTTCGGTCTTAATATATATATTTCCTTTATTTACAATTTAACCCCAAAACTTTATATAAGTTACATATTAACTTATAAACTACAGTTTTAATATTTAATTTCTGTAAATACCGATATATCCCATATCTTTCTTCAATTTATATTTCCGCCCCATATCAAATTCTGTTTTTCATATATACTTTCATAAATTACATATTCACCCCAAAACTTTTATAAATTTAATATTTTATGT
The DNA here is from genome assembly GCA_023374045.1 of Limonium bicolor. NCBI lineage: Eukaryota > Viridiplantae > Streptophyta > Magnoliopsida > Caryophyllales > Plumbaginaceae > Limonium > Limonium bicolor. The sequence goes on along the minus strand of CM041781.1, from coordinate 116,300,319 downwards.
CATAAATCATTTTAACCTAAAGTTTTTGGTCAACACTTTGACCAAGACTTAATTTCATAGTTAATACTTTAATATGGCCATAAAATCATATATAATTCGGTTTCACCTCCAAACTTTCCAACCATTACAAAATAGCCCCAAAACTTTATTAAATGTTATTTTAACACTTAAACACTTATTTAAATTTACCAAAATTCATAATATTAATTCCTACCTTATATTATAACATAAATATACCAAATCACCCCTTTAATTCTCGGCAATTATTTTTAATACACCAAACCTTTCAAAATTTACATTTTAACCACATAACTTATTAAACTAGCCATTTAAATACTTGTAGCTATTTTTAATACTCCCAAAATTTATAATATAAGTTAATACACTTATGTATATATTTCAAAAATCACCAATATACTCATATCATTCTCGGCTTTAATATATATTTACTATATTGTTTTAAAACTTGATTTATACTTTATAATATATACATATAAATGTATATAAGCAATATAACACTTCTAAAAATTATGCTATTGACTTAGAATGATTATAAACTCAAAATAGAACACTTTATTCCTAGAAAATTCGGTTTATATATATATGCATCTTAATTAATTTTTGTGACACCAATTTATACCTTGAGGTAATAATCTTCCCTTATATGTTATAAATTATTTTTCTTGATATTATAACCCAATGTTTTCGGCCTTAATTTATTTAGAGGTTATATATAATTTTTATTCCAAAGTTTGAAGTTTAAATCAAGCTTAAACTTAATAAACCTTAATTATAGAAACTTACCCTTAAAGCAAGACAATTCTTGTACTTGATTTCTCCTTGAATTCCAAGCTCTTCAAATGCTATCTTGATGAAGAGGATTCGACCTCCTTGAATATGTTTAGGAGATCCATTTGTTGGACTTCTAATAAGGATTATAAATAAGATTTGGAGTAATTTTACAAGAGTTTACCTTAGGAATTTAACAAGGTATTTTTGGTACAACTTGGGATGATTGTAGATCCAAGTTTCCTTCATGAAATAATGAAGAGAATATAGATTTAGGAGCCTTAAATTTTCGGAAATGATTTAAGTATTTTTGCTAGGATTTCAACATGGAAATATACTTAACTTGATCTTGTTGTTCCTTGTGTTGTTGAATCTAGGAACCTCCTTGGAGAACTAATGCTTGGCGAAATCTTGGATGATTTTTAGGATGATTCTTACTTCAAGACTTAGTAGATTTAACTAGGAAATTAAATAGAAATAGTATTAGAACTTAGAACACCATTAATGGAGCTTTGAAGCTCTAAGGAACTAACTAACAAATGAAGAAGAAAAGAGAGAGTTTGGAAGACTTACACAATCGTCAATGGAGTGGGCAAAGGAAGAATGAAGCTCACGTATGGTATTAGAAGAAGGCTTAGGAATGAATCAATTTCTTTTGATAAAACAATTGTCAAATTTGACTAGACTTTTCCTCTGTTTATTCCTTTGATTATTGGCTCAATAAGTGTCCTTAATTGCAGCAAGCTTTCGGCTGATTGCTAAAGAATAATGGAGGCTTTGTTTGATAATTGAAAGAAGAAGACAAGAGCTAGGTAAGTTGATGTAATTCTTTAGCATTTTTCTAAGTTATTTTGTCTTTGTTCTCCCTTGATGGCTCACGGTAATGGGACTGAATGGAGCATTTGATTTTGATGATTGAAGACAATATATCATGCCTAGGTAGGTGGGTATTCTACTTTGAATTTAAATAAGGGAAATCAACCTCCTTCCTTCTTGTTTCCAATCGACAATAGTGTTGTATGGGGTCATTTGATTCTTGTCATTTTAGACATAGGAAACTATCTTAGGTGGGTATATGTCATATTGACTAATTAATGAGGCAATGAACCTCTCTTTTCCTCACATGAGATCGGCAACATTAGGCTATAACATGGCTGTTTAATTGTTTAGTTACAATGCACATGTATAAAGTAGTCTAGTTTTGTTCTTTTGTGTATTTAATTTCTATAACTTATTACATTATCATATAATACATGATAGGATGAGTCATTATCCATAAGGCAATTTTCTAAGCCAAAACTAGTCAAAATAGACCCTAAATGGCGCCCAACATGGAGGTCAAATGGGACTGATTTTTAATTTGATTTTTGTTACACTATATTGTACTAAGATCATAATAATATGTGTAATAGGTTCCAGCATTTATTTGGTACATTTATACTATGGTAAAAGATGAAAGGTTTAAGGTAAAAATGCTGATTTTAGGTACCTTTTTGATGATAAAATCGTCCCTATTTGTGCTAAGTGTTTAGCACTGGAATTACTTGAATTAGATGTTCAACTTATCCCCTTTTAAGATTATCAACTCGTGGCTCCTCAAAAACATCAAGACAATTGCGTAAAACGCATTTTGTGATACCCGAAGGTGCGTTGTTGTGCTCTAAGGATTTTCTGGAAAATAATTAGTTTCTATGAGTTCCAAGTTTTTATTGACATTTTTTATAGTCAATAATAATATGTTAAGGTGTTAAATTGAGTTATATGGGGTTATATCAACTCGTAACTCAATTTCCGGGCTACCGGGACACTCCCGAGGCAAAAAGGAGCGTTAAGAAATTTGTCCGGGCACTTTGTTTATTTTTGAGAAAGTGGCTCGAGAATCCTCTTTAGGATGTTGAATAATTATATTAGGAACTCTTAGAATGAATTATATAGGAGTTTGTGCCACCTCGGCACCTCTCCGGGGCATTCCCAGGTGTTTGTGGGGCCCCCATCGGGAACTTCCGAGCACTTTGTATTTAACTGAGAATTTATCCTGAGTACTTCATCATATATGTTTATTAAAGTGTTGTTGTGCATTTTGAATGAAGTGTAATGCTTTATTTTATTTTATAAGGTATTTCCAGGACTTTCAGGCCTTAAGGGCCTTTAAGGGAACTCCCGAGCACATTATATTTTCACTCAGTTCTAACTGAGGACTTGTGTTTTAAAGGTCATAAATGATCCTTGATTAACTTCATATGATTGTTATAGCTTATATAACTTGGTTAGCTTAAGGTCGGGCTTTAACGCTCGTTTTTTACCTTAAGGAGTTTAGGTGCGTTTTAACGCCCAAGTGTTTATATATTTTTCTCAGGGTTTAATAATCCCTGAAATACCCCAAACCTAGTAATGTTGTTTAAACACCTAAATAGGGTGTAATAAGACTAAAAAGAGTCTTAGAAACCTTAGTAAACAAATTTAAACAAAAGGAAACACATATGTGCTTTAAAGTCAATAAGAGCCAAAATGTGCTCTAAGCTTGTGATAAACTTGGTTAAGACCTAATGAGCTTACCAAGACCTCATTTATATACTAATGAACTTATTAAACCAATTACCAAAGAAAACCAAGCTTGAAAACAAGTTAAAACACAAAATGTGCTTTAAGAAGTCTTAAAGCACGTTTTGAAAAATTGTCTAAATGAGTTTGAATGGCTAAATGTCCATCATTACTCTTAAATATATATGTGTACTATATAGTATCACATTTGGGTGGCTATATTAGTGGGAAATCAAAAAATTTCACTTCTAAGTGCCTTGTTTAGGTGAATAGTACTTTTTATAAGCTAGTTTATAACATATGTTGTATTAAGTAATTAAATTGACAAACAAAGACTAAAACACCCTCACACTAATAAAGGGGGCCGGTTTTCTAAGTGTGTGACTCACCACTCTTTAGTTGATAATATAAGTAAGTAAAAAAAGTAATTAAACTTACTTTTTACTTTATAAGCATAAATATCTCCTTAAAGCAAATTCTATCTTCATTCTCTCATTTCTTTCCTTCATTCAACGGTTTCCCACCTCTCTTCTTCCTTCTTCCTTGTTCTCTCACGGTAATACCACTATCACCATGGAAACTCCAACTTTGACCACTTGTTAAATCTTGCTCACTTGTCCAAAAAAAACAAAGACCACCAATCTCTTCCTCTCATCAAGCTCTTCATTCCTATCTTCTCAAAACTCCAAGAGCTCCATTTCGGTGCCAAGGTGTTCCACCATTGAAGGAGCTTGAGCTTATATTTTGACATATTGTTGATCTCCTTTGCTTCTAGGTAAGGAATCTCAAAGAAAAATCATGTTTCCTCCATGTTCTTACCTTAACCGAAAATACACATTGATATAGCTCTTTGTGTGACTTTGTTCTAGCTTCATTTCAACTCTTCATGGACTAGGTGGAGTCCTCTCTTGTTAATATTCAAACTCTCTTCAAAGAGCAAGGTAAAACAACTACATTAATGTTTTTGAAACAATGTCAAATTAGGGTTTGCAATGAGGTGAAGCTTATAGCTTGAATACTCATTATAATGTTTGTATATTGTTTAGAACTTGACAAGGAATCAAAATACCATACGGTTTTGTAAGGAAACAAGAAGGAAGTGTGTTGGAAAAAGAGGTAAATCTACTAACTTAATGTTGTTTAATGCCTTAGGAGAAATGAGCATATGGTGAATGACTAGTAAAGTGTTCTCAAGAGCTTAGTAAAAGGCATATGTGTTGTTGAGTGTATTTGCAGGTTAAAGGCAAATATATTGTGGAAATTCAGTGTTTATGATTTATGCATTTTAAGGGCCTAAGAGCCATGCATTTTAAGGGCCTAAGTGCCATGCAATTTAAGTTATGCACTATATTGTGATGTAGTGTGAATTTGGGTTGTAGTTGTGTAAGAAAGTGTTCTAGATGTTTTTGTGTGTTTAATGGAGAAAACAAGTGTTTAGGCTTAGTAATGTTCTAGGGGAATCCATGTCAAAATTTAGGTAAAAAGCAAGAAGTTTTAAGTGTTACATAAGATTTGGTGAGTTAGAAAATGTAGGAAATGAATAAGGAGTTCAAGATGTTGTAAAGGAATTTTGGATGAACTAGGAAGTGTTCTAGAGTGTAATAAGGACTTAGACATGATCTTGAGGTTCTAGCAAGTACCAAAGCCACTTAGGGACTTAGGTAAATATCTAGGCAAACTTTGGTAATAAGGAGAAAGTGTAAACTTGGAAAAGAATTGTTAAGATGAATATAAGGAGTTAGTTGTGAGAGATGATGCTTGGGAGATGATGTTAAAATAAGAAGAAAGCTTTTGGGATAGTAGTTATAATAGGCAAGCACCATTTAGAAACCTAGTATAGAATGTTATAAGTGTTAAGGAATTTTACAAGGAAATGAGTGAGTGTTGAGGAGTTTAAAAATGAGTTAGAACTTTAGTTAAATGGATGTTATTTGAAGTACTTAGTGTGCCACAAGGTGTTACAACACATTGGGTGACTTAAGGAAAAATTAGGAACAATTTGGAGAATTCCTAGGAAGTTCCTGCAGTGGACCGACCCGGGGGACCGACCCTGGCAAGGTCGGTCGGAATGTAAATGGCAGGTCGAAAATGGTTCTGTTAGAGACCGACCCAGGGGACCGACCCTGTCTGGGTCGGTCGGATAGGAAAGAAAGACGGTAAATGTCTCTGTAAGAGACCGACCCGAGGGTAGGGTCGGTCGGTAAGGTCGGTCGGACCAAAACTTGTAAAAAAAAAAAACAGAAAAGAATGTGACTTATGTAGTTAACCCTAGGGTGTATAATGAAGGTAACCTAGGGTAAGATGGACATTAAAACATGTCATTTAATCATGTTAAATACTTAGTAAGTTTGAAGTTAAATAAATAATTAACCGACGTTACTAATGTGTTTAGGATTCTCTCAAGGTGGAAATCAGTTGAGGCAAGGACCAAGGTATGGTTTTCTTGCAGTCTGTTGCCTACCGGTTTACACCGGCTTGTGTGTTGTTTGTTTTTCTGTGTGTTTATGACTTTGTAAGATTAAACCATGTAAAGAGTTTACAGTTGTTAAATATTATTATGTTGTTAAGTGTGACTCTCTCTTCCCTTGTGTGGGTCTAACAAGACTTGACCTGTGATTGTGAATTGTGTGTTGTGTTCAATGATGAGCTACTAACAAGGGCTAACGGGGGAAGTGAGGAGTCCGGTCTGTTCCGGCCACGCGTGTGAGTATGGGAGTCGATGTCATAACCGGTTCGATCTCTCTGTATGTTATGGTTAAGTTTCCAATTTGGTTTCTAACCTTCCCTTTAGCTTAACCAAGGCTATTTTACTGACTCACGTCGGGCCACAGGGGCATACTATGTGTTTTGTTTCGGTGTGCTTGGATCACTATATCCGAGGCACCTTGTGTTAAGTTAACGTTCAATCTAACCGGACGGTAACGAGTTATGTAACGAGCTAAGTATGAGCGTGGCAACATTCTCTAGGCTCTCAATGGGGACTAACTGTGTTGGTTCTCTTCCTAAAAGGAATTGTTTGTGATGTGTGTTATGATGTGTACAATACCTGTGTTATGTTATATATGTATGTGTTGTGTGTTTTTAAATAAATACCATGTCATCGTGACAATTGGTTGCGCGTATCCCGGTAGCCGATGGGCTGCGCGTTAGCCATACCAGCAAAGGTGCTGACCCCCTCGGGGGCTCCATATTTTTATTGCAGGATGAGGATCGAAGAGGCAGAGTGGCTCTAGGTCCTAGAGAGTAGTTTACTTTTGGAGTACTTTTGGATGTTTGCCCGGGATGCGCCTGTGCTCCCGTGGCGTATTATATACTTGTTATGATGGATTACAGTGATGGTATACAGTGAAGGATTTTGTAACACTCGGTATTATTTGGTGTATATATATGGTTGTTAGCTCTATGCTCGGGAGTCTGATCATCAGACCGGTACATTGTATTATTCAGCCTTGTTAGCCACGTGGGTGGTTGACGACTTTGTAGCACCAATCGTTTAGTTACTGTTTAGTAGTTTATTCTCCGCTGCGATTCCAAGTATAGTTATGTGCGTAGTAGGGGTGTTACAAAAAGTGGTATCAGAGCGAAGTATCGCTCTGATGACTAGAATACCGAGCTTAGGGATATACCGGTTAGGAAACCTAACTACAGATATCTAAGTGAACAGATTTGGAAAGGTTAACCACTAACTAGTGTGGAGATCCTTATTATCGGAAGCGTTACAATCGTTGGACGATAAGTGTGCAAGCATACGCTAATGAGATGTTCATATGAATTCAGATGGCAGGTAGACCACGATGGTAGAGGCCGCGGGCGCGGTACTGGAGGTATGGGTGACCAGGGTGATGATACTACGGCACAGACCATGGCTGAGGCAGTTGCAGCCGCCGTAGCTCAGCTGGTACCCGACTTAGTTGCTGCTATACAGCAAGGGCGACAGCCTGGAGTTCAGCCACCACCACCACCGCCACGAGAGACCAATTGGGTCAAGGCGTTGGCTGATCTGAGGCCGCCCTCATTCAGTGGGGAGACCGATCCCCGTAAGCTCGAGGCATACATCTCCGAGATGGAGACCGCCTTCGAAACCCTAGCACCACCTGAGCAGGTCAAGGTACGACTTGCTGCTTATTACTTGAAGGGCTCGCACAAACTAGTGGAAGCTTGTGCGCGAGGGTAGAGTTGCTGATCCGACGTTTCAGTGGAGGGAGTACACGGCTCTGCTGCGAGCCAAATACTACCCTATACATGTGCAAGAGGCCAAGCGCCTGGAGTTGGACAACCTGAGACAAGGGGATAAGATGACGGTAGATGAGTACTACTCAGCCTTCATCGGACTTATCCACCTGCTACCGGATCTGGGTTACTCAGACCGGATCCTTGTGAACCGTTTCTACAACGGACTGAACTATCGCCTACGCTACGGCATGGGGCCTACTGGATATACCACCTTGCAGGTAAAGGAACTACAGTGTAATGTTAATAAGTGTGTACGATGTGTTAATGTGTTGTGAATTTATTTGGCGGGGCATAACTGACACCCTAAATATAGGAGTGCTATCATGCCGCTGCTATTGTGGAGATCACCGTCCGTCTGAGGGACGAGGAGAGTGCGCTCAAGCGCAAGGCTCAGAACGAGGGCCAAGGCACGCAAGGGCAGTGGGGAGGGAAGAAGAAGAAATCATACCCCCAGTCCCAGAAAGGACAGCAACAAGGTGGCAAGGGCCAGACCCAGACCACCACTGCTGAGGAGCCTCTGCAGCTCACCTATGCGTATGCGGCCAAGCCCCTACGTTCTTACCCACCTAAGGGTAATTGTCTAATCCTGTGTGATAAGTTAGAGAATGTGTTAATAAGTTGTGGAACAAGTATTGATTGTGTATTGTGATAGCAGCTAGCACGGGCTCTGGACCGGAGCGCCACTATTACTGCAAGTGGTGCAACGGAGACCACCCCGGCAAGGACTGCAAGGGTAACGATGTTCAGTGCCGGTACTGTAAGAAGATGGGTCACCGCGACCATGAATGCTGGCAGAACCCGAACAGTAGGAACTTCAGGCCCAAGGGGCAATGGAAGGGTAAGGCCACTGCGACCACCGATGGCCAGAAGACGGCAAACCAGCCACCCCCGATCAGAGGTACACGGAGTCCCAGAAGGGGAAGGGGTCGGGGTCCAACAAGGCCACCCTGAATGTGGTGGACCGGTCTGAGACGCCAGGGCCCTCTCCTAGACCAGGTACCGCCTAAACTGCTAAATGTAATAAGTGTTTGCATACCGCATTACATGCATGTGTGTGAGTGAGTTTAAATAAACAACCATGTGAGTAAATAAATAAAGTATAGTGTGAGATTTACCTAATTAGAGTACTCTAAACTTAAAGGAACTTTCAATATATGTTATCCAATCCCACCCACACCAAACCCTGAAGAAACCACCATCAACATCACCGACTTTCCGTTGGAGCAATGTCAGGTTATCCAGCCAGGTATGATACTCTTACATGGATACCTGACACCGGAGGCACAAATCCATATCATCAGACGATGCGACGAACTTGGAGCAAAACCAGGAGGGTTTTACACACCCCGAATACCCGAACGGAGCAAGGATGCAATTGAAGATGATGTGCATGGGTAAGGACTGGAACCCTTACACCAAGTCATATCAAGAAGTTCGAGCTGAAGATGGAGCAACAATCAAGTATACCAGAGGAGTTCCATGCGGTCGTTAACCACGCCGTGGGAATTGCTCAACAAGTTGAAGCGGATTCAATTCCAAGTGTAAAAGCAGATTTATGCATTGTAACTTCTACCAGAAAGGTGGACGGTTAGGTATACACCAAGACAAGGACGAGTCACCGAGTCTCTAAGTAAGGGAGTACCCGTGGTGTCTTGGTCCATTGGTGATACCGCAGTGTTTGTGTATGGCGAGCAGAAGCGTGCTGACCTCGCAAAGAAGCTATTGCTAAAATCGGGAGATGTATTAATCATGGGTGGGCAATCAAGGATGCTATACCATGGCATCAGAAAGATCAAACTGAATACCGCACCGTCGGCAGTGATCAATGCCACACACATGAAACCCGGACGTTTGAATCTGACCTTCAGACAGTTTTAAGCCTTGTATAATTATGTGACAAACCAGTATGTATTAAGGATGTTGTAAGTGTGAATCATGGCGACAGTATAAGCCAATGAATGTTGTAAAAAGGAGTGTGTTAATGAATAAAGTGGAGTTGTTTGAATCATATAAACCGTGTTGTTACCCAATACTTATTAGTTTGCCAATGAATTAGGCTGTGCACTCGGAACGGGAGGTATACTGAGTGTCTGCAATAAGGCAGAAGCCGGCAAGAGCGGCACGATCCTCACCGGTACTTTTCCAGTGAATGGCGTGGATGCATCGATCTTGTTCGACTCTGGAGCCTCACACACATTCATTTCGCTATCATTTGCGAAGAGGCTGGGGTTAGATGGTGAAGAGATGCCAGACTTCGTGGTTACTCTCCCGTCGAAAGAGCGGATCCGATGTACCCGCTACTACCGAGGTGCTATTGTTCAAATCAGGGGTGAAGAGTTTCCGATCGACTTGATAGAGTTCGACGGACTAGGCTTTGATGTGATTGTCGGGATGAACTGGTTGGAGCGGTACAAGGGTAGAATCCTATGTGCCGAGCATCGACTGCTTCTTAGGAGTCCATCTGGGGTTACAATATCTTACCGCCAGAGGCCCAGGGAGCCTTCGACACAGATCATCACCGCCATGGCTATGTATCACGAGTTACGACGAGGGAGTGATGTATACCTCTGCTATGTTCAGGACATAGAGAGAGACCCTGAGTTTAGCCCAGATGTGCCGGTAGTGTCGGAGTTTCCTGATGTATTTCCTAAGGAACTGACGGGCATGCCGCCAGCACGAGAGGTTGAGTTTGAGATTGATCTAGTTCCGGGCACCGGACCCATTGCGAAAGCACCTTACATATGGCTCCAGCAGAGATGACAGAGCTCAAGGAGCAGCTGAGAGACCTACTCGACAAGGGCTTATCCGCCCTAGTGTGTCACCATGGGGAGCGCCGGTCCTCTTCGTGAAGAAGAAGGACGGTAGCCTCCGCCTATGTATTGATTATCGGGAGCTGAATGCTGTTACGGTGAAGAACCGTTACCCTTTACCACGCATCGACGATCTATTTGATCAGCTTAGGGGAGCATCAGTATTCTCCAAGATAGACCTACGTTCCGGATATCACCAGATTGCCATCCGTGACAGTGATATCGAGAAGACAGCTTTCAGAACTAGGTATGGGCACTATGAGTTCACCGTTATGCCGTTTGGCTTGTCAAATGCACCAGCAAAGTTCATGGACTTAATGAACCGTTTGTTCCAAGATCAGTTGGACAAATCTGTGGTAGTCTTCATCGATGACATACTTGTGTATTCGAAATCGAGAGGTGAGCATGAAAGCCACCTGAGAGATGTATTGCAAACGTTGAGAAAGAATCAGCTGTATGCTAAATTTTCTAAGTGTGAATTTTGGTTGAACCAAGTATCATTCCTTGGACATGTGATTTCTGAGGCCGGGATCGCTGTTGATCCGGCAAAGATAGATGCAGTGCGCACCTGGCCTAGGCCGAAGACAGTTACCGACATCAGGAGCTTCCTCGGTCTGGCAGGTTACTATAGAAGATTTGTGAAGGACTTCTCCAGTGTCTCGAAGCCGATGACTTCCTTGATGAAAAAGGATGCACCATTCGTGTGGACAGTCGACTGTGAGAGGGCTTTCGCGAGTCTCAAGGATGCTCTGACATCTGCACCGGTTCTGACATTACCAGACGGTCCAGATGGTTTTGAGGTCTATTGTGACGCATCAGGCAGGGGTATGGGTTGTGTGTTGATGCAACACGGGAAGGTCGTGGCTTACGCCTCCCGACAGCTGAAGAAGCATGAGGAGAACTACCCTACCCACGACTTAGAATTGGGGGCCATTGTCTTCGCACTGAAGATATGGCGACATCATTTGTATGGGGTAAGTGTGACGATTTATTCTGACCACAAGAGTTTAAAGTACTTGTTCACTCAGAAGGAGTTGAACATGAGGCAAAGAAGGTGGGTTGAGTTTCTGAATGATTATGACATCAATTTACAGTACAAAGAGGGTAAGGCAAATGTGGTAGCTGACGCATTGAGTCGCCGAGCACACTCTCTCCATTCGCTAGTCTCTCATACTGGCTTGGTTGAAGAGGTGCGGAGTGCTCAGATGACGGATCAGTACATGATGGAGATTAGACAGAAGCTTATTGATGGCACATTCGAGGGTCAGAAGTATGACTTCAGACTCCACGATGATGACCTGATTAGGCTTAATGGCAGATTGTGTATACCCAGGAGTAGCGCTAAGCTGAAGGAGCGCATATTGAGTGAATCCCACTGTTCTACTACTTCGATTCACCCCGGAGCTTCAAAGATGTATAAAGGTATGAAAAGATGTTTCTGGTGGGCTGGAATGAAAAAGGATGTGAATGACTATGTGTTGAGGTGTCTCACTTGTCAGAAGGTCAAGTTTGAGCACCGACGGCCTGGTGGTATGGTGCAGCCAATGCCAGTGCCGGAGTGGAAGTTCCATGACATATCTATGGACTTCGTAGTAGGGCTTCCGCCTACAAGGGGAGGTCTGAATATGATTTGGGTGGTAGTTGACCGACTGACCAAGGTGTCTCGATTCATTCCGATGAAGGACACCTGGAAAGTGGCAAAATTGGCAGAATTATTCGATAAAGAGATTGTTAGACATCATGGTGTACCAAAGACGATAGTATCTGACAGAGATACCAGATTCTTATCCAGATATTGGAAGTCTACACGAGAGGCACTTGGTACTGAACTGAAATTGAGCACGGCGTTTCACCCACAGACTGGTCAGAGTGAGCGCACCATACAGACACTTGAGGATATGCTACGTGCATGTGCACTTGACTTTCAGACCAGCTGGATTGATAAGTTACATCTGATCGAGTTTAGCTACAACAACAGTTATCATGCATCGATCAAGATGTCTCCCTTCCAGGCATTGTACGGTAGACCATGCCGCATTATGCTGGGATGAGTCGAGTGAGACGGTCATTATAGGACCAGAGTATCTTGAGCAAGTTCAGGCAGAAGTTCGCCAGATCAGGGATAATATGAAAGCAGCTCAGGATAGACAGAAGTCGTACGCAGATGTGCGCCGACGTGACCTGGAGTTCGCCGTGGGCGATCAGGTATTTTTGAGAGTATCCCCCATGAAGGGAGTGTTTCGTTTTGGCCAGAAAGGCAAGTTGAGCCCAAAATATGTGGGGCCTTATGTTGTGACGGAGCGGATCGGCCCGGTAGCTTATAGACTTGATTTACCCGCCGAGCTGGGCAAGGTACATGATGTATTTCATGTGTCCCAGTTGAAGAAGTATATGTCTCATCCGTCTCATGTGCTTCAGCCTGAAGGCTAACTTAGAGCCGACCATGCGATCAGTGGAGACTCCGGTACGGATTCTGGACACTAAGACTCGAGACACTCGCCATAAGTCTGTGAGACTGGTGAAGGTTCTCTGGTCTAACCAGGACGTTGAGGAGGCCACTTGGGAGCTGGAAGATAAGATGAAGGCGAAGTACCCATCGTTGTTTACTTCTTAGTGTTTGTATGTATAGGGTACGGGGCGTACCCCTATTTAAGGGGGGTAGAGCCGTTTCGGTTATGTGTATGACATGTATTTGAATACATTGTCTGTGTTGTATTGTCATGTTGTATTGTCATGTTGTTAATATTACAGACCGCTGAGTCTGAGTGATGTTGTGATGTTTTGTTGTTTGGACCATGTGTCCGATATGATGTAAAGATGTTGTTAATGTGATATAGAATGTGATATAGAAGTGTTGTTAATATGTGTTCTCATGTTCTAATGTTTAGGTTATGTGGAAGTATGAACTTTGGGGACAAAGTTCTTTTAAGGGGGGTAGATTGAAATACCCCAAACCTAGTAATGTTGTTTAAACACCTAAATAGGGTGTAATAAGACTAAAAAGAGTCTTAGAAACCTTAGTAAACAAATTTAAACAAAAGGAAACACATATGTGCTTTAAAGTCAATAAGAGCCAAAATGTGCTCTAAGCTTGGGATAAACTTGGTTAAGACCTAATGAGCTTACCAAGACCTCATTTCTATACTAATGAACTTATTAAACCAAGTACCAAAGAAAACCAAGCTTGAAAACAAGTTAAAACACAAAATGTGCTTTAAGAAGTCTTAAAGCACGTTTTTGAAAAATTGTCTTATAAATGAGTTTTGAATGGCTAAATGTCCATCATTACTCTTAAATATATGTGTACTATATAGTATCACATTTGGGTGGCTATATTAGTGGGAAATCAAAATTTCACTTCTAAGTGCCTTGTTTAGGTGAATAGTACTTTTTATAAGCTAGTTTATAAACATTGTTGTATTAAGTAATTAAATTGACAAACAAAGACTAAAACACCCTCACACTAATAAAGGGGGCCGGTTTCCTAAGTGTGTGACTCACCACTCTTTAGTTGATAATATAAGTAAGTAAAGAAAAGTAATTAAACTTACTTTTTACTTTATAAGCATAAATATCTCCTTAAAGCAAATCCTATCTTCATTCTCTCATTTCTTTCCTTCATTCACACGGTTTCCCACCTCTCTTCTTCCTTCTTCCTTGTTCTCTCACGGTAATACCACTATCACCATGGAAACTCCAACTTTGACCACTTGTTAAATCTTGCTCACTTGTCCAAATCAAAAACAAAGACCACCAATCTCTTCCTCTCATCAAGCTCTTCATTCCTATCTTCTCAAAACTCCAAGAGCTCCATTTCGGTGCCAAGGTGTTCCACCATTGAAGGAGCTTGAGCTTATATTTTGACATATTGTTGATCTCCTTTGCTTCTAGGTAAGGAATCTCAAAGAAAAATCATGTTTCCTCCATGTTCTTACCTTAACCGAAAATACACATTGATATAGCTCTTTGTGTGACTTTGTTCTAGCTTCATTTCAACTCTTCATGGACTAGGTGGAGTCCTCTCTTGTTATATATTCAAACTCTCTTCAAAGAGCAAGGTAAAACAACTACATTAATGTTTTTGAAACAATGTCAAATTAGGGTTTGCAATGAGGTGAAGCTTATAGCTTGAATAATCATTATAATGTTTGTATATTGTTTAGAACTTGACAAGGAATCAAAATACCATACGGTTTTGTAAGGAAACAAGAAGGAAGTGTGTTGGAAAAAGAGGTAAATCTACTAACTTAATGTTGTTTAATGCCTTAGGAGAAATGAGCTATAATTGCTTATTAAAACTACCTAAAGAGCAAATGGTGAATGACTTAGTAAAGTGTTCTCAAGAGCTTAGTAAAAGGCATATGTGTTGTTGAGTGTATTTGCAGGTTAAAGGCAAATATATTGTGGAAATTCAGTGTTTATGATTTATGCATTTTAAGGGCCTAAGAGCCATGCATTTTAAGGGCCTAAGTGCCATGCAATTTAAGTTATGCACTATATTGTGATGTAGTGTGAATTTGGTGTAGTTGTGTAAGAAAGTGTTCTAGATGTTTTTGTGTGTTTAATGGAGAAAACAAGTGTTTAGGCTTAGTAATGTTCTAGGGGAATCCATGTCAAAATTTAGGTAAAAAGCAAGAAGTTTTAAGTGTTACATAAGACTTGGTGAGTTAGAAAATGTAGGAATGAATAAGGAGTTCAAGATGTTGTAAAGGAATTTTGGATGAACTAGGAAGTGTTCTAGAGTGTAATAAGGACTTTGACATGATCTTGAGGTTCTAGCAAGTACCAAAGCCACTTAGGGACTTAGGTAAATATCTAGGCAAACTTTGGTAATAAGGAGAAAGTGTAAACTTGGAAAAGAATTGTTAAGATGAATATAAGGAGTTAGTTGTGAGAGATGATGCTTGGGAGATGATGTTAAAATAAGAAGAAAGCTTTTGGGATAGTAGTTATAATAGGCAAGAAACACCATTTAGAAACCTAGTATAGAATGTTATAAGTGTTAAGGAATTTTACAAGGAAATGAGTGAGTGTTGAGGAGTTTAAAAATAAGTTAGAACTTTAGTTAAATGGATGTTATTTGAAGTACTTAGTGTGCCACAAGGTGTTACAACACATTGGGTGACTTAAGGAAAAATTAGGAACAATTTGGAGAATTCCTAGGAAGTTCCTGCAGTGGACCGACCCGGGGGACCGACCCTGGCAAGGTCGGTCGGAATGTAAATGGCAGGTCGAAAATGGTTCTGTTAGAGACCGACCCAGGGGACCGACCCTGTCTGGGTCGGTCGGATAGGAAAGAAAGACGGTAAATGTCTCTGTAAGAGACCGACCCGAGGGTAGGGTCGGTCGGTAAGGTCGGTCGGACCAAAACTTGTAAAAAAAAAACAGAAAAGAATGTGACTTATGTTAACCCTAGGGTGTATAATGAAGGTAACCTAGGGTAAGATGGACATTAAAACATGTCATTTAATCATGTTAAATACTTAGTAAGTTTGAAGTTAAAATAATTAACCGACGTTACTAATGTGTTTAGGATTCTCTCAAGGTGGAAATCAGTTGAGGCAAGGACCAAGGTATGGTTTTCTTGCAGTCTGTTGCCTACCGGTTTACACCGGCTTGTGTGTTGTTTGTTTTTCTGTGTGTTTATGACTTTGTAAGATTAAACCATGTAAAGAGTTTACAGTTGTTAAATGTTGTTATGTTGTTAAGTGTGACTCTCTCTTCCCCTGTGTGGGTCTAACAAGACTTGACCTGTGATTGTGAATTGTGTGTTGTGTTCAATGATGAGCTACTAACAAGGGCTAACGGGGGAAGTGAGGAGTCCGGTCTGTTCCGGCCACGCGTGTGAGTATGGGAGTCGATGTCATAACCGGTTCGATTCTCTCTGTATGTTATGGTTAAGTTTCCAATTTGGTTTCTAACCTTCCCTTTAGCTTAACCAAGGCTATTTTACTGACTCACGTCGGGCCACAGGGGCATACTATGTGTTTTGTTTCGGTGTGCTTGGATCACTATATCCGAGGCACCTTGTTTAAGTTAACTGTCCAATCTAACCGGACGGTAACGAGTTATGTAACGAGCTAAGTATGAGCGTGGCAACATTCTCTAGGCTCTCAATGGGGACTAACTGTGTTGGTTCTCTTCCTAAAAGGAATTGTATGTTTGTGATGTGTGTTATGATGTGTACAATACCTGTGTTATGTTATATATATGTATGTGTTGTGTGTTTTTAAATAAATACCATGTCATCGTGACAATTGGTTGCGCGTATCCCGGTAGCCGATGGGCTGCGCGTTAGCCATACCAGCAAAGGTGCTGACCCCCTCGGGGACTCCATATTTTTATTGCAGGATGAGGATCGAAGAGGCAGAGTGGCTCTAGGTCCTAGAGAGTAGTTTACTTTTGGAGTACTTTTGGATGTTTGCCCGGGATGCGCCTGTGCTCCCGTGGCGTATTATATACTTGTTATGATGGATTACAGTGATGGTATACAGTGAAGGATTTTGTAACACTCGGTATTATTTTGGTGTATATAAATATGGTTGTTAGCTCTATGCTCGGGAGTCTGATCATCAGACCGGTACATTTGTATGTATTCAGCCTTGTTAGCCACGTGGGTGGTTGACGGCTTTGTAGCACCAATCGTTTAGTTACTGTTTAGTAGTTTATTCTCCGCTGCGATTCCAAGTATAGTTATGTGCGTAGTAGGGGTGTTACAATCCCCCAGATAATATTTATTTACCATTATTTAATTATTTAAAGGTTAGGGGTATTTCAGTCTACCCCCTTAAAAGGACTTCGTCCCGAAGTCATAACTTATACTTATATATCCTATCGAATCAAGTTCCTTGTAAACCCTTGGCAGTAAATCTCTTGTGTGATTGTAGGAATGAATATACTGCAAAGTAAATAAGTGCACTTTTATTGACCATCCAAGTGTTACATAGAACACATCAATACCAAGTGTTACATAGAACACACCAATAACCATTCATGTGTCACATAGGACACAACAATAACCAACCAAGTGTCACATACGACATGTCAATAACCAGGTGTTACATAGAAAACATTCATAACCATTCAACCAATTGCACACATGCGCAACAATAAAAAACAAACAACCAAATACAAAACCAGTATAGACTCCAGATATGCAAGTCGCATGTGGTGCTCTACCCCCCCTTAAAAAGGGTTACACCCACGTACCCCCCACAAGTATATGCAAAACTAAGAGAAAGGTGCTGGATACTTGTCTCTCATGGAGTCTTCTAACTCCCATGTCGCCTCCTCAATGTCGCGGTTTGACCAAAGAACCTTGACCATTCTAATGGTCTTATTCCTGGTCTCCCTAGTTTTGGAGTCTAAAATGCGAACTGGGGTCTCCTCATATCTAAGTGTAGGATCTAGCTCGAGTGTCTCGGGCTCTAAGATATGTGATGGGTGAGGCACATTCTGCTTTAGTTGAGAAATGTGAAACACATTGTGCACTCTCCCAAGCTTAACAAGTAAATTTAATCTGTAGGCTAATGGGCCCACTCGTTCCGTAATAAGGTATGGTCCTACATACTTCGGGCTAAGCTTGCCCTTCTACCCAAATCTGAAAACTCCCTTCATAGGTGAAACTCTAAGCAAGACTCGAACGCCTACTGCGAACTCGAGGTCTTTCCTACGGACATCAGCATATGACTTCTGTCCGTTTACGAGGTATAGCCCCTAAGAATCTATGCATTCTCTGACATGTTCCATAGTGCATTAGTATGCTTTTATATTTGAATCCCGTGTGTATGGGTGAAGGTGATCTACTATCTTGTACGTTGCCAATATTATCTCATGGCTTGTTTAAATTATTGTGTGTAACACACTTCCATTAATCGCCTCTTGTAGTTGTAATCATTGGCGCTCGGGTCTTGTATTAATATTGAGGCTTACTTAAAATCTCTCTCTTTGATTTTCAGGTCATCATCTTATGATTCTGGTGTTTGAGTTTATTGTCACCATATTCGGTTTTCATTTTCAATGTAGAGTATGAGCTATGGTCGAGCCGTGCATTTTATGTATATTATAGAAAGATTTCTTGATATTATTGATTCACCAATTGTCGGTAGTAGATACACGATTACTATCGTCTGTTCATCAGGTATACCACAGTAGGGTTCCCGCTAAGGTTTCTAACAAGGTAAAGTTTCCTCTCAATTGAACATGTTCTTGCGGTTGTAGATCAACTCATGTAAGTATTAGTATAATGTTTCTATTCTTTATATTCTACCATGCTTATAGGTAGTTTCCCATTCAATATATTGGGTTTGAATTCATAAAGAAAGACATGGAATTCGATCTTTCCCTCTAAATGGCAATATGGCCATAACTTAGAAGGTAGCTTGAGAATACTTTTATTATATGTAAATGTTTCTTAATCTCATTTTTAACTTATTAATATGGATCATGTATAATAACAGTTATTATTCCCTTCATAGTTGACTATTTTTACGACATACACGAAGTCGTTTTAGCTATTTAATCTCTTCAGGATAACCTGGACAGCTTAATTCTTAACTTACACTTTCTACAACTCATATACTTCATTAATCAAATTTTATATTAAAATTAAGAATAAATATTTACTTATCACAGAGATATTTGTGACCAGTTGTAGGGAGTCTCAGGAATCATTCAACCCTGATGGGGTCAGCGTCAATGTTGAACTATCCTTCCACTCCATTTTGTGTTTGGTTTCCCCTGATCTGACCAGGATCAAGTTTGACCTCCCAGTCAAATATCAAACAATCACATAATTGTCATTTTCCAAATTTTATCTTATCAAACTTTGCGACGTGGTGAGTACTACATTTTCTCTTGACCACTATACAACTAATCCAATATCTGTTATAACCTATACTCGAATCTAGTGTATTACCAAATCCCCGGAACCATATTCCTTTGATCAAATCATCAAGCGGGGAAGCCAGTTTTTCCTCTTGGCATAAAAGGTAAATTCTTATTAAAACATCTAGGCACCTACTGTCTAATAATTATATCCATCAATCATTTTGACTCTTAAATCCATCATACAAGTAATAAACTCAGTTATGGACTTGGATACCTTAGAATACCCTCTTCTCTTTAAAAGGCTCATCTAGTATTTAACTCACTAGGGCTTGATTATTGCCTACACCTTGGTTATCATTACATGGAACAAAGACAGTCACAGTTAGACTCCAAGGAAAAGTTTTCATAACTCGATCAACAATTACAGTTCCATAAAGTATTATTCCCTCCGCCTTAAAGCTTGGCTTTTCCTTATTCCATTTAAACTCCATGAATCAGGTGAACCATATGTTCAGCCAAGGTTAAGTATCTCTTAATATTAGTACTATCTCAAACTAAGGGTTTCTAGTTTGAATCCTACGGTATGCTAACAGGACAATCAAAGCTTATTGTTTGTTTCTATCTCTTAGAAACGTGGTTAGTCCACAAACTCAATGGCTTCCAAAAATAGGTTGATTAGGTGTATCAAATAGAGGTTTTAGAATCACAGAGATTAGTAATAACGTTATGAAGGTTTACGTGTAAAACAGTTGTTCAAGCCAAGGGTATGTTTTCCTACTTTTAAATTTAACTTCCACTCACTTTAGTGTAATATTAATTCAAACTCTTAATATAACTTATACTACCTTCATTGTAAGTGTCAAGGAGAGTTATTCGTTACCATGTTTTATTAAAATTATATTACATAGGGGTTAACCTTATTTGATTTCTTGCGCTCTTTATTCGCATTCATAACTTGAGCTGTCATAGAAGACATATGCTCGTATAGAACCATAAGGATAGTGTAGGACGTGAGCCTCAAAATAGGGTAGGTATATTTAATGATACTTAGCCCTCTGAAATGTATTAGTACTCCACAACGTTTTAGGTTTACAACCTCCAAATTATGTGTATATATGTAGCATTTGGTATTGCTAATTAGGTAGCTCTCCCGACTTCCGAAAATATAAATTCAAAGTTTGTTCTATCCCCTTTATTAATTAGGAGTCTAGCACTGTCACTATATTGATACTAGCTGATGCCCTTGGTATTTGCTCAGGTATTTTAAAACCTGTGCTTTTCCATTATGGATTTTTAGTTATATATTTTGAGATTCTGTTTCTCTATTGTCATATTTCAAGGTTTCGCACTATCTTCTCGCGAAGTTAATAAGGGATTGTAAGATTTTCCAGTCCCGCACTGAGCGGTAAGCTTGGTGCCTGGGTATCCCATAAAATTTCAGTGTTTGCTCTTCACGTGCAGGTCTTCATCAGACCCTCTTGACAATTCATGTAGTCTTAAGTATTTTATATTAATTAATGTATTCCTTTTCATGACATCTGCTCGTCATTTAGGCTGGTCATACTTTTAGTTACTGTAAGTTTGGACAATTGATAACATCCTTTAGTGGGACAAGTAAAACTAACTTACTAGTCCTCACTATACTATCTCACACCTTGTATCCCAAGGCTAGTCTTGGTTTGTATTTGGTTTAATGCTCTTAATCCCATAGTACACTAATTTGGATTCTCCACTATATACCATCGCGTCTCCTGACTTCAAAATAATCTTGTTCGCCTTATCCATCCTCTTCTTATCATCGTATAAAAACTCAGCATCATCTCCTATGGAGAGTGATACAACTGGTATCCTAGGAATTTGTGCTCTATCTACCTTTCTTACTTCACTATATAACCTAGCCTGTGGATCCCAATCCTTACCCATACACATCATATATAATTTAAGTTTTGATCCACTTCCATATCCTGGAATATAAAATCCTCCAAGGCCTATCCCCAAAGTTCTACATTCATTTACAATGGCTATTTGTTCATTTATAGTTAAGTATTTCTTTGAGTAGGATCATGCCGGGTCAAAGTACTTGGCATTCTGCCTCTGGATACTCCCAACCTTCCCTCATAGGCTCAGGTGACCTCGGTCTCATAGGTAAGGGAAAACAAATGTCGAAGTATCCTATTAGGTGAGCGGTTACCTAAGTTAGGTCTCTCTAAATTTTTGATACTGAAATACCCCAAACCTAGTTATGTTGTTTAAACACCTAAGTAGGGTGTAATAAGACTAAAAAGAGTCTTAGAAACCTTAGTAAACAAATTTAAACAAAAGGAAACACAAATGTGCTTTAAAGTCAATAAGAGCTAAAATGTGCTCTAAGCTTGGGATAAACTTGAGTAAGACCTAATGAGCTTACCAAGACCTCATTTATATACTAATGAACATATTAAACCAATTACCAAAGAAAACCAAGCTTGAAAACAAGTTAAAACACAAAATGCTTTAAGAAGTCTTAAAGCACGTTTTTGAAAAATTGTCTTGTAAATGAGTTTTGAATGGCTAAATGTCCATCATTACTCTTAAATATATATGTGTACTATATAGTATCATATTTGGGTGGCTATATTAGTGGGAAATCAAAAATTTCACTTCTAAGTGCCTTGTTTAGGTGAATAGTACTTTTTATAAGCTAGTTTGTAACATATGTGGTATTAAGTAATTAAATTGACAAACAAAGACTAAAACACCCTCACACTAATAAAGGGGCCGGTTTTCTAAGTGTGTGACTCACCACTCTTTAGTGGATAAATATAAGTAAAGAAAACTAAGTAAACTTACTTTTTACTTTATAAGCATAAATATCTTCTTAAAAGCAAATCCTATCTCATTCTCATTTCTTTCCTTCATTCCCACGGTTTGCAAACACCATCTTCTACCTCTCTTCTTTGCTCTCTCTCGGTAATACCACTATCTCCATTAGAACTCCTACTTTGACCTCTTGTTAAATCTTGCTCACTTGTCCAAATCAAAAACAAAGACCACCAATCTCTTCCTCTCATCAAGCTCTTCATTCCTATCTTCTCAAAACTCCTAAAGCTCCATTTCGGTGCCAAGGTGTTCCACCATTGAAGGAGCTTGAGCTTGTATTTTGACATATTGTTGATCTCCTTTGCTTCTAGGTAAGGAATCTCAAACAAAAATCAAGTTTCCTCCATGTTCTTACCTTGACCGAAAATACACATTGATATAGCTCTTTGTGTGACCTTGTTCTAGCTTCATTTCAACTCTTCATGGACTAGGTGGAGTCCTCTCTTGGTATATATTCAAACTCTCTTCAAAGATCAAGGTAAAACAACTACATTAATGTTTTTGAAACAATGTAAAATTAGGGTTTGCAATGAGATGAAGCTTATAGCTTGAATACTCATTATAATGTTTGTATATTGTTTAGAACTTGTCAAAGAATCAAAATACCATACGGTTTTGTAAGGAAACAAGAAGGAAGTGTTTTGGAAAAAGAGGTAAATCTACTAACTTAATGTTGTTTGATGCCTTAGGAGAAATGAGCCTATATATGCTTATTAAAACTACCTAAAGAGCAAATGGTGAATGACTTAGTAAAGTGTTCTCAAGAGCTTAGTAAAAGGCATATGTATTGTTGAGTGTATTTGCAGGTAAAAGGCAAATTATTGTGGAAATTCAGTGTTTATGATTTAAGCATTTTAAGGGCCCAAGAGCCATGCATTTTAAGGGCCTAAGTGTCATGCAATTCAATTATGCACTATATTATGATGTAGTGTGAATTTGGTGAAGTTGTGTAAGAAAGTATTCTAGATGTTTTTGTGTGTTCAATGGAGAAAACAAAGTGTTTAGGCTTAGTAATGTTCTAGGGGAATCCATGTCAAAATTTAGGTAAGAAGTAAGAAGTCCTAAGTGTTTACATAAGGTTTGGTGAGTTAGGAAATGTAGGAAATGAATAAGGAGTTCAAGAGGTTGTAAAGGAATTTTGATGAACTAGGAAGTACTCTAGAGTGTAATAAGGACTTAGGCATGATCTTGAGATTTAGTGAGTACCAAAGTCACATTGGGACTTAGGTAAATACCTAGGCAAACTTTGGTAAAATAAGAGAAGTGTAAACTTGGAAAAGAATTGTTAAGATGGATATAAGGAATTAGTTGTGAAAGATGATGCTTGGGAGATGATGTTAAAATAAGGTGAAAGCATTTTGGGATAGTAGTCATCATAGGTATGAAAACACCACTTGAAAAACTAGGAGAAAATAGTGTAAGTGTTAGAAATTTTGTGAAGGAATAAGTAAAGGCTCAAGGAATTAGAAAATGAGTTTATTGTGTGTTTAAGGATGTTTTAAGTTGTGTTTGAAGTGCCCAAATGAGGTTAGGGAGTACTAGGTTATATGGGGTGAAGTTTGGAGTTGAATGTAAAAAGGAAAACAAAGATTTGGGGCCGACCGGACTTGCGACCGGACTTGCAAGCTCGGTCGGGACCTGTTTACCCTGCGAGAATTGGTTTCTGGAATGGACCGACCTTGGGACCGGACTTACAAGGTCGGTCGGGCTTGAAAATTTTGTACGGATTGAGTCACTGGAATCGACCGGACATAGGACCGGACTTGGCAAGTCCGGTCGGGCTGAATTTCCGAAGAGGAGAAACTCTCTGGAATCGACCGGACATGGACAAGTCCGGTCGGCAAGTCCGGTCGGACCTAAATTTGTAAAAAAAAAAAACAGAAAAGAATGTGACTTATGTAGTTAACCCTAGGGTGTATAATGAAGGTAACCTAGGGTAAGATAGGCATTAAAACATGTCATACAATCATGTTAAATACTTAGTAAGTTTGAAGTCAAATAAATAATTAACCGACGTTACTAATGTGTTTAGGATTCTCTCAAGGTGGAAATCAGTCGAGGCAAGGACCAAGGTATGGTTTTCTTGCAGTCTGTTGCCTACCGGTTTACACCGGCTTGTGTGTTGTTTGTTTTTCTGTGTGTTTATGACCTTGTAAGATTAAACCATGTAAAGAGTTTACGGTTGTTAAAAATATCATTATGTTGTTAACTATGACTCTTTTCTCCCCTTGTGTGTGTCTAACAAGACTTGACCTATGATTGTGAATTGTTTGTTGCGTTCAATGATGAACTACTAACAAGGGCTAACGGGGAAGTGAGGAGTCCGGTCTGTTCCGGCCACGCGTGTGAGTATGGGAGTCGATGTCATAACCGGTTCGATTCTCTCTGTATGTTATGGTTAAGTTTCCAATTTGGTTTCTAACCTTCCCTTTAGCTTAACCAAGGCTATTTTACTGACTCACGTCGGGCCACAGGGGCATACTATGTGTTATTTCGGTGTGCTTGGATCACTATATCCGAGGCACCTTGTGTTAAGTTAACTGTCCAATCTAACCGGACGGTAACGAGTTATGTAACGAGCTAAGTATGAGCGTGGCAACATTCTCTAAGCTCTCAATGGGGACTAATTGTGTTGGTTCTCTTCCTAAAAGGAATTGTATGTTTGTGATGTGTGTTATGATGTGTACAATACCTGTGTTATGTTATATATGTTGTGTTTGTGTTTTAAAATAAATACCATGTCATCATGACAAATAGTTGCGCGCATTCCGGTAGTCGATGGACTGCGCGTTAACCATGCCAGCCAAGGGTTGCTGACCCCCTCGGGGGATCCATATTTCTTATACTGCAGGATGAGGATCGAAGAGGCAGAGTGGCTCTAGATCCTAGAGAGTAGTTTACTTTTGGAGTACTTTTGGATGTTTGCCCGGGATGCGCCTGTGCTCCCGTGGCGTATTATATACTTGTTTATGATGGTACAGTGAAGTATACAGTGAAGGATTTATGTAAACACTCGGTATTTTGTTGATGTATATATATGGTTATTAGTTCTATGCTCGGGAGTCTGATCATCAGACCGGTACACTTGTATTTATTCAGCCTTGTTAACCACGTGGGTGGTTGACGGCGTTGTAGCACCAATCGTTTAGTTACTGTTTAGTCGTTTATTTTCCGCTGCGATTCCAAGTAATGTATTGTGCGTAGTAGGGGTGTTACAAAAAGTGGTATCAGAGCGAAGTATCGCTCTGATGACTAGAATACCGAGCTTAGGGATATACCGAGTTAGGAAACCTAACTACAGATACCTAAGTGAACAGATTTGGAAGGGTTAACCACTAACTAAGTGTGGAATTACCTGGTTGTCGGGAAGATGTTATAACCATTGGACCGATAAGTGTGCAAGCATAATGCTAATGAGATGTTCATATGAATTCAGATGGCAGGTAGACCACGAGGTAGAGGCCGCGGGCGCGGTACTGGAGGTATGGATGACCAGGGTGATGATATTACGACACAGACTATGGCTGAGGCAGTTGCAGCCGCCGTAGCTCAGCTGGTACCCGACTTAGTTGCTGCCATACAGCAAGGGCGACAGCCTGGAGTTCAGCCACCACCACCACCGCCACGAGAGACCAATTGGGTCAAGGCGTTGGCTGATCTGAGGCCGCCCTCGTTCAGTGGGGAGACCGATCCCCGTAAGCTCGAGGCATACATCTCCGAGATGGATACCGCCTTCGAAACCCTAGCACCACCTGAGCAGGTCAAGGTACGACTTGCTGCGTACTACTTAAAGGGCTCGGCACAAAACTGGTGGAAGCTTGTGCGCGAGGGTAGAGTTGCTGACCCGACGTTTCAGTGGAGGGAGTACACGGCTCTGCTGCGAGCCAAATACTACCCTATACATGTGCAAGAGGCCAAGCGCCTGGAGTTGGACAATCTGAGACAAGGGGATAAGATGACGGTAGATGAGTACTACTCAGCCTTCATCGGACTTATCCACCTGCTACCAGATCTTGGTTACTCGGACCGGATCCTTGTGAACCGTTTCTACAACGGACTGAACTATCGCCTACGCTACGGCATGGGGCCTACTGGATATACCACTTTGCAGGTAAAGGAACTACAGTGTAATGTGAATAAGTGTGTACGATGTGTTAATGTGTTGTGAGTTTATTTGGCGGGGCATAACTGACACCCTAAATATAGGAGTGCTATCATGCCGCTGCTATTGTGGAGATCACCGTCCGTCTGAGGGACGAGGAGAGTACGCTCAAGCGCAAGGCTCAGAACGAGGGCCAAGGCACGCAAGGGCAGTGGGGAGGGAAGAAGAAGAAATCATACCCCCAGTCCCAGAAAGGACAGCAACAAGGTGGCAAGGGCCAGACCCAGACCACCACTGCTGAGGAGCCTCTGCAGCTCACCTATGCGTATGCGGCCAAGCCCCTACGTTCTTACCCACCTAAGGGTAATTGTCTAATCCTGTGTGATGAGTTAGAGTATATGTTAATAAGTTGTGAAACAAGTATTAATGGTGTATTGTGATAGCAGCTAGCACGGGCTCTGGACCGGAGCGCCACTATTACTGCAAGTGGTGCAACGGAGACCACCCCGGCAAGGACTGCAAGGGTAATGATGTTCAGTGCCGATACTGTAAGAAGATGGGTCACCGCGACCATGAATGCTGGCAGAACCCAAACAGTAGGAACTACAGGCCCAAGGGGCAATGGAAGGGTAAGGCCACTGCGACCACCGATGGCCAGAAGACGGCGAACCAGCCACCCCCAGATCAGAGGTACACGGAGTCCCAGAAGGGGAAGGGGTCGGGGTCCAACAAGGCCACCCTGAATGTGGTGGACCGGTCTGAGGCGCCAGGGCCCTCTTCTAGACCAGGTACCGCCTAAATCGTTAGATGAAATAAGTGTCTGCATACCGCATTTCATGCATGAGTGTGAGTGAGATTAAATAAACAACCATGTGAGTAAATAAATAAAGTATAGTGTGAGATTTACCTAATTAGAGTACTCTAAACTTAAAGGAACTTTCAATATATGTTATCCAATCCCACCCACACCAAACCCTGAAGAAACCGCCATCAACATCACCGACTTTCCATTGGAGCAATGTCAGGTCATCCAGCCAGGTATGATACTTTTAAATGGATACCTGACACCGGAGGCACAAATCCATATCATCAGACGATGCGACGAACTTGGAGCAAAACCAGGAGGGTTTACACACCCGAATACCCGAATGGAGCAAGGATGCAATTGAAGATGATGTGCATGGGTAAGGACTGGAACCCTTACACCGAGTCATATCAAGAAGTTCGAGCTGAAGATGGAGCAACAGTATCAAGTATACCAGAGGAGTTCCATGCGGTCGTTAACCACGCCGTGGGAATTGCTCAACAAGTTGAAACGGAATCAATTCCAAGTGTAAACGCAGATCTATGTATTGTGAACTTCTACCAGAAAGGTGGACGGTTAGGTATACACCAAGACAAGGACGAGTCACCCGAGTCTCTAAGTAAGGGAGTACCCGTGGTGTCTTGGTCCATTGGTGATACCGTAGTATTTGTGTATGGCGAGCAGAAGCGTGCTGACCTCGCAAAGAAGCTACTGCTGAAATCGGGAGATGTACTAATCATGGGTGGACAAGCAAGGATGCTATACCACGGCATCAGAAAGATCAAACTGAACACCGCACCGTCGGCAGTGATCAATGCCACACACATGAAACCCGGACGTTTGAATTTGACCTTCAGACAGTTTTAAGCCTTGTATAAATATGTGATAAACAGTATGTATTAAGGATGTTGTAAGTGTGAATCATGGCGATAGTATAAGCCAATGAATGTTGTAAAAAGAGTGTGTTAATGAATAAAGTGGAGTTGTTTGAAGCATATCAACCGTGTTGTCACCCAATACTTATTAGTTTGCCAATGAATTAGGCTGTGCACTCGGAACGGGAGGTATACTGAGTGTCTGCAATAAGGCAGAAGCCGGCAAGAGCAGCACGATCCTCACCGGTACCTTTCCAGTGAATGGCGTGGATGCATCGATCTTGTTCGACTCTGGAGCCTCACACACATTCATTTCGCTATCATTTGCGAAGAGCGGGGTTAGACGGTGAAGAGATGCCAGACTTCGTGGTCACTCTCCCGTCGAAAGAGCGGATCAGATGTACCCGCTACTACCGAGATGCTATTGTTCGAATCAGGGGTGAAGAGTTTCCGATCGACTTGATAGAGTTCGACGGACTAGGCTTTGATGTGATTGTCGGGATGAACTGGTTGGAGCGGCACAAGGGCAGAATCCTGTGTGCCGAGCATCGACTGCTTCTTCGGAGTCCATCTGGGGTTACATATCTTACCGCCAGAGGCCCAGGGAGCCTTCGACTCAGATCATCACCGCCATGGCTATGTATCACGAGTTACGACGAGGGAGTGATATATACCTCTACTATGTCCAGGACATAGAGAGAGACCCTGAGTTTAGCCCAGATGTGCCGGTAGTGTCGGAGTTTCCTGATGTATTTCCTAAGGAACTGCCGGGCATGCCGCCAGCACGAGAGGTTGAGTTTGAGATTGATCTAGTTCCAGGCACCGGACCCATTGCGAAGGCACCTTACCGTATGGCTCCAGCAGAGATGACAGAGCTCAAGGAGCAGCTGAGAGACCTACTCGACAAGGGCTTTATCCGCCCTAGTGTTTCACCATGGGGAGCGCCGGTCCTCTTCGTGAAGAAGAAGGACGGTAGCCTCCGCCTATGTATTGATTATCGGGAGCTGAATGCTGTTACGGTGAAGAACCGTTACCCCTTACCACGCATCGACGATCTATTTGATCAGCTGAGGGGAGCATCAGTATTCTCCAAGATAGACCTACATTTCGGATACCACCAGATTGCCATCCGTGACAGTGATATAGAAAATACAGCTTTCAGAACTAGTTATGGGCATTATGAGTTCACAGTTATGCCGTTTGGCTTGTCAAATGCACCAGCAAAGTTCATGGACTTAATGAACCGTTTGTTCCAAGATCAGTTGGACAAATCAGTGGTAGTCTTCATCGATGACATACTTGTGTATTCGAAATCGAGAGGTGAGCATGAAAGCCACCTGAGAGATGTATTGCAAACATTGAGAAAGAATCAGCTGTATGCTAAATTTTCTAAGTGTGAATTTTGGTTGAACCAAGTATCTTTCCTTGGACATGTGATTTCTGAGGCCGGGATCGCTGTTGATCCGGCAAAGATAGATGCAGTGCGCACCTGGCCTAGGCCGAAGACAGTTACCGACATCAGGAGCTTCCTCGGTCTGGCAGGTTACTATAGGAGATTTGTGAAGAACTTCTCCAGTGTCTCGAAGCCGATGACTTCCTTGATGAAAAAGGATGCACCATTCGAGTGGACAGTCGACTGTGAGAGTTCTTTTCAGAGTCTCAAAGATGCTCTGACATCTGCACCGGTTCTGACACTACCAGACGGTCCAGATGGTTTTGAGGTCTATTGCGACGCATCAGGCAGGGGTATGGGTTGTGTGTTGATGCAACACGGGAAGGTCGTAGCTTACGCCTCCCGACAGCTGAAGAAGCATGAGGAGAACTACCCTACCCACGACTTAGAATTGGGGGCCATTGTCTTCGCACTGAAGAATATGGCGACATCACTTGTATGGGGTAAGTGTGACGATCTATTCTGACCACAAGAGTTTAAAGTACTTGTTCACTCAGAAAGAGTTGAACATGAGGCAGAGAAGGTGGGTTGAATTTCTGAATGATTATGACATCAATTTACAGTACAAGGAGGGTAAGGCAAATGTGGTAGCTGACGCATTGAGTCGCCGAGCACACTCTCTCCATTCGCTAGTCTCTCATACTGGCTTGGTTGAAGAGGTGCGGAGTGCTCAGATGACGGATCAGTACATGGTGGAGATTAGGCAGAAGCTTATTGATGGCACATTCGAGGGTCAGAAGTATGACTTCAGACTCCACGATGATGACCTGATTAGGCTTAATGGCCGGTTGTGTATACCCAGGAGTAGCGCTGAGCTGAAGGAGCGCATATTGAGTGAATCCCATTGTTCTACTACTTCGATTCACCCCGGAGCTTCAAAGATGTATAGAGGTATGAAAAGATATTTCTGGTGGGCTGGAATGAAAAAGGATGTGAATGACTATGTGCTAAGATGTCTCACTTGTCAGAAGGTCAAGTTTGAGCACCGACGGCCTGGTGGTATGGTGCAGCCAATGCCAGCGCCGGAGTGGAAGTTCCATGACATATCTATGGACTTCGTGGTAGGGCTTCCGCCTACAAGGGGAGGTCTGAATATGATTTGGGTTGTTGTTGACCGACTGACCAAGGTGGCCCGATTCATACCGATGAAGGACACCTGGAAAGTGGCTAAGCTTGCAGAGCTCTTCGACAAAGAAATTGTAAGACATCATGGTGTACCAAAGACGATTGTATCTGACAGAGATACCAGATTCCTATCCAGATATTGGAAGTCTACGCGAGAGGCATTGGGTACTGAACTGAAATTGAGTACAGCGTTTCACCCACAGACCGATGGTCAGAGTGAGCGCACCATTCAGACACTTGAGGATATGCTACGTGCTTGTGCACTTGACTTTCAGACCAGCTGGATTGATAAGTTACATCTGATCGAGTTTAGTTACAACAACAGTTATCATGCATCGATCAAGATGTCTCCCTTCCAGGCATTGTACGGTAGACCATGCCGCACGCCATTATGCTGGGATGAGTCGAGTGAGACGGTCATTATAGGACCAGAGTATCTTGAGCAAGTTCAGGCAGAAGTTCGCCAGATCAGGGCTAATATGAAAGCAGCTCAGGATAGACAGAAGTCGTACGCAGATGTGCGCCGACGTGACCTGGAGTTCGCCGTGGGCGATCAGGTATTTTTGAGAGTATCCCCCATGAAGGGAGTGTTTCATTTTGGCCAGAAAGGCAAGTTGAGCCCAAAATATGTGGGGCCTTATGTTGTGACGGAGCGGATCGGCCCGGTAGCTTATAGACTTGACTTACCCGCCGAGCTGGGCAAGGTACATGATGTATTTCATGTGTCCCAGTTGAAGAAGTATATGTCTCATCCGTCTCATGTGCTTCAGCCTGAAAGGCTAACTTTAGACCCGACCATGCGATCAGTGGAGACTCCGGTACGGATTCTGGACACTAAGACTCGAGACACTCGCCATAAGTCTGTGAGACTGGTGAAGGTTCTCTGGTCTAACCAGGACGTTGAGGAGGCCACTTGGGAGCTGGAAGATAAGATGAAGGCGAAGTACCCGTCGTTGTTTACTTCTTAGTATTTGTATGTATCGGGTACGGGGCGTACCCCTATTTAAGGGGGGTAGAGCCGTTTCGGTTATGTGTATGACATGTATTTGAATACATTATCTGTGTTGTATTGTCATGTTGTGATGTTTTGTTGTTTGGACCATGTGTCCGATATGATTTAAGATGTTGTTAATGTGATATAGAAGTGTTGTTAATATGTGTTCTCATGTTCTAATGTTTAAGTTATGTGGAAGTATGAACTTTGGGGACAAAGTTCTTTTAAGGGGGGTAGATTGAAATACCCCAAACCTAGTTATGTTGTTTAAACACCTAAGTAGGGTGTAATAAGACTAAAAAGAGTCTTAGAAACCTTAGTAAACAAATTTAAACAAAAGGAAACACAAATGTGCTTTAAAGTCAATAAGAGCTAAAATGTGCTCTAAGCTTGGGATAAACTTGAGTAAGACCTAATGAGCTTACCAAGACCTCATTTATATACTAATGAACATATTAAACCAATTACCAAAGAAAACCAAGCTTGAAAACAAGTTAAAACACAAAATGTGCTTTAAGAAGTCTTAAAGCACGTTTTTGAAAAATTGTCTTGTAAATGAGTTTTGAATGGCTAAATGTCCATCATTACTCTTAAATATATATGTGTACTATATAGTATCATATTTGGGTGGCTATATTAGCGGGAAATCAAAAATTTCACTTCTAAGTGCCTTGTTTAGGTGAATAGTACTTTTTATAAGCTAGTTTGTAACATATGTTGTATTAAGTAATTAAATTGACAAACAAAGACTAAAACACCCTCACACTAATAAAGGGGGCCGGTTTTCTAAGTGTGTGACTCACCACTCTTTAGTTGATAAAATAAGTAAGTAAAGAAAACTAAGTAAACTTACTTTTTACTTTATAAGCATAAATATCTTCTTAAAAGCAAATCCTATCTCATTCTCATTTCTTTCCTTCATTCCCACGGTTTGCAAACACCATCTTCTACCTCTCTTCTTTGCTCTCTCTCGGTAATACCACTATCTCCATTAGAACTCCTACTTTGACCTCTTGTTAAATCTTGCTCACTTGTCCAAATCAAAAACAAAGACCACCAATCTCTTCCTCTCATCAAGCTCTTCATTCCTATCTTCTCAAAACTCCTAAAGCTCCATTTCGGTGCCAAGGTGTTCCACCATTGAAGGAGCTTGAGCTTGTATTTTGACATATTGTTGATCTCCTTTGCTTCTAGTAAGGAATCTCAAACAAAAATCAAGTTTCCTCCATGTTCTTACCTTGACCGAAAATACACATTGATATAGCTCTTTGTGTGACCTTGTTCTAGCTTCATTTCAACTCTTCATGGACTAGGTGGAGTCCTCTCTTGGTATATATTCAAACTCTCTTCAAAGATCAAGGTAAACAACTACATTAATGTTTTTGAGACAATTTAAAATTAGGGTTGCAATGAGATGAAGCTTATAGCTTGAATACTCTATAATGTTTGTATATTGTTTAGAACTTGTCAAAGAATCAAAATACCATACGGTTTGTAAGGAAACAAGAAGGAAGTGTTTTGGAAAAAGAGGTAAATCTACTAACTTAATGTTGTTTGATGCCTTAGGAGAAATGAGCCTATATATGCTTATTAAAACTACCTAAAGAGCAAATGGTGAATGACTTAGTAAAGTGTTCTCAAGAGCTTAGTAAAAGGCATATGTATTGTTGAGTGTATTTGCAGGTAAAAGGCAAATATATTGTGGAAATTCAGTGTTTATGATTTAAGCATTTTAAGGGCCTAAGAGCCATGCATTTTAAGGGCCTAAGTGCCATGCAATTCAATTATGCACTATATTGTGATGTAGTGTGAATTTGGTGAAGTTGTGTAAGAAAGTATTCTAGATGTTTTTGTGTGTTCAATGGAGAAAACAAAGTGTTTAGGCTTAGTAATGTTCTAGGGGAATCCATGTCAAAATTTAGGTAAGAAGTAAGAAGTCCTAAGTGTTTACATAAGGTTTGGTGAGTTAGGAAATGTAGGAAATGAATAAGGAGTTCAAGAGGTTGTAAAGGAATTTTGATGAACTAGGAAGTACTCTAGAGTGTAATAAGGACTTAGGCATGATCTTGAGATTTAGTGAGTACCAAAGTCACATTGGGACTTAGGTAAATACCTAGGCAAACTTTGGTAAAATAAGGAGAAGTGTAAACTTGGAAAAGAATTGTTAAGATGGATATAAGGAATTAGTTGTGAAAGATGATGCTTGGGAGATGATGTTAAAATAAGGTGAAAGCATTTTGGGATAGTAGTCATCATAGGTATGAAAACACCACTTGAAAAACTAGGAGAAAATAGTGTAAGTGTTAGAAATTTTGTGAAGGAATAAGTAAAGGCTCAAGGAATTAGAAAATGAGTTTTATGTGTGTTTAAGGATGTTTTAAGTTGTGTTTGAAGTGCCCAAATGAGGTTAGGGAGTACTAGGTTATATGGGGTGAAGTTTGGAGTTGAATGTAAAAAGGAAAACAAAGATTTGGGGCCCGACCGGACTTGCGACCGGACTTGCAAGCTCGGTCGGGACCTGTTTACCCTGCGAGAATTGGTTTCTGGAATGGACCGACCTTGGGACCGGACTTACAAGGTCGGTCGGGCTTGAAAATTTTGTACGGATTGAGTCACTGGAATCGACCGGACATAGGACCGGACTTGGCAAGTCCGGTCGGGCTGAATTTCCGAAGAGGAGAAACTCTCTGGAATCGACCGGACATGGACAAGTCCGGTCGGAAGTCCGGTCGGACCTAAATTTGTAAAAAAAAAAACAGAAAAGAATGTGACTTATGTAGTTAACCCTAGGGTGTATAATGAAGGTAACCTAGGGTAAGATAGGCATTAAAACATGTCATACAATCATGTTAAATACTTAGTAAGTTTGAAGTCAAATAAATAATTAACCGACGTTACTAATGTGTTTAGGATTCTCTCAAGGTGGAAATCAGTCGAGGCAAGGACCAAGGTATGGTTTTCTTGCAGTCTGTTGCCTACCGGTTTACACCGGCTTGTGTGTTGTTTGTTTTTCTGTGTGTTTATGACCTTGTAAGATTAAACCATGTAAAGAGTTTACGGTTGTTAAAAATATCATTATGTTGTTAACTATGACTCTTTTCTCCCCTTGTGTGTGTCTAACAAGACTTGACCTATGATTGTGAATTGTTTGTTGCGTTCAATGATGAACTACTAACAAGGGCTAACGGGGGAAGTGAGGAGTCCGGTCTGTTCCGGCCACGCGTGTGAGTATGGGAGTCGATGTCATAACCGGTTCGATTCTCTCTGTATGTTATGGTTAAGTTTCCAATTTGGTTTCTAACCTTCCCTTTAGCTTAACCAAGGCTATTTTACTGACTCACGTCGGGCCACAGGGGCATACTATGTGTTATTTCGGTGTGCTTGGATCACTATATCCGAGGCACCTTGTGTTAAGTTAACTGTCCAATCTAACCGGACGGTAACGAGTTATGTAACGAGCTAAGTATGAGCGTGGCAACATTCTCTAAGCTCTCAATGGGGACTAATTGTGTTGGTTCTCTTCCTAAAAGGAATTGTATGTTTGTGATGTGTGTTATGATGTGTACAATACCTGTGTTATGTTATATATGTATGTGTTGTGTGTTTTAAAATAAATACCATGTCATCATGACAAATAGTTGCGCGCATTCCGGTAGTCGATGGACTGCGCGTTAACCATGCCAGCCAAGGGTTGCTGACCCCCTCGGGGGATCCATATTTCTTATACTGCAGGATGAGGATCGAAGAGGCAGAGTGGCTCTAGATCCTAGAGTAGTTTACTTTTGGAGTACTTTTGGATGTTTGCCCGGGATGCGCCTGTGCTCCCGTGGCGTATTATATACTTGTTTATGATGGTACAGTGTATACAGTGAAGGATTTATGTAAACACCGGTATTTTGTTGATGTATATATGGTTATTAGTTCTATGCTCGGGAGTCTGATCATCAGAACGGTACACTTGTATTTATTCAGCCTTGTTAACCACGTGGGTGGTTGACGGCGTTGCAGCACCAATCGTTTAGTTACTGTTTAGTCGTTTATTTTCCGCTGCGATTCCAAGTAATGTATTGTGCGTAGTAGGGGTGTTACAGATACTTACTAACACATACAAGTCTCATCGACTGATAATTATAAGCACACATTCAAGCATTATGCATTAGGTTTAAGTTCTAGGCTTACCGGTTTCACGCTGAGCGCTAGCTTCAGCGCCTGAAGTTCCCACTGTGTATAGGGTGTTTCTTTCTGGAACTATCTCCTTTCCCTTCTGACTCCCGGATGAGGATGGCTGTCCTCCCGGTCCTCTAGTATAGGTGTTGTTCTATGGCGCCTGACCTCCTCTTGGTCCGCCCACTTCAATAGTTGGTGTTTTCTGTGAACCTCTAGCTCCCTTGTATACTCAGCTCCCTGGATTGGAAAAGCATTCATACTCCCTGTGACCTTCTTTCTCGCAATAGCGACACTCCACCTTCCTGCCTGCGCAGTCTACGCCTGGGTGATCATTTCCACAGCGCTTATAGTAATAGTGGCACTGAGTTGGCTTACTGCCCCTAGGTGGTGCTGATCTTAGTGTCTGTGCATCAATGGCTGGGCCGGTCAGACGAGGGACCTGCTCCTTCGTCTTCTGACCATGGAAATCCTTCCGCCCTTTCTTCTTATCAAAGAATTTCTTCCCCTTCTTATAGTAACTGCCAGAGGTTATTCCCCCATCTTCTCCTTTAGTGTTCTTTCTCTTCTTTCCTTGGGCCTCTTCCCTGGACTGAAGCATTAGTTCTGTTGCCGATGCGGAGTCATAACATTCTTGGATAGTATTGAAACGAATTGCTCCCTTGGCGCCCTGGATGCGAAATTGCAAACCTCCCCTAAACTTCTGAATCTTCACGGTGTCGGAGTAGTCGACCCCTGGAATGTAGTCCAACAAGCTGATGAACCGTGCATAGTATTGGTCAACTGTTTGACTCCCCTGGATTAAGGTCTCGAACTCTTGTCGCTTCCTCTGCTTCAAGTGCTCGGGGTAGTACTTCTCCCGTAACACTTCTACAAATGCTGTCCATCCAATGTCCGGTGTAGCTCTATGGTGGCCCTCCACAAACCGCCACCAAATATCAGCTGCGTCCTTCTGGTTGTACGCGGCGATGTCGACCTTCTGGTCTTATGGAACTCGAACAGCTTTGAAAGCCTTCTGGTGCTCCACTATGAATTTCTCTAATGCAGCGGGGTCCGGTTCCCCTGAATACGTCGGTACTCTCGCGTCTGCAACACTCTTCATCCAGTTGGTTCTCCTGGGCTGCGGCGGGTGGGGTATGGCTCCCGTAAGTTGCGCACCTAGCTGCTGCGCGAAAGTTGCCATGGCCGCTGCTAGGCCTGGTACTTCTGGAACATCTGTCGGTGTCTCGCCACCGCGTCCACTGCTGCCTCCACGTGATCTTCCTCTTGTCGACATCTATAGTAATAATAATATATTATTATTACTACTCGGTTGCTACACCGTTTTCACATTCACAATCATAAACATGTAAGTAAGCTAACTACTAGCAATAAGATATTCCTACAAGTTTCCTTTCTAAGTCACGAATCCTCACAGACGTTTCCCGTTTCCCATATGTCATATGCTCATGTTCGTGACTCAGTATCTTTTCATCAGAGCGGTACTCCGCTTTGATACTGAAATACCCCAAATATTAATTACTTTAATTAATAATGAATTAATTAAACAAAAGTAATTAATGAGAGATTAAGGAATGAAATATCCTTAAATAAGAAAAAGGGGAATAATATAATATTTAATTATATCCTAAAAAGGTCGTTAGGAAACATTAACGAGACCTAAATGACACCGAGGATGTTTAGGAAAAAAAAAGAAATATAAACAAAAATAAAATTTATCTTTTTTACCTCGAAAGACGTGTCGCGAATATTTAGAAGTGAAAACAAGGTCTTAGACACCTTTTACAGTTATTTGGGTAATGTTATAGGCATTAAAAAGAAATTGGTTAAACAGTCGGAATAAAAGACGTTGTGTTTTCGCCTAAAATGACGAAACGCAAACCAATGAGAAATTAAATACTAATTATGATAATTTATAAATACCAATAATAATTATTGGTTGAAATTATAAATTCAGAATCGTAAAATGATTCGTCTCATTAAACGGGACAACGTGTCACGAACGACATGAAAAACGGATATAAAACGAGTCAAAACGACATTAAATGTGTAACGTTTTAAAAGCAAAAAAAATATGTATATGATGGGCCGACCCGCCCAACATGACTGGGCCGGCCCAGTCCTCTCTTCACTCTCGGTAAAGTACCGAGCCCAACACTTAATCTCTAACCATTCTCTAATACTCACGGTAATTTACAACCCTAACTCCCTAACTCTCTCTCGCCGCCTCTATTCCCCTCTCTCGATCTTCTTCTTTCTCACTCACAGTATTGCAACCCTAAACTGGCGACGAGGAACATACAGATCGCACTCCTCTTTATTCTCTCGAGTCACGGTAATTTTGCGCCCTAACTGGCGATCGAAACATACAATGACCATGCCTCTCTTCATTCAGTTCATTTCTAAAAAAAACCATAGACTGGCGAACAAGTAATCCGCCTCCTTCATCCTCTTCTGATTCTTCATCCTCTCCTAACTCATGGTAATTTCAAGCTCGAACTGGAAAACTCGTGAACAAGGAACTACGGACGCTGCACCTCTCTTCATTTTCCCGAGACCACTTAACCTGGGAAAGAGGTAAGACATAACATAGTGTTCCTGTTTCCTCTACATTCGAAACAAAAAAAAACCTAGTCTTATCTCTCTTCCTTCTTCTTTCTGAAGTTTCGAAGACAAGCCCTGGATCTACGGAAGGAACCAGGGAGACCATGGTGGGTTCTTCCCTTTTCGGTCAAAACCGAAGCATAGGTAAAAGATCTACCTCTTTTATCCTCCTTTCTTACCAATTTGAGATGTTATGAACAAAAAAAAACTTAACTCTAGCTTTGTTCTTCTTTTGGTTGAACTGAGGGAAAAACGGGTAGGAACGAGATGGATTCGGGAAGTGCTAACCCTAACTGCAAGGGAATCAAGAGGTTTGAGGGAATCGAGAGGGTTGAAGTTAGAAACTGAATCATAACAGAAAAAAAGAGAGAAATTTTTTAATGTAAAAGGACATAAATCTGGGGGTTTGGTTTTGATCATGGCTGTGAAAATCGTGGAATGTGATTCGAAACGGTTGTACTGGACCGTTATTTAAATTTGGAATTTCAAGTTTCTTGTGGTAGTATTTGTGTTCTGGTTGTTCCTGATGTTACACAGCGATTTGGGAATTTTTTTTTGTTTGTTAGATTCTAAACGAAGGCATACTTGGTGTAATTAGAGGTTCTGGAAGTTAGAGAATTATATGGTTATTAATCTGGTGATTTTAGTGAATTCGAACTGGAGTTTTGGTGTTACTGTTAGTCACGAAAATGAGGATTTTATTTGGAAGGGTTTGACAAACAGAAAGACATTAAGTTTCTGAGGTTAAAATTAAATTGGGGCAAATTTGAGTGAATCAGGGTTTCAAAACCTAATTAAAGTTTCTGGATGAATCAAACTTTGGGTTTTTGAGATTGAAAATGAATTGAGGCTTTTTGAAATCAAAACTTGGGTTCCGAGCAATTTTAATTTAGATTTTCTACAAAAAAAGAGATTAATTTTGGGGTGAAATTGTAGTTATGAAGAAATTATGGATGAAAATGAGATGAGTTGAAAGTTTGGAATTAGAGTTACGAATTGGTTTTGGGGCAAACTAGTAATTAGGAGAAAATTGTGGGGTAATGGTAAATATGAGAAAAGTTGGGGCAGAATTGGTAATTAAGATAAATTGGGGGCGAAAATGAAAACTGGGAACTTGGTCAAAAACGTGAAGTTGAGGAGCCAGGGGTGAATATCAGTTTCTGGAAGTTGAAGGTTTGAAGTGAATTTGGAAATCAAATTGGATCTGGTCAATATTGAATTGAGTCAGTCAAAATTGAATTGGGGTGTTGACTAGCCCAAGTATAATTTAGGGCTAGTTAATTTAAGTTGGGCTAGGAAGGAGTAGCCCACAATAATGATAAAGAGTGAGTGATTGGGTTTAAATAAATCAAGTAACATGATGGTTAGGACAAATCAAATGGGATTTCCAGTCATTGACCATACTTTTATATGTGAAATACCCCAAACCTTGGTATGTTGGTTAAACATTAAAACATGATTTATTAATACTAAAAAGAGTCTTAAAAACACTAGTAAACAAATTTAAACAAAAGCAAACACAAAATGTGCTTTAAAGTCAATAAGAGCTAAAATGTGCTCTAAGCTTGGAGTAGGCTTGGGTAAGACCTAATGAGCTTACCAAGACTTCATATATGTACTAATGAACATATTAAACCAATTACCAAAGAAAACCAAGCTTGAAAACAAGTCAAAACACAAAATGTGCTTTAAGAAGTCTTAAAGCACATTTTTGAAAAATTGTCTTGTAAATGGGTTTTGAGTGGCTAAATGCCCATCATTACTCTTAAATATATATGTGTACTATATAGTATCGCATTTGGGTGGCTATATTAATGGGAAATCAAAAATTTCACTTCTAAGTGCCTTGTTTAGGTGAATAGTGATTTTTATAAGCTAGTTTTAACATATGTTGTATTAAGTAATTAAATTGACAAACAAAGACTAAAGTACCCTCATACTAATAAAGGGGGCCGGTTTTTATAAGTGTGGTGACTCACCACTCTCTAGTTAATGTAATAAGTAAGTAAAGCAAACTAAGTAAACTTAGTTTTTACTTTATAAGTATAAATATCTCTTAAAAGCAAATTCTATCTCATTCTCTCTTTTCCTTCCTTCATTTCCCACGGTCACAATCTTCTTCTCCCTTCCTTCTTGCTGTTCTTCCACGGTAATACTACTACCTCCATTAGAACTCCCACTTTGACCTCTTGTAAAATCTTGCTCACTTGTTCAAATCAAAAACAAACACCACCAATCTCTTCCTCTCATCAAGCTCTTCATTCCTATCTTCTCAAAACTCCAAGAGCTCCATTTCGGTGCCAAGGTGTTCCACCATTGAAGGAGCTTGAGCTTGTCTTTTGACATATTGTTGATCTCCTTTGCTTCTAGGTAAGGAATCTCAAAGAAAAATCATGTTTCCTCCATGTTCTTACCTTCACCGAAAATACACATTGATATAGCTCTTTGTGTGACTTTGTTCTAGCTTCATTTCAACTCTTCATGGACTAGGTGGAGTCCACTCTTGTTATATATTCAAACTCCCTTCAAAGATCAAGGTAAAACAACTACATTAATGTTTTTGAAACAAAGTAAAATTAGGGTTTACAATGAGATGAAGCTCAAAGCTTGAATACTCATTATGGTATTTGTATATTGTCTAGAACTTGACAAGGAATCAAATTACCATACGGTTTTGTAAGGAATCAAGGAGGAAGTGTTTTGGAAAAAGAGGTAAATCTACTAACCTAATGTTGTTTAATGCCTTAGGAGAAATGAGCTTATAAATGCTTATTAAAACTACCTAAAGAGCAAATGGTGAATGACTTAGTAAAGTGTTCTCAAGGAGACTAGTAAATAACATATGCCTTGTTGTATGTAATTGCAGGTTAAAGGCATATATTGTGGAAATTCAGTGTTTATGATTTAAGCACTTTAAGGGCCTAAGAGCCATGCATTTTAAGGGCCTAAGTGCCATGTAATTTAAATTATGCACTATATTGTAATGTAGTGTGAATTTGGTGAAGTTATGTATGAGAGTGTTCTTGGTGATTCTAGATGTTCTTGTGTGTTTAATGGAGAAAGCAAAGTGTTTAGGCTTGTTAATGTTCTAGGGGAATCCATGTCAAAATTTAGGTAAGAAGTAAGAAGTTCTAAGTGTTTACATAAGGTTTGGTGAGTTAGAAAATGTAGGAAATGAATAAGGAGTTCATGATGTTTTAAAGGAATTCTGATGAACTAAGAAGTACTCTAAAGTGTAATAAGGACTTAGGCATGATCTTGAGATTTAGTAAGTACCAAAGTCACTTTGGGACTTAGGTAAATGCCTAGGCAAACTTTGGTAAAATAAGGAGAAGTGTACACTAGGAAAAGAGTTTCAAGAAGGATATAAGGAGTTAGTTGTGGGAGATGATGCTTGGGAGATGATGTTAAAATAAGGAGAAAGTGCAAGCTTAGAAAAAGAGATTTCAATGATGACATAAAGAGTTTTAGTTTGTAAGAAATGATGTTTAAGTAATAATGTTGTGTAGAAGATATGTCTTGGTATAATGACTAGAATAGACAAGGAATACCACTTAGGAACTTAAGGAGAGGATACTATAAGTGTTGAAGAACTTGGGGAAATTTGGTTAAGTGTTTGAAGGCTTAGAAATTGGAGTATAATGCCTTGTCCGAACTTCCGTCCGGATGTGGAAGTTCGGACAGGCCCTGTTGGGTAAAGAAATTCTCACTCGCGAACAGTGTCCGAACTTGGGAAGTCCAGACACATGTTCGGACGTACCCACCCATCCTTAGGATTATCCTCGAACTGTGTCCGAACTTGGAGTCGGACACATGTTCGGGACAGTTACGCATCGGATTTCTGTCTAAATTTTTCTCGGCTCACGTCCGAACTTCCGAAGTCCGGACATAAGTTCGGACGAGTGTCTGTTTTCTGTCTAAAATCACGGCTTGTGTCCGAACTTGGAAGCTCGGACACAAGTTCGGACAGGCCACTGTATGGACCAAAAATTATTGTTTTAAGATGGGAATTGTTATCTAAAAATGGTAGTTGGTTAGTAATGATAATAAGGTTATGTAAGACATGTTAGGTGAGTTTTAATGGCAATTAAAAGGATGAAAAGTTGTAACAAGTGTAAAATAAAAATAAACTGGTAATGTTGAGTAGATAATGTTAATAATGGACTAGTGCGTTAATTAACCGACGTTACTAATGTGTTTAGGATTCTCTCAAGGTGGAAACGAAACGAGGCAAGGACCAAGGTATGGTTTTCTTGCAGTCTGTTGTCTACCGGTTTACACCGGCTTGGGTGTTGATTGTTTTCTGAGTGTTTACGACCTTATAAGATTAAGGCATGAAAAGAGCTTACGGTTGTTATATTATGATGTTGTTATTATGACTCCTTTCCCTTGGTGTCTAACAAGACCTAAATGTTGCTTGTTTGACTTAACAAAACATTGTGTGATCACTAACAAGTGCTAATCGGGGAAGTGAGGAGTCCGGTTGTTCCGGCCACGCGTGTGATGGATGGGGTCGATATCATATCCGGTTCGGCTCTCTTGGTGTATGTATAGGTGGTATTCCAATTTGGTTTCTACCTTCCCTTAGCTTATCCAAAGCTAGTTACTGACTCACGTCGGGCCATAGGGGCATACGTATGTTATTTCGGTGTGCTTGGGATTACTATATCCGACACACCTTTGGTATAAGTTAACCGTTCTATATAACCGGACGGTAACGAGGATGGTAACGAGCTTAACATGGGGTTGGTAAAAACCTCTAGGCTCACATGGTATACTAACTATGGTGGAAGGTTCCTTGTGCGACCGATTTTATGGTGATGTGCATTGATGATGCTATGCAATTTCCCTTGCTATGCTATGGTATAATATATATATTTGGATGTTCTAAAATGAATGCCATGTTATTATGACAATTGGTTGCGCGTATCCCGGTAGCCGATGGGCTGCGCGTTAGCCATACCAGCAAAGGTTGCTGACCCCCTCGGGGGCTCCATATTTTATTGCAGGATGAGGATCGAAGAGGCAGAGTGGCTCTAGGTCCTAGGTTGCTGTATACTTTTGGATATGTTGGTTTTTGAGCCCGGGATGCGCCTGTGCTCCCGAGGCGTTACATTTTGATACCGTTGTTATACAGTGGTGGATGGTTATGGTTTGTAGGTGTGTTGTAAATTAAATACTCGGTATGGTTGGTTATATTTATATATGGATGTTAGATACTAAGCTCGGAAGTTGTTCATCAGACCGATACCCTTGTATTTATTCTGCCTAGTTAACCACGTGGGTGGTTAACGGGGTTGTTACACCAAAACGTTTAGTTATTGTTTGGTTGGTTATTTCCGCTGCGATTTCAGTAGTTGATAGGGGCGTTGTAGGGGTGTTACAAAAAGTGGTATCAGAGCGAAGTATCGCTCTGATGACTAGAATACCGAGCTTAGGAATATACCGAGTTAGGAAACCTAACTACAGATACCTAAGTGAACAGATTTGGAAGGGTTAACCACTAACTAAGTGTGGAATTACCTGGTTGTCGGGAAGATGTTATAACCATTGGACCGATAAGTGTGCAAGCATAATGCTAATGAAATGTTCGTATAAATTCAGATGGCAGGTAGGCCACGAGGGAGAGGCCGCGGGCGCGGTACTGGAGATTTGGGTAACCAGGGCGATGATACTACGGCACAGACTATGGATGAGGCAGTTGCAGCCGCCGTAGCCCAGTTGGTACCCGATCTGGTTGCTGCTATACAGCAAGGGCAACAGCCCGGAGTTCAGCCACCACCGCCACCGCCACGAGAGACCAATTGGGTCAAGGCGTTGGCTGATCTTAGACCGCCATCATTCAATGGGGAGACTGATCCTTGAAAACTGGAGGCGTACATCTCCGAACGGGAGACCGCCTACGAGACCTTGGCAGTACCTGCTGAAGCTAAGGTCCGTCTTGCCGCCTACTACTTGAAGGGTACGGCGCAGAGTTGGTGGAAATTGGTGAAGGAGGACAGGATGGCTGATCCTGAATTTGGTTGGAGGGAGTACACGGCTCTACTGCGAGCCAAGTACTACCCGGTACACGTGCAGGAGGCCAAGCGCCTCGAGCTGGACAGTCTGAGGCAGGGGGATAAGATGTCGGTCGATGACTACTACACCGCATTCACCGGCCTTATCCACCTGTTACCAGACCTTGGATATTCGAACCGAGTGTTGGTGAACCGGTTCTACAATGGTCTTAGCCACCGTCTCCGCTATGGGATGGGGCCAGCTGAGTATACTACCTTGCAGGTAAATAGAGTACCTTGTTGTGAATCAATTTACACCATGAGTGAATGTTAATATGAGTTGGTAAGTTGTTTTGCGGGGCATGACTGACATCCTAAAATACAGGAGTGCTATCATGCCGCTGCTAAGGTTGAAATTACCGTCCGTCTGAGGGACGAGGAAAATGCGCTCAAGCGCAAGGCCACCAACGAGGGCCAGAGTCAGCAAGGGTATGGGGGAGGAAAGAAAAAGAAACCCTACCCTCAGCCCCAGAAGGGTCAGTACCAGGGTGACAAGGGCCAAGCCCAGACCACCACAGCTGATGAGCCACTGAAGCTCACGTATGCGTATGCGGCGAAGCCTCTACGCTCCTACCCGCCTAAGGGTAATTACTTAACCATGTGTGTCTAGTTGAGGTGTGTGTTGTTGAGATGGAAAGTGAGTATTAATTGTGTGTTGTTATAGC
Organism: Limonium bicolor; assembly: GCA_023374045.1. Lineage (NCBI taxonomy): Eukaryota > Viridiplantae > Streptophyta > Magnoliopsida > Caryophyllales > Plumbaginaceae > Limonium > Limonium bicolor. The sequence continues at coordinate 116,255,415 of CM041781.1, read as the reverse complement.
AGCTAGCGCGGGTTCTGGACCGGAGCGCCACTTTTACTGTAAGTGGTGCAATGGAGACCACCCCGGCAAAGACTGCAAGGGAAATGATGCTAGGTGCCGTCACTGCCAGAAAATGGGGCACCGTGAGTTTGAGTGTTGGACGAATCCCAACGGCAGAAACTATAAGCCAAAGGGGCAGTGGAAGGGTAACACTACCACGACCACTGAGGGCCCGAAGGCGATCATCCAGCAGACTTCTGATAAGAAGTACACTGAATCCCAGAAGGGGAAGGCTTCGGGTCCGGCAAGGCCGCCCTGAATGTGGTGGACCGGTCAGAGGCACCAGGATCCTCTTCGAGACCAGGTACCGCCTAAACTGTTAAATGAAAAAGTGATTGCTTACCGCATTTCATGCATGAGTGTTAGCAAGTCTAAGGGTATAAACATATAAGTAAAGAGTTAGAAATAATGTGGAAAACACCTAAAGTTAGGCAATTTGAAACTTAGGAACCTTCAATATCTGCTATCCAATCCCGCCCACACCAAACCCTGAAGAAACCGCCATCAACATCACCGACTTTCCATTGGAGCAATGTCAGGTTATCCAGCCAGGTATGATACTCTTAAATGGATACCTGACACCGGAAGCACAAATCCACATCATCAGACGATGCGACGAACTTGGAGCAAAACCAGAAGGGTTCTACACACCCGAATACCCGAACGGAGCAAGGATGCAATTGAAGATGATGTGCATGGGTAAGGACTGGAACCCTTACACCAAGTCATATCAAGAAGTACGAGCTGAAGATGGAGCAACAGTAGCAAGTATACTAGAGGAGTTCCACGCGGTCGTTAACCACGCCGTGGGAATTGCTCAACAAGTCGAAACGGAGTCAATTCCAAGTGTGAAAGCAGATCTATGCATTGCGAACTTCTACCAGAAAGGTGGACGGTTAGGTATGCACCAAGACAAGGACGAGTCACCCGAGTCTCTATGTAAGGGAGTACCCGTGGTGTCTTGGTCCATTGGTGACACCTCAGTATTTGTATATGGCGAGCAGAAGCGTGCTGATCTCGCAAAGAAGCTATTGTTGAAATCGGGAGATGTATTAATCATGGGTGGGCAATCAAGGATGCTATACCATGGCATCAGAAAGATCAAACTGAATACCGCACCGTCGGCAGTGATCAATGCCACACACATGAAACCAGGACGTTTGAATTTGACTTTCAGGCAGTTTTGAGCCTTGTGTAATCATGTAATGTATTAAGCCAGTGGTTTGACAAAGGAGCTATATCTAGCAATGTCTACAATGTAACCAATTTATGGTGTAAAGACTGTGTTAATGAATAAAGGAATGTTGTTTTAGAGTGTATCAACGTGTTGTTACCCAATACTTATTAGTTTGCCAATGAATTAGGCTGTGCACTCGGAACGGGAGGTATACTGAATGTCTGCGATGAGGCAGAAGCCGGCAAGAGCGGCACAATCCTCATCGGTACCTTTCCAGTGAATGGCGTGGATGCATCGATCTTGTTCGACTCTGGAGCCTCACACACATTCATTTCGCTGTCATTTGCGAAGAGGCTGGGGTTAGACGGTGAAGAGATGTCAGACTTCGTGGTCACTCTCCCGTCGAAAGAGCGGATCAGGTGTACCCGCTATTACCGAGATGCTGTTGTTCGAATCATGGATGAGGAGTTTCCGATCGACTTGATAGAGTTCGACGGACTAGGTTTTGATGTGATTGTCGGGATGAACTGGTTGGAGCGGTACAAGGGTAGAATCCTATGTGCCGAGCATCGACTGCTTCTTCGGAGTCCATCTGGGGTATATCATACCGCCAGAGGCCCAGGGAGCCTTCGATACAGATCATCACCGCCATGGCCATGTATCGTGAGTTGGACGAGGAAATGATGTGTACCTCTGCTATGTCCAGGACATAGAGAGAGACCCTGAGTTTAGCCCAGTGTGCCGGTAGTGTCGGAGTTTCCTGACGTATTTCCTAAGGAACTGCCGGGCATGCCGCCAGCACGAGATGTTGAGTTTGAGATTGATCTAGTTCCAGGCACCGGACCCATTGCGAAAGCACCTTACCGTATGGCTCCAGCAGAGATGACAGAGCTCAAGGAGCAGCTGAGAGACCTACTCGACAAGGGCTTTATCCGCCCTAGTGTTTCACCATGGGGAGCGCCGGTCCTCTTCGTGAAGAAGAAGGACGGTAGCCTCCGCCTATGTATTGATTATCGGGAGCTGAATGCTGTTATGGTGAAGAACCGTTACCCCTTACCACGCATCGACGATCTATTTGATCAGCTGAGGGGAGCATCAGTATTCTCCAAGATAGACCTACGTTCCGGATACCACCAGATTGCCATCCGTGACAGTGATATCGAAAAGACAGCCTTCAGAACTAGGTATGGGCATTATGAGTTCACAGTTATGCCGTTTGGCTTGTCAAATGCACCAGCAAAGTTCATGGACTTAATGAACCGTTTGTTCCAAGATCAGTTGGACAAATCAGTGGTAGTCTTCATCGATGACATACTTGTGTATTCGAAATCGAGAGGTGAGCATGAAAGCCACCTGAGAGATGTATTGCAAACGTTGAGGAAAAATCAACTGTATGCTAAATTTTCTAAGTGTGAATTTTGGTTGAACCAAGTATCATTCCTTGGACATGTGATTTCTGAGGCCGGGATCGCTGTTGATCCGGCAAAGATAGATGCAGTGCGCACCTGGCCTAGGCCGAAGACAGTTACCGACATCAGGAGCTTCCTCGGCCTGGCAGGTTATTATAGGAGGTTTGTGAAGGACTTCTCCAGTGTCTCGAAGCCGATGACTTCCTTGATGAAAAAGGATGCACCATTCGAGTGGACAGTCGACTGTGAGAGGGCTTTCACGAGTCTCAAGGATGCTCTGACATCTGCACCGGTTCTGACATTACCAGACGGTCCAGATGGTTTTGAGGTCTATTGCGACGCATCAGGTAGAGGTATGGGTTGTGTGTTGATGCAACACGGGAAGGTCGTGGCTTACGCCTCCCGACAGCTGAAGAAGCATGAGGAGAACTACCCTACCCACGATTTAGAATTGGGGGCCATAGTTTTCGCACTGAAGATATGGCGACATCATTTGTATGGGGTAAGCGTGACAATCTATTCCGACCACAAGAGTTTGAAATACTTATTCACTCAGAAAGAGTTGAACATGAGGCAAAGAAGGTGGGTTAATTCTTAAATGATTATGACATCAATTTACAGTACAAGGAGGGTAAGGCAAACGTGGTAGCTGACGCACTGAGTCGCCGAGCACACTCTCTCCATTCGCTAGTCTCTCATACTGGCTTGGTTGAAGAGGTGCGGAGTGCTCAGATGACGGATCAGTATATGGTGGAAATTAGACAGAAGCTTATTGATGGCACATTCGAGGGTCAGAAGTATGACTTCAGACTCCACGATGATGACCTGATTAGGCTTAATGGCCGGTTGTGTATACCGAGGAGTAGCGCTGAGCTGAAGGAGCGCATACTGAGTGAATCCCATTGTTCTACGACATCGATTCACCCCGGAGCTTCAAAGATGTATAAGGGTATGAAAAGATATTTTTGGTGGACTGGAATGAAAAAGGATGTGAATGACTATGTGTTGAGGTGTCTCACTTGTCAGAAGGTCAAGTTTGAGCACCGACGGCCTGGTGGTATGGTGCAGCCAATGCCAGTGCCGGAGTGGAAGTTCCATGACATATCTATGGACTTCGTAGTAGGGCTTCCGCCTACAAGGGGAGGTCTGAATATGATTTGGGTGGTAGTTGACCGACTGACCAAGGTGGCCCGATTCATTCCGATGAAGGACACCTGGAAAGTGGCAAGATTGGCAGAACTATTCGACAAAGAAATTGTAAGACATCATGGTGTACCAAAGACGATTGTATCTGACAGAGATACCAGATTCTTATCCAGATATTGGAAGTCTACACGAGAGGCACTTGGTACTGAACTGAAATTGAGCACGGCGTTTCACCCACAGACCGATGGTCAGAGTGAGCGCACCATTCAGACACTTGAGGATATGCTACGTGCATGTGCACTTGACTTTCAGACCAGCTGGATTGATAAGTTACATCTGATCGAGTTTAGTTACAACAACAGTTATCATGCATCGATCAAGATGTCTCCCTTCCAGGCATTGTACGGTAGACCATGCCGCACGCCATTATGTTGGGATGAGTCGAGTGAGACGGTCATTATAGGACCAGAGTATCTTGAGCAAGTTCAGGCAGAAGTTCGCCAGATCAGGGCTAATATGAAAGCAGCTCAGGATAGACAGAAGTCGTACGCAGATGTGCGCCGACGTGACCTGGAGTTCGCCGTGGATGATCAGGTATTTTTGAGATTATCCCCCATGAAGGGAGTGTTTCGTTTTGGCCAGAAGGGCAAGTTGAGCCTAAAATATGTGGGGCCTTATGTTGTGACGGAGCGGATCGGCCCGGTAGCTTATAGACTTGATTTACCCGCCGAGCTGGGCAAGGTACATGATGTATTTCATGTGTCCCAGTTGAAGAAGTATATGTCTCATCCGTCTCATGTGCTTCAGCCTGAAAGGCTAACTTTAGAGCCGACCATGCGATCAGTGGAGACTCCGGTACGGATTCTGGATACTAAGACTCGAGACACTCGCCATAAGTCCGTGAGACTGGTGAAGGTCCTCTGGTCTAACCAGGACGTTGAGGAGGCCACTTGGGAGCTGGAAGAAAAGATGAAGGCGAAGCACCCGTCATTGTTTGCTTCTTAGTGTTTATATGTATAGGGTACGGGGCGTACCCCTTTTAAGGGGGGTAGAGCCGTTTCGGTTATGGTTGTGTACGACATGTATATGTATACATTGTCTATGTTATGTTACAGACCGTTGTGTCTGAATGGTATTAGGTGGTTTGGACCTCGAGTCCGTTGTGGTATTGTGTGGTTTGGACCTTGAGTCCATTATGGTGTAAGAATGATGGTAAGGTTAGTAATGATGTTTGGAATTATTGTTTTTATAAGTGTTCCCCATGTTCTAATAGTAAGATATGTGGGAAGTATGAACTTTGGGGACAAAGTTCTTTTAAGGGGGGTAGATTGAAATACCCCAAACCTTGGTATGTTGGTTAAACATTAAAACATGATTTATTAAGACTAAAAAGAGTCTTAAAAACACTAGTAAACAAATTTAAACAAAAGCAAACACAAAATGTGCTTTAAAGTCAATAAGAGCTAAAATGTGCTCTAAGCTTGGAGTAGGCTTGGGTAAGACCTAATGAGCTTACCAAGACTTCATATATGTACTAATGAACATATTAAACCAATTACCAAAGAAAACCAAGCTTGAAAACAAGTCAAAACACAAAATGTGCTTTAAGAAGTCTTAAAGCACATTTTTGAAAAATTGTCTTGTAAATGGGTTTTGAGTGGCTAAATGCCCATCATTACTCTTAAATATATATGTGTACTATATAGTATCACATTGGGTGGCTATATTAATGGGAAATCAAAAATTTCACCTCTAAGTGCCTTGTTTAGGTGAATAGTGATTTTTATAAGCTAGTTTATAACATATGTTGTATTAAGTAATTAAATTGACAAACAAAGACTAAAGTACCCTCATACTAATAAAGGGGGCCGGTTTTTATAAGTGTGGTGACTCACCACTCTCTAGTTAATGTAATAAGTAAGTAAAGCAAACTAAGTAAACTTACTTTTTACTTTATAAGTTAAATATCTCTTAAAAGCAAATTCTATCTCATCTCTCTTTCCTTCCTTCATTTCCCACGGTCACAATTCTTCTCCCTTCCTCTTGCTGTTCTTCCACGGTAATACTACTACCTCCATTAGAACTCCCACTTTGACCTCTTGTAAAATCTTGCTCACTTGTTCAAATCAAAAACAAACACCACCAATCTCTTCCTCTCATCAAGCTCTTCATTCCTATCTTCTCCAAACTCCAAGAGCTCCATTTTGGTGCCAAGGTGTTCCACCATTGAAGGAGCTTGAGCTTGTCTTTTGACATATTGTTGATCTCCTTTGCTTCTAGGTAAGGAATCTCAAAGAAAAATCATGTTTCCTCCATGTTCTTACCTTCACCGAAAATACACATTGATATAGCTCTTTGTGTGACTTTGTTCTAGCTTCATTTCAACTCTTCATGGACAAGGTGGAGTCCACTCTTGTTATATATTCAAACTCCCTTCAAAGATCAAGGTAAAACAACTACATTAATGTTTTTGAAACAAAGTAAAATTAGGGTTTACAATGAGATGAAGCTCAAAGCTTGAATACTCATTATGGTATTTGTATATTGTCTAGAACTTGACAAGGAATCAAATTACCATACGGTTTTGTAAGGAATCAAGGAGGAAGTGTTTTGGAAAAAGAGGTAAATCTACTAACCTAATGTTGTTTAATGCCTTAGGAGAAATGAGCTTATAAATGCTTATTAAAACTACCTAAAGAGCAAATGGTGAATGACTTAGTAAAGTGTTCTCAAGGAGACTAGTAAAATAACATATGCCTTGTTGTATGTAATTGCAGGTTAAAGGCATATATATTGTGGAAATTCAGTGTTTATGATTTAAGCACTTTAAGGGCCTAAGAGCCATGCATTTTAAGGGCCTAAGTGCCATGCAATTTAAATTATGCACTATATTGTAATGTAGTGTGAATTTGGTGAAGTTGTGTATGAGAGTGTTCTTGGTGATTCTAGATGTTCTTGTGTGTTTAATGGAGAAAGCAAAGTGTTTAGGCTTGGTAATGTTCTAGGGGAATCCATGTCAAAATTTAGGTAAGAAGTTCTAAGTGTTTACATAAGGTTTGGTGAGTTAGAAAATGTAGGAAATGAATAAGGAGTTCATGATGTTTTAAAGGAATTCTGATGAACTAAGAAGTACTCTAAAGTGTAATAAGGACTTAGGCATGATCTTGAGATTTAGTAAGTACCAAAGTCACTTTGGGACTTAGGTAAATACCTAGGCAAACTTTGGTAAAATAAGGAGAAGTGTACACTAGGAAAAGAGTTTCAAGAAGGATATAAGGAGTTAGTTGTGGGAGATGATGCTTGGAGATGATGTTAAAATAAGGAGAAAGTGCAAGCTTAGAAAAAGAGATTTCAATGATGACATAAAGAGTTTAGTTTGTAAGAAATGATGTTTAAGTAATAATGTTGTGTAGAAGATATGTCTTGGTATAATGACTAGAATAGACAAGGAATACCACTTAGGAACTTAAGGAGAGGATACTATAAGTGTTGAAGAACTTGGGGAAATTTGGTTAAGTGTTTGAAGGCTTAGAAATTGGAGTATAATGCCTTGTCCGAACTTCCGTCCGGATGTGGAAGTTCGGACAGGCCCTGTTGGATAAAGAAATTCTCACTCGCGAACAGTGTCCGAACTTGGGAAGTCCGGACACATGTTCGGACGTACCCACCCATCCTTAGGATTATCCTCGAACTGTGTCCGAACTTGGGAAGTCCGGACACATGTTCGGACGCACGGATTTCTGTCTAAATTTTTCTCGGCTCACGTCGAACTTCCGAAGTCCGGACATAAGTTCGGACGAGTGTCTGTTTCTGTCTAAAATCACGGCTTGTGTCCGAACTTGGAAGCTCAGACACAAGTTCGGACAGGCCACTGTATGGACCAAAAATTATTGTTTTAAGATGGGAATTGTTATCTAAAAATGGTAGTTGGTTAGTAATGATATAATAAGGTTATGTAAGACATGTTAGGTGAGTTTTAATGGCAATTAAAAGGATGAAAAGTTGTAACAAGTGTAAATAAAAATAAACTGGTAATGTTGAGTAGATAATGTTAATAATGGACTAGTGCATTAATTAACCGACGTTACTAATGTGTTTAGGATTCTCTCAAGGTGGAAACGAAACGAGGCAAGGACCAAGGTATGGTTTTCTTGCAGTCTGTTGTCTACCGGTTTACACCGGCTTGGGTGTTGATTGTTTTCTGAGTGTTTACGACCTTATAAGATTAAGGCATGAAAAGAGCTTACGGTTGTATATATTATGATGTTGCGTTATTATGACTCCTTTCCCTTGGTGTGTCTAACAAGACCTAAATGTTGCTTGTTTGTGACTTAACAAAACATTGTGTGATCACTAACAAGTGCTAATCGGGGAAGTGAGGAGTCCGGTTGTTCCGGCCACGCGTGTGATGGATGGGGGTCGATATCATATCCGGTTCGGCTCTCTTGGTGTATGTATAGGTGGTATTCCAATTTGGTTTCTACCTTCCCTTAGCTTATCCAAAGCTAGTTACTGACTCACGTCGGGCCATAGGGGCATACGTATGTTATTTCGGTGTGCTTGGGATTACTATATCCGACACACCTTTGGTATAAGTTAACCGTTCTATATAACCGGACGGTAACGAGGATGGTAACGAGCTTAACATGGGGTTGGTAAAAACCTCTAGGCTCACATGGTATACTAACTATGGTGGAAGGTTCCTTGTGCGAACCGATTTTATGGTGATGTGCATTGATATGATGCTATGCAATTTCCCTTGCTATGCTATGGTATATGATATATATATGTTGGATGTTCTAAAATGAATGCCATGTTATTATGACAATTGGTTGCGCGTATCCCGGTAGCCGATGGGCTGCGCGTTAGCCATACCAGCAAAGGTTGCTGACCCCCTCGGGGGCACCATATTTTATTGCAGGATGAGGATCGAAGAGGCAGAGTGGCTCTAGGTCCTAGGTTGCTGATATACTTTTGGATATGTTGGTTTTTGAGCCCGGGATGCGCCTGTGCTCCCGAGGCGTTACATTTTGATACCGTTGTTATACAGTGGTGGATGGTTATGGTTTGTAGGTGTGTTGTAAATTAAATACTCGGTATGGTTGGTTATATTTATATATGGATGTTAGATACTAAGCTCGGAAGTCTGTTCATCAGACCGATACCCTTGTATTTATTCTGCCTAGTTAACCACGTGGGTGGTTAACGGCGTTGTTACACCAAAACGTTTAGTTATTGTTTGGTTGGTTATTTCCGCTGCGATTTCAGTAGTTGATAGGGGCGTTGTAGGGGTGTTACAATATGGGGCTGAGCCCAAGTTAGATATGGATGAAGAATTAAAGTATTCTCTTGGGCCAACACTAAATATTTAAGTATTAAATTGATGAGTTTTAAATTGGGTTAATAAATTGTGATAAGTTTATATGATGCTTAAAATGATAAGGGGTCTGTCTTATAAAATTATTATTAATGTATAATGGTATTCAGGTTGCTATTAATTATATGAAGATTTAAAGTTTTGTATATGCTTACATAATAGATTAATAAATTATTATTAAGGGATTAATTGGTGGATTAAAATATTTAAGGAATTGTTTTATTAGATCGGGTCTTAAGTTATGTGTTTGAGGTGATATCATTTATATGAGAACTTAGGTATATATAGCTGGGATTTATAAACTAAAGTGTATACTAAATAAACTTTAGGAATTATTATGGTATAATATAAGTGTTACATAATATCAAGAAAAGAATCTTAATGTAAGTTGTATAATATACAACTAGTAAGTAAATCATCTTACATAAAGTGATGAAATGTAACATAAAAAGGAAAAACACACACACACACACACACACCACACACACACACACACACACACACACACAACACAAACACACACACACACAAACACACACATAGAATATATATATTATATATGTATATATATACACGTATGCATATGTATATAAAGGTGTGACATATATATATATATATATATATATATATCGGAAAAAAATGTGTATATAATATGGTTGGGAATCATAAAATATTAAGTGGTGAATGTTATGACATGTTATAATATTTGTGATAAAAGTGTAAATATAGAAAATATGGTGCGCTGGAAAATAAACCAAACAGACCTAAGGTCTGTTCGGTAATGTAACTATAAAAAAAGGACATATGTTATATCTTATTATAAGATTTAAATGTTATAACATATGGTATATGTGACATGCCATGAAATATGTGGTAAGTGTGTAATTATAAGAAGTTAATTTGATGTAAATGAATAAGGACAGCCCTAGGGGCCTGTTCATAATTTTGGGGAAATATAACCATAGGTTATATTAACTACTAAGTTAAAATGATATAATATAAAGTATATGTTATATTATATAATATGTGTGGTATGATGTAATAAATGAAAAGTGTATAATATGAATAAAAGAAAATGAGATTTATGATATATGTGCCAAACTGGCAATATAATTACATATACATATAGTTTATAATAAAACTATAAGTTATGTTTATTATAAAGTTAAAATGTTATAACATGTGATATGTATAACATTATGCTAAATATGTGGTAATAATATAATAATGAAAAAAATGAGGGGAATGGATAAAAATCAGAATATTAATACTTAAGCCTTACGACAATACAATAAGGTTTTATTAAAACATTAGGTTATAATGTATAATGAAATATAAAATATCATACTATATGATATAATGACATTAATGTAACATTGTATAGATTATGTGGTCAAAACATAAATAAGGAATGTATTGGGCTATAGCGCAAATAATAAAGTTTGAAATTGAATTTAAACTATATTTTACAATGATATAAATACTATAGTATTAATGTGATTAAATGAAACAATTATCATTCATAATATTCACCTGAAATAATGCAACAAATGGAAATAATCATCTTACATAAGATGATAACAATGTGACATATAATATAAGTGTATAACTCATGAAATATGAATGTATAAGTGAATACATGTGTATGCGCAAACAAAAAATAGATACATATTAAATTATATGGTATAGTTGAAACTATATAATATAGTGCATATATACATGCAACTAGATACTAAGTGACTAAATCAAATAAAAACAACATATGCATATATACTTAAAAACCGAGACCTTATATCAAGTGTATACAATATGGTTTTTAATGTCATGAAATAATAAATGACAAGTGTTATGACATTAGTATAAATATATGTACTACAAGTCTTAATGTATAGTTTAATAAGATGAATAAAGAGATGTATATATGGTATAATATTAAATGGTTAAATAATAAGGCTATAAAACATTAGTGCATAAGCATAATATGCGATGCTAATTAACGTTGCATGTATACACACAACTATATAATATAAACGTATGTTCGTATACCTAACCGGAACGGTTAAAACAAATCATATGTATAAAACGTGAATATGTATATATTCGTATACTCATAAGTATAAGGAATAAACCCTGATATTTGAATACGCTATTACTAAAGCGTCTTTTAACCGACTCATTTAAACAAACCCGGGGCGTTGATAATTAGAACGTACTATGAGTAACGAGTCTCGCATAACTGTAACTTAACAATAACAATTGAAATCCGGGGTTGAAAGGTAGGGATTATTTGTGCTGTTCGGATTTACCGAGCTTAAATAAGTCATGTGGATTGACTTATGTTAGGTTTGATATTTAGACCGTATCACTGACGAAGACGCTCGACGAGCTAGTGGTCTACTGCGCAACCTAGGTCATTGGTGAACGGTACGTAAAGGGGTCTGATCTGAGATGTCTTGAGGACTTCCTCGGGCTCAGATACGTGGGCTGTATAACGTGTGATGCATGTATGTATGTGAGTGGATGTGATTGTGATATGTGATGTTTAATTGTTTAATTTCCCGCACCATTTAATTGTGCGCGAACGTCCTCCGAGACTAATACTACGTCGACTATAGATCGACTTATATAAAACTACATACGCGAGTTAAGTGATTGTGGTTACCGTTCTCTGACATAATACGCTAAATATTATAAGTATGTAGTTATATCCTAAGTGAAATGCTTAGGAACGAGACACGACATCGTCGGTCTCTAGAGCTTTGACTCGAACATGAATACTACCTAGAATAATTCTAGGTATGCGTAAGACCCACAGGGCAGCCAACAGAATAAGTGATGTTCTCCATAATTAAAACTGTAACTGACTATCTAACTAACGAAGTTAATAGTGGAGTGTGAATGAATGTGAAGATATACCTTAATCCAGACAGTCACTGACTGCTGGTCGCGCGTAGAGATCTCTTGGGTTATCCCGTATCGGGTTTACCCTAGTTAATCCTGAACGAACCTAGATATATCGTCAGGCGGAGTGTGCTACCGTTGGCACCAGGCCCTTGGCCACCTAAATGGACGCCTTTACAAAGGCAAAGTGAATAATTCCCAGAGTCTTCGGATGATCATGGCAGTGAGCACCTTGTGTGTACGTGGGACTACTGTCCAAGTGAGATTATTTTGGGTTGTCCTAACTTGATACCCACTGACGTATGTGATGTTATGTAATGAGGACCCGGGGGGTCGTGTGAATAACTAAACAACCTGACCGTTACTAACAGCTGCACGTGTTAATGTTATAACTATTGTGTTGTGTGTTGTTGTGTGTGATTGTGTGAAATGTAGTGACTGTATTACTTGTTTAAATTACCGCCATCCATGTGTTTGCTGCTTTAAATACCTGTACACTGGTAAAGCATGTAACGAACTTAATAATGGTGACCATGACTATTAAGTGACCAATAGGGTCCAGGCCTGGCGTACTCAGCGTTTATCGCTGAGCCTTTATGGCATTACGTGCAGGTGATGAATACCGTCGAAGCCGAAGAGCGGGACCTGGGTAGTTAACTAATTACAGTACGAGACTTTGTAATGTATGGAATGGGTATTAGTTTAATGTGTTTATAATGTTGTACACATATGGGATTAACCTAGACGCTTACTTGTCGTTAAAGTTACTCTTGGTTTAGAATGATGTATAGGTTAGTATCTCGTTATCACCGCGGTTGCATTTGTAATACTATTGTTATTTCGTAGTTTATTTATTTCCGCTTCTTTACTCGTATGGGCGAGTAATGGCACGTGACACCCAAGTGAGTTTTAGTAATGTGAGACTTCCGTTGTGAGATGTTATTAATTAGATGCTATGTGAGTGATTATTACGAGTTTACGAGTGGGGTGTTACAAAAGTGGTATCAGAGCGGAGTACCGCTCTGATGACGAGATAATAGGATTTAAGACAGTGAGCCTAGGATTTGGGAATACGGGAAACGTTTGTGAGGTACGAAATGCCATCGCTTGGATGAACTAGAGTGTTAGCAAAGCCTTTGGCTTGTAAGTGTTAGCCCTTGAGGCACACAAACGAGTTGATTATACTGTGACGAGTTATCGAGTAATCAGAAGACGAACGGTGATACCGAAGTCTAGTGGTGGTGTGAGCCAAGAAGCTGGCCAAGGGCATAAAGGCCCGGGAATATTATCCCCGTTACTGACCAGCTGAGAGCTCAGTCAGGAGGAGACATACGAATGCCGTGAGTACATTGGCGACAATCCACTTTCGTGTGGAAGTCCAGTATGGACTACCGCCGACAGTACCCCTCCCGCCACAACCCAATGAGTATCATACAACTAAGAAATACAATCCCCGAATATAGGGAAGAGGGCTACCAAGCCCAACAAACCGTCTAAACGCTTTTGCACTAAATGAATAAATTCCTAGTCCTGTAACATTAATAAAAAATTCAATACCCTACCTTCTTTTAAAATGAAAAACGACCAAGCGTTAGTGATAGGCACCGCCGGGGGCGAGCGCCATTGCTACGGTAAACGTCGTGGAAAGGATCACCCAAGACACCAGGGCAAGTGGATTGGGAGCATCCTGAGCTCCGCGAGACCGTCGCCAGTAATGAGGATCTCTAACTACCATGCAATTGAATTGTAATCCAAAACTATAAACTAAAACATTATTGTGAGTGTGGAGAATTTTGTAAAAGTTCACTCGTCTTGTCATATTCAAATTCTAGACCTAATCTTGTGTACACACATTACTGTAACACTAGAACCTTGTCGTAACGATACCTATGGAGAAACAAAATTCCAAGCGCTTATGCTACCGTGAGTCCAATGTGAGGTGAAACTTAGACATTCTAATGACGAAGTGGAAAGGAAAATTTTCCAACCAGATTAACATCCTTTTTAGGAACAATCGTTCTAACCGTACTTGAACAACCAAAACGATAGTAAGACGGACAAGTCTGAAACCGACAATTCAACCTGCCTGGCGCACTTGCTAAGGCAAGCGCTAAGTTAGACATTCGCTAATAATTTCGTCTACCTCGCGCACTTGCTACTGCAAGTGCTGTAAACAACTACGATCGTAGTTACAATTACTATTATCGTTACAAACGAATTCTATAAACTGTGTAGACCAGTGGTACAACACCCTGGCTACCAATAGCCGCCAAACATTCGTACGACTCGAATAGAACGACTTAATCACAATGTATCACCTTAGAGCTACGAAACCGCTAAGATACGAGGCTTATAACCTCGGAAGGACCGATGAGTCTGACTAATCATAACAAAAGGGGCATACATCAGCCCATAACAAACTACCTTCATTTAACAGTGATGAATCAATAATAACGGCTTACGAACCAAGTACTATGACAAAATTGTAAATTATTTAATGGCGTGATATGGACGTGAGAGGTGGAACTTGATCCGGTACAGGTCAAGGGAAGCTGAACGCAAATTGGGGTGGAAGGATAGTTCAACACTGGTGCTGATCACACCAGGGTCGAATGACTCCTGAGACTCTTCACTAGTTGCCACAATTAATTACAGTCAGGATAAACCAAACTACAGTACTAGTTACAAACAACTAGCGACAATTTAATATAAGGCATTAAATAAGAATGCTTGTGACCAACAACTCACACTTGTATATAATGAATCATACAGTGAAATTAAAACAAAAATTGCAAAATTCTAGCTAAAAACAGCTAGCAATAATTCAACCAGATGGTATTAAATGAAATTACCGGCGAGTAACTACTCACTCTCGTATGATATGTATAGAAAATTGTGACGAAAATACGAACACTTATGAACAATACCAATATTAGCTGCAACGGCTGACACCAGCTTGTGACGAACACCAAAAGTTGTGAAACATATCAGTCCACAGTTGGACCAAAAATTGAAAAGAACAATTATACCGTAATACGGTTACTACCAGTATCAGTCGCAACAATAAACGCGAATCTATATTGAACGCATGAATAACTACCACCCCTGGGCACTACCTTTACCAAGGAGTGCCATGTACGCTTATGTACAAATATGAATGAATAAACGTCGAGATTAAATTTTATGTGTATTATCACGATCATACTGATCAGGGAACAAGTTCCAAGTAAAAGAGTGGCTACCGCCATTGGTGTTCCACTATGTAAAATCCAATAATTATGTGTTTATATAAAAGACATGTCGTCTACTACTAGTACGACTATCAGTAATGATGAATATGTGAAATAGATAACAACAAATCGCCTAATCACTAATACAAATATCCAAGTGTAACCAATGATATGAAATACCTAAAATAAATGCTAAATGGCGTAAGTTTAAGTAAGTACTTAATGTACTAGTAAACGGGCGTAAGCCCAGGAGAACGGGGACACCGCCTCCAACCACCTTTAAGTTTATGTTACCAAGGAAAACGATGTCTAAATTAATATGACAGATAACAAGAAGCAAACTACCATAAGGACTTCCATAAAGGAAGGATGCACACATCCTCGCCACAGAGTCCGGTACTACGTTAAACAACATGACCCAGGAAATATAATAATGTCAAGAGAGCTACGGTACATACCGTAAGCTATGTGAATAACATGTGAATTATCTAACAAGCGCCGAACCGCGCACATGAAATTTAAATAACAACAGATGACCCAGTATATGAGTAACCCCAATAAAGAAATTACTAAACAATAAACAATAACAGACTTACAATACGAGAATTCAAAGATTCTCTTAAAGAAATTAACAAACCGTTATCGATAATATACTCAACAACAAAGAAACGAGAAAAAAAAACATCTCCTATTATTACGGTGCGAGTCATACCCTTAGGATAAATATAACAAACATCCGCCAATAAATACACGAATCCATACAATTGGACAGGAAACTCGGAGAACTGAACAGTCCCACGGGAGACCCCCAATACTAACAAGAAGGGAGATTGACACCAAAATACTTTACAAACGTGCGACGGACGCTGCGAGTCTATAAACGAGTTATGGGACGACCACACTCCATGGGAGCTTGTGGGCTCGACAGACTCATTCCCGGCTTAGTCGAGCAAGTAGCAATGTATCAGTACGGTACCCCATACACGTAGACATGTGGTGAAAGAAACACTGGGAGTAGTCAACTCCACACGAAGGTCAGAAATGTAAACCCAGACCAGCGTAAATAAACGCTTAAAATAAATTAACGAATAAACCCCAGTTTAATTAACGAAGTTGTGATATCCAGTGTAGGGGTCACCTCCCACATCGACCGGGAGAGCGCACGAACCACACCTTATAGGTGTGGGGATACTCTCCCCTTGTGAGACGCGTTTTGAGTGGTGAGAGTACATCACCCTCAGAAACAAATCTGTGCGGGCTGTGGCCCAAAGCGGACAATATCTCACATGTGGGTTAAGACTGGGCTGTTACATATGGTATCAGAGCCAGGCCCAGGTCGGTGTGCCAGCGGGGACGCTGGGCTCCCAAGGGGGGTAGAGTGTGATACCCAGTGTAGGGGTCACCTCCCACATCGACCGGGAGAGCGCACGAACCACACCTTATAGGTGTGGGGATACTCTCCCCTTGTGAGACGCGTTTTGAGTGGTGTGAGTACATCACCCTCAGAAACAAATCCGTGCGGGCTGTGGCCCAAAGCGGAAAATATCTCACATGTGGGTTAAGACTGGGCTGTTACAGAAGTAAATGCAACCAACAACCTTGGATATAATATGATCAAACTATAACTTCTCAAAGGAGTGGATAAATACTGTAACCCTAAGAGGAAAACCTTCCAACAGTGGAGAAAAAATTGATAGTAAATTAATTGACAAGCTAGAAGACCCAATAAATGGGCGAATGAAAATATAATACCCAAGAAGGCTCAATAACCGTTTAAATCAACAACATGCATTACTCAGAAACAACCATTCATTGATTATAATCATTACCCGTAAATAGGGAGAAGAGAGAACTACTCTCCAAATGTAAAATATGTACAACAACACTAAATGGTATGACAATCATGCAGGTCCAAATCAAGGACAGTGGTACGTTCTTAACCGAAAAGAGGTTGAACACAAGTACACTATTATCCAGTATACAATAAAGCAAATCTAGTACACTAGCGGATGCCCTAAACTTTAAGTAAAATACCACAATAATTATATAGCCGTCGAATCGACTGGAATATGGTGCGCACGGAAGCGACCGCTACAAACAACTGTTAGAATGAATACATTCCCAAACACAGACGAGTAGAACTCGCATAGAAAACAATGATACAGGCTATATAACAGCCTAAACCGTTAAAGGACATGCTCCAAAATAACTACTGAGTTCAAGACTATACTCACACACGAACTCATAAACATACAATTATATCCTTAGTGAACAACATGAAAATACAAATGACATAAAATATACCAAAGGAAAATACCTCAACTGCCAAGAACATACCCCCACGGGATGTTAAATAGTGCAAGACACAATGTAATTATAACCATGGGTTTCCCCTAATAAAAGGAACGAATCATACAATGATTGTTGCGAAACCGACACACGGAAAGCACAATATACATCAGTGAGAAGTACATAACAAATATTACAACTAAATACCTTACTCTGAAATAAAATAACCGGGAGACACGGGATTAGAAGAATTGTCCACGCGCAATTATAACTATATGTTTTAAGAAATTGCCAAAACTAGTGCAAAACGGCACTTAATACAACAATAATTAATATCATACTTCATCTCAACGTTATACCAACGAGTGAAGCTAATAACGACTTGAATCAATTCCGCGTTATTGATCTAAGACACCGATATACGATTTAGATCCAGTCGTGTGCACATACAATTAACGTTACCGCACCGACTGAGACACCTCTGTTTCCAATTAACAAGAACCATGAACGACACTGTCAAGTGGAACGAGGACAGCAATAAACTGCGGCCAATAAATCATTTACGATAACAATAGAAACGAAGGGTGTATTAGCCTATATCCGTGGGTCCGCACCTCAATACGAAGCGAGTGAGCCCAATAGAACGTGGTTGAGGAAGCGCATCAAGTACTCCACGCCTTTGGCTGGAAATGTACATGCCTCACCTCTCATATAATTTCTTTTAGAATTGAATGGCTAAGTCGACCCGTCTCTCAATATGAAAAAACTCCACTCCATAGTCTAAAAGACAAGAACGAGGGAGACTTCCTGTAACACTCCATCCAACATTAACACACTTAACAACAACTGCAGCGGAAAACATACTTCATCACATTACTTAACTCGTTGGTGTTACACGCCGTTAACCACCCACGTCGCTAACAAGGCTATTACATATACATTGTACCGGTCTGAGGGACTAGATTCCCGAGCGACTACACATTACTGTCCCTTTCCATTAACAACAAAACATACACATACCTCCCAACTGTACCAAGTATTCACAAGCTAATGCCGACCACAATTTCGGTCTTACTACACCTACTATACACATACAACTTAAATAATTACCCATGTACAAACGACTACCCCGTCCTACTCTCGAACGGCTTCCAGCTCCTTGTACCTGAAATAGGAAAAGAAGAAAAAAGGGTGGCCCCCCAGGGGCTCAGCACCTTTGCTGGTATGGTAATCCCGTAGCCCGCATGATACCGGGCCACGCACAATTTTTTTGTCGTCTTAGCATGCGGTTGATTATATTTGAATCAAGCATGTAAACTAAAAATACACAACACAATACACTGCACAACAATGGCTCATTAAAACAGCCAATACAACTACATTTAATATATCACTCATTGTGATCTTTAACCCCTAGAGTGTTTCTCCTTTAACGGAGCTATTCCCTTAATAGACGACACTTACCCACCAATCGGGTTATCCTTAAACACCTCTTACAATTAACTGGAATTCATATCCATAATCCACATACTCCACATCTTAACAACGTATCACATCACATCGTAATAAGAATTGCAGCACAAAAATAATACATAACATAACGGGAACGGTTCCCTTTATGAACCGGCCCAAACATAGTCAGTTCACTTGTAGCCTAGAGAATGTTGCCAGTCTCATGATAAGCTCGTTACATAACTCGTTACCGTCTCGTTAAATGAACGGATAACTTAACACAAGGTGCCTCGGATATAGTGATCCAAGCACACCGAACAAACATAAACATAGTATGCCCCTGTGGCCCGACGTGAGTCAGTAAAATAGCCTTGGTTAAGCTAAAGGGAAGGTTGGGAACCAAATTGGAAAACAACCATAACATACAGAGAGGATCAAACCTGATATGACAACGACCCCCATTCTCACACGCGTGGCCGGAACAGACCGGACTCCTCACTCCCCGGTTAGCACTTGTTAGAAGTCCCATTATTGGACTTAGTACATTAATCCACAAATAGATGGTTAGGTCTAGTTAGACACACACAAGGGAAGAGAGAGTCATACATTCACACACATACATCATATGACTAACTCATGCATAGCCGTGGTTAGAACGTTCCTTAGGTCGGAAATGTTATTACCGGATACCGTTCTCTTACATTTACCTAATAGTGGTTAACAAGCCTTTCATGCGCATTCGAGGTTACCAGTATCGGCACGTAAAACACATACAACAATAACGACTATAAACTCATTTCATGATTTATCTTATAACGTGGCAAACATACAGAAAAACACATTGGCATACAAGCCGGTGTAATCTGGTAGGACACAGGTTGCAAGAAAACCATACCTGTCACCGGAGTCCACTCTGTCATGTCCACTTATGTTCCTCGAACCATTCTCGAGCAACTGGTAATATTACATTTACTTTTATTAACATTGGGGTAACATGTTTGCGTAACGTTGAACGACTGTGGTTAACGCCATTAACTAGTTAAGTAACTTCACATTTTAACTTGTTTTACTTTTACACTTTAATACAACTTTTCCCCCACTAAATTTTCATTATAACTCACTTAACATGTCCTTAACAATCTTATAACATCATTACTTAATAATCCCCATCATCCTATAACCTTAAACAATGTTTTTCGTCCATACAGCGCCTTGTCTGAACTTGTGTCCGGACTTCCCGAGTTCGGACACTGTTCGAGGCTCAAATGGGTGTAAGCAGACGACTGTCCGAACATGCGTCCGAGCTTCCCAAGTTCAGACGCTGTTTGAGGCCAAAACAGAATATAGAGATAGGTGTGTCCGAACTTCCAAATTCGGACGGTAGTTCGGACACCGGTTGAAGTTCAGGTGACTTACGCGAACAGGGCATGTCCGAACGTCCATGTTCGGACGGTAGTTCGGACGTGCCCAAAACTCCATTTTCTATACCTTAAACACTTACTCATTTCTTGCCTAAATGCTCAATACTCATTATTTCCCCCTTAGGTTATAGCATGTTCCCACACTATATTTAGCCCACCAAAAATACTTCATGTCCTTCCAAGAATTTTCTTCACAAGTTCAAACATCTTCCTTACCTAAACATCATTTCCTCCTTGTACATCAACATTACCTAAACCTTCACAAACTCCTCCAACACTTTAGTACATCCCAAAACACCCATTGGATTCCTAGAACTTCCAAGATAATGCCTAAATCCTTTTTGCCTTCTAGAACACCTTAATGCACCTTTCTTTCCCTAGTAAAACACTTAACCATTCTCAACACTTCTAAACTCACCAAAACTCATTTTAAACATTTAAAACTTCTTATACATTATCTAAATTTTGACATGGGTTCTTCTAGCACATTGCTATACCAAAGCACATAGCTTTCACCATTAGACATTCAAGAACACCTAAAATCCATCAAGAGTATTCTCACACACAAACACATAGGTTTTCACCCTTTTACAACCAAAATCACTTAATCACTTAATACACATTCCTTACACACAAACATATTGTTTTTCTCCTTTAACCATCCAAGACACTCATCTTCACAAAGAATGTTCTTTACACACATCTAAATCCATAAACTACACTACATCACAATATAGTGCATAAACTTAAATTGCTTGACACTTAGGTCCTTAAATAACAAGGCTCATAGGCCTTTAAATTGCATAAACCTTAAACACTGAAATTCCCACATATATATTGCCTTTGACCTGCAAATACACTCAACAATACATATGCCCTTAATAAACTCCTTGAGAGCATTTTTTTCTAGCTCATTTGCCATTGGCTCCTTAACTATTTTATTAAGCAAATCAATCTCATTTTTCCTAGGCATTTAAACTACATTGAGATAGTTTGTTTACCTCTTTTCCTTCACAAGTTTTTTCATTGTAACCCCTTGCTCCTTCTTTGATAGAAAACCGGCAAGGCTTGATTGCTTGTCAAACTTCTAATCAATGTACAAGCAAGGTAATGAGTATTCAAGCTTCATGCTTAAACTCATTGTAAACCCTAGGTTATATATATTGTCTATACACTTTAGGATAGTTGTTTTACCTTGGAATAAAAAGAGAGCTTGAATAAGCATCAAGAGAGGACTCCACCAAGCCCTTGAATAGTTGGAATGAAGCTAGAACAAGGCAAGATGAAGGCACCATAAGTGGTGATTTTCGGTCACACACAAAAACAAGAGGAAATGTTGTTTTTCTTTGATTTTCCTTGCCCTGAAGCAAAGGAGAATGTCAAGGCATGAAAAGGTGAGCTCAAGCTCCAACAATGGTGAATCTTCATGGCACCGAAATGGAGTTCTTGAAGATTTGAAAAGATAGAAGTGTAGAGTTTGCTCCAACTAGAAGAATGGTGGTCTTTGTTTTTGATTTGGCAAAGGGAGCTAGGAGATACAAGAGTTCAAAGCTTGAAGATGGTGCATGAGCTGTAGCATTACCGAAGGAGAAGGGAGAAGAGGATTGGAGACCGTGTGAAATGAAGAAAGTGAGAAGGAAGGTTGTTTTTGGAGATATTTATGCTAAAGTAAATAGTAACTTTTGCTTTATAACTTTTCCTTGTTTATTTGATTGGTCAAGTGTGGTGAGTCACACATGAAAAACCGGCCCCTTAGTGTTTTAGGCCTAGTCATGGTCTTTGTTGACCAATTAACTTACTTATATTGTCTTATGTCATAAACTAGCATTTTTTGTTACTATTCACAAAAACAAGGCACATTCTTGTGAAATTTTTGATTTCCCATTGATTTAGACCTCCAAATGTGATACTAAATAGTACACATGTTAATTAAAGAGTAATGATGGACATTTAGCCATTCAAAACTCATTTACAAGACAATTTTTCAAAAATGTGCTTTAAGGCTCCTTAAAGCACATTTTGTGTTTAAACTTGTTTTCAAGCTTGGTTTTCTTTAGTAATTGATTTAATATGTTCATTAACATATTTATAAGGTATAGGTATGACCTTTAGGTCTTATACAAATTTATCCCAAGCTTAGAGCACATTTTTGCCCATATTGACTTTAAGTTATTTATTTGTGTTTTGTTTGGTTTAATTGTCTATCAAGGTTTCCTAAGGACTTAATTAACCTTATCAAATCATAATTGAATAGTATTTAGTCTTGGTAGGTTCTTTGGGTCCCAACCAAGTTCACTCCAAGCTTAGAGCATGTTTTTGCTCAAACTGTCTTTATGGTACTTTATTGTTTTTACCATGGTTTAAATTGTTCACTGATGTTCCTAAGGCACTTTTTAGCCTTTACATATCATAGTTTAATGTTTAAACAACATATCAAGGTTTGGGGTATTTCAATCTACCCCCCGTAAAAGAACTTCGTCCTCGAAGTTCACACTTCCCACGCATCAATTGAATTAGAACACGGGGATTACTTACAAAATAAAACTTTCGTAACCAAACATACTTTACATCACAACCTCGGACTTAACGGTCTGGGTACATATACACATTCATACATGACATAACATACTTACATGATAACCTCGGACTTAACGGTCCGGGTATCTTAACAACATTCGCATATACATAACAACCCTTAGACTCTTGGGTCTGGGTAACATAACAACATTTAGACCCATAGGTCTTGATAACATAACAGCCTTTAGACACATAGGTCTATGTAACACAACAACATTTAGACTCATAGGTCTTGATAACATACACTTTTGGAACTCAATGTCAAAATAATATTTATTACACATACCACACAACATGTCATCGCATGTATAACAATCAAAGATATCTTTTATATACACAGTGATCCCACAGAACCCGGTCGCGATAGACACCTTCAGTCCCAGTTCCTTTGGGAGATCAAAACAGTCACTTAAATTTGAAATTTTTTTTCCTTGTGAGATTAAGTAAGAGAACTTTAATTATGTAAAGTATATATCGACGTTTTATAAATACCAATTCAAAATCCTTTTGAAAACACATACAACTCCAAGTCCAACTTATGCTCTTTGCTTATTTTCTTAGCGTGGTTAGTTGTGACCACTTATAGGGAGCTTCAAGAATCATCCAACCCTGATGTGATCAGCATCAGTGTCGAACTATCCTTCCACCCCAATTTGTGTTCGGCTTCCCTTGATCGCATGCAAATCAAGTTCCACTTCCCACTTCATTTTCACGCACCAAATAATACACTCATTTCCAATTTTCTATCTTTTAGTCTTTCTAGTCATAATCATTACATCTCCAAAGGATAGATCTCCGTCTACCAGTTATCTTCATTCACTTTAATCCTGTTACCTAGGGAATCTTATTCTCACTAGGTTCTATGTCGGTTTCATACCCTTTCATAAATCACTATATTACATATATACATATACTTTATCAAAATACAACACACAGTTTCACATTTAGTGTCATATGAACATATAATGTCGGGGTTTTAGTTCCCCGGGAGTTTCTCTACTCCCCACACTTGTACTATCACACACAACTGTTAACAAATAAACACACTTATCACAATGGTATTCGCATCTTCTGTGCGTAATTACCACAATTAAACCATGAATGAATGTGTATGTTTACGTAACACACACACCAATCATCAAACAATTATTTTGTGCTATGCACAATATAGGTCACATACACTACGTACACTTGTACGGTAATACACATTAAGTGGTTTTGCGCTCTACCCCCCTTAAAAGGGATTACACCCACGTAATCAATCACTGAACATTGGTTTAAAATGTTCTGCCGTCGTGAAGTGTTTTAACTTCCACGCGGTCTGTTATACAATGTGTTCTGGTTAGAGGATCTTAACCATATTGGTGGTTTAGTCCCTAAACCAAGAATTCTCATTGGGGTTTGCTTTAACTCTTAACTGGTTTCGATTCTGGCCTGTGAGGCTTCTAGGCATTAATACTTAGCCATTCACTCATGTTCACTATGCACATTCAACACTTGAATCACTGGCTCACTAGTTTCTACTGCACAACTCTAGTAACTGTAGAGCTTAGTTTGCCCCCCTCGTTATTCTTACTGTATTGTACATCTCCCATTTATCACCTTTATCTTGGTAACAATGGTTTCTCAACCGACGCGTGGTATCTCTTACCGTTAGCGAATTCGGTGACTTATAAACTTTCTATCCACTTCCATAATAATTTACTGTGTATACAGCTATGTATTTCACAATTATTGACTTGTTTCCCTTCCGACTTACTGTCAGTTGAGGTTGAGCTACTACCTAATGTGTAGTGCTCTTTCGGTTATCACCCACACTCAAGGTATGTTCCATACCAATATTTGGTATTTAGTGTTACTGTAGTCACTTGTTCTTAATCATGCCTCCACATTTGGTCATGTACAAGTACTCTTTCATTGGTACGTCTTTGCATTTCCTATGCATCAGTCACTATGGCGTTATAAGTCTCTTTCTACTTCCACCACCATTAACATTTCCCCAGTCCTAGCTATCCCACTCGATCATCAATGCGCAAATGCAATACCAAAACACTCAGTCATACAGAGTATAGAGGCGTAAACTCTTGGCAGTAAATCTCTTATGCGATTGCAATAGGAATTTAGACTGTGTTTCACTGAGATTCTTATCTCATAGTACTAGCTACCGGCTTATTGCCCAGTGTGTTTATCATCACTTCCCTTGCATCTCCACTGAGTTTAACTCATAACTGGTCTGATCTGCCATATTATTATTCAACAACACTTATACAACGGTCGCTTGCTGCGCACCGTGCTTTTACTCACTGTATAACATTAACTTATATGGTATTCACTGCCATTTTAGCTTCCACACATATAGTTATATCACTCGTATTATGGTTCGCCACTCATTTGGCTGTTTGTTGAATATTCTAGTTTTTTGAGTCTTAATGCTCCTTGAGCGTTGATCACTCGAGTTACAAGCCGGCGTTATTCAGCCCGCAATAATAACATAGTCAATCCTTAACATATTTCTTGAACTTGGTTCACATAACTACCGCTCCCGCGGTTTCACTATATCGAGAGGTATCCCCACTCTCTTAGCAGTGGTTCGTTATCCGCTTTACTTACTTATATAACATAAAGTCCTGCAATCGATCAAACTTACATAACACACTTTGCTTGTGGCTCATAAGCCTTATTGCCTCGAGCTCTGTCCATTGTGGACGGTTCACACACATTTATTTCTCTATACAACATTACATGGTTTAATGGTAGTATTGGGCTCCATGACAGGGTCGTTACGTCACGTTTCCTTTCCTGGGATGCCCCTTAGGATTGTCAGTCCGTCTCCTGACAACTTAGGTCTAAACTGGGTGTTAGTTTCAACCCTTGTGTCTGTGTCACGTTATTTCGTTCAACTATCGTTGACGCGAACACCCTTCCAGGATTGCTCCTGGGTGTTGCTATGTTATGCAATTACATCTGGCTTGCACGTATTGGTGTATTCAGTTAGCCACGCCGTTTTGCGTTCTTGACTGGTTTATTATCTTCTTCCGTGAAAATCAACATCTCCTGGTAGTGTAGGTACTCATTCTGGGAGTTTCATCCCGTTCATTGCACATTAATGTGTCCACATTAGGCATCTGCTTGCCATGCACAGGCTGGGTCACCATTCCAGCTATCATGTTTATCCCTGAGGATCTTTAGGACATATGCTATGTCTTTACATAACACTTAGTGTGCTTCGCACCTCTTGACTCTTAAACATTTCCTTGAAACAAATTCACTAATTCCTTTTTGTCTCATTAAATTAACTAGGATCTTCTACTTCAACCATTCTTGGTAATCCGTTGCTCTTGTTTGACTTATACTGCTGACCGTAGTACGGAGTCGACTACCTCCCATGTTTCGGATTCTACTCGTATACATATGTGGGGTACCCTACTGATACATTACTACTTACCCAACTAACCCAATAGTAGGTCTGTCAGGCCCACAAGCTCCTATCGGAGTGCGGTCGTCCCACATTACAGCTAGTACACTCGTAGTGTCCGTCACACGCCTAGGTGAAGTATTCTGTTGTCAACTCCCTTATGTTGTCCTATGACAGCATGCATTCCGTGCTTCCCGAACTTAATCGAGGGAAAGTTTATCCACTGTTGTATCTTTATCAACTACCCTTGGGTTTACTGGTTTGGTTTAGAAGAAGGTTTGAAAGAAGTATTGGTTTGAAAGAAAATTTGGTTTTGAAAGAAAAGAGTTTGAAATAAATCTAAGCTTGAAAGAAAAATTCTCATGGTTTCACAACGCCTTCTTGCCTTAACCAAATCTAGCTTCTTGCTGACTGGTGTACTTCCAATTACAAAGGTTAGGCTGTTAAGCCCTTCCATAGTTATGATGATCACAGTTAACTTCGTGGTACTTTACTAAGTACTTCGTACTTGTTAAAATTTTCCCGAACAGCCCTGTTATAGCAGCACTTGCCATGGCAAGTGTGCCATGCTAATTGGCTATCGGTTCAACACATACCGGTTGTGGAATAGTTTTTACCCGCACTGTCATCAGTGGCCTTGTTGGCCCTCACTTGATCTTACAGTCTTGACAATTAACCCTTTGGGCGACTTCTCACTGTATTCACATGATAATCATTAACTGGGGTGTCTCCCATTCTTGGAGACCCCTTTTTACTTAGTACCGTATCTTCTTCGTAGCCTGTTCCACGCATTTGTCGTGGTCACTGAGACTTGTCTCTTGTTTGGGTACTACGTTGTAGTTCCTTTGTCGGTTGGTAAACCGTTGGTGTATTTTTAACCATTGTGGCCCGTAGACCACTCGTTGCCTCAGTCCCATTACTATCACTTCTTGCCTGTTGCACGGTTGGTGCGTTTGCAGCTGGTTCTCTCGACTACTCAGCATGTCGACCCAGGTTGCCGGAAATTCTATTCTTCTATACACAAAATTCTTCATTCTTCGCTATTAAATGCGATTAACACTATTCAGGTGGAAACCGTCTCTGGGATTCCCACTTTTTGGGATCTACTGTATTACAGGTTCTCCGTACCTTTGAGGTTATTTCAATAACAGCCAGATCGGGTATCCCGAGTATGAGGACTTCCATCTCTTTGCGTTGGTTTTCCCAAGTTATAAAACAATGGGATTGTGGAGGGCGGGTTGGACACTGTAGGTTTCCAGTACACAGTGGTTACTCCTAACTAGCGTATCTCTCACGCTATCACTCAACCCTTAACCCAAAGTACTAAAATCCTAACTCGGTACTTCCTAAGCTCGGTAATTCAGTCATCAGAGCGATACTTCGCTCTGATACCACTTTATGTAACACCCCATCCAACATTAACACACTTAACAACAACTGCAGCGGAAAACATACTTCATCACATTACTTAACTCGTTGGTGTTACACGCCGTTAACCACCCACGTGGCTAACAAGACTATTACATATACACTGTACCTGTCTGATGGACTAGATTCCCGAGCGACTACACATTACTGTCCCTTTCCATTAACAACAAAACATACACATACCTCCCAACTGTACCAAGTATTCACAAGCTAATGCCGATCACAATTTCGGTCTTACTACACCTACTGTACACATACAACTTAAATAATTACCCATGTACAAACGACTACCCCGTCCTAATCTCGAACGGCTTCCAGCTCCTTGTACCTAAAATAGGAAAAGAAGAAAAAAGGGTGGCCCCCCAGGGGCTCAGCACCTTTGCTGGTATGGTAATCCCGCAGCCCGCATGCTACCGGGCCACGCACAACTATTTATCGTCTTAGCATGCGGTTGATTATATTTGAATCAAGCATGTAAACTACAAATACACAACACAATACAATGCACAACAATGGCTCATTAAAACAGCCAATACAACTACACTTAACATATCACTCATTGTGATCTTTAACCCCTAGAGTGTTTCTCCTTTAACGGAGCTATTCCCTTAATAGACGACACTTACCCACCAATCGGGTTATCCTTAAACGCCTCTTACAATTAACTGGAATTCATATCCATAATCCACATACTCCACATCTTAACAACGTATCACATCACATGGCAATAAGAATTGCAGCACAACAATAATACATAACATAACGGGAACGGTTCCCATTATGAACCGGCCCAAACATAGTCAGTTCACTTGTAGCCTAGAGAATGTTGCCAGTCTCATGATAAGCTCGTTACATAACTCGTTACCGTCTCGTTAAATGAACATATAACTTAACACAAGGTGCCTCGGATATAGTGATCCAAGCACACCGAACAAACATAAACATAGTATGCCCCTGTGGCCCGACGTGAGTCAGTAAAATAGCCTTGGTTAAGCTAAAGGGAAGGTTGGGAACCAAATTGGAAAACAACCATAACATACAGAGAGGATCAAACCTGATATGACAACGACCCCCATACTCACACGCGTGGCCGGAACAGACCGGACTCCTCACTCCCCGGTTAGCACTTGTTAGGAGTCCCATTATTGGACTTAGTACATTAATCCACAAATAGATGGTTAGGTCTAGTTAGACACACACAAGGGAAGAGAGAGTCATACATTCACACACAAACATCACATGACTAACTCACGCATAGCCGTGGTTAGAACGTTCCTTAGGTCGGAAACGTTATTACCGGATACCGTTCTCTTACGTTTACCTAATAGTGGTTAACTAGCCTTTCATGCGCATTCGAGGTTACCGGTATCGGCACGTAAAACACATACAGCAATAACGTGGCAAATATACAGAAAAACACATTGGCATACAAGCCGGTGTAATCCGGTAGGACATAGGTTGCAAGAAAACCATACCTGTCACCGGAGTCCACTCTGTCATGTCCACTTATGTTCCTCGAACCATTCTCGAGCAACTGGTAATATTACATTTACTTTTATTAACATTGGGGTAACATGTTTGCGTAACGTTGAATGACTATGGTTAACGCCATTAACTAGTTAAGTAACTTCACATTTTAACTTGTTTAACTTTTACATTTTAATACAACTTTTCCCCCACTAAATTGTCATTATAACTCACTTAACATGTCCTTAACAATCTTATAACATCATTACTTAATAATCCCCATCATCCTATAACCTTAAACAATGTTTTTGGTCCATACAGCGCCTTGTCCGAACTTGTGTCCGAACTTCCCGAGTTCGGACACTGTTTGAGGCTCAAATGGGTGTAAACAGACGACTGTCCGAACATGCGTCCGAGCTTCCCAAGTTCGGACGCTGTTCGAGGCCAAAACAGAATATAGAGATAGGTGTGTCCGAACTTCCAAATTCGGATGGTAGTTCGGACACCGGACGAAGTTCAGGTGACTTACACGCAACAGGGCATGTCCGAACGTCCATGTTCGGACGGTAGTTCGGACGTGCCCAAAACTCCATTTTCTATACCTTAAACACTTACTCATTTCTTGCCTAAATGCTCAATACTCATAATATTTCCCCCTTAGGTTTATAGCATGTTCCCACACTATATTTAGCCCACCAAAAATACTTCATGTCCTTCCAAGAATTTTCTTCACAAGTTCAAACATCTTCCTTACCTAAACATCATTTCCTCCTTGTACATCAACATTACCTAAACCTTCACAAACTCCTCCAAGACTTTAGTACATCCCAAAACACCCATTGGATTCCTAGAACTTCCAAGATAATTCCTAAATCCTTTTTGCCTTCTAGAACACCTTAATGCACCTTTCTTTCCCTAGTAAAACACTTAACCATTCTCAACACTTCCAAACTCACCAAAACTCATTTTAAACAGTTAAAACTTCTTATACATTATCTAAATTTTGACATGGGTTCTTCTAGCACATTGCTATACCAAAGCACATAGCTTTCACCATTAGACATTCAAGAACACCTAATATCCATCAAGAGCATTCTCACACACAAACACTTAGGTTTTCACCCTTTTACAACCAAAAACACTTAATCACTTAATACACATTCCTTACACCCAAACATATTGTTTTTCCTCCTTTAACCATCCAAGACACTCATCTTCACAAAGAATGTTCTTTACACACATCTAAATCCTAAAACTACACTACATCACAATATAGTACATAAACTTAGATTGCTTGACACTTAGGTCCTTAAATAACATGGCTCATAGGCCTTTAAATTGCATAAACCTTAAACACTGAATTTCCCACATATATATTGCCTTTGACCTGCAAATACACTCAACAATACATATGCCCTTAATAAAATCCTTGAGAGCTTTTTTTTTCTAGCTCATTTGCCATTGGCTCCTTAAGTATTTTATTAAGCAAATCAAGCTCATTTTTCCTTGGCATTTAAACTACATTGAGATAGTTTGTTTACCTCTTTTCCTTCACAAGTTTTTTCATTGTAACCCCTTGCTCCTTCTTTGATAGAAAACCGGCAAGGCTTGATTGCTTGTCAAACTTCTAATCAATGTACAAGCAAGGTAATGAGTATTCAAGCTTAATGCTTAAACTCATTGTAAACCCTAGGTTATATATATTGTCTATACACTTTAGGATAGTTGCTTTACCTTGGAATAAAAAGAGAGCTTGAATAAGCATCAAGAGAGGACTCCACCAAGCCCTTGAATAGTTGGAATGAAGCTAGAACAAGGCAAGATGAAGGCACCATAAGTGGTGATTTTCGGTCACACACAAAAACAAGAGGAAATGTTGTTTTTCTTTGATTTTCCTTACCCTGAAGCAAAGGAGAATGACAAGGCATGAAAAGGTGAGCTCAAGCTCCAACAATGGTGAATCTTCATGGCACCAAAATGGAGTTCTTGAAGATTTGAAAAGATAGAAGTGTAGAGTTTGCTCCAACTAGAAGAATGGTGGTCTTTGTTTTTGATTTGGCAAAGGGAGCTAGGAGATACAAGAGTTCAAAGCTTGAAGATGGTGCATGAGCTGTAGCATTACCGAAAGAGAAGGGAGAAGAGGATTGGAGACCGTGTGAAATGAAGAAGGAAAGAAGAAAGTGAGAAGGAAGGTTGTTTTTGGAGATATTTATGCTAAAGTAAATAGTAACTTTTGCTTTATAATTTTTCCTTGTTTGTTTGATTGGTCAAGTGTGGTGAGTCACACATGAAAAACCGGCCCCTTAGTTTTTTATGCCTAGTCATGGTCTTTGTTGACCAATTAACTTACTTATATTGACTTATGTCACAAACTAGCATTTTTTGTTACTATTCACAAAAACAAGGCACATTCTTGTGAAATTTTTGATTTCCCATTGATTTAGACCTCCAAATGTGATACTAAATAGTACACATGTTAATTAAAGAGTAATGATGGACATTTAGCCATTCAAAACTCATTTACAAGACAATTTTTCAAAAATGTGCTTTAAGGCTCCTTAAAGCACATTTTTTGTTTAAACTTGTTTTCAAGCTTGGTTTTTTTTAGTAATTGATTTAATATGTTCATTAACATATTTATAAGGTATAGGTATGACCTTTAGGTCTTATACAAATTTATCCCAAACTTAGAGCACATTTTTGCCTATATTGACTTTAAGGTATTTATTTGTGTTTTGTTTGGTTTAATTGTCTACCAAGGTTTGCTAAGGACTTAATTAACCTTATCAAATCATAATTGAATATTATTTAGTATTGGTAGGTTCTTTGGGTCCCAACCAAGTTCACTCCAAGCTTAGAGCATGTTTTTGCTCAAACTGTCTTTATGGTACTTTATTGTTTTTACCATGGTTTAAATTGTTCACTGATGTTCCTAAGGCACTTTTTAGCCTTTACATATCATAGTTTAATGTTTGAACAACATATCAAGGTTTGGGGTATTTCACTTCCATGAGAGCCAAGTATCCAACGCTCGTTGAATAGCGTCTGTGGTATACTTGTGGGGTACGGGGGCGTAACCCTTTTTAAGGGGGGTAGAGCCTCTTGGCTGTGCACAGTGTGTGCACTAAGTTTAATGAGTCGTATGCGGGGCATACAATAAATTGTTGCTTGTTGTTTGTTGTTGGTTATCTGTTTGTCATGTGGGGCTTGCATTGTTTGATTGTATGTGCATTGCACACTTGTGAATGTTTGTTTTTACGTATCTTATGAGATACTTGTATGATAATGTGAAGTAGTATCTGTTAAAGATACATGTGGTATATATTTATGTTCTATGAATCCTTTACATATAGTATCGTTTAGATACTGATTGGATCGTAAGAATGGAATGAGGAACGTGGAATGATGTGGACACCTCGGGGAGGTTTTCAAGGTGGTTAGAACGGATAGGAAATGATGATACTGATGGATCACCTATATCCATATATTTGAATTAACGCCACACTTGAGGGCTATGTGCAATATGAGCACAACACATTATGCGTGAATGTTACATCACATAGATGTAAATTATGGGAATCATGGGTAGATATTTATATTATATACACCTAATTGAGAAAAGACGACTTTGGGACGAAGTCCTTTTAAGGGGGTTAGATTGAAATACCCCAAATATTAATTACTTTAATTAATAATGAATTAATTAAACAAAAGTAATTAATGAGAGATTAAGGAATGAAATATCCTTAAATAAGAAAAATGGGAATAATATAATATTTAATTATATCCTAAAAAGGTCGTTAGGAAACATTAACGAGACCTAAATGACACCGAGGATGTTTAGGAAAAAAAAGAAATATAAACAAAAATAAAATTTATCGTTTTTACCTCGAAAGTCGTGTCACGAATATTTAGAAGTGAAAACAAGGTCTTAGACACCTTTTACAGTTATTTGGGTAATGTTATAGGTATTAAAAAAATTGGTTAAACAGTCGGAATAAAAGACGTCGCGTTTTCGCCTAAAATGGCGAAACGCAAACCAATGAGAAATTAAATACTAATTATGATAATTTATAAATACCAATAATAATTATTGGTTGAAAATATAAATTCAGAATCATAAAATGATTCGTCTCATTAAACGGGACAACGTGTCACAAACGACACGAAAAACGGATATAAAACGAGTCAAACACGACATTAAATGTGTAACGTTTTAAAAGCAAAAAAACAATATATGTATATGATGGGCCGACCCGCCCAACATGACTGGGCCGGCCCAGTCCTCTCTTCACTCTCGGTAAAGTACCGAGCCCAATACTTAATCTCTAACCATTCTCTAATACTCACGGTAATTTACAACCCTAACTCCCTAACTCTCTCTCGCCGCCTCTATTCCCCTCCCTCGATCTTCTTCTTTCTCACTCACGGTATTGCAACCCTAAACTGGCGACGAGGAACATACAGATCGCACCCCTCTTTATTCTCTCGAGTCACGGTAATTTTACGCCCTAACTGGCGATCGAAACATACAATGACCGTGCCTCTCTTCATTCTGTTCATTTCTAAAACAAACCATAGACTGGCGAATAAGTAATCCGCCTCCTTCATCCTCTTCTGATTCTTCATCCTCTCCTAACTCATGGTAATTTCAAGCTCGAACTGGCAAACTCGTAAAGAAGGAACTATGGACGCTGCACCTCTCTTCATTTTCCAGAGACCACTGAACCTAGGAAAGAGGTAAGACATAACATAGTGTTCCTGTTTCCTCTACATTCGAAACAAAAAAAAACCCAGTCTTATCTCTCTTCCTTCTTCTTTCTGAAGTTTCGAAGACAAGCCCTAGATCTACGGAAGGAACCGGGGAGACCATGGTGGGTTCTTCCCTTTTCGGTCAAAACCGAAGCATAGGTAAAAAATCTACCTCTTTTATCCTCCTTTCTTACCAATTCGAGGTGTTATGAACAAAAAAAAAACTTAACTCTAGCTTTGTTCTTCTTTTGGTTGAACTGAGGGAAAAGCGGGTAGGAATGAGATGGATTCGGGAAGTTCTAACCCTAACTGCAAGGGAATCAAGAGGTTTGAGGGAATCGAGAGGGCTGAAGTTAGAAACTAAATCAAAACAGAAAAAAAGAGAGAAATTTTTGAATGTAAAAAGACATAAATCTGGGGGTTTGGTTTTGATCATGGCTGTGAAAATCGTGGAAAGTGATTCGAAATGGTTGTACTGGACCGTTATTTAAATTTGGAATTTCAAGTTTCTTGTGGTAGTATTTGTGTTCTGGTTGTTCCTGATGTTACACAGCGATTTGGGAATTTTTTTTGTTTGTTAGTGAAATACCCCAAACCTAAGTATGCTAAGTAAACATCAAATTATGATGTGGTAAGGCTAAAATATGCCTTAGAAAGATTGGTAGACAATTTAAACCAAGGAAAACACAAGAAAACGCCTTAAGGGCAATTTAGACAAAAATGTGCTTTAAGCTTGGAGTGACTTTGATTAGCACCAAAATACCATTATAAGACTTTAGTAATATGCTAATGGACATTTTAAATCAATTACCAAGGAAAACCAAACTCAAAAACAAGCTTAAACACAAAATGTGCTTTAAGACTCCTTAAAGCACCTTTTTGAGAAATTGTCTTAGAAATGAGTTTTGAGTGGCTAAATGCCCATGATTACACCTTAATCAACATGTGTACTAATTAGTATCACATTAGGAAGCCTAAATCAATGGGAAACCAAAAATTTCACGAATATGTGCACTAATTAGTGAATAGTGCTCAAATAGTGCTAGTTTTGACTTAAGTCAACCTTAATTAGTTAAATGGCCAAACAAGGCCTTATGTATGTTAATTAGTAAGGGGGGGGCGGTTTTAAGGGGATGAGTCACCATAGACTTCATCAAATAAGGAAATAAGAAGAGATAAAGTAAAGAAAGTTACTATTTGCTTTTATAAAGCAAAATATCCTTCATTTGCCTACCTCTCTCCTCTCTTCTTCATTTCTCTTCTTCACCAACGAGTTCCTCTTCTTCTTCTCTGTTCTAAACCGTTCCCAAACAGCACCATTGTTGCCTAACCTTGCTTTGCCCACCAAATCTCCATTTTAGCTCCAAATCAAAAACTAAACACATAATATTCTTAGTTAGCTCAAGCTCTAGCTTCCTTTCTTTTCAAAATTGGGAAAGCTTCATTTTGGAGCCATGGAAAAACTCCATTGATGGAGGAAAATCAAGTTTGAAGAGCCCATTTGGTTCTCCATTCATTCAAGGTGAGAAAAATGTAAGAAAAATCATCTTTCCATCACTTCTTCACATGTCTGAAAATTACACTCATGGGGCTTCATTTTTATGCCTTTTTCTAGCTTGTTTTATTCACCAAGGACTAGTGGAGGTCCTATTTCATTCAATGCCCAAGTCTACCTTGAGACTTCAAAGGTAATCATCCACTTTTATACCTTAGAACACATTTTTAACCTAGGTTTTCATTCCTTAAGGTTAGTGTATTGTTTAGCACTCATGTGAGTCATTGAATATTGATTATAACATTGGCAAAGGAAATTTAATGGGTGGCCGAGATTCATTCAAGAAGAAGGTCTAAGGAGGAAGTTAAGATAAGCTTGGAAAAAACAAGGTAAATTGCTTACCTAATGGTGGTTTAAGGTTTAAGGGGTGGTATTTAGATAAGTACTAATGTAGCTTAAAGCTTACATTATGTAATGGGTTATTAAGGAATTTATCCAGGCTTTTGAACTTGTGACTAAGGAGCCAAAGGAAATGAGTTATTAAGATAAGTTTAAGGTGGGTTTTAAGAGCATTGTAACTACTATGAGATTGATGGGTGTATTTGCAGGTTGAAAGCTTTTATATGTGGGAAATTCAGTGTTTAAATTCATGTCCTTTAAGGGCCTAAGAGCCATGTCATTTAAGGGCCTAAGAGTCATGTCATTTAAGAGCCTTAGTGCTATGCAATTTAAGATTATTGCACTATATTGAGTTTATTATGAATGAGTTGATTTGTGCGAGAAAATATGATGAGAAAGGACTTGGTGTGTGTGAGATGGTTGAATGAGGAAAACAATGCATTTGGGCATGACAATATACTAGAGAAACTATGGCAAAATTTGAGTAGGAAACTAAGTGTTTAAGGTGTTCTAAGGAGATTTTATGACTAAGGATGTTCTAGTGATCACTAAGGGTTATTTTGGTGAAAATGGATAAACCATGGAGTTCTTGAGTACTAGGAAGACCTAGGAATGTATAAGAGGGACTAGGAGTTATAATGGTGAGTTTTATGCACCAAAACCATGGTTAAGGAAGCTAGGAAACTTGTACAAAGTTTGAAGGAAAAAACTAAAGTATAATGACTTATAAGGATGTGAGCATGTGCTAGATTATATATGGCTTTGAGAAGTTTGAGTAAAGCAAATGGGTGTGCATAATGATGCTTGAGGAGTAGTTAAGATGGTTTTGAAGAAACATAATGATTAGTTGAGGTCTTAGGCAAAGTCACAAGAGGGAAGTGTAAGGAATCAAGTGTTAAGTGTAAGAATTTTGTAAGAAATTGAGTGTCAAGTTTGGTGATTTTTGAGGAAGGTTTAGTACATGTTTTAAGGTGTTTAAACATGTAGGAAACATGTGGAAAGATTGTGGAATGAGTGGGAAAAGATTGGGGTGAATTTGGAGTTCAAAATGAGGAGAAAAGCACTTTGGAAAATATGTTCTGCTGTGGACGGCCCCTAGGGACCGCCCCTGTGGGGAGGTCCAGGCAAATCGTGCAGGAAATTAGCTTCTGGTTGGGACCGCCCCTGGGGACCGCCCCAGAGGGGCGGTCCAGTGCAGAGAAAAAGAAGAAAATTTGTTTTGGCTTCTAATGATGGGGGATTGAATGGTAATGGTTTTAGATGATGTTTAGGCCTTGTTTGGTGACATGTAAAGGCCTTAAGAGGTGTAAACAAGTGTTACGAATTCCTAGTAAGAATTGAGAAAGTAGCTAAGGAGTTTTTAGTGGATGTTTAAAGGTGAGTTTAAGTGCCTAAATGGTATTAGGACACATGGGGGAACTTGTGGTGAAGTTTGGGCTGAATTTAACACTGAGAAATAAGTTTTTAGAGCCGACCTACCTTAGGACCGACCTTGGAAAGGTCGGTCGGGCTCAAAATACACTAGCAGAAGAATGTTCTGGAATGGACTGACCTTGGGGACCGGACTTGCAAGGTCGGTCGGGCCTAAACTTTCAACGGGGAAGAACTCTCGGGAATGGACCGACCTTGGGGACCGGACTTGCAAGGTCGGTCGGGGTAAAATTTTCAAACGGTGATTTGTTCTGGAATGGACCGACCTTGGGTAAGGTCAGTCGGTAAGGTCGGTCGACCCTAAAGAAAAGAAAAAAAAAGTAACCCTAAGGAAGTTTAGTGGTATTAATGGTACCCCATTAAGAGGGCATTGATGATTAGAGGTATAAAGACCTAAGGGATTAAGTTAAGTATAAATTTAAAAGTTTAAGGTTAAGTTGTAAGAATAAGTTGTAAAACTTAAGAGGTCTTAGGTGGGGAAACGTTATGGGTAGAGTAAGTTAATTAAGTTGAATTAAGTTAAGTGATTAACAACTTAAAACTGAATCAATGTTTTAGGACTTGAGAGTTTGGACTCCGGAGGAGAGTAAGCAACCAAATGACCAACGCTGAACGGTACAGTTCTTCTTGTGACCTGCTTGCTAACGAGGTGTCCCTCGGCTTGTGTGCTATTTGTTTATGTGTGCCGACTAAACAAGATAAAGCATGCAACCGGAACATTATGTTTATTGCATTGTTGTGTGATGTTTGGAAACTAACACAACTTACCGTGAGAACTTACTAACCAACGTTTAGTAAGGAATTGAGTGAGACTAAGGATCGCTCCCTAATATTAGTTTGTTAATAACCGAAAGAGGTTTAACCAACAAACATTGTCTTGAGACTTCTACTAACTGAAGGGGGGGAGTGAGGAACCCGGGACTGACTCCGGTCATGCATGCTAAGGAAAAAGGGGGTCGGTATCTATAGCAGATCCGACTTCCGCTTAAGGACTTGTCTTCGGACTTGTTGCCTAGGGTCGGTTACCGGCTCAGCTACATTGGACATACAGTCCAAGGTAGGAGGCATTAAGATCGTGTGGTAGGATCACCTAAATCCTAAATTATAAGATAAGTTGTTTATTCAACCAGTGGAGTTAATAGCTCATTAGCTAGGGTCGCTTTTGGCCCGACAAAAATAAACATTGAGATAGATACAATCATTTCTATTTAAAGAGTGGTTTGTATTCTAAGATTAAGATAAGGTTCGAGATGAGTTGCAACCATTCCTTTTTAAAGGATGGTTTGTATTATAAGACTAAGATAAGCTACATCCATTCCTTTTTAAAGGATGGTTGCTTCTAAGACTAAGATAAGACTATGATTGAGGTAAGATAAGGATGGACTAATATTAAGAGGAAACATAACTTAAGGAGTTAAATAATTAACTCTCTAATTAAGGGAACACATTTAAGTCATTCATTATGTTTGAACTTTGATTGTTCATATTTGGATTGTTGTTTACTGCACTTTCTATTATGTTGTGCATCTAATCAACCTCCATGCTATCGACAATTAGTCGTCGTAGCCACATTAGCTTGGGGGCCATGAGAGGATCGTACCAGCATTCGTGCTGACCCCCTTTGGGGGCTGTTTTTACTACACAGGTGAACGTCAGGAGGCGGCTGTCGCGAGAGTAAGAAGGGGTACAAGCGTTACGGGTTAAGTGTGGCCTACGAGTTGTGCGTGTACACTCGTATGGCAATTTGAGTTAGTAAGATGTATAGGATGTGAGGGGATTGTAAGAAGGATATGTATTTGGTTAAGATTTGTATGTACTAATGTTCGGTATATTCTATCAATCAGACCGTGGCAAGGTCCTGGAGTGTATTGAATTCCGCTGTGACATTTATATATATGTTGTTAAGTTGCGAAACCACATTTGGATTGAGATGGGGTGTTACAGTTAGATTCTAAACGAAGGCACAAAAATTATATGGTTATTAATCTGGTGATTTCAGTGAATTCGAACTGGAGTTTTGGTGTTACTGTTAGTCACGCAAATGAGGATTTTATTCGGAAGGGTTTGACAAACCGAAAGACATTAAGTTTCTGAGGTTAAAATTAAATTGGGGCAAATTTGAGTGAATCAGGCTTTCAAAACCTAATTAAAGTTTCTGGATGAATCAAACTTTGGGTTTTTGAGATTGAAAATGAATTGAGGCTTTTTGAAATCAAAACTTGGGTTCCGAGCAATTTTAATTTAGATTTTCTACAAAAAAAAGAGATTGATTTTGGGGTGAAATTGTAGTTATGAAGAAATTATGGATGAAAATGAGATGAGTTGAAAGTTTGGAATTAGAGTTACGAATTGGTTTGGGGGCAAACAAGTAATTAGGAGAAAATTGTGGGGTAATGGTAAATATGAGAAATGTTGGGGCAGAATTGGTAATTAAGATAAATTGGGGGCGAAAATGAAAACTGGGAACTTGGTCAAAAACGTGAAGTTGAGGAGCCAGGGGTGAATTTCAGTTTCTGGAAGTTGAAGGTTTGAAGTGAATTTGGAAATCAAATTGGATCTTGTCAATATTGAATTGAGTCAGTCAAAATTGAATTGGGGTGTTGACTAGCCCAAGTATAATTTAGGGCTAGTTAATTTAAGTTGGGCTAGGAAGGAGTAGCCCACAATAATGATAAAGAGTGAGTGATTGGGTTTAAATAAATTAAGTAACATGATGGTTAGGACAAATCAAATGGGATTTCTAGTCATTGACCATACTTTTATATGGGACTGAGCCCAAGTTAGATATGGATGAAGAATTAAAGTATTCTGTTGGGCCAACACTAAATATTTAAGTATCAAAATTGTAATGCGCAACCTCTAATATGGAAAATTTTCTCGCGACAAGACATCACAAGACAAATATTCCACTGATCACACAAGCACGCAAGCACACAGACAAGCATTCACAAGAACACAAGCAAGCAAGCATGCAAGTTGACAAGGTTAACATCACCGGCGTCGGGCACAAGGCCCGACCAGCCTTATCAATGCCTATCCCGGGCAGGGCAAGGCCCGTGCCTCAAGACAGCCACCACCATAGCCAGACAGGGACTAGGAGTGGACTTTAACCACCCAACGACGAGCTCTCAACACCGACTCACTTATCCCGACACTAGACTTCGGGACTAGTGGGGCTGGGTCCCGATTGTTTAATCAACACCGTCCCTAGGACCCAGGCCCAGGTCCAGAGGCATCAACTCCCAAGCAGCCATCCAACAATAGAATCCAACACCAAGCTAGATCCATGGTAACTCAAACTCCAAGGAGTGAGCTGACCAAAGCCTGCCACAAAGGGGAACCCCGGACCGTCAGTGGAGCGTTCCAACGTGGGCAACGTTGAACACTCGTCTCCTCCCTAATCCAAACCGTCCCTGTCTTAACCCTATATCGGGTCTCTATGGTGCGTCGCCCATCGCACCATAAGTATAAGGGACAGGCCAACAAGGCGACATGCATCTTGTCAGCTCCACCTCTGATCGCAATCTCCGTCGTTAACGCCACAGGCTATTGAAAGCTCTAGCCCCAAGCCTTACGGCCGGGTCTAGGTCTTTGCTGAAATGCTTCGTCCGACAAGAGCCCCTCGTCCTCAGCATACCTGCAAGAGAACCAAAGGCGTAATACATGGGTGACTGAAGTCATTGCAACATTGGGACAGCTGAATAGAATGTGGCTACTTCTTTTATTCATTAAGTAACTTGATTACATTCGGTATCATTACATCAGTACAAATGACCCCCAACTCAAGCTACATTAAAAATGGGGCATGACAAACCACCCCCACCTATTCCTTTGCCGTCCCCGGCAAAGCGTCTAGGTACATTTTTATCTTATCCTGAAATTGCCACAAATCTTTCTGCTTTTCCCAAGTTGCATCTTCCCTAGCTTCGCCCTTCCAATGGACCAGGAATTCCGTTGAACGATTCGATCTCCATCCCCGCATCCGATGATCAAGGATTTCATCTACGTCCTTCGTGTATTCCATCACCACGGCAGGCGGGGCTCTAGCTCTTTCCACATGGACCTTTTCGACATCCGCAACGAATGGCTTCAGTAACTCACATGGAAAGTCGGGTGAGCTTTCAGTCTTTCGGGGAGTTCCAACCGATAGGCTGAGTTGCCCACTCGGCGGATCACCTCGAATGGTCCATCAAAGCGCTGGACCAAACCCCTGTGTCTAGGACGCTTGATCTGCTTCAGAATCTGAGGCGTCAATTTCAGCATCACTTTGTCACCAACTTTGAACTCGAGGGGACGCCGCTTTTGGTCCGCGAACCTCTTCATTCGGTTCCTAGCTAGCTCCAAGCTTTCTCTTGCCGCCTTCAACATCACTTGATGATCGTGTACGAACCGATAGGCCGCCGGACATTCACCCGTGGCCGCCTGCTTCGCAACTTCGGCCGGGGTCAAGGGCTGCCAACCCATGACCAACTCAAAGGGGCTTCGCTCAGTAGCCGAACTTTTGTGCAGGTTATAGCACATTTGTGCGGTATCAAGCAAATGAATCCAGTTCTTTTGGGAACTTGTGACATAATGCCTAAGGTATTCCTCCAAGAGTGCATTCACCTTCTCAGTTTGGCCATCCGTCTGTGGATGATTCACAGTAGAGAACTTCAGCTCAGAGCCCATGAGGCCGAACAGCGTCACCCAAAACCGTCCCGTGAATCTCGTATCGCGATCACTTATCACATCACGGGGGAGTCCAGAGTACTTAACGACGTGGGCATGGAACAACCTTGCTGTCAAGTCAGCAAGGCAGTTCGAGGGTGCTGGTATAAACACAGCATACTTAGAGAACCGGTCCACAACAACAAGGACAGAAGTTTTCCCCTCCACTGAAGGGAAACCTGAGACGAAATCCATAGAAATAGACTCCCATGGGTTGCTTGGAACGGGCAGCGGGTTGAGGAGTCCCGCCGCCTTCTTCCTTTCAACCTTGTCCTGTTGACATACCAAACAAGACCTTACATAGTCCTCCACATCAACCTTCATCCTTGGCCAATAGAACTTGTTTGATCAATGCCAAGGTTCGTTTTGTTCCTGCATGGCCAGCCCATTTTGCATCATGGAATTCCCGCAATAACTCTATGCGGATTCTACCAGCAGGGACCACCACGCATCCGCTCATCGACCAACATATCGTCGAGCAGGTGGAAACGCTTGGACTTCCTCAACCGCACCTTATCACAGATTTGCTGGTACGAAGGATCAGTCTTAGCTGCTTCACGGATTCGAC
Source organism: Limonium bicolor (assembly GCA_023374045.1). Lineage (NCBI taxonomy): Eukaryota > Viridiplantae > Streptophyta > Magnoliopsida > Caryophyllales > Plumbaginaceae > Limonium > Limonium bicolor. The sequence goes on along the minus strand of CM041781.1, from coordinate 116,212,735 downwards.
CCGCCAAGTCAGTTTCAGCTCGAGACACTGACTGGATCACCGCAAGGCACCGCCGACTCAAGGCATCAGGGACAACATTGTGCGATCCCGGTCTATGAATCCATTCAAAGTCAAATTAACCAAGAAATTCTTGCCAACGAGCCTGCTTGGGTGATAGCTTCTTTTGGGTCGTGAAATATGTGTTGGCTACGTTGTCCGTTACCACGACAAACTTAGTTCCCAGCAGATAATGCCTCCAAATCGCGAGGCAATGAACTACCGCCAACATCTCTTTCTCATGAGCTGAGTAGCGCGTTTCAGGATCTTTTAGCTTACGACTCTCAAACGCGCACGGATGCCCATCTTGAACCAAGACACCACCAATCGCTCTGCCAGAAGCGTCAGTGTGCACCTCAAATGGTTTGTCAAACTCGGGGAGCTTCAACACCGGCTCAGAAGAGATAGTCCTCTTTTACCGTTTAAACGCATCTTGCTGCTCCTTCGACCATACCCATGACTTTTCCTTCTTCAACAAATCACTCAAGGGCGCCACCTTGTCATCGTATCCCTCGATGAACCGACGATAATAGTTCGCTAGTCCAAGGAAAGAACGTAACTCAGAGATATCGTTGGGTGCGGGCCAATCAAGGATAGTCGAAACCTTAGAGGCATCCATACAGATGGCCCCTTTGGAGACAACATGACTGACAAAAGTGATACTCTGTTGGGCAAAGGAACACTTTTCTTTCTTGATATACAGTTAATTCTCACGAAGTCTATCAAACACCAATTTCACCTGGCGCAAATGGTCATGGAGCGTATTGCTATATATAACAATATCATCAAGATAGACAACCACAAAATCATCGATATACCCAAATAAAACATCATTCATTAGATTACAAAAAGTCAACGGAGCGTTACATAACCCGAAAGGCATCACTAAAAATTCAAACGAACCATAACGAGTTACACAAGTTGTCTTTCTCTCATCTCCTTCCACTATCCGGACTTGCCAGTAGCCCGAGCGTAAATCTAGCTTGGTGAAGAATGTGGCCTTAGAGAGACGGTCGAACAGGTCATCCTGACGTGGAATCGGGTACTTGTTCTTCACCGTCACCTTATTCAGTGCCCGATAGTCAATACACAGCCGCAGAGACCCATCTGCTTTCCTCTGGAATAGGACTGGCGCTCCATAAGGTGCTCGAGATGGACGTATCTTCCCCGTTTCCAGGAGCTTAGTCAACAGAGTTCTCAACTCATTCAACTCCATCGGCGACATATGATAGGGAGCCTGGGCAGGGGGCACTGCACCAGGAACCAGCTCGATGCGATGGTCGATGGGACGACGTGGGGGTAGTCCCGGAGGCAACTCTGGGGGCATCAGGTCCGCATTCTCAGAGAGCAAGTCCTGCATTTCTGCTGGAATGGCTTCCGCAACTGAAGGTTTCTCCTGCTGCACCACGGCAAGAATCGCCAGACACCTTCTATCTTTAGCTCCGGAACTGGGCAAGTCCCCAAAACCTTTTGGGCAGCTTCGTGAGGAGTACTCACAGCTGGGACCGCATCAACAAAACAAGGGCAACGCTCATCAGCCACCAAAATGCCTCGGGGGTGCACCCTCGGCTCGGCCTTGGCCGCATCTATGAACGGGCTTCCCAAAATCATTGGGAAGTCGGGCATATCCATCACATCAAAAGTCTGATCGCCGAACCATTTTCCCACTTCTATGTACACTCTGCAGCTACCGTGAACAACCATTACTCCACGATTTGCCGATGTTGCTGCAGACAGGTTTGGGGTCAACAAAAGTCCCAGCGCCTTGCAGGCGCCGAGATCTAGATAGTTCTCGGTGGCTCCTGTGTCAACCATAGCAGTAATAACATGCTTTCGGTTAACCCTCACAGAAATGTAGAGCAAACGAGGATGTAGGCTAGAAGCAGGAAGCTCTAAGCCACATACCTTCGACGGAGCCAAAATCGACCCCGCGAATTTCATGGGCATCAAATCAGTTGACTTCTGTTGTAGCTCCGTCTGAACTCCCTCAACCAATGGGCCAGAGAGTGTAGCCGCAGCCACACTCACCTTTTTCGGGCACACGGTCGCATAATGGTTTCCACCACAGAAGAAACAAGCTATTCTTCCCTTTTTCCCTTTCGGCTTGTAGGCCTTCACCCCCGAGGGGCTAGGGTTCGAGGCAACCTGGTTCAACACAGAGGGTAAGAAGCAACATTAGATACAAGAGGAATAAGAGGACAAGAAACAAATGGAATGTGGACCACGAGAGTAGGAGTTACCCACCTCTTCAGAGGACTTCTTCCCAGAGTTCTTTCGCTTCCGCTTCCTTCCTGGCTTGGCGGGGCCATCCTTCTGGCTGGGCACATTTACCTTGCTAGCAGGTGACTCCACCCTAAAGTCGTTCAATCCCTCCGCAGCCAGGATAGCTTGCTGGACGGTGGTCACCGACTTTCTTCGGAGTTCATTCTGGACCCACAACTTCAGTCCTCGTTGGAAATGATAGACCCTACATTTCTCGTGCATATCGGGTAAGTCGCTCATGATTGAGTTGAACTCCGCAATATAGTCACGAATGGACCCCGTCTGCGTTAGAGCCATAAGACGGTTTCGAGCTCGCCAATCAGTATCTTGCGGAAAGAATTGAGCCTTGAGGGCCTCCTTGAGTTCACCCCAAGTACTCATGACAGGCAAGCCATTCGCGCGATCATGATCAAGTATTGTCCTCAACCATTTCTTCGCGTGACCGTTAATATAAGTCTTTGCGACGGTGAACTTCCGATCCTCAGGAGTTGCCTTTGCCTCAAACCATTCCTCCATGTCATAGAGGAAGTTCTCCAACAGCTCAGAATCTCGGTCACCCAGATACGGTGTTGGATTACGAATCTCACCCTTCCCAGGAGCTCCCAAGTGCTTATGGAGCAAAGCTTTAAGCTCAAGGTTCTCCCTTTCCAGCCGCTCTTGACGAGACGCCTCTTCCTGTCGGAAATTGGGTTAATAAGTAATAAGTTTATATGATGCATAAAATGATAAGGGGTCTGTCTTATAAAATGATTATTAATTTATAAAGGTATTCAGGTTGCTATTAATTATATGAAGATTTAAAGTTTTGTATATGCTTACATAATAGATTAATGAATTATTAGTAAGAGATTAATTGGTGGATTAAAATATTTAAGGAATTGTTTTATTAGATCGGGTCTTAAGTTATGTGTTTCAGGTGATATCATTTATTTGAGAACTTAGGTATATATAGTTGGGATTTATAAACTAAAGTGTATACTAAATAAACTTTAGGAATTATTATGGTATAATATAAGTGTTACATAATATTAAGAAAAGAATCTTAATGTAAGTTGTATAATATAATACAACTAGTAAGAATAATCATCTTACATAAAGTGAGGAAATTTAACATTTAATAAAAGGAATTTTATAATTCATGTAATCACACACCACACACACACATATATATATATATGTATATATATACACGTATGCATATGTATATAAAGGTGTGACATATATATATATATATGCGGAAAAAAATGTGTATATAATATGGTTGGGAATCATACAATATTAAGTGGTGAATGTTATGACATGTTATAATATTTGTGATAAAAGTGTAAATATAGAAAATATGGTGCGCTGGAAAATAAACCAAACAGACCAAAGTCTGTTCGGTAATGTAACTATATAAAAAAATGACATATGTTATATCTTATTATAAGATTTAAATGTTATAACATATGATATATGTGACATACCATGAAATATGTGGTAAGTATGTAATTATAAGAAGTTAATTTGATGGAAAATGAATAAGGACAACCCTAGGGGCCTGTTCATAATTTTGGGGAAATATAACCATAGGTTATATTAACTACTAAGTTAAAATGATATAATATAAAGTATATGTTATATTATATAATATGTGTGGTATGATGTAATAAATGAAAAGTGTATAATATGAATAAAAGAAAATGAGATTTATGATATATGTGCCAAACTGGCAATATAATTACATATACATATAGTTTATAATAAAACTATAAGTTATGTTTATTATAAAGTTAAAATGTTATAACATGTGATATGTATAACATTATGCTAAATATGTGGTAAAAATATAATAATGAAAAAAAAATGAGGGGAATGGATAAAAATCAGAATATTAATACTTAAGCCTTACGGCAATACAATAAGGTTTTATTAAAACCTTAGGTTATAATGTTTAATGCAATATAAAACATCATACTATATGATATAATGACATTAATGTAACATTGTATAGATTATGTGGTCAAAACATAAATAAGGAATGTATTGGGCTATAGCGCAAATAATAAAGTTTGAAATTGAATTTAAACTATAGTTTACAATGAAAATTAATACTCTAGTATTAATGTGATTAAATGAAACAATTATCATTCATAATATTCACATGAATAATGCAACAAATGGAAATAATCATCTTCATAAGATGATACAAAATGTGACATATATATAAGTGTAATAACTCATGAAATAGAACTTGTATCAGTGAATACGTGTGTATGCGCCAACACAAAAAATTGATACTTATTAATTATATGGTATAGTTTAAACTATATAATATAGAGCATATATCATGCACTAGATACTAATTACTAAAATCAAATAGAACAACATATGCATATATACGTAAAAGCCGAGACCTTATATCAAGTGTATACAATATGGTTTTTAATGTCATAAAATAATATGACAGTGTTTGACATTAGTATAAATATATGTACTACAAGTCTTAATGTATAGTTTTAATAAGATGAATCCAGAGATGTATCTATCTGGTATAATATTAAATGGTTCGATACTAAGGCTATGAAACATTAGTGCATAAGCATAATATGCGATGCTATTACGTTGCATGTATACACACAACTATATAATTAACGTATGTTTGTATCCTAACCGGAATGGATAAACAAATCATAAGTATAAAACGTGAATATGTATATATTCATATACACAAAAGTATAAGGAATAAATCCTGATATTTGAATACGCTATTACTAAAGCGTCTTTTAACCGACTCATTTAAACAAACCCGGGGCGTTGATAATTAATAACGTATCTATGAGTAACGAGTCTCGTATAACTGTAACTTAACAATAACATCGAAATCCGGGGTTGAAAGGTAGGGATTATTGTGCTGTTCGGATTTACCGAGCTTAAATAGTCATGTGGATTGACTTATGTTTAGTTTGATATTTAGACCGTATCACTGACGAAGGCGCTCGACGAGCTAGTGGTCTACTGCGCAACCTAGGTCATTGGTGAGCGGTACGTAAAGGGTCTGATCTGAGATGTCCTGAGGACTTCCTCGGGCTCAGATACGTGTGCTGTATAATGTGTGTGATGCATGTATGTATGTGAGTGGATGTGATTGTGATATGTGATGTTTAATTGTTTATTCCCGCAACCATTTAATTGCGCGAACGTCCTCCGAGACTAATACTACAACACATCGACTATAGATCGACTTATATAAAACTACATACGCGAGTTTAAGTGATTGTGGTTACCGTTCTCTGACATAATACACTAAATATTATAAGTATGTAGTTATCTCCTAAGTGAAATGCTTAGGAATGAGACACGACATCGTCGTCTCTAGAGCTTTGACTCGAACATGAATACTACCTATAGAATAATTCTAGGTATGCGTAAGACCCACAGGGCAGCTAACAGAATAAGTGATGTTCTCCATAATTAAAACTGTAACTGACTATCTAACTAACGAAGTTAACAGTGGAGTGGTGAATGAATGTGAAGATGTACCTTAATCCAAACAGTCACTGACTGCTGGTCGCGCGTGAGAGATCTCTTGGGTTATCCCGTATCGGGTTTACCCTAGTTAATCCTGAACGAACCTAGATAGATCGTCAGGCGGAGTGTGCTACCGTTGGCACCTGGCCCTTGGCCACCTAAATGGATGCCTTATACAAAGGCAAAGTGAATAATTCCCAGAGTATTCGGATGATCAGGGCAGTGAGCACCTTGTGTGTACGTGGGACTACGGTCCAAGTGAGATTATTTCGAGTTGTCCTAACTTGACACCACACTGACGTATGTGATGTGATGTAATGATGACCCGGGGGGTCGTGTGAATAACTAAACAACCTGACACCGTTACTAACAGCTGCACGTGTTAATGTTATACTATTGTGTTGTGTGTTGTTGTGTGATTTGTGAAATGTAGTGACTGTATTACTTGTTTAAATTACTGTCATCCATGTGTTTACTTGCTTTAAATACCTGTACACATAAAGCAATGTAACGAACTTATAATGGGCGGACCATGACTATTAAGTGACCAATAGGGTCCAGGCCTGACGTACTCAGCGTTTATCGCTGAGCCTTTATGGCATTACGTGCAGGTGATGAATTTCGTCGAGCCGAAGAGCGGGACCCGGTAGTTAATTAATTACAGTACGAGACTTGTAATGTATAGAATGGGTATTAGTTTAATAATGTGTTTATAACATTGTACACATATGGGATTTACCTAGACGCTCACTTCTCGTTAAAGTTACTCTTGGTTTAGAATGATTATAGGTTAGTATCTCGTTATCACTGCGGTTGCATTTGTAATACTATTGTTATTCGTAGTTTATTCATTTCTCGCTTCTTTACCTCGTATGGGCGAGTGATGGCACGTGACACCCAAGTGAGTTTTAGTAATGTGAGACTTCCGTTGTGAGTCGTTATTAATTAGATGCTACGTGAGTGATTATTACGAGTTTAGGAGGGTGTTACGATACCACTTTTTGTAACACCCTAATCCAAAACTTGTAATAACGTCACAAGTCGTAGCATAATAAATAACAATTCACAGCAGAAAATAAAACTATCTTCCTCGGTGTTACACGCCGTTACTCCCACTTGTGAGTAACAAGGCATCCTTACTCATTCCAACAATACAACTCCTCACGCTGTGATGAACAGATACTGAGTACTCTAATTATTACAAACTAAATCCAACTAAATGAATACAACAACCTCCGTAATACAATACAAAATAAAACCAAAGGTGTTTATTGAAAACACATCAGCTACCCCCGTGTCCCGCACTCCGGCTTGAGTCTTCTTCAATAACCTGGAATGTTTGGCCCATTGAAGGGCTCAGCAATCAAAATGTTGGTATGCTAAATGTAGTCTTAAATCATCTAGATTCCTTAAGTCGTTTTAGCCATCTTGATATTAGATTCTTTACATGAAATGCCGGTTTACAATAATAACAGTAAACATTAAACACTCACATAACAATTCACCTGTAAACATCAATGTACAATAGTACACAACACCAATAACCCACATCAATAATCCATAATATAACCAATAATCACACATCAGTAATCCTTAACAATAACCAATAATCACACATCAATAATCCATAACAATAACCAACAAGATACGCGTATAAAACTGTACTTGTTAGTTGGCCACCTGGCCCTTGTCCTTTAAACCAATTACTTAACCTTTTCCAATTAATTTCCACCTCAGGCGTCATGTCAAGACAACCCTTAATAACTTATTAATGGACGATAGTCCCCTGGGTTCCAATGGAACCGTTACCAGCTGACCTTATGGCCCTGGATAATTATTGACCGATCCGGTCAAACCTGTGCACCAACGGCTGCCCTCTGCCATCCTCGAATGTGACTGATGGATTCCCTTGAGTGACTCCCCATTGGAGTCTATTGTAGTGATCACGATGCGCAACCAGAAAGTCGAAACAGTCTGGATTCCTCTCTTTATAAGTTAGCCCTTTAGTCAGTGATACAATAACCAGTCCTTGAGTTAAGACTATAATAGTGACCATCAGTTAGGTTCAATAATACCTAAAGGTCAGTTAGTCTTGTTCTAGTTTAGATGTATAAACTTCCAGTCATAAGACGTTCGCGTAACAATAGAACGCTACAGTGTTGAGCAATACAGTGTACAATAACATATACATAAAATCACAGATATCGCTCTTAAACAATTAAACACATAACGTCTGGACCTTAGGAAAATCCTTAGGACATTCAGACCACACAATTTTCATACCGTTCACCGAGTAACTGCTAGCTTGACAAATTCACGTTCAGTAATTCATTCTCGTACGCTGTTATATATACATGCAATACCGGGTAATATTAATATAGTTATTCACTAAATATTACAGTACTGTCACTGAAATACCCCAAACCTTGATACGTTTTTAAATGTTAAAATATGGTATTTAAAGCCTAAAAAGTGCCTTAGAAACATCAGTGAACATTTAAACCATAGTAAAACACAATAAAGCACTAAGATACAGTTTGAGCAAAAACATGCTCTAAGCTTGGAGTGAACTTGGTTAGGACCCAAAGAGCCTACCAAGACTTAATAACATTCAATTATGATTTAATAAGGCTAATTAAGCCCTTAGGAAACCTTGGTAGACAATTACACCAAACAAAACACAAATAAATGCCTTAAAGTCAATATGGGCAAAAATGTGCTCTAAGCTTGGGATAAATTTGTATAAGACCTAAAGGTCATGTCTATACCTTAATTATATGTTAATAAACATATAAAATCAATTACTAAAGAAAACCAAGCTTGAAAACAAGTTAAAATACAAAATGTGCTTTAAGGAGTCCTAAAGCACATTTTTGAAAAATTGTCTAGTAAATGAGTTTTGAATGGCTAAATGTCCATCATTACTCTTTAATTAACATGTGTACTACTTAGTATCACATTAGGAAGTCTAAATCAATGGGAAATCAAAAATTTCACAAATATGTGCCTTAGTTTGTGAATAGTAACCAAAATATGCTAGTTTATGACATAAGCCAATATAAGTAAGTTAATTGGTTGTAACACAACAACTCAATCCGAACGTGGTCTCGCAAACAACCAGGACCTTGCCACGGTCTGACTACAGAATATACCGAACATTAGTACATAACAACCTTAACCAAATACATATTCTTCTTACAATCCTCTCACATCCTCTACATCTCCCTAACTCAATTGCCATACGAGTGTACATGCACAACTCGTAGGCCACACTTAACCCTTCACACTTGTACCCCTTCTTATTCTCGCGACGGCCGCCTCCTGATGTTCACCTGTGTAGTAAAAACAGCCCCCAAAGGGGGTCAGCACGAATGCTGGTACGATCCTCTCATGGCCCCCAAGCTAACGTGGCTACGACGACTAATTGTCGATAGCATGGAGGTTGATTAGATGCACAACATAATAGAAAGTGCAGTAAACAACAAACCAAATATGAACAATCAAAGTTCACACAATGAACAACTTAAATGCGTTCCCTTAATTAGAGAGTTAATTATTTAACTCCTTAGGTTATATTTCCTCTTAATCTTAGTCCATCCTTATCTCACCTCGATCTTAGTCTTATCTTAATCTTAGAAACAACCATCCTTTATAAGGAGTGGATGTAGCTTATCTTAGTCTTAATAATGTAAACCATCCTATAAAGGAATGGTTGCAACTTATCTTAACCTTACCTTAATCTTAATCTTAACTTATTCTCAGTATACAAACCGTTCCTGGAGGGGAATGGTTGTATCCTAAGTCCAAACCTGGGATTTAGGTGATCCCACCGCACCATCTTAATGCCACCTACCCTAGACGGAAGTCCAGCGTAGCTGAGCCGGCAACCGGCCCTAGGCTACAAGTCCGAAGACAAGTCCTTAAGCGGAAGACGGATCTGCTATAGATACCGACCCCCTTTCCTTAGCATGCATGACCGGAGTCAGTCCCGGGTTTCCTCACTCAAGTTCCAGTTAGTAGTAGTCTCAAGACCATGTTTGTTGGTTAACCTCTTTCGGTTTATATCAACCCATATTAGGGAGCATTCCTTAGTCTCACACATTTCCTTACTAAACGTTGGTTAGTAAGTTCTCACGGTATGTTGTGTTAGTTTTCAAACATCACACAACAATACAATAAACATAATATTCCGGTTGCATGCTTTATCTTGTTTAGTGAGCACACAGAAACAAATAGCACACAAGCCGAGGGACACCTCGTTAGCAAGCAGGTCACAAGAAAACTGTACCGTTCACCGTTGGTCGTTCGGTTGCTGTAACACCCCTAATCTTAAACCTGTAATGACGTCATAACTCGAAGCATAATAAATAGTAAATCGCAGCGGAAAATAAATCTATCTAACCTTGGTGTTACACGCCGTCACTCACCCTTGTGAGTAACAAGGCATCTTTACACTCTCCAACATTACAACTTCTCACGCTGTGATGAACAGATACTGAGCACTCTAATTATTACAATCCAAAACCAACTAAACGAGCAACTAACTGAATACAACATTCTCTTTAATACAATACAAAATAAAACCAACGGTGTTTGTTGAAAACACTTCAGCTACCCCCGTGTCCCGTGCTCCGGCTTGAGTCTTCTTCAATAACCTGGAATTTTTGGCCCACTGAAGGGCTCAGCAATCGAAATGCTGGTATGCTAAATGTAGTCTTAAATCATTTGGATTCCTTAAGTCGATTTAGCCATCTTGATATTAGATTCTTTACATGAAATACCGGTTTATAATGATAACAGAAATAACTGTAAACACTTAACAAACACATAACAATCCACCTGTAAACACCGGTGTACAATAGTACACAACACCAAAAAAAACACACAACAATAACCACACAACAATAACCAATAATCACACATTAGCAAACTATAACAATAATCAAACAAGATACGCGTATTAAACTGTACTTGTTAGTTAGTCACTTGGCTCTTATCCTTTAAACCAATCATTTACCTTTTTCAATTAAATTTCCACCTCAAGTGTCATGTTAAGACAAACCTTAATAACTTATGGACGAATGTCCCTTCTGTTCCATTGGAACTGTTTATCAGCTGACCCTGTGGCCCTGGTTAATTGACCGATCCGGTCGAACCTGTGCACCAACGGCAGTGCCTTCCGCCATCCCCGAATGTGGCTGATGGATTTTGAGTGACTCCCTTTTTGAGTCTCCCATAGTGATCACAATGCGCAACCAGAAAGTCAAAACGATCTGGATTCCTCTCTTTATAAGTCAGCCCTTTTTGTCAGTGACATAATAACCAATCCTTGAGTTAAGACTATAACAGTTGACCTTTGTTAGGTTCAATAATACCTAAAGGTCAGTTAGTTTTTTTTTTCCAGTTTAGATGTATAAACTTTAGTCACAAGACATTCACGTATAAAATACAACGCAACAGTTTGAGCAACTCCACATACAATATCATTCACATAAAATCATAGATATCATTCTTAAACATTTAAACACACAATGTCTGGACCTTAGGATAATCCTTAGGACATTCAGACCACACAATTAACATACCGTTCACCAAGTAACTGCTAGGTTGACAAACTCCTGTTCAGTAGTCTCTTCCCGTACGCTGTTATATAAACATGCAATACCGGGTAATATTAATACAACTATTCATTAAATATTACAGTACTGTCACTGTAGAGTTTATTCTCGTCATATAATAACTCTGTATGTTATTTATTTTCCCCTGTTATTTTAACAGTGGTTCTAGATAACCTACCAGTTCATTATTTTATGTGAAGCTCACATGTGATAATGAATTATCATTTATACGGTATATCTTTACCTCATTAAATCCACACTCATAATTATTTCCACTTATCATTTATATCATATCATTTAGTTATTTATGTTATAACCACCTTTACTTCATAAACTTTATATTATATTTCATAATATTCCATAATACATTATATTAACTAGTTTCACTTCCTTCCTCCTTATTAAATTACCAAACCAACCTTATTAATTCGGTATTTATATATTATACCCAACAATTTAATAAATTACTAAATAACCACATATAATTTCTGGTAATCATAATTGATCCCCTTAGCTTTTACAACATACTAGATAACCATATACTTTTATAATTTGCTAAATACCCATATCAATTTCGGAAATTGTAAAACAATCATATTAACTTCTATAAATTGCCAAATAACCTTATAATTTTTACAATTCACTAATTACCCCATTAACCTTTGTAACTATCAATTAACCACCATACTTTTACAAATCACCAAATATTCTTATTATTTCGGTAATTACAAATAAATACCACCAACTTTTATAAAATACCAATTAAGCCCAAAGCTCTTCGGTTTAATCATATAGTTTCTATATTTACACTTTTAAACTCAAAACTTTATATAAGTTACATATTAACTTATAAACTATAGTTTAAATATTTTATTTCTTTAAATAACCAAAGTAACCCATATCTTTTCTTAAATTACATTTCCACCCATATTAAATTATGTTCTTCATATATACTTCCATAAATTACATATTCACCCCATGACTTTTATAAACTTAATATTTATGTCATAAATCATTTTATCCCAAAGTTTTTGGTCAACATTTTGACCAAGACTTAATTTCATAATTAATACTTTAATATACCCATAAAATCATCTATATTCTCGGTAACACCTTAAACTTCCCAATAATTACAAAATAGCCCCAAAACTTTATTAAATATTATTCTTAACTCTTAAACACTTATTTAAATTCACCAAAATTCATAATATTAATTCCTACCTTATATTATACCATAAATACACCAAATAATTCCTTATATTCTCAGCAATTTATATTTGTACTCTAAACTTTTCAAAAATTACATTTTAACCACATAACTTATTAAAATAGCCATTTAAATACTTGTAGCTATTTTTAATGTTCCAAAAATTTATAAAATAAGTTAATACACTTGTATGTATTTCAAAATTCACCAATCACAACATAATGATCTCGGCTTTAATTAGATTATACCATATGGTTTTAAAACTTGTTTTAAACTTTATAATATGTATATATAAATGTATATAAGTCATATAATGTAACACCCCCGAACACTGGCCTAGGAGTTAGGGGTATTACACGCCGCGTATTATTACATAATAACGCAAGGCTCTAATAAACGAACTTAAACAGATAGTCAAATAAGGCCCAAACGGATTACTTAAATAAAGTATAAACAAGAGATGTTAAAATATCCCCAAAAGTCATTACAGAACCCACCAAACAGATGTCAAAAGCGGAAGCTTAACAAAATATGCCCAAAGGCTCAAATTCAATACAAAGGTCTCAAAAGAAGCTAAATACAAAGCAGCTAAACTCCAGAAGCTGAGGGGAGACGGTCCTCGCTAATCAATCTGCAAAAGCGTTAGAAGTAGGGGAATGAGCACACAACTATGCCCAGTAGATGACCAACTTCATCAACCAGCATGCTCAAAACATATACAGAATATTGACAAATCAGAAGGAGCCAAGAATCCACAAATATGTCAGAAACCAGAAACAGAAGTCCATTCATTAAGGGGCTAAACAGAGCAGAAGCAGACAGAAGCAGAAAACAGAGTGGGACACTAGCGATCACAGCATACAGACAGAACGAGCAACCAGCTCGTGAACAGAACGAGGAAACCTCACTCGTAAACAGAACAGGTGTAAACACCCGTGAACAGAATGGGGAACATCACCCGTGAACAGAAGGATCCTACATAGCGCGCTACGAGACAGCGTAACCAGCCATCCAAAGGCTCAGACACAGAGATAACTAGGTCCCAAAATAGAAGCTTAAATACAGATAAGCATATGTGCACCAAAGGCACCAGAAAGCACATAGATGGCTTGGAAATCAGAAGAGGAATCCAACCCCGCAAACGGAAGTCAAAACGGAGCTCGAACGAGCAAGTTAAGGTCAAAACAGTACCCTGTCCGAACTTGTGTCCGGACATCAATGTTCGGACACAAGTCGAGACTCAGAAGGCGAAATCAGACAGATGTCCGAACTTGTGTCCGGACATCAAAGTTCGGACACAAGTCGAACCTTAAAACAGAAGAAGAGTCAGAGGTGTCCGAACATCCAAGTTCGGACGGATGTTCGGACATCCTTCGGAAAACAGAACGTGGAGAGTCCGAACTTGTGTCCGGACATCAGACGTTCGGACACAAGTCGAAGCCAAAATCAGAGAATGCAGAAGGCTGTGTCCGAACTTCAAAGCTCGGACGGAAGTTCGGACACAGCGAAGATTTCAGAGAATAAAAGCGCAACAGGGTATGTCCGAACGTCAAAGCTCGGACAGACGTTCGGACATACCGAAAACTCAGAAAAACAGAAGCGAATTCAACACGAACAGTGGCACAAAAGCAATCTAAATCAACACACACAATTACAAAACAACCTTGGGGGTTTAATCCGTTGAAATGGCATTAAAACAGGCACAAGTCACACACAAACACGAGGCAATCATTGAATTAATTGTAGAATCCGAACTCCCCAAGGCTGAACACACGGATCGAATCCGAAAGCCACCTACCTCGAATTACAGCAGACGAAATCCCAAAATCTGAAGCAATAGAACCCAGCTAACGCAGACCACGCAAACACCGAACTGTAGACTGAAAACGCAATTCCAAACTCTGAATTCGACGGCGGAAACACAGACGAGCCAGCAGCAGAAGAAATTGATCGGGACAGAGAAGCCAACGCTGAATTACAATCAGATTGCAGAGAACTAATTCAGAAAGAGAGTAGGCTCCCCCAATTGTAGAATTGCACACGAACAACCTGACGCCCTTACCTTAATCTGGACCGGAATGCAGCAGAGAGAAGGATCCACAACAGAATTAGAATCGCAGGGACGCAACAGCAGGAATTGGGCACTTGATTGATCGTACTCTTTGGAAGAGAGAGAACAGAGAAGAGAGGAGCGTATAGATGGTAATTCAAAACTGACAAAGTGAGGGGAAAGAAAGAACGTCGTGGAAACGTGATTAGAGAGAGGATAATTAATGAGGAAATAAATAAATTAATGGAAGGGAATTATTGTGAGATTAATCTCACCAAAAATAAAACGGATGGGGGAAAAGACCTCCTTGTCCCCTTCTTTAATAAGGACTTCCATGTCCTAAATTCAGAATACAATAATGTAAGACCACTAGTGACGAAATAAAATATAACCAAATCTTGGGTTATAACATCACCTCCCCCTTAAAAGAATTTCGTCCTCGAAATTAAAACATACCTACTGCTCGAAAAGGGCGGGGAACTTAGAACGCACTTCGCTTTCGACCTCCCAGGTTGCCTCCTCCTCTGACTACCCGACCACTGCACCTTCACCAAGGGCATGGTCTTGCTCCTGAGCTTACGAACATCTCGGGCTAGAATCCTCGAAGGAACTGCCTCAAACGTGAAGTCCTCCCTCAACTGAAGCGGACTGAAGTCAATTACATGAGATGGGTCCGGGATATACTTCCTCAGCATAGAAACGTGGAAAACACTGTGCACTGCTGCTAAAGATGGAGGCAAAGCCAAACGATAGGCAACCGGTCCGATCCTCTCTAGGATCTCAAAAGGACCCACAAAACGAGGGCTAAGCTTGCCTCTCTTCCCAAAACGAACGACTCCTCGAACTGGGGAAACCTTCAAATACACATGGTCGCCCACCTCAAACTCTAGAGGTCGTCTCCTCTGATCGGCGTAGCTCTTCTGACGACTCTGAGCCACAAGCAAGCGCTCTCTAATCGACTGAATCTTGCCCACAGCATCCTGAACCAAGTCTGGACCAATCACAGCTCTCTCCTTCAGATCATCCCAACAGATGGGTGATCTGCACCTCCTGCCATACAAGGCCTCGAACGGTGCCATCCCAATACTGGTCTGAAAGCTGTTATTGTACGCGAACTCTATCAGTGCCACGTGCTGATCCCAGCTGCCCCCAAAGTCGAGTACACATGCCCTGAGCATGTCCTCTAGGACCTGATTCATCCTCTCTGTCTGCCCGTCTGACTGAGGATGGTAAGCTGAACTGAAAGACAACTTCGTCCCCATAGCCTGATGCAAACTCTGCCAGAATCTGGACACAAACCTCGGATCTCTGTCAGACACAATCGAAGCAGGAACCCCATGTAGACGCACAATCTCATCCATGTACAACTGGGCTAAACGGTGCAAACTGAAGGTCTTCCTGACTGGTAGGAAGTGAGCGCTCTTCGTGAGCCGGTCCACAATGACCCAAACTGCATCAAAACCCCTCGGAGTCTTAGGCAGTCCCATGACAAAGTCCATACCGATGCTCTCCCACTTCCACTCCGGAACGGGAAGAGGCTGAAGCAAACCAGCTGGTCTCTGATGCTTGGCTTTGACCTGCTGACAGGTCCTACATCTGGATACAAAGTCGGAGATGTCCCTCTTCATGTTGCTCCACCAAAATGTCTCACGCAGATCCCGGTACATCTTCACCCCTCCCGGGTGTACCGAGTAAGGAGCTCCATGAGCCTCCTGCATGATCTCACGTCTCAAAGTGTCGTCCGCCGGCACACAAACATGGTCTCTGAACCTCAGACAGCCGTCCTCTGAAACCCGGAACTCAGACTCCTGACCCGCAGCTATCTCATCTCTGATCTTACCCAAACCGACATCAAGCTCCTGACTGGCCTTGATCCTGTCGATCAAGGTAGGCTGAATCTGTAATGCTGCTAACATCCCAGATCTCTCTGGTCGGACGACCCAGATACCCATGCGCTGCAACTCCAGAGCAGACCTCTGCACACCAGACAAAGCACAGACGGTCCCAGACGGACCCCTCCTACTGAGCGCATCAGCCACAACGTTCGCTCTACCAGGATGGTAGAGGATCTCCAGATCATAATCGTGCAGTAACTCCACAGCCACCCCCTCTGCCTCAAGTTCAACTCCTTCTGAGTGAACAGATACTTGAGGCTCTGTGGTCCGTATAAACTTTGCACGCTGCTCCATACAGATAGTGCCTCCAAATCTTCAGAGCAAACACCACAGCAGCTAGCTCCAGATCGTGGGTCGGATAGTTCTTCTCATATGGCTTAAGCTGCGAGAGCCATATGCAACCACCTTCCCCTGCTGCATCAGGACACACCCAAGTCCCCTATGGGATGCATCACAGAAAACCTCCAGGCCCTCGGTCCCCTCTGGAAGAGTCAAGATCGGCGCAGTAGTCAACCTCTTCTTCGCTCCAGAAAACACTGCTCACAGGCATCGCTCCACTCGAACTTCACATCCTTCTGAAGCAGACGAGTCAACGGAATCACCAACTTGGAGAAGCCCTCCACAAACTTGCGGTAATAGCCCGCCAATCCAAGGAAGCTACGAATATCTCCAACGTTAGTAGGCCTGGCCCACTCTATAATAGCTCGAATCTTCTCCGGATCCACGGAGATACCATCCTTGGAGACAACGTGTCCCAAGAATACCACCTGATCCAACCAGAACTCACACTTCTTCAGCTTCGCGTATAACTCGTTCTCCCTCAGAGTCTGGAGAACGGTCCTCAAATGCTCCTCGTGCTCCTCAACACTCTTGGAATACACCAAGATGTCATCAATAAAGACTACCACGAACTGGTCCAAAAACGGCTTGAACACCCGGTTCATCATGTCCATAAATACAGAAGGCGCATTCGTCAGACCGAAGGGCATCACAAGGAACTCGTAGTGTCCATAACGAGTCCTGAAGGCGGACTTAGGCACGTCGTCTGCCTTAATCCTCAACTGATGATAACCGGACCTCAGATCGATCTTCGAAAACACCTTAGCTCCTGCTAACTGGTCGAACAAGTCGTCTATGCGCGGAAGAGGATACCTATTCTTAATGGTAACCTTGTTGAGCTCCCTGTAGTCAATGCACAACCGCATACTACCGTCCTTCTTCTTAACGAACAACACTGGCGCTCCCCAAGGTACACTAGGGCGAATGAAGCCCTTATCCAGCAGCTCCTGCAACTGGACCTTCAACTCCTTGAGCTCAGCAGGCGCCATCCGGTATGGGGCCTTCGAAATAGGCTGAGTCTCAGGTGCGAGCTCGATCGAGAACTCCACCTCTCTAACAGGGGGAAGCCCAGGTACGTCGTCCTGGAACACGTCGGGGAAGTCTCTGACCACTGGAATCTCCTCCAACTTCGCATCCTTGCGAACCTCAGGGATGTAGCACAGATATCCCTGGCATCCTTTCCTCAGAAAACGGAACGCCTGCATAGCTGATATGACTGGCGGCGAGCACGGGAGTCCATTCCCTGCTACAACTAGACGGGGCTGACCCGGCTCCTCAAAAGTGACTCTCGAAGCAGCACAATCGATATGGGCATGGTGCGCAGCAAGCCAATCCATGCCCAGAATCACATCAAAAGAAGTCATCTCCATCGGGATGAGGTTAGCACACAGAGTCCTATCTCCGACTAACACAGGACTAGCTTTACAGACAGAATTCAACAACATAGAAGAGTCCCTAACTAATGGACTATGCACACACAACTCAACACCCAGAGGCACCACAGGCAAACCGAGCTCACCCACTAACTCAGCAGAAATAAAAGAGTGGGTGGCTCCAGAGTCAAACAAACAGAAAACAGAACGAGATGACAGCTGGAGAATACCTGTGACAACTCTGTCAGTCGATCGGTCTCTCTCTCCAGCCATCACGTACACTCTGGCCTGGCCCTGGGGCTTCTTCTGCTCAGCCCGGTCTCGATCTCTGGACCCTGAAGCAGACTCAACGGCTCTACCTCCAGAACTACCTCTGCT
Organism: Limonium bicolor; assembly: GCA_023374045.1. Classification (NCBI taxonomy): domain Eukaryota; kingdom Viridiplantae; phylum Streptophyta; class Magnoliopsida; order Caryophyllales; family Plumbaginaceae; genus Limonium; species Limonium bicolor. Next base: position 116,194,067 of record CM041781.1, on the reverse strand, counting down.
CCTCTCAGCCTGAGGGCAATCAGCAATCCTATGCTCCAAGGACCCACACTTGAAGCAGGCTCCAGACTTCCTGTAGCAGTCCTGGCCTCTATGAAACTTGCCGCAGACCCGGCACTTCGGAGCGGGAGCTGACGAAGACGAACCACCTCTATCTCGTGCGCGGTCTCCAGAGCGGTCTCCAGCTCGGTCTCCAGTAGACTGCTTCTTCTGAGAAGCAGACTGATCCCTCCTATCACTGTCATCGGACCTCTGCTTCCTCTTCTGGTCCTTCCCTCCAGACTGACGACCTCTCAAGTCAGCCTCTACCAACAGGGCGACATCAGCTACGTCCCTGAAGGTCTTGTGACGCAGCGGCGTCACAGCAGAACGGATGTCTGGCCTCAAGCCACTCTCAAACTTCCTGGCCTTCCTATGCTCGTCAGGCTCAGGTGCAAACTTAGATAGGCTGATAAACTTCCGGACGTACTCCTCCACACTCATATCCCGACCCTGGCGTAGTCGGTTATACTCCAGGATGCGCTGATCCTTGTAGACGTCGGGGTAGAACTGCTTGTTGAACTCCCCAATGAACTGCTCCCACGTCCATGGCTGTGGGAACTTCCCCATCACTGACCTCCACCACTCCTTGGCTTCGGCCTTGAACAGAAAGGTGGCGAAGTCGACCTTCTGCTCCTCCTCAGAGCCCATCACCCGCAGCAAATCCTCCACCTCTGACAGCCAGTGGCTGGCCTCCTGGGGATCTCCTGCCCCATCGAACGACGGCGGCTTCAGCTTCATGAACTCCTGAAGCGCCTTCACGTTCCTCCCTCCAGCATCCGCCCTAGCTGGGCCTGCTCCGCCAGCTGGACCGCCCCCTGCAGCCATGGTCTGCATGAGCTGCGTCATAAACTGCTGAACAGCATCAGCCACATTCCCTGGAGGGTTATTAGCTCTTCTTGGCGGCATTCTGAAAGTCCAACAGCAAGCAGTTAAACTCAGACACTAATACTGACATTTCTGACTGACTGGCTAACTAAACAGATAGTCAAATAAGGCCCAAACGGATTACTTAAATAAAGTATAAACAAGAGATGTTAAAACATCCCCAAAAGTCATTACAGAACCCACCAAACAGATGTCAAAAGCGGAAGCTTAACAAAATATGCCCAAAGGCTCAAATTCAATACAAAGGTCTCAAAAGAAGCTAAATACAAAGCAGCTAAACTCCAGAAGCTGAGGGGAGACGGTCCTCGCTAATCAATCTGCAAAAGCGTTAGAAGTAGGGGAATGAGCACACAACTATGCCCAGTAGATGACCAACTTCATCAACCAGCATGCTCAAAACATATACAGAATATTGACAAATCAGAAGGAGCCAAGAATCCACAAATATGTCAGAAACCAGAAACAGAAGTCCATTCATTAAGGGGCTAAACAGAGCAGAAGCAGACAGAAGCAGAAAACAGAGTGGGACACTAGCGATCACAGCATACAGATAGAACGAGCAACCAGCTCGTGAACAGAACGAGGAAACCTCACTCGTAAACAGAACAGGTGTAAACACCCGTGAACAGAACGGGGAACATCACCCGTGAACAGAAGGATCCTACATAGCGCGCTACGAGACAGCGTAACCAGCCATCCAAAGGCTCAGACACAGAGATAACTAGGTCCCAAAACAGAAGCTTAAATACAGATAAGCATATGTGCACCAAAGGCACCAGAAAGCACATAGATGGCTTGGAAATCAGAAGGGGAATCCAACCCCGCAAACGGAAGTCAAAACGGAGCTCGAACGAGCAAGTTAAGGTCAAAACAGTACCCTGTCTGAACTTGTGTCCGGACATCAATGTTCGGACACAAGTCGAGACTCAGAAGGCGAAATCAGACAGATGTCCGAACTTGTGTCCGGACATCAAAGTTCGGACACAAGTCGAACCTTAAAACAGAAGAAGAGTCAGAGGTGTCCGAACATCCAAGTTCGGACGGATGTTCGGACATCCTTCGGAAAACAGAACGTGGAGAGTCCGAACTTGTGTCCGGACATCAGACGTTCGGACACAAGTCGAAGCCAAAATCAGAGAATGCAGAAGGCTGTGTCCGAACTTCAAAGCTCGGACGGAAGTTCAGACACAGCGAAGATTTCAGAGAATAAAAGCGCAACAGGGTATGTCCGAACGTCAAAGCTCGGACAGACGTTCGGACATACCGAAAACTCAGAAAAACAGAAGCGAATTCAACACGAACAGTGGCACAAAAGCAATCTAAATCAACACACACAATTATAAAACAACCTTGGGGGTTTAATCCGTTGAAATGGCATTAAAACAGGCACAAGTCACACACAAACACGAGGCAATCATTGAATTAATTGTAGAATCCGAACTCCCCAAAGCAGAACACACGGATCGAATCTGAAAGCCACCTACCTCGAATTACAGCAGACGAAATCCCAAAATCTGAAGCAATAGAACCCAGCCAACGCAGACCACGTAAACACCGAACTGTAGACTGAAAACGCAATTCCAAACTCTAATTCGACGGCGGAAACACAGACGAGCCAGCAGCAGAAGAAATTGATCGGGACAGAGAAGCCAACGCTGAATTACAATCAGATTGCAGAGAACTAATTCAGAAAGAGAGTAGGCTCCCCCAATTGTAGAATTGCACACGAACAACCTGACGCCCTTTCCTTAATCTGGACCGGAATGCAGCAGAGAGAAGGATCCACAATAGAATTAGAATCACAGGGACGCAACAGCAGGAATTGGGCACTTGATTGATCGTACTCTTTGGAAGAGAGAGAACAGAGAAGAGAGGAGCGTATAGATGGTAATTCAAAACTGACAAAGTGAGGGGAAAGAAAGAACGTCGTGGAAACGTGATTAGAGAGAGGATAATTAATGAGGAAATAAATAAATTAATGGAAGGGAATTATTGTGAGATTAATCTCACCAAAAATAAAACGGATGGGGGAAAAGACCTCCTTGTCCCCGTCTTCTTTAATAAGGACTTCCATGTCCTAAATTCAGAATACAATAATGTAAGACCACTAGTGACGAAATAAAATATAACCAAATCTTGGGTTATAACATATAACACTTCTAAAAGTTATGCTAAAGACTTAGAATGATTATAAACTAAAAATAGAACATAAAATCTCTAACCCATTCGGTTTTAATGTTTTGTAACAATAATTAATTTTTTGTGACCCAAAAATATACCTTAAGGTAATAACCTTACCTTATATGCTATAATTTATTTTCTTGACAATATAATCTATAGCTTTCGGTCCTAATTTATTTAGAGGTTATACAAAATTCTTATACCAAAGTTTGAAGCTTAAATCAAACTTAAACTTAATAAACCTTATTTATATAAACTTACCCTTAAATCAAGACAATTCTTGTTCTTGATTTTCCCTTGAATTTCCAAGCTCTCCAAATGCTATATTGATGTAGAGAATTCGAACTCCTTGTATATATATAGGAGATCTATTTGTTAGACTTCTAACAAGAGTTTACCTTAAGAAGTTAACAAGGTATTTTTGATACACCTTGAGTTAATTGAAGATCCAAGTTTCCTTCATGAAATAATGAAGAGAATATGGATTTAGGAGATATAATTTTCAGACATGTAGAAGTAAATTGTCTAGGGTTTTCAAACATGAAAATACCTTAGATTAATCTTGATTACTCCTTGAATTGATGTTGGATCAAGACAACTCCTTGGAGCACAAATTGTTGGCGATTTCTTGCTAGATTGCTAGGATTATTCTTGCTCCAAGACTTGATAGAATTAACTAGGAGATTACATTAAAATGGTGTTAGGAACTAATACACCATTAATGGAATTTATTAGCATTTAGGAATCAATGAAGAAAAGAGAAAAGAGAGAGCTTAGAAGGAGACTTACCAATTCGTGATTCAAGGCAAGGAAATGAGAATGCCCATCACGTATGTTAATAAGGTAAGTCTTGGATTAATTTTTTGTCATTATTTTATTATTATGCTTATTTGATTAATAAACTTGCTACATAATTCACCTAGGCTGGCTAGACTCACGGCTGGTGGGAAAATAATTGAATCAGCACTTCAATCATACATCACCAATCGGCTGGAATGAATGGTTAGCATTCAATTTTAATACTTAATACTATTAGGTATTAGCTTGATTAACATTTCTGATTTGTCTTCTCCTGCAGGTGGTGCTCGGCTGGACTGAAGGTGGAGGTTCCAACAGCACTAGCCTCACGTTAATGGAGCACTAATATGTGATATTTGTTTTGTTAATTCAACCAGCATGTGTTTAGCTTAGTTTATATGTAATTATGGAGCATTAATTATGTTTGCTTGTGCAGGTTATACGGTAGTAGTGGAGCACTTCAGCAGCATTATAACAGCTCCACTCATGCATACTCACAGTAATGTATAGCTAGATAGGTAGATTTGTTTTTGTTTTGATGTATTAGTTTAACTTATGCTGTTAACTTGTTTATTTCATGCAGGTGCAATCGACATTATGGAGCAACTAGTCAGCTCCAAATGTGATAAACTTTCGGCTAAGTGGAGTATAAAGGAAGCTCCACTTCATGAAATCCCACGTTAATGGAATGCTAGGTAATTTAGACTTGTTTTGTTAATTTGATAAATAACACTAACCTTTGTTTTGTTCATGAAGGTATTCGGTGGAGAGGTCTTAATTTAACTGTCATTAGTTGCTCCATTATCATAAACAACTTTCTAGGATGTGTCACTAGTTGTAATAGAACTAGCCAAAAATAGACTAGAAATCTCGCCCCACATGGAGATAAATTGGGACTGATTTTTCATTTGATTTTTGTTTCACTATATTGTAATAAGATCATACTAATATGTGTAATAGGTTCCAGCATTTAATTGGTGCATTTTTATTATGGTAAAAGATGAAAGTTTTAAGGTAAAAATGCTGATTTTAGGTACCTTTTTGACCTAAAAATCACCCCTACTTATACTATGAGTTTAGTACTGCCATCAATTGATTTAGATGGTCATTTTATCCACTTTTAAGTTTACCAACTCGTGGCTCCTCAAAAACTTCAAGGCAGATGCGTAAAACGCATTTTCGTGACACCCGAAGGTGCGTTTTTGTGCTTTAAGAATTTTATAAGAATTAATTAGTCGCTATGTGTTTCAAGTGTTTATTGACATTGTTTATATTCAAAAATAATATGTTAAGGTGTTATATTGAGTTTTATGGGGTTATATAAACTTGTAACTCATTTTTCGGGCTAAAGGGGCACTCCCGAGGTAAAAGGAGCGTTCAGAAATTTCCCCCGCGCTCTTTGTTTATTTTTGGAAGAAGTAGCTTGGGAATCCTCTTTAGAATAATTAATAATGATTTTAGGAACTCTAGGAATAATTTATATAGGGTTTCGTGCCACCTTGGCACTCCTTCTAGGCATTCCCGGGCCTTTATGGGGCCCACATCGGGAACTTCCGAGAACTTTGTATTTTTACTCAGTTCTAACTGAGAACTTGTATTTTGAAGATCATAAAATGATCCTTGGTTAAATTTGTATAATGTCCATAGCTTATATAATTGTTTAACTTAAGGTCGGGCTTTTAACGCTCGTTTCTGACCTTAAGGAGTTTAGGTGTGTTTTTAACGCCCAAGTGTTTATATACTTTCTTAGGGTTTCATAATCCCCCAAATAATATTTATAATTCCAAAAATAATATTTATTTACTTATATTTAATTATTTAAATGTTAGGGGTATTTCAGTTGCTTACTCTCTTCCGGAGTCCAAATTCCCAAGCCCTAAAACATTCATTCAGTTTTAGGTTGTTAATCATTTAACTTAATTCAACTCATTTAACTTGCTTAACCCATAATGATTCCGACCTAACACCTCTTAAGTTTTACAACTTAATCTTACAACTTAACCTTATACTTTTAAGTTTATACTTATCTTAATCTCTTAGGTCTTTACACCTCTAATCATCAATGCCCTCTTAATGGGGTACCATTAATACCACTAAACTTCCTTAGGGTTTCTTTCTCTTTTTTTTTTAGGGTCGACCGACCTTACCGACCGACCTTACCCAAGGTCGGTCCATTCCAGAACTCATTACCGGTTGAAAATTTCACCCCGACCGACCTTGCAAGTCCGGTCCCCAAGGTCGGTCCATTCCCGAGAGCTTCCCCGTGGGATATTTAAGCCCGACCGAACTTGCCAAGTTCGGTCCCAAGTTTGGTCGATTCCAGAGACTCAATTCGTACACAAAATACAAGCCCGGCCGAACTTGCAAGTCCGGTCCCCAAGTTTGGTCGATTCCAGAAACTCTTTCTGGTAGTGTAAACTGAGCTCGACCGACCTTGCAGGTCCGGTCCCTAAGGTCGGTCGGCTCCAGAACCATGTTTCTAACTTCCCATTTGACTCCAAACTTCTCCACATGTTCCCCCATGTGTCTTAATACCATTTAGGCACTTAAACTCACCTTAGAACTTCCACCAAACTCTCCAAAACAACTTCCAAAGATCTTCTTAATCATTTGCTAAATTCTTGAAAACACTCCTAACACTTATCATATAATTCCTTACATTTCCAACTTGTAACCTTACCAAAACTTCAACCAGCCCAAGTGTGCCCTCCTTGACAGTTTGAGCACTTCATAAACATTATTTTCCATCTTCAGCTCATTTACCAAAACTTCCTCAAGTCACCTTGCATATCCATGCACCAATTCCTCTCTTTTCCATTTGTTGACCATCAACCTAAACTCATGAACTTACCTATACATTTCTTGTCATCCTCTTAGCACCTTAACTTGTTCTTCTTTACATTAACTATCCTACACCCTCCTTGGACATTTCCATCTCCTTTTACTCACTTACTCACCATTCTCATGATCATACGCTCTTTTACATTCCTAGTCATTTTCCTTGACATTTGACAACATTCTCCTTCAATCTTCACTCCCATCACCTAAGTCCACTCATTACCATCTAGCTAAAACTTTATTGTTCCACCACTAGTATCCTCTTCACTTACACAAGCTTCCCAAAATTCTCACGGTTATGTTCCCTAGTTCATACCTAAATCATCTTAAGCATTATACACCTTCTTCTTCAAATTCATGCACAAATCTCACCATTCCTCTTACCATGACTTTGGTGTGTTCAATACACCCATCTAAACTCTAATTTCCTCATAGACCATTCTAGGTCATTCTAAACCTCAAGAACTCCTTAGTTAACTCATTTCCACTCAAGTTCCTTTTTATGACTCCTAGTAAATCCTAGGTCATATTAATTCACCACCATCACCTAAACACTTATTTTCTACTCAAATTTCGCCATAGCTTCTCTAGTATATTCTCATGCCCAAATGCATTGTTTTCTCACACAATAATCTCACACACACACCAAGTCCTTTCTCATCTTATTTTCTCACCCAATCCAACTCATTCACAACAAACTCAACATATTGCAATAATCTTAAATTGCATAGCACTAAGGCTCTTAAATGACATGGCTCTTAGGCCCTTAAATGACTTAAACTTAAACACTGAATTTCCCACATATCAAAGCTTTCAACCTGCAAATACACCCATCAATCTCATAGTAGTTATAATGCTCTTAAAACTCATCTTAAACTTATCTTACTAACTCATTCCCATTGGTTCCTTAGTCACAAGTTCATAAGCTTGTTTAAGTTCTTTTTCTTAGGTTATATAACCCAATACACAATGTAAGCTCTAAGCCACATTGGTACCCACCTAAACTCATCCCTTAAAACTTAAACCACCATTAGGTAAGCATTTTACCTTGTTTTTCTCAAGTTTCTCTCAACTTCCTCCTTAGGCTTCTTCTTGAATGGATATCGGCCACCACTTAAACTTCCTTTGCCAATGTTCTAACCAATATTCAATGACTCACATGAGTACTAAACAATGCACTAACCTCAAGGAATGAAAACCTAGGTTAGAAATGTGTTCTAAGGCATAAAAGTGGATGATTACCTTTGAAGTCTCAAGGTAGACTTGGGCATTGAACGAAATAGGACCTCCTCTAGTCCTTGGTGAATAAATCAAGCTAGAACAAGGCATAAAAACAAGGCCCCATGAGTAGTAATTTTCGGCCATCTGGAAGGAATGATGGAAACATGGTTTTTCTTACATATTCCTTACCTTAAAAGAATGGAGAAGCAAATGGGCTATTCAAACTTAATTTTCCTCCATCAATGGAGTTTCCTCTTGGCACCAAAATGGAGCTTTGAAGGATTTGAAAAGATAGAAAGATAGGTCTTGGCCTAACTAAGAGAAATCTATACTTGGTTTTTGATTTGGAGCAAAGATGAACACTTGGTGAGCACTTGAAGGTGGAGCACCCATGGATGGAGCTCTCTCGGTTTTGGAGCAAGAGAAGGGAGGAAGAAACCATGGAAGAAGAGAAATGAAGTGAGAGAAGAAGAAAGGTAGCTTATTAAGAGATATTTTGCTTTTATAAAGCAAATAGTAACTTTACTTATTTCCCTCTTCTTTTCTTTAATTGAATGACTCATGTGGTGACTCACCACTCTTAAAAATCGGCCCCCTTGTTAAATAAGGGCATGTTTGGCCTTTATTGACCAATTAACTAAACTAAGTTGATTAGAGACTAAACTAGTCACTATTTGGCACTATTCACAAATTAGTGCACATATTTCTAAAATTTTTGATTTCCCATTGATTTAGGCTTCCTAATGTGATACTAATTAGTACACATGTTGATTAAAGAGTAATGATGGACATTTAGCCACTCAAAACTCAATTCTAAGACACTTTCTCAAAAATGTTCTTTAAGACTTCTTAAAGCACATTTTGTGTTTTAACTTGTTTTCAAGCTTGGTTTTCTTTGCTAATTGATTTAAAATGTCCATTAGCATATTACTAAAGTCTTATAATGGTATTTGGGTGCTAATCAATGTCACTCCAAGCTTAGAGCACGTTTTTGCCCAAATTACCCTTAAGGCACTTTCTTGTGTTTTCCTTGGTTTAAATTGTCTACCAATCTTTCTGAGGCATATTCAAGCCTTACTACATCATAATTTGATGTTTACTTAGCATACCTAGGTTTGGGGTATTTCAATCTACCCCCCTTAAAAGAACTTTGTCCCCAAAGTTCCCATGCACCTTATCTTATTAGGATACATATCTTACCTCATTCCTTAGATCATATAGATCATACTTATGTGTACTTAAACTCATTGGATCATTAGATCCACCATATTCTTATACTTAAATATCACACAACATGCTTAAGCATGTATAGCACTCAAAATTCTCTTTGTTTCTTTTGATGATTAAAACATTCACATAATTTCCAACGTATTCTCCCATGTCACCGGTCCGTAGACAATGGCTCATTCGTCCTCGTCACCATGGGCCAGAATACAAAACACTCTGCTCTCCCCATGTCACCGGTCCGAAGACAAAGGCTCGTGCGTCCTCGACTTCATGGGCGAGACTCAGTAAAAAGGTAATCCTTTTTACGTGGTCATGTGAGGAATAATTCCTCTAATTAAAAATACAAGCAACTCCAATTTCATTTTATCCTAAGGCCTCTATCCATAGTGTGATTTAATTGTGACCACTGGTAGGGAGTTTCAGGAATCATCCAACCCTGATGTGATCAGCATCAGTGTCGAACTATCCTTCCACTCCAATTTGTGTTCGGTTTCCCTTGATCCCTAGAAAATCAAGTTCCACCTCCCACGTCATTTTCAAACATCCAAATAATTCACTCATGTCAAATTTTCTATCTTTTTTTTTGTTCTTCTTAATCATAATCAATACATCTCCAAAGTGTGGACTCAGTCCATCAAACATTCCCGATTCATCTCTTAGTAATTACCTCAAGATCTAAATTCCTACTAAGTTCTATAACTGTCCCATACTCATGTCAAATCGTATCTCATAATGTTATCTTATTCTTATCTCACACATAGTCTCATATCGACTCATATCTCATATATTCCTTATTTCTTAAGTCTCCTTAAACCTCCTCCTTAATTCTCTTAACTTGTACTCACACCGGAGTTAACAAGATAGGTACTTAATATGTATGGTATTCACATCTTCTGTGTGCAATAACCATGATTTTATCTCAAAATGTTTATGTAAAACATATTCTCAAATTATTTTGTGCTATGCACACCGTAGTTTATGTACTCAGTACACAAACATACGCTAAGCGGTTTTCGCTCTACCCCCCTTAAAATGGATTACGCCCACGTAATCAACATTATATCATCCTTGAACATAAGTTCAAGATGTCTAATTCTTACCAAGCATTCTAGCTTCCATGTCATCTATCTTACTTATAATTCGATCAGAAATGACTTAGTCTCTGTATCGAGGATTCCTTAACTTAGTTTGGTCTAATCTCAAAGGTAGTGGTCTGCTAGCTTCTGCTGCACAACCCTGATGGTCTTAGGCTTAACTGTCTCGCTTATCCTTTTACAGTATTGTATATCTTTCTCCTGCGTGCTATGGTTTAGCACTAAAGGTCCCTCAATGGTCACGTGTTATCTTTATATATACACGGCCTTGATGAGTTGTAGCTCGTCTATCCAGTCTTCTTGGAGATCTAATGTTTGTATTCTTAGTGTTTTCTCGAATGTCTAAATCGTTCTTTCCATCTGACCTTTGGTCTGAGGATGATTTTTTTTTAATCTGAAACTACTGTTTAGTGCGTATTGCGCTTTACAGTTTAATCTCTTACAGCTTAAGACATGTCCAATGTCTGTACTTAACAATCCGTGTTCTTCGCATTTCATAGTCCTTAATTATTTGTTCTCTAATTTCTTTGTGGTGTTGGTTCAACTGAATTCTTCTCTTCGACTGTTGTGGTAGTGGCTGCTCTTGACTGATCTTGTAACACCCCTAAACTTAATCCTGTAATGACGTCATAACTCGTAGCATAACAAATAGCAAATCACAGCGGAAAATAAAACTATCTAACCTTGGTGTTACACGCCGTCACTCACCCTTGTGAGTAACAAGGCATCCTTACTCTTTCCAACATTACAACTTCTCACGCTGTGATGAACAGATACTGAGCACTCTACTTATTACAATCCAAAACCAACTAAATGAGCAACTAACTGAAATACAACAACTCCAAAATATGATACATAACAAATCCACAAGTGTTTATAAAAACACAGCGGCTACCCTGTTCCCCGCACTCCGGCTTGTGTATTCTTCAGTGACCTGAAATGTTTGGCCCAATGAAGGGCTCAGCAAACTATGCTGGTATGCTAAATGTAGTCCTAAGTCTTCTAGATTCCTTAAGTCGTTTTAGCCATCTTGATATTAGATTCATTACATAAGATACCGGTTTATAATGATAACAGAAATGACTGTAAACACATAACAAACACATAACAATCCACCTGTAAACACCAGTGTACAATAGTACACAACATCGATAACCACACAACAATAACCACACAACAATAACCAATAATCACACATTAGTAAACCATAACAATAATCAAACAAGATACGCGTATTAAACTGTGCTTGTTAGTTAGTCACTTGGCTCTTATCCTTTAACCAATCATTTAACCTTTCCCAATCAATTTCACTTCAAGTGTCATGTTAAGACAAACCTTAATAACCTGTGGACGAATGTCCCTTGTGTTCCATTGGAACTGTTTACCAGCTGACCCTGTGGCCCTGGTTAATTGACCGATCCGGTCGAACCTGTGCACCTACGGCAGTGCCCTCCGCCATCCCCGAATGTGGCTGATGGATTTTGAGTGACTCCCTTTTTTGAGTCCCTCATAGTGATCACAATGCGCAACCAGAAGGTCGGAACGATCTGGATTCCTCTCTTTATAAGTTAGCCCTTTTGTCAGTGACATAATAACCAATCCTTGAGTTAAGACTGTAACAGTTGACCTTTGTTAGGTTCAATAATACCTAAAGGTCAGTTAGTCTCTTTTTTTTTCCAGTTTAGATGTATAAACTTTGGTCACAAGACATTCGCGTACAAAATACAACGCAACAGTTTGAGCAATCCCACATACAATATCATTCACATAAAATCATAGATATCGTTCTTAAACATTTAAACACACCATGTCTGGACCTCAGGATAATCCTTAGGACATTCAGACCACACAATTAACATACCGTTCACCAAGAAAACTGCTAGCTTGTCAAACTCCTGTTCAGTAGTCCCTCCTTGTACGCTGTTATTTAAACATGCAATACCGGTAGTATTAATATAACTATTCACTAAATATTAGAGTACTGTTACTGTAGTGTTTATACTCGTCGTATAATAACTCCGTATGTTATTTATTTTTTCCTGTTATTTAACAGTGGTTCTAGATAACCTAGCAGTTCATTATTTTATGTGAAACTCACATGTGATAATGAATTATCATTTATACGATACATCTTCACCTCATCAATTATATACTTATAGTTATTTCCACTTATCATTTATATTATATCCCTTGGTCATTTTTATTATGACCAAAATTATTTTATAAACTCTATATTATATTCCTTAATATACCATAACACATTATATTACCTAGTTTCACTTCCTTGCCTTATTAAATTACAAAACCAATCTTATTAATTCGGCATTTATATATTATACCCAACAACTTAATAAATAACCACATAAAATTTTCCGGTAGTCATAATTGATCCCGTTAACTTTTACAACTTAACAAATAACCATATACTCTTATAATTTATTAAATACTCTTATCAGTTTCGAAAATTGTAAAACAATTATATTAACTTCTATAAATTGCTAAATAACCTTATAATTTTTATAATCCACTAATTACCCACATTAACCTTTGTAAATATTAATTAACCACCTTACTTTTACAAATCACCAAATACTCTTATTATCTCGGTAATTACAAATTAATACCACCAATTTTTATAAATTACCAATTAAGCCCATAAGCTCTTCGGTTTAATCATATAGTTTCTATATTTACACTTTTAACCCCAAAACTTCATATAAGTTACATATTAACTCATAAACCATAGTTTTAATATTTAATTTCTTCAAATAACCAAAGTAACCCATATCTTTTCTTAAATTGCATTTCCGCCCATATTAATTTCTATCTTTCATATATATTTCCATAAATTACATATTCACCCCAAAACTTTTATAAACTTAATATTTTATGTCATAAATCATTTTAACCCAAAGTTTTTGGTCAACACTTTGACCAAGACTCAATTTCACAATTAATACTTAAATATACCCATAAAATCATAAGTAATTCTCGGCCACACATTATATTTTCCAATAATTACAAAATAGCCCCAAAACTTTGTAAAATGTTATTTTAACACTTAAACACTTATTAAAATTCACCAAAATTCATAATATTAATTCCTACCTTATATTATACTATAAATATATCAAACAGCTCCTTATGTTTTCGGTAATATATATTTGTACACTAAACTTTTCAAATATTACATTTTAACCACATAACCTTATAAACTAGCCATTTAAATACTTGTAGCTATTTTTAATACCCCAAAACTTATAATATAAGTTAATACATTTATTCATTTCGAAAATTCCCCAAATGTCATATATAGCTCTCGGCCTTAATTTAATTTCATAATATGGTTTTAAAACTTGTTTTAAACTTTATAACAAACACACATAAATGTATATAAGCCATATAACACTTCTAAAAATTATGCTAATGATCTAGAATGATTATAAACTAAAAATAGAACATTTAATCCTTAAAATTTTCGGCTTGAATATATGTGTAGCCTAATTAATTTTTGTGACACATATTTCATACCTTAAGGTAATAATCTTACCTTATATGTTATAAATTATTTTCTTGACAATATAACCTATAGTTTTCGGTTTTAATTTATGTAATGGTTATACATAACTTTTATACCAAAGTTTGAAGCTTAAATCAAACTTAAACTTAATACACCTTATTTATATAAACTTACCCTTAAATCAAGACAATACTTGTGCTTGATTTTCCCTTGAATTTCCAAGCTCCTCAAATGCTTATATTGAAGTAGATAATTCGAACTCCTTGTACATATATAGGAGATTTATTTGTTAGACTTCTAACAAGAGTTTATAAATAATATTTGTAGTAATTTTACAAGAGTTTACCTTAGGAATTTATCAAGGTATTTTTGATACACCTTGAGATGTTTGTAGATCCAACTTTCCTTCATGAAATAATGAAGAGAGTATGGATTTAGAAGACATAATATTTTCGGACCTAGTAGAAATTTGTTTAGAGTTTTCAAACATGAAAATACCTTAGATTAACCTTGATTACTCCTTGAATTGATGTTGAATCAAGACAACTCCTTGGAGAATAAATTGATGGTGAATTCTTGTAAGCTTGATAGATTATTCTTGCTTCAAGACTTGATAAAATTAACTAGGAAATTACATTAAAATGGTGTTAGGAATTAATACACCATTAATATAGTTTATTTAGCATTTAGGAATTGAATTAGGAATTGGACAAGAAAACAAAGAGAGAGCTTAAGAATGAAGCTTACCATTCGTGAAGTTCGGCAAAGAATGAGAATGCTCTCGTAATGTTAATAAGGCTTAGGAAATTGCTTAGAATCTTGACTCATTATTTTATGTCATTATTACTTGCTTTTGTATATGATTATTAGTTTACTAAATTGTCATAATAATTCTATAGATTGATAGACTTACGGCTAGGATGGGTGGTCCTCATTAAATTTAGATTGTTAATGTTGTTAATGCTCACTTATTGTTGTATAATTTCTTAGCTTTATGATATTAATTGTTTGTTTGTTAATTGTATAATTTAACTAATGTTATTAATCCCTTTTTGCTCCTGCAGGTGGCGTGGATGATCTTCTGCAGGAGCAGTGTGAGCTCCCCCTTGCTGAACCACGTCAATGGAGCACTTCATCATGCAGTCTTCATAATGGAGTTTAGTAGGTAATGATATATATTAGCTTGTTACATAGTTAATTGCCTCACTTTTCCTTTTGCAGGTGCGCTCGCAGGTGGAGTGGATGATCGGCGCAGACATGGAGCACCACCATTGACATTATACAGTTCTATGTTTTGTTTAAGTATTAGTGTATTTAATCTGCTATTTAACTCATGTTGCAGGTTGTGATCGGCGCAGACACGAGTGGAGACTCCATTCAGCATATTCCCTCACGTAAATGGAGTCCAGCATGTGATGTTAACTTTGTTGATTGATTGTTTAACTTTATGATATTGATTAACATGCTTACTTTATCTTCTGCAGGTGTGGCCGATCGGAATTGATGGAGCATATCATACAGCACTATCATATTGTTATACGGTAATGGCAAAATTAGGTAGCTGGATTAGTTTGTTAATTTGATATGTAACACTAACTTTGCTTTGTTAATGCAGGTACACGTAGTGAAGGTTTCTCCAGTCTGCTACAAAGATATATTATCAAATGCTAAGGGTGAAGATGAGTCATTATATCATGTGACATGCATGTTTTTAAACCCAGACTAGTCCAAAAAAATGACTAGAAATCTCGCCTATTATGTAGATAAATTGGGACTGATTTTTCACTTGATTTTTATTGCATTATATTGTACTAAGACCACACTAATATGTGTAATAGGTTCCAGCATTTAATTGGCACTTTTTATTGTGATAAAAGATGAAAGTTTTTAAGGTAGAAATGCTGATTTTAGGTACCTTTTTGACCTAAAAATCGCCCCCATAGATACTATGAGTTTAGTACTGCCATCACTTGATTTAGATGATAATTTTATCCACTTTTAAGTTAATCAACTCGTGGCTCCTCAAAAACTTCAAGGCATTTATGTAAAATGCATTTTCGTGACACCCGAAGGTGCGTTTTTGTGCATTAAGGATTTTTCTGGGAATTAATTAGTCGCTATGACTTCCAAGTGTTTATTGACATTGTTTATAGTCAATAATAATATTTTAAGGTGTTACATTCAATTATATGGGGTTATATAAACTTGTAACTCAATTTTCGGGCTAAAGGGGGCACTCCCGGGGTAAAAGGAGCGTTAAGAAATTTCCCCCGAGCTCTTTGTTTATTTTTGAAGAAGTAGTTTGGGAATCCTCTTTAGAATAATTAATAATGATTTTAGGAACTCTAAGAATAGTTTTTATAGGGGTTCGTGCCACCTTGGCACTCCTCTTAGGCATTCCCGGGCCTTTATGGGACCCACATCGGGAACTTCCGAGAACTTTGTATTTTTACTCGGTTCTAACTGAGAAGTTGTATCTTAAAGATCATAAAATGATCCTTGGTTAAATTTGTATAATATCCATAGCTTATATAATTATTTAACTTAAGGTCGGGCTTTTAAAGCTCGTTTATGACCTTAAGGAGTTTAGGTGCGTTTTTAACGCCCAAGTGTTTATATGTTTTCTTAGGGTTTAATAAACCCCCAAATAATATTTATAATTCTTCAAATAATATTTATTTACTTATATTTAATTATTTAAATGTTAGGGGTATTTCAGATCTTGGGTCGTTGTCCGTGGTATGGAGTCGACTACTTCCCGTGTTCCTTACACCACTCGTCTACATGCATGGGGTACCTTACTGGTACATTACTACTTACCCAACTAACTCATAAATGAGCGTGTCAGGCCTGCAAGCCCCTGTGGGGTGCAGTCGTCACACGTCTCGTTTTAGTAAACTCATAGTGTCCGTCACACGTTTAGCTATTGCTAATTATGAAGTATTCTGTTGTCGATCTCCTCTTTCATCGTTCCATAACAACATTTATTGTTCTTCTTGAAGTTAATCAAGGGAAGTCCATTTACTATGTTCTTGGGTATGGTATGCTCTAGCTCCTTTCTGTATTCCGTATTGATTCGGTCTCTTAGTAATTGAGGTCTCTTTCCATAGAGCCTCTTATCTTATTTCTCATACTTGGTCTACTAGGAATGTACTTCCAGTTCCTTAAGGAATGGGTAGTGTGTTTCCTGTGAAATCTTACCTAACCAGGTCCAGACTACTGGCATCAATGCGCAGTTCGTCTACCATCTTATTTCCTTACTTAAATTGATCTTAACTCATAAATCTCATTGCCTCTATGTTTAATACCCCGGATCTAAAATGGCGATTTAATTACTCTAATAAAATTATTAAAGGCCTAATTGTGCCTAGAGAGTATTGGTAAAAGAAGAATAAAACCAAAAGTAAAGAGAAAACGCTTAAAAAGTGAAAAACGCTAAAATGCGCATTAAAAGAAAATAAGAGATATATGATCTCGTAAGGGTCCGAGATGGATTCCTAAGGCTTAGTTAGGCCTTATTAGTATACGGGAATGATTCCCGAAGAAAACGGATCCAAAAAAAATGGATTAAAACGCTACATAAGCATAAAAGCACGTTTTTCGAGAAAGCCCGAAAACGTGACTTTAAGTGGTCAAACGGACCGTAAAAATTATAGTTGATAAATAACTATAATTAAGTATTAATGGAAGCTTAATAACCATTAAAAATTAATAACGAAGAAAATTCGCGGAAAATGGACCCGGTAAGTGAATAGGGAACGAAACCGGGAGACGAAACGCGTTTAATTCGAAAAGACGAAAAATGACCCGGGCTATTAATTAACGTGGGCCGGTTTTAATTAATAAGTTTACACCCATTAATAGCTTGCTAGCTATTAAGTAATAACAAGACAAATAAGTAAATAAAGCAATAGTATAAAGTAAAAGTAAAAAGTAAGTTACTTACCTTCTCTTTTCTTCATTCACGGTTGCTCCAGAATTTGCAAACTCTTTTCTTCCTCTGTAACTCGCGAGACGAACAGCAACTCCCTCCTTGTCTCACCTCTATCTTGCTCATTCCTCCACCAAATCACACGAAATTTGTACCGTTGAATCCTCTCGGTGAGAGCTTCGGTTTCCACCCAATTAAACCCGATTCCTCCATCTTCATTTCCATTGACGTTGGAGCTTTTGAAGCTTGAAGAGTTGGTTCCAACTTCTTCTCCTTCTTAGGACTTAAGGTATTAATAAGTAAGTATTTAGACCATTTCAAGCTTATTCTTCCATTTGTGAGTTTTTCCCTCACGTTGAAAAACCCTCCTCATTTCAGTCGATCCGTATGTTTTTGTGGGGGTTTGGAAACTTCTTCAATTGATTGTCAAGCCATCCTCTGGGACTTTCTAAGGTAATACCTAAGCTAAGCTTCAAAAACTAGCTCCTTAAAATACTAGTTCTTGTGTGGAGAATGTGAATCAATTAAGTTGTTATGTGTGTATGAGGGAATGAGATTGTAGCTAGCAATCTATACTCCCTTGGGTGGTGTGAAACAAGAAAAGAAAGAAGAGAGAGCAAGAGAAGAGGAAGAGAGGAAGAAAGAAAAGAAAAACCGAAAACAAACAAGGTAAAGCTCACCTGGTGTGAATTTTATTTGACTTGTAAAATAGATTTGAGAATTGATTTAATGTTCTTGAATTGGTGTAGTCATGGTACAACAATATTGTGTGGGAATGAGAATGTTTAATGTTGTTTAAGTGTGAGAAATAAGCTTGGGAACTAAGCTAGTTTAGATGGTGAATAAATGGGAATTTGATGTGGTTTTGATGTTTAAACCAAACAGGGGAGAAAGTGCTTGTTGTGAGTGATTTTAGTGTGGTGAAAATGCTTAGTAAGCAAGTAAGTGCTGTCAAAATTTCCTAGGGATGTATGGACTTGAGTGTTCTATTCAAAGGAAGAAACTAGGAGTGTTTAAGAGGTTTAAGTGAGTGGTTAATGGTTTGGAAAACCAAACTTTGAAGGAGAGTGTGTTAGGAGTAAAAATAATGCCATGTGAGTGCTTGGAATGGCATCAGTAAGTGAGGTTTGAATGGTTTAAAGAAGAAACCAAATCTGTTACAAGTCTTGTAACATAACAGAGAATAACTAGCCTTGTTGTAAGTGTGTAAGAATCTAAGTAAAATTAACTAGATTGGTGGGTTGTACTTGGTGCTTGGTTTAAGGTGGTTTAGGTGGGTAATTAAGTGCTAATACATGAGGATTATAGTTGGTGAAGATTGGTAATCAAAGGGCTGAGTGAGGACCTGTAACAGAGTTAGAAATGTCAATTTTGCAAAATCTGTAGCAGGGTCCGGGACTTAGGTCCAGGACCAAGTCCCGGACCACCCCTGATTTTACCCCCGAGAGTTCTCTGCTTGCTTGGTCCGGGACTTAAGTCATGCCCAAGTCCCGGACCACCCACAATTTTAAGCCGAGACTTTGCCTGCATTATGGTCCAGGACCTGACTCCTGCATGAAGTCCCGGACCAGGTGAAAATAAAAGCCGAGAGTTATACCTGTAATGGTCCGGGACTTAGGGTGGGGACCAAGTCCGGACCACCCCCAGAAACCAAAGAGAGAGCATTTTTAAGGTTGGAAATGATGGGGGTTTAAATGTTAATGATGTTATAAGATGTTAAGGCCTTGTTTGGTGACATGTTAAGGCCCTAGGAAGGGTAAGAAAGTGTTAGAAGTGTTTGAGAAGTGAGAACTCAAATTAACAAGAGTGAAACCAAGATAACGGGATAACGGGGTACGGGAATAACATTTAATTATGTTCCGTATGAGCTTAGTATTAATAATAATGTTTGAAACGTTATCAGAGGATCGTGTGTGACCCGAGCAAGGTGAGATGACACAGTAAAGTAAAAAACCCAGGTGAAAGGTATGATTTCTCATACTCCGCGTGCTAACCGAGTTACGTTGATTTGTGTGTTGTGTGCCGGCTTAATCAAGATTAAAGCATGAAATAATCCCTTGTTGATTATGTATGCCTTGTTGTATGTTGAATGAGCTAACATACTTGTATGCCGGTGTGGTCTAAATAGAGAATGGACCGACGTAGTAGTGAGTAACGTTGGCTAGAGACCCATAGATCGGGTCGACGCTTATGATAACGAAAACGTGCAAACACACAAACTATCCGTTAAAGTATAACGATAACGTAAACATATGAACTGTAACACCCCTCTCCATAATCACGATATAACCCCTCACGTAGCAATAAATGAAAACGTCTCGCAGCGGTAAAATAAATAACTATACAAACTCACTCGGGTGTGACCGGCCATTACTCGCCCATGCGAGCACGAAGCCAAACTACATCCAACTTCCAAAATAAATAAACTGCTAACCGCAGTGATAACGAGAAACTCCTATACATCATCCTAAGTCCACAAACCATAAACATCGACAAGTGAGCATCTACCCAATCCTGAAAAATACATAACCTTACCATAAGACCATACACCATCTTCATTACTATACAACATCTCCAATTACCCTGTTCCTGCTCTTCAGCTCCGACAATGATCAACAACCTGAAATGATGTAGTATCAGCGATAGACGCTGAGTATGCCGGGCCTGGACCCTAATGGTCACTTGTCATTTTAGCCATCTTATTATTAGATCGGTTTCATGCTTTA
The DNA here is from genome assembly GCA_023374045.1 of Limonium bicolor. Lineage (NCBI taxonomy): Eukaryota > Viridiplantae > Streptophyta > Magnoliopsida > Caryophyllales > Plumbaginaceae > Limonium > Limonium bicolor. Next base: position 116,173,607 of record CM041781.1, on the reverse strand, counting down.
CCATTTACAGTTATAAACAATACTGTAATAAACATATACAATACACTTATTCATTCATCCAAATATTCATAGATATTCAGCCATCCATCCAATCTACAATCATTTAATAACACAATCCACAATTATATATCGAACGTATCGAGCAATAACAATATAATGTACAATGTACATTCGCCGTAGCGTACAGCGTCCACTGTCAATTTATTTTAGTTTGGCGTTCATGCCCCATCCATATGTACAATGTACATTCGCCGTAGCGTACAGTTTCCATAGTTAATTTACCTTAGCCTTGTAGGCTCCATCCAACCATCAACACACAATAAAATAACCACAAGTATAACCAATGAACAACAAAGCGAAACAACGAGAATAATAAACAAGTATAAAGTCTCGTCCATGGTTTTGTTCGCCACTGTATAAGTCTCAATTGTTTTAGTTGTTCAGTTATACTAGTGACAATGTCTCGTTAAAACGACATGTCTCTAGTTACCCATATATTATGGCGGGTCACCCACGGCAGTAGCCACTCCAACGGTAGAGTCTCCGACCAACGAGCCATTCTAGCTCACGGGAAATTTTCTTGATACTTACGGACCCGTACGCGGACATCCTGGTATCGTTTTTGTGATCACAGCGCGCACCAAGAGCCACATCCTCTTGGCTTTCTTCCATTCCATTAATTAATTAATTATACCATCGCATCGCATTACCAAATTTTCTAACACAGCAGACTAAGGTCATTAGTCCGATCCGGAGTCTGTAAACTCGGGATCCAGTGTTAGATACGAGAGCGGCGTATAGAAAAGGCCAATGCTCCGTACAAAAGTCTCAGATAATATGTGTATGTTATTATCATAGTGCTACAACGTTTTACTTACGTTCCTTATTTTTCATATAAGATAGCACCATAGCCGCTAGTTCGTTTTATATATATAGGTTCATATATACGAACCAATACTGTTAACTCAATAACAGTAAATAATAAGCAGCTATAAATATACAGTTCATGCATATTAATTATCACATTCAGACAAACAATCTTATCACAGATCACAAAGATGTCTGAACTGAGGAAGCCCTCAGGGACAATTAGAGACACATAACAACATACAAGTTATATCAACCAAATCCGAGCCCAAGGAGCAACCTTAGGACAACTCGGATCAAACCCCTTTACATACCGTTCACCCTGACTGTATTACGGTGGAGTATGAATCAGCAAGATCCTACGCTCCGTGTAGTCCATTAGCTCGTCAAGCGTCCTTGTCAGAGGTATACTCTAAACGGTAATAAAACTATAAGTCAGTCTCCATGACTAACTACATCCGGTATTTCCGAACAATAAGTAACCCTGACAGTTCACCCCCGTTTTCTACAATTGTTTGTTGCAGGTTTCTCTAAAACAGTCGGCTTTGTTACTTAAAACGCGTACGTCAAAACATTCAACTGTTAAGTTTAATTCCTTATATCTCTTTTAGTCTTATCCACATCTAGTTTAGGTACGTAACCCATAGTTGCATGTATGCATGCATTCTTGTATTATATTGCATTCTAAATTCATAGCTTATAGATCGTAACTATATCTTTTTTTTAATAACCACCACCATTAAATCATATGGTTTTCAACCAAAATATATTTATCCACCTTAAATACATTATTCTTGTGTATGTATATATTTTTACCACGTAGGTAATTCTCATGAGTTTAATAAACTCTTATATTTCATGTTACTTTTTATCATCTTTTATTAGATGATCATTCCCATTAGTTGTATCATATTGTACAACTTATATTAAGATTATTATCCTAACATGAGTAACATTTTATGTTGTATAATTACAACTTCTAAGGTTTATTCAATAAATACCTTAGTTTATAAATCCCATTCACTTACAGTTTGTCACACCATTTAATGTGAATACCTTATTTGTATTAATTTCATTAAACCACCCTAATACCAAATAATTGTTATGATATTTATAACATTATAGACCTTAGTCTAAAATACATTTTCCAAACTCTATCAATTCGGTAAAGCCCTTGAATTCATTTAAATTCTATTTTGACCACATAACATTATGTAATGCTATTCCATATGCTAATATCATTTGACATGATATTCTTATTTCCTTTAATTAATAACCTATGGTTTTTATACCAAACTATTTATTATTGCCGCATGGGCACCATATCAAAACCATATTCTTTTTCACAAACCATAGTTTCCTTTATTTACAAAATCACCCATTAATTTATACTATGTTATATATTCCATTTAATATAACATTTCTAACTTATAAAAAAGGGTATAACCTATGGTTATTTTTTTGTAAATTCCGAACAGCCCTTGTGCTATTCTATAATTGCCATTTGGCCCTATTTATAACATATCTACCATATCATTAAAACCATATCTTATACACATATCTTAACAAATACTCTTATAAATGCTAAAAATCTCCAAATTTCACCAAAGGGTTATAATATCCTTATTAACCCATATATTCTTGGTAATTACCATTCCACCATCTATTTTTGTCCAATGTGTCATAATGACATAATAACTATATATTATACATATATAGTTCATTTTAATTCCAAAAACAACTCAATAAATTCCTAATAGCCCATGGGTGTTTAAAATACCATTGTACACCCTTTATTTTCGGTAATAACATATTTACCACATATGTTATAAAAATATTACCATTAAATACATAACTTATTATAAAACCTTAGATAAGTTATCTAACTTATTTATTTTGGTCAAAACCTAGCATATGGTCAATGTTGACCTCCTTAATATTTCCTTGACCACCAATTCCTTATAATTACGGTTTAGTACCCAAACTTTCTAGAAATCACCTTTTGACCTCAAAACTTTATAAAGTCTTATAAACTTTATTTTAATCCCTTTTTAACTCTAATTTTCGGCTTTATTCTTCTAAAGCCCTTAAATTTAATTTAATTACACCTAATACCCCATTTATTTTCGGTAATGCATTTATACTACTTAAACTTAATTAAAAGCTTGTAAATGCATAAATAAAATGGCCTAAAATACATGGCCTTATTACAAACATTTGCTCACAAAATAAATTACACATAAATGTCCCAAAATACATATAAGTTTTCGGCCTCACCATATAGTTTTCATTTATTTACCAAACTTCCACATAATGTCTTAAATTTGACATTTATGCTTGTTTAATTAGTTATAAAATTTATTAAACCATTCCTTAAACATTTTAAGGTCAAACAAGACCTTATTATTCTTCTTCACTCACGGCAATAGTATTAGAATTAGCTTAGAACATTTTTAACTTAGCAAAGTTAATGTTTAAGTGATTTATACCTTGATTTAGCTTAGGTAATCCTTGTTTGGATTCACCACCTTAAGGAGAATTTCTCCAAAGCTTCTCTTACATGTTTTCAAACATAAAACAAGGCCTAGTTAGTCTCCAAGAAAGATCTAACCATAAGAAGTAATTTAATGTAAGATTTAAGGCAAAAATCACCTTAAGAATGCAATGAGAGTTCGAGATGGTTTCAACCTGAATCAAGCACACCACAAGGTGTTAGATCTACCATATTGACATAGGAAATAGCTAGATCTCAACAAGCTACCTTGTTATTAGGTTTTACCTTGGAAAAATGCCTTAAAAGAGGGTATTTCCTTTGGATCTCGGCCACCTTTGCTCCAAATGGCTAACCAACAGATTCCACATGAAAAGGAGAAGAAGATGAGGCTATGACCAAAGTTTCACAGCCGAACTTGAAGGGAATCAAAAGATATGAGCTTAAAGCACATTTTTACCTTAAAATGAGATTTTGAGCAACCTTGGTCTCTAAACATGTTTCATTCGAATTTGATTGATGTTCTAACCTTAGAACACTGAGAATAAGCCATAGGAACTGATTAGTCACGAGATCTAAGCATAGGTGGTGAAGAGATGAAGAAAAAGAGCCAAAACAAGCCTTAAACCATTAATTCGAAGCTTAGAAGTTAGGTTTACCTTCCCAACTGAAGAAGTTCGGTTGAGAGAGCTTGGGAGAGCTTGGAGGAGCTGCTTCATCGAATTGAATGCAGCTAGGAGAGAGAGAGTGACTAGAATTGGTATTATTAGGTTGAAAATGTGCTTTAGATTAGTTTATTGTCTAATAATTGAAGGTGACTCATCAAGGGGATAAGGAGGGAGCAAGGAGCCCGCTGATTGAAGAAAGGAGAGGCTCCTCACACGTTTTTCCAGCTGGAGAATTCAAATAATGGAGTGAAAGTGTGTATAAACTAATAAAAAGGCAAAAGTAGCCCTTAAATCATGGAGATATGTTGGTGTGCTGTCTTTTGGATGTGCAAGTGGCTAAATGGAGCCTATCTTGCTGTAAATGTCGAACTTACATGGTCTAAGGGGTCAACTTTGACCTCTTGACCAATCTTAGTCAATATTGACTCCTGCGGGCCCCCTTTTAGGGTTTTATTAATATTTTAATATTAAATTTGTAAAAATTCGTAAATTCTGGAATTAAATTTCTAATATCATATAATATGATATTTCATTATATTTAAAGGTAATTATAACCTTTTAGCCCATTTAAAACCAATTTAAAAGACAATTTCACAAAAACGTGCTTTAAGGAGTTTTAGCGCACATTTTGTGTTGCCTGGTGTTTCTGAGCTCTGTTTTCTATGACAACGGTCTTGTTGTGTTCCTTACATGATATTTGATCATGTAATTCAATTTTATATCATTTAGAGGTCATTAGACCTTTAAGGTTTCTTAGAGCACATTTTTGCCCTTTTTGACCTTGAAGCATGAAAGTGCTTTTTCTTTGTGTTGGTGAAATACCCCAAACCTAAGTATGCTAAGTAAACATCAAATCATGATGTATTAAGGCTAAAATATGCCTTAGAAAGATTGGTAGAAAATTTAAACCAAGGAAAACACAAGGAAATGCCTTAAGGCAATTAGGGCAAAAAAATGTGCTCTAAGCTTGGAGAGACTTGGTGAGTACCCAAATAGCATGATAAGACCTTAGTAATATTCTAATGGTCATTTAAATCAATTAGCAAAGAAAACCAAACTTGAAAACAGGTTTAAAACACAAATGTGCTTTAAGAGTCTTAAAGCACATTTTTGAGAATTCTCTTAGAATTGAGTTTTTGAGTGGCTAAATGTCCCATCATTACTCTTTAATCAACATGTGTACTATTAGTATCACATTAGGAGTCTAAAATCAATGGGAAATCAAAAAATTTCAGAATATTGCACTGATTTGAATAGTTGCCAATAGTGACTAGTTTAAGTTTTTAATCAACTTAAAGCTAATTAGTTGGTCAACAAAGACCATGACTAGCCTCATTTAAGGTAGGGGGCCGGTTTTTCTAAGAGCGGTGAGTCACTACATGAGTCTCAATAAGAAAGGAAAAGAAGAGTAGTAAGAAAGTTACTATTTGCTTTAATAAAGCAAATATCTTATTGCTCACTTCTCTCCTCCTTTATTCTCCATTTCCTCTCCTTCACCCACGTTTCTTCTTCTCTCTCTCTGTTCCAAAACCGAGAGTGTTGCTTCCCCATGGTTCTCCATCTTCAATCACTTACCAAATACACAATATTGCTCCAAATCAAAAACTAAACACATATTATTCTTAGTTAGTCAAGACCTATCATCCTATCTTTCAAATCTTTCAAAGCTCCATTTTGGTGCCATGAGAAAACTCCATTGATGGAGGAAAATCAGTTTGAAGAGCTCATTAGCTTCTCCATTCTCTTAAGGTAAAGAAAATGTAAGAAAAACCATGTTTCCATCATTTCTTATACATGGCCGAAAATTCTTTCTATGGGGCTATGTTTTTTATGCCTGTTCTAGCTTGATTTATTCACCAAGGACTAGTGGAGGTCCTATTTCATTCAATGCCAAGTCTACCTTGAGACTTCAAAGGTAATCATCCACTTTTATGCTTAGAACACATTTCTAACCTAGGTTTTCATTCCTTGAGGTTAGTGCATTGTTTAGTACTCATATGAGTCCTTAAATATTGATTAGAACATTGGCAAGGGGAATTTAAGTGGTGGCCGAGATTCATCAAGAAGAAGGTCTAAGGAGAAGTTAAGATAAGCTTGAGAAAACAAGGTAAAATGCTTACCTAATGGTGGTTTAAGTTTTAAGGGATGAGTTTAAGTGGATACCAATGTGGCTTAGAGCTTACCATTGTGTATGGGTTATATACCTAAGAAAAAGAACTTAAATAAGCTTGTGAACTTGTACTAAGGAGCCAATGGGAATGAGTTAGTAATATAAGTTTAAGAAGGATTTTAAGAACATTATAACTACTATGAGATTGATGGGTGTATTTGCAGGTTGAAAGCTTTTATTATGTGGGAAATTCAGTGTTTAAGTTTTAAGTCATTTAAGGGCCTAAGAGCCATGTCATTTAAGAGCCTTAGTGCTATGCAATTTAAGATTATTGCAATTATATTGAGTTTGTTGTGAAGATGGTTAGTGAGGAAATAATGCATTTGGGCATGATAAGATACTAGGGAAGCTATGGCGAAATTTGAGTAGAAAACAAAGTGTTAAGTGGTATGGTGAGTTAATATGCCCTAGGGTTTACTAGGGAGCATGAAAAGAAATTGGTGGAAATGAGTTAACTAAGGAGTTCTTGAGGTTTAGAGTGACCTAGAGATGTCTAGGAGGATTAAGGATTGGCGAGTGTTACTAAACACACACCAAAATCATGATATGAGGATGTAAGACTGTGCATAAATGTTAGGAAGGTGTATAATGCCTTAAGGAGATTTAGGTATGAACTAGAGAGTAAGACAATGAGAGTTTTGAGAACCTTGTGTAAGTGTGAGATAGTGGTGGACTAGTAAGGTTTAGTTGAATGGTAAAGTGTGGACTTGGTGATGGAAGTGAAAAGTAGGAGGATGTTTAAATTGTCAAGGAAAAGACTAGGATTATAAGAGTGTATGATTATGAGAATGGTGTGTAAGTTGATAAAGAGGTTGTAGATGTCTAAGAGGGACTAGGGGATCCAACTGTTAATTTAAAGCAACCAAAACCATAGTGAAGGAATCTAGGAAACTTTGTACAAACTTTGAAGGAAAATAAGGTATAATGACTTGTAGGCATGTGCTAGAGTACATATAGCTTTGAGAAGTGTGAGTAAAGCAAATGGTCGTGCATGATGATGCTTGAGGAGTACTTGAGATAGTTGTGAAGAAACACTTTGGATAGTTGAAGTTTTAGACAAAGTTTACATGTGGAAATGTAAGGAATTAAGTTATAAGTGTTAAGTTAGTAAGAACTTGAATAATGATCAAGGAATTTAGAGGTGAGTTGATCCATGAATTTAGGAGGATTTTAAGTGCTAAAAATGGTGTTGGAACAGTGTTAATACATGGAAAGATTAGAAGAAGTTTGGACAAAAGAACAAGTGTGGAAAGAGGTTCAAAACTGTAAAATTTACAGTTTAGATGTGGCCCGGGACTTAGTCCTTGGATAAAGTCCCGGACCAGCACTAAAATCAGGCCGAGAATGTACCCAGGGGTTGGTCCGGGACCTTGGGTAAGTACCAAGTCCCGGACCATAGCTAAAATAAGGCCGAGACTAAGGACAGCCATTGGTCCGGGACCTTAGGTCCGGACCATGTCCCGGACCAGGCAAAAACAAAGAAAGTGTGCTTTTCAAGAGGTAAATGAAGGGGGCTTGTTGGGGAATGTTATTATAAGGTTGTTAAGAGTTGTTTGGTGGAGTTTTAAGGATATTGGAGGTGTGAACAAGTGTGAGGTAAAATGAGAAATAAGTAACATAAGAGGTTAAGCTTAAACTACAATGACTTAGAGGTACTTAGTTGGAAATCATTAGTGATTAAGTAAGCTAGGTTAATTAAAAGTAATTAACCACCCAATTTGGTGAATGTTTTAGGGTTTGAGAATTTGGACTCCGGAGGAGAGTAAGCGACCGACCAACGGTGAACGGTACAGTTCTCTTGTGACCTGCTTGCTAACGAGGTGTCCCTCGGCTTTGTGCTATTTGTTTTTGTGTGCTCACTAAACAAGATAAAGCATGCAACCGGAATATATTATATTTATTGTATGGTTGTGTGATGTTTGAAAACTAACACAACATACCGTGAGAACTTACTAACCAATGTTTAGTAAGAAATTGAGTGAGACTAAGGAACGCCCTAATGAGGGACGATATGAACCGAAAGAGGTTAACCAACATGGTCTTGAGACTATTACTAACTGGAACTTGAGTGAGGAAACCCGGGACCGATCTCCGGTCATGCATGCTAAGGAAAAAGGGGGACGGTATCTGAATCAGATCCGCCCTCCGCTTAAGGACTTGTCTTCGGACTTGTAGCCTAGGGCCGGTTGCCGGCTCAGCTACGCTGGATTCCCGTCCAGGGTAGGTGGCATTAAGATGGTGCGGTGGGATCACCTAAATCCCAGGTTTGGACTTAGGTTACAACCATTCCCCTCCAGGAACGGTTCGTATTCTGAGAATAAGTTAAGGTTAAGATGAGTTACAATCATTCCTTTTTAAAGGATGATTTGTATTATTAAGATTAAGATTAAGATTAAGATAAGTTAAGATTAAGATAAGTTACAATCATTCCATTTTAAAGGATGATTTGTATCGTTAAGATTAAGATTAAGTTAAGATTAAGATAAGGTGAGGTTAAGATAAGTTGCAACCATTCCTTTTTAAAGGATGGTTTGTATTAATTAAGATAAGTACATCCACTCCTTATTAAAGGATGGTTGTTTCTAAGGTTAAGATAAGATAAGATTAAGGTGAGATAAGGATGGACTAAGGTTAGAGGGAACATTACTTAAGGAGTTAAATAATTAACTCTCTAATTAAGGGAACGCGTTTAAGTCGTTCATTGTGGTGAACTTTGATTGTTCATATGGATTGTTGTTTACAGCATTTACTATTATGTTGTGCATCTAATCAACCTCCATGCTATCGACAATTAGTCGTCGTAGCCACGTTAGCTTGGGGGCCATGAGGGGATCGTACCAGCATTCGTGCTGACCCCCTTTGGGGGCTGTTTTTACTACACAGGTACAACAGGAAGCGGCCGTCGCGAGAGTAAGAAGAGGATACAAGTGTTAAGGGTTAAGAGTGGCCTACGAGTTGTGCATGTACACTCGTATGGCAAAAGAGTTAGTAAGATGTATAGGACGTGAGGGGGTTGTAAGAAGGATATGTAAATGTTTAAGGTTGTTGCTCTAATGTTCGGTATATTCTGTAGTCAGACCGTGGCAAGGTCCTGGATTTGTAAAGAATTCCGCTGTATGTTTATATATATACTGTTAAGTTGCGAGACCACATTGGATTGAGTTGGGGTGTTACAAAAAGTGGTATCAGAGCGTAGTTACGCTCTGAAGACAAGAAATACCGAACTTAGGAGGATATTGAGGTTGAGATTGAGTTAGGGTTAAGGGTTAGAGATAGAGTGAGGTGCGTTAGCCAGGACTTCCCGGTGTTTACCGGATAACCATAGTACCTAGGCCCGCCCTCCACATCCCTAACCCTAAATGTGTGGAACAAACGCCAGAGAGAAGAAAGCCTTCTCTTACTCGGGGAAACCCGATCTGGCAGTTAGCTAACAGTAAGCAATACGAGAAACACTTGTTGTACAAAGTTATGGAGAACTGGAGATTTTAATGGAGCGCAATAGAGGAACAGGCGCTACCTATGTAATTCTATCAAAGGAACGGTAATTACCGGCAACATGGGTCGACATGCTACGCAGTCGAAATAACCCGCATACCAATGATAAGGAAAGCACTACGCGTGCAATGGATAAGGAAATGATAAGAGACATGAGTACCGGACAGCGGTCCGAGTGAGCATAACAGCGGGAAATACAAAGCATGAGGATTGAGATTACTGGAAGTCCAGTTAAGAACCGGGAACTCCAAACCCCATACAATGAAAAAGGTTGCAAACCTGCCCGACATAACGCGGACAACGGTGGAAACCATATAAATTGTACCGAAATAGGACTACGATGTAGTGCCTAAAGGAGAATCATTACTTAGCAACCACAACAGTGTGGAGACAGAAGCGAGGATTAAGACATAGGAAAATATTAAGGGGTTCCTCAGAAAGAGGAACGCCCTGATAATGACAGTACTTCAAACAACAAGGAAACTGCCGGATGGTCGGTTATCCAAAATAAGAATTATCGAGGAGTCCCGAGGACTACCAATACATGGAAATTAGAAGGAGTATCACTACAATGTACCTTGTACCAATGACCCATCCTGCATGGCGCACTTGCCATGGCAAGTGCTACCACGGTTAAGCCACACGAAAGCCATCATGACGAAATAGGAGAACGCTACAGTTGTAACACATATAGCACCGGATTGTAAAACCATAAGAACAGGAAAATAAGACCTTGGAAGGCCCGACGGCCTGACCAAAATGAGATAAGGTGACACGCCAGTCAGCCAGGAGTGGAACTTGGACATAATACTAAACCATATAAATATTAGCAACGGTACAACCCACTACAACAACAACCGACAGTACGGTAAGAACACCAACCTCAAACTCTACAAGGAAAACCTAAGAGACCGCTCGGTGATCCGAGCAAAACAATATGTAAGCAATAACATACTAGAAATGTAAAATAAAACACCATTGAGACCGTTGACATAACGTTTTCTAAAAAGGAGCGGGCATAGTCGAGCCGAACAGCTGAGGAATGATAGTTAACACTGTTTGTTTAACTCATTAACACCCAAGTATGATTGACCATCAACGGGTGGCATAGTCAACGGAAGTTGAACGAAGCGTTGAGATGGAAGTATAAGATGACAGGATGATATCCAACTTGGACACCGTAAGGCAGACGCCTAATACGAACCTAAACTTGACTATTAAAAGACATAAGTCTAGTAAAATGACAGTGTTGTCAAAGACACTAAGTAACCGCAGATCACCTGAATAAACTTCCATAGCAGGAAGCAGGATGCAACAACTTACCATGAAATCCAATACTACATTTAGTATGTAACCTAACGGTGGATAATGCTCAAAGAACCAGAATCTTATAGGGATGACATGCAGATGAGTAAGAGTACAAATAATGAACTGAGACATTAAGCATTAAGAGCCTACGAGCCAAGGATGTTAACCACATCAGAGCCCGAGGCGCAGTAAGTTATAAGAGAGCTTGTTTAAGCCACGAAGGGACTACAATTTGTAGATATGAACGGTTACCAAACCTATAACTTAGATTTGGAAGAACATTACCAAGAGAGGGTACCAATGAGAATATTGAGATAATGCTGAGGACAGGAGCGGAGAACGAACCATGCCTTTTAGGGTGGGGATACCTCTCCTTGTTGTGAGGCCATGAGTGGGAATGAACCCCTCGATAGGGCTTTCACTTATTAGAGATACAATATGCTTTCGGTAGAGAATGAAAACTGTAAAACCTTGAGATTTCCTTGAAATATATCAGATACACATGAGTAATAAGGTAGCTTGCAGAGATAGACCCCATATCCGACACCCAGGATGTAAGAATTAGTGATCGTCAGAGAGAAACACTGTGACTGCACATTATGGCTCGTCAATTAATCAATGCTCAGAAGAGCTTGTGATTTAGTGGATGACTTCTTCAGTAACCAGTTAAACTACATGGTAGATAACATCACTAAGGATGAAAGAAAGCGAAAGAAATCAGCCTACTTACGAATCCACGATTTAAACAGAACACCTTCGTACTAAGAATCACTATTTTACAGCACGGTATGACAACCGCCATACACCGGAATGAGAGGACTCCCAGTGCGTTTACACCAAAAGGGATTGAGTATAAGGTAAGACATGAGAATAAGTGAATAAGAGGTTGCACCATTAATGGGCAACATGGTAAGGGCCAACTACCATGATAGTAGTGGTCGTGAGTACAATAGTTAGATAAGTGGATTAAGTCATGGTACGCGGTAAGGCGACCATTAGGTATGGGCCGTCAAATATTGACACAGAGGCAATAAGATTTATGAGTTAAGACCAATATAAGTAAGAAAATAAGATGGTAGACGAACTGAGCGTTGATGCCAGTCTCTGGACCTGGTTAGGTAAGATTTCACAGGAAGCACACTATCCATTCCTTAAGGAACTGGAAGTGCATTCCTAGTAGCATAAATATGAGGAACAAGGTAAGAGGCTCTACGGAAGAGACCTCAATTATTAAGAGACCGAATCAGTACGGGATACATAAAGAACTAGAGCATACAATACCCAAGAACACAGTAAATAGACTTCCCTTGATTAACTTCAAGAAGAACAATAAATGTTTTATGGAACGATGAAAGAGGAGATCGACAACAGAATACTTCATAATTAGCAATAGCTAAACGTGTGACGGACACTATGAGTTTACTAAAACGAGACGTGGGACGACTGCACCCCACAGGGGCTTGCAGGCCTGACACGCTCATTTATGAGTTAGTTGGGTAAGTAGTAATGTACCAGTAAGGTACCCCATGCATGTGAACGAGTGGTGTAAGGAACACGGGAGGTAGTCGACTCCGTACCACGGACAACGACACAGATCAGACAAGAGCAGCCATTAACCGCAACAGTCGAAGAGAAGAATTCAGTTGAATCAGCAACACAGAGGAACCAGAAACAGATAATTAAGGACTATGAAGCGCGAAAAGCACAGATTGTTAAGTACAGACATTGGATATGTCTTAAGATTTAAGGAATTAAGACTGTAAAGCACATTATGCACTAAACAGTAGTTTCAGGCTAAGAATCATCCTCAGACCAAAGGTCAGTTGGGGAGAACAATTTAGACATTCGAGAAATACTAAGAGTATGAGCGTAAGATCTTCAAGGAGAATGGATAGAGGAGTTACAACTCATTAAGGCCGTGTATATATAAAGATAACACGTGTCCATTGAGACAATTAAGCTAAGATTATCAGAGTCGCGCAGCGGAAGCTAGCAGACCACCACCTTTGAGATTAGACCAAACTAAGTTAAGGAAACGGTATAAGTACCGTTAAGAATCCTCGATACAGAGACTAAGTCATTTCTGATCGAATTATAAGTAAGATAGATGACGTGGAAGCTAGGATGCTTGGTGAGAATTAGACATCTTGAACTTATGTTCAAGGATGATATAATTTTGATTACGTGGGCGTAATCCATTTTAAGGGGGGTAGAGCGAAAGCCGCTTAGAGTATGTTTGTGTACTGAGTACATAACTACGGTGTGCATAGCACAAAATAATTTGAGAATATGTTTTACATAAACATTTTGAGATAAATCATGGTTATTGCACACAGAAGGTGTGAATACCATACATATTAAGTACCTATCTTGTTAACTCCGGTGTGAGTACAAGTTAAGAGAATTAAGGAAGAGGATTAAGTGGATTAAGGAGACTTAAGAAATAAGGAATATATGAGGTATGAGTCGATATGAGACTAGGTGTGAGATAAGAATAAGATAACACTATGAGGTATTATTGATATGAGCATGAGTTAGGATATAGTAATGCTATGTGGTATGAGACGGTGGAAGTTGGTATGAGACTGATATAGAATTTAGTAGGAATTTAAGTCTTGAGGTAATTACTAAGAGATGAATTGGGAATGCTTGATGGAATGAGTTCACACTTTGGAGATGTATTGATCATGATTAGAAGAACTAAAAAGATAGAAAATTGGACATGAGTGAATTATTTGGATGTTTGAAAATGACGTGGAGGTGGAACTTGATTTTCTAGGGATCAAGGGAACCGAACACAAATTGGGGGTGGAAGGATAGTTCTACACTGATGCTGATCACATCAGGGTTGGATGATTCCTGAAACTCCCTACCAGTGGTCACAATTAAATCACACTAAGGATAGAGGCCTTAGGGTAAAATGAAATTGGAGTTGCTTGTACTTTTAATTAGAGGAATTATTCCTCACATGACCTCGTAAAAAGGATTACCTTTTTACTGAGTCTCGCCCATGAAGTCGAGGACGCACGAGCCTTTGTCTTCGACCGGTGACATGGGGGAGAGCAGCTGTTTTGTATTCTGGCCCATGGTGACGAGGACGAATGAGCCATTGTCTACGGACGGTGACATGGGAGAATATGTTGGAAGTTATGTGAATGTTTTAATCATCAAAAGGAACAAAAGGAATTTTGAGTGCTGCACATGCTTAAGCATGTTGTGTGATATTTAAGTATGAAAATATGGCGGATCCAATGATCCAATGAGACTAAGTATACATAAGTATGATCTATATGATCTAAGGAATGAGGTAAGACATGTATTCTAATAAGATAAGATGCATGGGAACTTTGGGGACAAAGTTCTTTTAAGGGGGGTAGATTGAAATACCCCAAACCTAAGTATGCTAAGTAAAAATCAAATCATGATGTATTAAGGCTAAAATATGCCTTAGAAAGATTGGTAGATAATTTAAACCAAGGAAAACACAAGGAAATGCCTTAAGGGCAATTAGGGCAAAAAAATGTGCTCTAAGCTTGGAGAGACTTGGGTGAGTACCCAAATAGCATGATAAGACCTTAGTAATATTCTAATGGTCATTTTAAATCAATTAGCAAAGAAAACCAAACTTGAAAACAAGTTAAAACACAAAATGTGCTTTAAGAAGTCTTAAAGCACATTTTTGAGAAATTCTCTTAGAATTGAGTTGAGTGGCTAATGTCCATCATTACTCTTTAATCAACATGTGTACTAATTAGTATAACATTAGGAGGTCTAAATCAATGGGAAATCAAAAATTTCAGAAATATGTGCACTGATTAGTGATAGTGCCAAATAGTGACTAGTTTAAGTTTTAATCAACTTAAGCTAATTAGTTGGTCAACAAAGACCATGACTAGCCTCATTTAAGGTAGGGGGCCGGTTTTTCAAAGAGAGGTGAGTCACTACATGAGTCATCAAATAAGAAAGGAAAAGAAGAGTAAGTAAGAAAGTTACTATTTGCTTTAATAAAGCAAATATCTTATATTAGCTCACTTCTCTCCTTTATTCTCCATTTCTCTCCTTCACCCACGGTTTCTTCTTCTTCTCTCTGTTCCAAAACCGAGAGTGTTGCTTCCCCATGGTTCTCCATCTTCAATCACTTACCAAATACACAATATTGCTCCAAATCAAAAACTAAACACATATTATTCTTAGTTAGGTCAAGACCTATCATCCTATCTTTTCAAATCTTTCAAAGCTCCATTTTGGTGCCATGAGAAAACTCCATTGATGGAGGAAAATCAAGTTTGAAGAGCTCATTAGCTTCTCCATTCTCTTAAGGTAAAGAAAATGTAAGAAAAACCATGTTTCCATCATTTCTTATACATGGCCGAAAATTCTTTCTCATGGGGCTATGTTTTTATGCCTTGTTCTAGCTTGATTTATTCACCAAGGACTAGTGGAGGTCCTATTTCATTCAATGCCAAAGTCTACCTTGAGACTTCAAAGGTAATAATCCACTTTTATGCCTTAGAACACATTTCTAACCTAGGTTTTCATTCCTTGAGGTTAGTGCATTGTTTAGTACTCATATGAGTCCTTAAATATTGATTAGAACATTGGCAAGGGGAATTTAAGTGGTGGCCGAGATTCATGCAAGAAGAAGGTCTAAGGAGGAAGTTAAGATAAGCTTGAGAAAACAAGGTAAAATGCTTACCTAATGGTGGTTTAAGTTTTAAGGGATGAGTTTAAGTGGATACCAATGTGGCTTAGAGCTTACATTGTGTATTGGGTTATATAACCTAAGAAAAAGAACTTAAATAAGCTTGTGAACTTGTGACTAAGGAGCCAATGGGAATGAGTTAGTAATATAAGTTTAAGAAGGATTTTAAGAACATTATAACTACTATGAGATTGATGGGTGTATTTGCAGGTTGAAAGCTTTTATATGTGGGAAATTCAGTGTTTAAGTTTAAGTCATTTAAGGGCCTAAGAGTCATGTCATTTAAGAGCCTTAGTGCTATGCAATTTAAGATTATTGCAATATATTGAGTTTGATGTGAATGAGATGGTTGAGTGAGGAAAATAATGCATTTGGGCATGATAAGATACTAGGGAAGCTATGGCGAAATTTGAGTAGAAAACAAAGTGTTTAAGTGGTAGTGGTGAGTTAATATGCCCTAGGGTTTACTAGGGAGCATGAAAAGAAAATTGGGTGGAAATGAGTTAACTAAGGAGTTCTTGAGGTTTAGAGTGACCTAGAGATGTCTAGGAGGAATTAAAGGATTGGCGAGTGTACTAAACACACCAAAATCATGATATGAGGAATGTAAGACTTGTGCATAAATGTTAAGGAAAGGTGTATAATGCCTTAAGGAGATTTAGGTATGAACTAGAGAGTAAGACAATGAGAGTTTTGAGAACCTTGTGTAAGTGTGATGATGTTAGTGGTGGACTAGTAAGGTTTAGTTGAATGGTAAAGTGTGGACTTGGGTGATGGAAGTGAAATGTAGGAGGATGTTGTAAATTGTCAAGGAAAAGACTAGGAATGTATAAGAGTGTATGATTATGAGAATGGTGTGTAAGTTGAGTAAAGAGGTGTAGATGTCTAAGAGGGACTAGGGGATCCAACTGGTTAATTTAAAGCACCAAAACCATAGTGAAGGAATCTAGGAAACTTGTACAAACTTTGAAGGAAAATAAGGTATAATGACTTGTAGGCATGTGCTAGAGTACATATAGCTTTGAGAAGTGTGAGTAAAGCAAATGGATCGTGCATGATGATGCTTGAGGAGTACTTGATAGTGTTGTGAAGAAACACTTTGGATAGTTGAAGTTTTAGACAAAGTTTACATGTTGGAAATGTAAGGAATTAAGTTATAAGTGTTAAGAGTTTAGTAAGAACTTGATAATGATCAAGGAATTTAGAGGTGAGTTGATCCATGAGTTAGGAGGATTTTAAGTGCTAAAATGGTGTTGGAACATGTGTTAATACATGGGAAAAGATTAGAAGAAGTTTGGACAAAAGAACAAGTGTGGAAAGAGGTTCAAAACTGTAAAATTTGACAGTTTAAGATGTGGCCCGGGACTTAGTCCTTGGATAAAGTCCCGGACCAGCACTAAAATCAGGCCGAGAATGTACCCAGGGGTTGGTCCGGGACCTTGGGTAAGTACCAAGTCCCGGACCATAGCTAAAATAAGGCCGAGACTAAGGACAGCCATTGGTCCGGGACCTTAGGTCCGGACCATGTCCCGGACCAGGCAAAAATACAAAGAAAGTGTGCTTTTCAAGAGGTAAATGAAGGGGGCTTGTTGGGGAATGTTATTATAAGGTTGTTAAGAGTTGTTTGTGTTTGGTGGAGTTTTAAGGATATTGGAGGTGTGAACAAGTGTGAGGTAAAATGAGAAATAAGTAACATAAGGGTTAAGCTTAAACTACAATGACTTAGAGGTACTTAGTTGGAAATCATTAGTGATTAAGTAAGCTAGGTTAATTAAAAGTAATTAACAACCCAATTTGGTGAATGTTTTAGGGTTTGAGAATTTGGACTCCGGAGGAGAGTAAGCGACCGAACGACCAACGATGAACGGTACAGTTCTCTTGTGACCTGCTTGCTAACGAGGTGTCCCTCGGCTTGTGTGCTATTAGTTTTTGTGTGCTCGCTAAACAAGATAAAGCATGCAACCGGAATATATTATATTTATTGTATGGTTTGTGTGTGATGTTTGAAAACTAACACTACATACCGTGAGAACTTACTAACCAATGTTTAGTAAGAAATTGAGTGAGACTAAGGAACGCCCCTAATGAGGGACGATATGAACCGAAAGAGGTTAACCAACAAACATGGTCTTGAGACTATTACTAACTGGAACTTGAGTGAGGAAACCCGGGACCGATCTCCGGTCATGCATGCTAAGGAAAAAGGGGGACGGTATCTGAATCAGATCCGCCCTCCGCTTAAGGACTTGTCTTCGGACTTGTAGCCTAGGGCCGGTTGCCGGCTCAGCTACGCTGGATTCCCGTCCAGGGTAGGTGGCATTAAGATGGTGCGGTGGGATCACCTAAATCCCAGGTTTGGACTTAGGTTACAACCATTCCCCTCCAGGAACGGTTCGTATTCTGAGAATAAGTTAAGGTTAAGATGAGTTACAATCATTCCTTTTTAAAGGATGATTTGTATTATTAAGATTAAGATTAAGATAAGTTAAGATTAAGATAAGTTACAATCATTCCTTTTTAAAGGATGATTTGTATCGTTAAGATTAAGATTAAGTTAAGATTAAGATTAAGGTGAGGTTAAGATAAGTTGCAACCATTCCTTTTTAAAGGATGGTTTGTATTATTCAGATTAAGGTAAGTAACATCCACTCCTTATTAAAGGATGGTTGTTTCTAAGATTAAGATAAGACTAAGAGTGAGGTGAGATAAGGATGGACTAAGATTAGGAGGGAACATTACTTAAGGAGTTAAATAGTTAACTCTCTAATTAAGGGAACGCGTTTAAGTCGTTCATTGTGCGTGAACTTTGATTGTTCATAAATGGATTGTGTTTACAGCATTTACTATTATGTTGTGCATCCAATCAACCTCCATGCTATCGACAATTAGTCGTCGTAGCCACGTTAGCTTGGGGGCCATGAGGGGATCGTACCAGCATTCGTGCTGACCCCCTTTGGGGGCTGTTTTTACTACACAGGTACAACAGGAAACGGCCGTCGCGAGGGTAAGAAGTGGATACAAGTGTTAAGGGTTAAGAGTGGCCTACGAGTTGTGCATGTACACTTGTATGGCAAAATGAGTTAGTAAGATGTATAGGATGTGAGGGGGTTGTAAGAAGGATATGTAAATGTTCAAGGTTGTTGCACTAATGTTCGGTATATTCTGTAGTCAGACCGTGGCAAGGTCCTGGATTTGTAAAGAATTCCGCTGCGATATTTTAATACCCCGGATCTAAAAATGGTGATTAAATTACTCTAATAAAATTATTAAAGGCCTAATGGTGCCTAGAGAGTATTGGTAAAAAGAATAAAACCAAAAGAAAAGAGAAAACGCTTGAAAAGCGAAAAACGCTAAAATGCGCGTTAAATGAGTATAAGGGATATATGATCTCGAGAGGGTCCGAGATGGATTCCTAAGGCTTAGTTAGGCCTAATTAGTATACGGGAATGATTCCCGAAGAAAACGGATCCAAATAATGGATTAAAACGCTAACGGAGTTTTAAAGCACGTTTCTCGAGAAAACCCGAAAACGCGACTTTAAGTGGTCAAACGGACCCGTAAAAATTATAGTTGATTAAATAACTATAAACAAGTATTAATGGAAGCTTAATAGCCATTAAAAATAAAGAAACGAAAAAAATCCGAAAAACGGGCCCGGTTAGTGAATAGTGCCAAACCGGGTAAAATAACGAGCGTTTTCTGTAAGAAAACGAAAAACGCTCCAGCTTACTAATATAGTGGGGCCGGTTTTAATTAGTGAGTCAACACACTCACACACTCTAAGCTAGTAATAAAGAAAGAAAGGAAAAAGAAAGAGAAAAGCAAATAGTAAAAAGGGGACTTTATACCCCACTTTATTCTCTCTCTCCTCATTCTTCTCATTCCTATCGTGAGACTCCCCCTCTCTTTTCTCTCTTCTGGTTCTTCTCCTTCCTCCACGGTTTGGAGCTTCTCCAATGGCTACCCCACCTTCCTCACCTTGTACAAGCTTCGTTAAAGCTCCGATTCAAAAACCGAGCATAGATTCTTGCTCCTCTCACCAAGGCCTATCTTCCTCTCTTTTCAAAATTGAAAAAAGAGGAGTTTGATTTTCATGGGTGTTGCCCTTTTGAAGAGAGAAGCACTCCATTTTGTAGCTTGAAGCTTCCTCTTTCATCCAAGGTAATAATATCTAAAGAAAATTTCATTTTCTTCACCTCTTCTTGTTGGCCGATTTTGGCATATATTAATGCCTTGTTTCTCCTTGTTTTGAGCTATCCTCTAAGTCTCCAATGGTGGGTTGGAGCTCCTTCTTTGATTCTTGGCAAATCAATTCTAGGGTTTCCAAAGGTAATGTTCAAATTTAATGCTTTGAACCCTCCTCTTGAATTCATGAGTTATTTTCATAGCTAGGAGAACTAATGAGTACTCCTTATATCCATTGGTATATTGGTCTAGAGAATTGGGCTAGTGATTGGCCATGACCGGTTTTGGATGAAGAGAAGAGGAGAAGAATGTCTAAAGAACTTAAGGGAAATTAAGGTAAGAAACCAACCCTAATGTGTATCCTATGTGTTTTAGCATTTGGGAAGGGTTAATTAAATGAATGAACCCCACTTGAGTTGTGGTGATAATGTGCTTGCTTAGTAATAATGCAAGTGAGAAACATTTGTGAGTTAATGTTTATTTGGGAGCTATGTATTTGATGAATTGTGCTATATGGTTAATGAGTTTTTGCTTGAGTAATGAGGAAATATTGAGTGCTGATAGAACCCTTGTGGTTTGGCTAGTTTTAGGATGATTTAAATGGTGGTATGAGTTTTGGGCAATGTTGGAGAAGTAGCCAAGTTATGGCAAAATTTATGTGGAAACCTAAGTGGTTTCAGTAATGTTTTGTGTGGAGAATAACCTAGGGTTAGCTAGGTGTTGTTGGAGTTTGAATTGGGTAAATGATCACCCAAGAATATGAGAGGATGATTGTGGTGAGGTGTGCGAAAATCTGTAGCAAAAGAGGTAGTGTAAGTGCCTTAGGAGCTTCTAGAAAACAAAGGAGATTTAAGGCTTTAAGAGTGAGTTTTGGAACTTGGTATGAGGTGTGCATTATCTTGGAAGTTTTGGAGTGGTTAAATGAAGAGAGAACAATATGCAAGTGTCAAGAGAGGTTAGAAAATGCACAAGTGTGCATTAGTGCAAAAGGAGAATGCAAATTTGTGATTTTGGGCAAGAATTTGAGTAAGGGTTTAACCCATGATTTGAAGGGGTTTAGAGCATGATTAATGGTGATTAAACATGTAGAAATCTTGTGGAAAGATTAGGGAAACATTGAGTGTGGATTAAGGGTTGAAATGGGGGTGAAAAATAATGTATGTTGCAGGTTTTAGCAGGGTCCGGGACCTAGTCCATGGACAAGGACCCGGACCACCCCCTGTTTTTAGGCCGAGAGTGCAAGTGCTATGTTGGTCCGGGACTATACTCCAGGACAAGGTCCCGGACCATGTGAAATTTTCGCCCGAGAGTTCTGTTTGCAATTGGTCCGGGACTTAGGGTGAGGACCAAGTCCCGGACCACCCCCAGAATTGCACCGTGAGTGTTTTAAAGGTTGCTAATGATGGGGGTTTGAATGTTAATGATGTTATAAGATGTTAAGGCCTTGTTTGGTGACATGTAAAGGCCCTAGGAAGTGCAAGAGAGTGTTAGAAGTGATTGAGAAGTGAGAACTCAAATTAACAAAAGTAAAACCGAGATAACGGGATAACGGGGTAAGTACGGGAGTAACATTTAATAATGTACCGTATGAGCTTAGTATTAATAATAATGTTTGAAACATTATCAGAGAGTCGTGCGCGACCCGAGCATGGTGAGATGCCACGGTAAAGTAAAAACCCCGGTGAAAGGTATGATTTTCTCATGCCCCGTATGCTAACCGAGTTACTCTGATTTGTGTGTTTGTGTGCCGGCTTAATCAAGATTAAAGCATGAAAATAATCCCTTGTTTGATTATGTATGCCTTGATGTATGTTGAATGAGCTAACATACTTGTATGCCGGTGTGGTCTAACTTAGTGCATAGACCGACTCTTAGTGAGTACTGATTGACTAGAAACCCGTTGAACGGGTAGTCACATAACCAATGGTATTATGCAAACACACACAAGCTATCGATTAAAGTATAACGATAACACAAACATATGAACTCCCTAAAATGCGAGGAGATGTACGGGTTGAGTATATACCCGATAACGGTTAGAGAACCTTATTGAAACAATCCACGAAATAAATATGAGTGGAGAGATAAATGACCTCCATCGAGAGGATTGAAGTTAGTCCAATAATGTAAACATATAAGAAAGGTAAAAGAGACCTAAGGGACTATGTGACTCCCTTGAGATACGGTCGACCTCTTATATGAGGATTTTACCCGGTATAAGAAAATATCCGAATGTACAAGCATATGATTGTGAGGGTAACACTTAAACCTAAGATTACCCGAATTTAAGTAAAGTTCCCAAAGTCATTAGAAACATCGAGAATGATGCTTCTAGACTAATATACATGATATTACTATAACTCCGAGAGAGGAGTGTATGGGAACGAGAGTAGTCCGAGAGTAGTCGGACCTAAGTAAAAGAGATAGGAACTAAGAGAGCGTTCCGTGAGCTAGTTGAACCTTCCCACCATGCTAGACCCAGAGTAGGGTCGAAACCGGGGAAGTAAGACTATGCTAGAGAGCCATGAGTTTTGGCTTAAGTATGTAAAGAGAGTAACAAGCGTGACGTAGGAGACCTGTAGTGTCTCGAGTATCTACAAGAGCTTGAGTATGAATAACCCAAGAGTGTGGGTGAGATAATGAGTATAAATAACCCGAGAGAAAGGGGTGAGAATATGTATGAGTAACCCGAGAGAAAGGGGTGAGAATATGTATGAGTAACCCGAGAGAATGGGTAAGTATAAGAATGAGTAGCCCAAGAGAATGGGTGTGTATACGAATAAGCAACCCGAGAGAGCGGGTGAGGTATTGAATAAGTAAACAAGGCATAGTGAGGAGTAACCCTCAATGCCTAAGAGTAACCAGTTACCACTAACAACATTGTTATGTTAGTTAGGAATCGTGTTCCGTGATTGGATGTAGATTCCTTGTGTGATATACATATATATTGTATTGCCATGATGCATGTTGTTGATTAAAATGAACTCCATGTATATCCGACCCAAAGTAGTCGGCGTACCGCGGTTAGCACGCGGTATATGCGAATTTCATGCACAGCGTAAGCTGACCCCCTAGGGGGAACGTTTTTAGTGTGCAGGTACTTGAAGCTGACCACCGTTCGAGAGAGTAGGACGGGGACTGCTATGAAGCATGGGTAGTTAGATAGTAATTACGAATGCATTTGAAAGAGGTGTAAGTCCGAGTATGTTGTCGGCATCCGTATATTGTAGACTCGGTATAGTAAAGTAAGGAATTGAGTATTGTGCTGTATGAAGTACTCGGTTATTCCAGTCCATCAGACCGTTACTGTATGTGAGTCAGGCCTGGTTAGCCACGAGGGTGGCTAACGGCGTTGTATCACCCTCTGTTGTATTAGAATTCCGCTGCGAGCTTAATGGTAAATTGTAACAGTTTAAGAGGTAATGATGAGATTAGCAGTTGGGGTGTTACAGATATGTTTATATATATACTGTTAAGTTGCGAGACCACGTTTGGATTGAGTTGGGGTGTTACAGTTGGAGTGTTGTTCAATGGTTATAATATGTTTAATATTATGTTAATAAACTTAGGAAAATTTTTAGGTCCTAAGAAGTTCATTTGGGTATTTATCTACCCTTAACAGTCAAAGGGTGCAACATCTTGTTTTATGTTGACCACTGTTGTTCTCAGTTGACTTATAAGTCATGTTCATGCCTTAATTAATGTGATTAAATATTTAATCTATGTTTAATAAGTTTGGGGTATTTCAGTCTACCCCCCTTAAAAAGACTTCGTCTCAAAGTCTCTTAATCAAATAGGTATGTATATAAATGTATAACTACCCATTGTTCCTATAATGTATATCTATATGATATATCATTTACACACATCGTATTGTGCTTATACAGCACATAGCCATCACGTTGTGGCGTTAGTTCAATCATATATGGATATAGGTGATCCATCAGCACCATCATTTCCTATCAGTTCTACCAACCCTGACAACCTCCCTGAGGTGTCCATAACATTCCATTGTTCCACATTCCATATCTAATGATTCATTCGTATCTAGGCGATACCATATGTAATCATTCTATAAAGCAATATGAATACATATTACAAATAGCATAAGAAAAGTGTTACACACATGGTGTACATACAACATTCAAACAAGTATCTCGTGAGATACATACATACCAGTGTACATCACACACAAACAAACCAAACAACGCACGCCCCGCGTACCAAACATAACCAATAAAACCAATTCACTGTATGCCATGCATACGAAACAATTCACTGTATGCCATGCATACTAAACAAACAACCGCGTATGCCCCGCACACCATCAATTCTTTGTATGCAATGCATACCAAACAAACAAAATTTAGTGCACACAAGTGCATAGCCAAGAGGCTCTACCCCCCCTTAAAAAGGGTTACGCCCCCGTACCCCACAAGTATACAACAGCCGCTCAACCAGGAGCGCTGGATACTTGGCTCTCAAAGAGTTTACCAACTCGTGGATTATCCTCATATCAGAGAGACGGGTATGACTCTAGCCCTTCAGGGTTCCACAATATATAAAAGGTGAGGCACTGATCTTTTTGTGCTCTCTCCCAAGTTCATTCTTATGGGCCCACTCGCTCCGTATGAGGTGTAGACCCATGAACAAAGGCTCAATTTGCCTCTTTTTTTTTCATTGCTGTGAGTCCACTGGTTTGGATCACTAGCATATATGCGTGTGTCTTCTCTCACTGACATTCAGTTTGAGATGTAATATGACATTGACTACTGTTAGTACTTAGTGCACTTTGCACTTGTCTTTGTAATACTAAGACATACCAGCCTATATGTCCATAAAGATGATGTTTGTCATCCTTGTCTCCTGGTAGGTTTGTTCCGGAGTAACACACTGTTGTAGTTCTTTTTTTTTACACACTCTTGTTGATATCCACTTTATCTTTGTGCATTCCCACTAGATTAATAACTGCATGAGTGCAATACCAAAACACTCAGTCATACAGAGTGCAGAGGCGTAAACGCTCAACAGCTAATATCTCGTGAGTCAAACAAATAAGATGTGTGAATTATTCTGTGAGTGGTACATTCCAAATCCACTGTTCCTTACTTAAGGTATCTGCTATCATATAGCTTTATCTTTTCTCCTTGCGAAATCACGCGTTTATGTCTATATCATCTGGTAGATTTCCTCTGGATTGCAAGCATTTGCTTGATCCTTATGAGGGTTCTACATATTATTCGTCCATAATGGGTTTTCCTGTTTCCCCTTTTTTTTGGGTTCCTGTCCTTAAACTGATTCCCTCTCTTCACTGTAAACTGTCTTCTGTTCTCTGTTGAAAGTTCTTGATTTCTTTAGCCCGTTAGTTCAACTACGGCTCTTCTCGTCCATCTTCGAGGTAATCCGTCTTACGGTCCGTAGAATGGAGTTGACTACTTCTCATGTTCCTAACACTACTTGTCTACTTGCATGGGGTACCGTACTGATACATTACTACTTACCCGACTAACTCATAAATAAGTCTGTCAGGCCCACATGCTCCTAACGGAGTGCGGTAGTCCCATGTCTCGTTTAGTAAACTGGTAATGTCCGTCACACGGTTGTTGTGAAGTATTCTGTTGTCAACCTCCCTCTGATGGATATCCTTTTTTTTCCTCTCTTCTTCCTTTTTTGCTTTTTTTTTGTATAATAGTTCATGTTATCAGTTATCCTGTAATAAGTGCTATTGCCTTTGTGGCATCCGTGGTAATTCGTGCCATAGACTGGTATTATCCAACTCGGTGTAAGTAAAATCCGTGCTATATTAGCAAACTTGCTTCTCTTTTTTTTTCTCATTGAGTACAACACATATTCCTTTTTCTCCCTGTTTTTTTTATCATATCTCATCCATAGTTCATATTCGTCCCCTCATCCATGTAATTGGATGCATTGCAGATTGCATAATAGCTTGAGCAACTTGGCTCTTCACTACCCAACCATCCTCACTGACGGTGGTGTATCTACAAAGGGTATGCTTGTCCATAAGGACTAAACATTTATCACTGGTAGTGATTAGCATTAAATGCCGGTATACACTGTTGGTATTTGGCTAATAAGTCCTGTCTGAAACTTCCTCGAACGTTTAAATTGGTGTATTTTACAATCACAGTGGCTGTATAATTTCTCCAGTTGCAGTGGTTGGACTAACGGTCCTTCCAACGTTGCATGGGTTTCTAATCTCAAGGTTTGTATGAAAAAGTTTGAAAAACAGTTTTTTTTTATATATAAAAGGTTAAAAAGTAGTAGTTGTTGCAGTTGTATTTGCAGTAGCTGTTATTGTTGCTGTCGCTGCACTTGCTGTAGCAAGTGCGCAAGGCAGATGGAAATTTCAGTAGTTTATTGTCATAGTGCTTGCAATAGCAAGTGCGCCATGCAGGTGGAAATTCTGGTTCAGTAATTCCCGGTCTCATTGACTCTTCGTCATTTGAGTATCGCTACATGGTAATGTAAGCATTAACATCCTGTTCACATATATTATCCGTCAAGGTTTAAAGCTTACTGGTACTGAGCACACATAATCTCAAAAGTCATACACAAATGGCGAGTGGTCCCCGACACACTCCCATGTACTAATAACATAAGTCTGTTTAACATCCAAGGTAAGTACATATTAAGGTAAGTAAACAAAGTCTTCCACCAGCGGTCTCATGGAATTTAGCGTTTTCATGTCCTATCTACTCCCTTGCCTTTATAGGCTCCAGCATCAGTAGATGTCTGGCCATCCTGACCGCCTCGTGGTACTCCAGATCCTCCAGCTGAGGTCTTCTGAGTATTCTTTGGTGGCCTGTAATTACGGCTCTCTGGGTTCATCCAGCATTCAAATTCCCTATGGCCTTCTTTGTGGCAGCACCGACATTCGACTTTGCGGCCTTCGCAGTCGACCCCTGGATGGTCCTTTCCACAACGCTTATAGTAAAAATGGCGCTGGGGTTGTCCGGTGCCTGATGATTGTATTTAAGTTTAAGTCAATATCTAATGATATAAAGGTTAAGGTCACAATTTAATTTAGGAGGTAGGTGTTCTCGCCCTTAGGAGGTGCAGATCTTAGAGGCTTAACATCTATAGCTGGGCCGGTCAATTGAAGGACGGGCTCTTTTCCCTATGTTCCCTGGTGACCTTGTTGCCCTTTCTTTTGGAAAAACTTTTGTTTAAATGTTTCGGGTCAGTATTTATAAGTTATTTAGTATGGTAAACAATTTAGAGTGGGATAAGTCCTTACTTTCCCTTTTTCTGGCTATCGCCTGAAGACGCTCCTCCACCCTCAGACTCTCCCTCAGGGTTCTTCCTTTTCTTGGCCCCGAGAGTCTCTTCCCGAGTCTGGAGCATTAGCTCCGTCCTCGAGGCAGCCTCATAACACTCCTGAAATCTCCTTGGTAAGTTCTCACAAAGTTAATTGGTAATGTAGTAAGTAAAGAATCTTATGGCTTTCATGTTGGTACCCGGATGGTAGTGTAGAGGGTAGCACCCATCGCCATCTGAATGCGAAATAATAGTCTTCCCCGGAACTTCTCGACCTTCACGGTCTCTGAGTAATCCACACCGGGAATGAAGTCCAGCTGACCAATGAATCGAGCGTAGTACTCGTCCACGGTCAGACCTCCTTGGGTCAGTGCCTCGGACTCCTGGCGCTTCTTCTGCTTAAGATGAGCTGGGTAATACTTCCCTCTTAGCAACTCTACAAAGGCAGCCCACGAAAAGTCGGGCGTAGCCAGGTGCTGGTCCTTGACCAACCTCCACCAAGTACTGGCTGCATCCTTCAGATGGAAAGCAGCAATGGCGACCTTCTTGTCGTCAGGTACTTGTAAAGCTTCATAGGCCTTCTCATGTTCAACAATGTAACGCTCCAAAGCTACGGGGTCTGGTTCCCCTGAATATGTAGGTGGTCGGGTCTCGCCAACTGACTTCAGCCAGTTCGTTTCCCTGGGCTGTGGCGGGTGGGTTGGTGCTCCTCCTATCTGAGTACCCAGCTGTGCAAGAACGGCTGCAACCGTCTCAGCAACTCCTGGAATGCCGGGGTCACCGCCTCCACCTCTTCCAGTACCACGCCCTCTAGTTCCACTAGACATCTGTAGTACAGTATGTCACATAATTACTCGGTAAAATTACCGTACACAACCAATAAATATTAAGTTGCCTTAAAGGCTAACCTGTCACGCAATTTGCGTTCTAGACACAACATCTTCCTAAGACGAATCGTCTCATAACTCTCAAATATTCCCCGTAATTTCCCAAGTCCTAAGCTCACTGTCTTAACCTACTTTCTCGTCATCAGAGCGGTACTCCGCTCTGATACCACTTTTGTAACACCCCTCTCCATAATCACGATATAACCCCTCACGTAGCAATAAATGAAAACGTCTCGCAGCGGTAAAATAAATAACTATTACAAACTCACTCGGGTGTCACCGGCCATTACTCGCCCATGCGAGCAACGAAGCCAAACTACATCCAACTTCCAAAATAAATAAACTGCTAACCGCAGTGATAACGAGAAACTCCTATACATCATCCTAAGTCCACAAACCATAAACATCGACAAGTGAGCGTCTACCCAATCCTGAAAAATACATAACCTTACCATAAGACCATACACCATATTCATTACTATACAACATCTCCAATTACCCTGTTCCTGCTCTTCAGCTCCGACAATGATCAACAACCTGAAATGATGTAGTATCAGCGATAGACGCTGAGTATGCCGGGCCTGGACCCTAATGGTCACTTGTCATTTTAGCCATCTTATTATTAGATCGGTTTCATGCTTTACCATTTACAGTTATAAACAATACTGTAATAAACATATACAATACACTTATTCATTCATCCAAATATTCATAGATATTCAGCCATCCATCCAATCTACAATCATTTAATAACACAATCCACAATTATATATCGAACGTATCGAGCAATAACAATATAATGTACAATGTACATTCGCCGTAGCGTACAGCGTCCACTGTCAATTTATTTTAGTTTGGCGTTCATGCCCCATCCATATGTACAATGTACATTCGCCGTAGCGTACAGTTTCCATAGTTAATTTACCTTAGCCTTGTAGGCTCCATCCAACCATCAACACACAATAAAATAACCACAAGTATAACCAATGAACAACAAAGCGAAACAACGAGAATAATAAACAAGTATAAAGTCTCGTCCATGGTTTTGTTCGCCACTGTATAAGTCTCAATTGTTTTAGTTGTTCAGTTATACCTAGTGACAATGTCTCGTTAAAACGACATGTCTCTAGTTACCCATATATTATGGCGGGTCACCCACGGCAGTAGCCACTCCAACGGTAGAGTCTCCGACCAACGAGCCATTCTAGCTCACGGGAAATTTTCTTGATACTTACGTACCCATACGCGGACATCCTGGTATCGTTTTTGTGATCACAGCGCGCACCAAGAGCCACATCCTCTTGGCTTTACTTCCATTCCATTAATTAATTAATTATACCATCGCATCGCATTACCAAATTTTCTAACACAGCAGACTAAGGTCATTAGTCCGATCCGGAGTCTGTAAACTCGGGATCCAGTGTTAGATACAAGAGCGGAGTATAGAAAAGGCCAATGCTCCGTACAAAAGTCTCAGATAATATGTGTATGTTATTATCATAGTGCTACAACGTTTTACTTACGTTCCTTATTTTTCATATAAGATAGCACCATAGCCGCTAGTTCGTTTTATATATATAGGTTCATATATACGAACCAATACTGTTAACTCAACAACAGTAAATAATAAGCAGCTATAAATATACAGTTCATGCATATTAATTATCACATTCAGACAAACAATCTTATCACAGATCACAAAGATGTTTGAACTGAGGAAGCCCTCAGGGACAATTAGAGACACATAACAACATACAAGTTATATCAACCAAATCCGAGCCCAAGGAGCAACCTTAGGACAACTCGGATCAAACCCCTTTACATACCGTTCACCCTGACTGTATTACGGTGGAGTATGAATCAGCAAGATCCTACGCTCCGTGTAGTCCGTTAGCTCGGCAAGCGTCCTTGTCAGAGGTATACTCTAAACGGTAATAAAACTATAAGTCAGTCTCCATGACTAACTACATCCGGTATTTCCGAACAATAAGTAACCCTGACAGTTCACCCCCGTTTTCTACAATTGTTTGTTGCAGGTTTCTCTAAAACAGTCGGCTTTGTTACTTAAAACGCGTACGTCAAAACAGTCAACTGTTAAGTTTAATTCCTTATATCTCTTTTAGTCTTATCCACATCTAGTTTAGGTACGTAACCCATAGTTGCATGTATGCATGCATTCTTGTATTATATTGCATTCTAAAATTCATAGCTTATAGATCGTAACTATATCTTTTTTTTAATAACCACCACCATTAAATCATATGGTTTTCAACCAAAATATATTTATCCACCTTATATACATTATTCTTGTGTATGTATATATTTTTACCACATAGGTAATTCTCATGAGTTTAATAAACTCTTATATTTCATGTTACTTTTTATCATCTTTTATTAGATGATCATTCCCATTAGTTGTATCATATTGTACAACTTATATTAAGATTATTATCCTAACATGAGTAACATTTTATGTTGTATAATTACAACTTCTAAGGTTTATTCAGTAAATACCTTAGTTTATAAATCCCATTCACTTACAGTTTGTCACACCATTTAATGTGAATACCTTATTTGTATTAGTTTCATTAAACCACCCTAATACCAAATAATTGTTATGATATTTATAACATTATAGACCTTAGTCTAAAATTCATTTTCCAAACTCTATCAATTCGGTAAAGCCCTTGAATTCATTTAAATTCTATTTTGACCACATAACATTATGTAATGCTATTCCATATGCTAATATCATTTGACATGATATTCTTATTTCCTTTAATTAATAACCTATGGTTTTTATACCAAACTATTTATTATTGCCGCATGGGCACCATATCAAAACCATATTCTTTTTCACAAACCATAGTTTCCTTTATTTACAAAATCACCCATTAATTTATACTATGTTATATATTCCATTTAATATAACATTTCTAACTTATAAAAAAGGGTATAACCTATGGTTATTTTTTTGTAAATTCCGAACAGCCCTTGTGCTATTCTATAATTGCCATTTGGCCCTATTTATAACATATAGTCTTACCATATCATTAAAACCATATCTTATACACATATCTTAACAAATACTCTTATATAATTCTAAAAATCTCCAAATTTCACCAAAGGGTTATAATATCCTTATTAACCCATATATTCTTGGTAATTACCATTCCACCATCTATTTTTCTCCAATGTGTCATAATGACATAATAACTATATATTATACATATATAGTTCATTTTAATTCCAAAAACAACTCAATAAATTCCTAATAGCCCATGGGTGTTTAAAATACCATTGTACACCCTTTATTTTCGGTAATAACATATTTACCACATATGTTATAAAAATATTACCATTAAATACATAACTTATTATAAAACCTTAGATAAGTTATCTAACTTATTTATTTTGGTCAAAACCTAGCATATGGTCAATGTTGACCTCCTTATTTCCTTGACCACCAATTCCTTATAATTACGGTTTAGTACCCAAACTTTCTAGAAATCACCTTTTGACCTCAAAACTTTATAAAGTCTTATAAACTTTATTTTAATCCCTTTTTAACTCTAATTTTCGGCTTTATTCTTCTAAAGCCCTTAAATTTAATTTAATTACACCTAATACCCCATTTATTTCGGTAATGCATTTATACTACTTAAACTTAATTAAAAGCTTGTAAATGCATAAATAAAATGGCCTAAAATACATGGCCTTATTACAAACATTTGCTCACAAAATAAATTACACATAAATGTCCCAAAATACATATAAGTTTTCGGCCTCACCATATAGTTTTCATTTATTTACCAAACTTCCACATAATGTCTTAAATTTGACATTTATGCTTGTTTAATTAGTTATAAAATTTATTAAACCATTCCTTAAACATTTTAAGGTCAAACAAGACCTTATTATTCTTCTTCACTCCACGGCAATAGTATTAGAATTAGCTTAGAACATTTTTAACTTAGCAAAGTTAATGTTTAAGTGATTTATACCTTGATTTAGCTTAGGTAATCCTTGTTTGGATTCGCCACCTTAAGGAGAATTTCTCCAAAGCTTCTCTTACATGTTTTCAAACAGAAAACAAGGCCTAGTTAGTCTCCAAGAAAGATCTAACCATAAGAAGTAATTTAATGTAAGATTTTAGGCAAAAATCACCTTAAGAATGCAAGGAGAGTTCAAGATGGTTTCGACCTGAATCAAGCACACCACAAGGTGTTAGATCTACCATATTGACATAGGAAATAGCTAGATCTCAACAAGCTACCTTGTTATTAGGTTTTACCTTGGAAAAATGCCTTAAAAGAGGGTATTTCCTTTGGATCTCGGCCACCTTTGCTCCAAATGGCTAACCAACAGATTCCACATGAAAAGGAAAAGAAGATGAGGCTATGACCAAAGTTTCACAGCCGAACTTGAAGGGAATCAAAAGATATGAGCTTAAAGCACATTTTTACCTTAAAATGAGATTTTGAGCAACCTTGGTCTCTAAACTTGTTTCATTCGAATTTGATTGATGTTCTAACCTTAGAACACTGAGAATAAGCCATAGGAACTGATTAGTCACGAGATCTAAGCATAGGTGGTGAAGAGATGAAGAAAAAGAGCAAAAACAAGCCTTAAACCATTAATTCGAAGCTTAGAAGTTAGGTTTACCTTCCCAACTGAAGAAGTTCGGTTGAGAGAGCTTGGGAGAGCTTGGAGGAGCTGCTTCATCGAATTGAATGCAGCTAGGAGAGAGAGTGACTAGAATTGGTATTATTAGGTTGAAAATGTGCTTTAGATTAGTTTATTGTCTAATAATTGAAGGTGACTCATCAAGGGGATAAGGAGGGAGCAAGGAGCCGGCTGATTGAAGAAAGGAGAGGCTCCTCACACGTTTTTCCAGCTGGAGAATTCAAATAATGGAGTGAAAGTGTGTATAAACTAATAAAAAGGCAAAAGTGGCCCTTAAATCATGGAGATATGTTGGTGTGCTGTCTTTTGGATGTGCAAGTGGCTA
This sequence comes from Limonium bicolor, assembly GCA_023374045.1. NCBI lineage: Eukaryota > Viridiplantae > Streptophyta > Magnoliopsida > Caryophyllales > Plumbaginaceae > Limonium > Limonium bicolor. Next base: position 116,140,545 of record CM041781.1, on the reverse strand, counting down.
AATGGAGCCTATCTTGCTGTAAATGTCGAACTTACATGGTATAAGGGGTCAACTTTGACCTCTTGACCAATCTTAGTCAATATTGACTCCTACGGGCCCCTTTTTAGGGTTTTATTAATATTTTAATATTAAATTTGTAAAAATTCGTAAATTCTGGAATTAAATTTCTAATATCATATAATATGATATTTCATTATATTTAAAGGTAATTATAACCATTTAGCCCATTTAAAACCAATTTAAAAGACAATTTCACAAAAACGTGCTTTAAGGAGTTTTAGCGCACATTTTGTGTTGCCTGGTGTTTCTGAGCTCTGTTTTCTTTGACAATGGTCTTGTTGTGTTCCTTACATGATATTGGATCATGTAATTCAATTTTATATCATTTAGAGGTCATTAGACCTTTAGGTTTCTTAGAGCACATTTTTGCCCTTTTTGACCTTGAAGCATGAAAGTGCTTTTTCTTTGTGTTGGAGTGTTGTCCAACGGTTATAATATGTTTAATATTATGTTAATAAACTTAGGACAAATTTTTAGGTCCTAAGAAGTTCATTTGGGTATTTATTTACCCTTAACAGTCAAAGGGTGCAACATCTTGTTTTATGTTGACCACTGTTGTTCTCAGTTGACTTATAAGGCATGTTCAGGCCTTAATTAATGTGATTAAATATTTAATCCATGTTTAATAAGTTTGGGGTATTTCATGAACTCCCTAGAATGTGAGGAGAAGTACGGGTTGAGTAAATACCCGATAATGGTTAGAAAACCACATTGAAACAATCCACGAAACAAACGAGAGTGGAAAGATAAGTGAACCTCCTTCAAGAGGATTTAAGATAGTTCAAAGATGTGAACCAGTGAAGAAGGTAAAAGAGACCTGAGGGATTAGTAACTCCCTTGAGACATGGTCGACCTCCTATATGAGGATTTTACCTGGTATATGCAAGTAACCGAAAGTATGAGTAAAGTAAATGTATGGGTAACTCTTAAAACCTAAGATTAACCGAACTAAAGTAATGTTCCTAAGTCATTAGAAACATCGAGAGTGATGCTTCTAGACTAATATACATGATATTATTATAACTCCGAGAGAGGAGTGTATGGGAACGAGAGTAGTCCGAGAGTAGTCGGACCTAAGTAAAAGAGATAGGAACTAAGAGAGAGTTCCGTGAGCTAGTTGAACCTTCCCACCATGCTAGACCCAGAGTAGGGTCGAAACCGGGGAAGTAAGACTATGCTAGAGAGCCATGAGTTTTGGCCTAAGTATGTATTAAGAGTAACAAGCGTGACGTAGGAGACCTGTAGCGTCTCGAGAATCTACAAGAGCTTGAGTATAAATAACCCAAGAGTGTGAGTGAGATAATGAGTATAAATAACCCAAGAGTACGGGTGAGATAATGAGAATAAGTAACCCGAGAGTGTGGGTGAGTATAGTACGAGTAGCCCAAGAGAATGGGTGTGTATTGAATAAGTAAACAAGGCATAGTGAGGTATAACCCTCGAGGCCTAAGAGTAACCAGATACAACTAACAACCTTGTTATGTTAGTTAGGAATTGTGTTCCATGATTGGATGTAGATTCCTTGAGGATTACATGTACTTATTGTATTGCTTTGATGCATGTTGTTTGACTAAAATGAACTCTATGTATATCCGACTAAGTGGTCGGCGTACCCCGGTTAGCGCTCGGGGTATGCGAATTTCATATGCAGCGTTAAGCTGAGCCCCTAGGGGCGATGTTTTTATTTTACAGGTACACCGAAGATGTTACCGTTCGAGAGTAGGACGGGGTCGGTGGGTTGCATGGGCAGTAGTTTTAATTACTTATGTATTAAAGGAAGTGTAAGACCGAATATGTTGTCGGCATCCATTTATTGTAGACTCGGTATAGTAAGGAAATGATTTGAGTAAAGTATTTGTATTGTGTATTCGGTTGTTCCAGTCCATCAGACCGTTACTGTATGAGAGTTAGGCCAGGTCAGCCACATGGGTGGCTAACGGCGTTGTTATCACCCCTCGTTGTGATTAGAGTTCCGCTGCGTGATATTGTAATTAGAATCGGTTTAAGAGGTAATGACGAGATTAACGGTTGGGGTGTTACAAAAATGGTATCAGAGCGAAGTATCGCTCTGATGACTGGAAATACCGAGCTTGGGAAATACCGAGTTAGGAAATAGAGACTTAGGGCTAAGGGATGGGTGGTAGCGTGAGAGATGCGCTAGATAGGAACTTCCAGTATGATCTGGATACCTACAATACCATACCCGCCCTCCACAACCCCCGTATTAAAAGCTTGGGGAAGAACGTCAGAGAGACGGGGAAACCCAATCTGGCACTTATTTAATATTTCGATATGAACCAGAATCTGTCACGCGGTAGATCCTGAGAACCGGAAACCCCGGAGATGGATCCCGTTGGAACGACAATAACCGCACTAAAAAGCGGAAGATCGAGAAATCCTAATCCAAGGAGACCGGAATCTGTGGCAGCTTGGGGCGACATGCTTAGCTGTCGCGAGAACCCAGCTGGCCGAGCAGCAGCAATAAGGAAGCACCAACCGTGCAACAAGGCGGATTAATGAGAAGCAACCAAACCGAGACACATGTCTACGGACCGCCATAACTAAATGATACCACCAACAATCTATCAACCGACTAAGAATCTAGTCAGGAGTAGATACACCCACCCTGCCACACCCGAAGAGGTTGCAATACCTAGCAGGCATAGCTTAGGCGGCTACAAGCATAATTATGGGGTACACCCGAATAGGACTACAACGGTAGTGCCTAGTGATGTAAACCTCGGTAACCACGGTAACGACGTGGGAACGAGCAACGAGGGAGAACACTGAACTAAGTAATTATGGAACTCCGAGGATGGAGAAGCACCTAAATGAATGACAGTCATGGCAAGATGAACAAGTAGCAGCCCGACGAGCAGTTATCCGACCATAGGATCAAAGCTAGAGCCGACGAGGCTACCAAACACAATGTGAACAATACCATGACCGGTATGAGTTAACCCAAAATACCGCCTGTATCGCGCACTCGCCACGGCAAGTGCAGTAAAAACAGAACCACTAAGAGGGGCTTTGACAAGCTACGAGTACTTAGTAGGTACCAAGATGGCGAGAGAAGCCAATATGGTGAGACAAACCTTAAGAATTGTGAAACGAACCTTGAAAAGACATAACAGCCTGATCATTGTATAAAGAACATACCAGGCAGCGAGAAGCTGGACCTGGTAAGAAGTAACCGGCGTTGAAATGCCATGAAGAATTTACCTTCAAAACCCCAATTTTCTTTCAAACAGAGAATTTTCCAAAAACTCCCAAATTTTTGAAAACCAAACCAGAGAATCACGGTAAGTTATCATAGGACGATATAAGAGGAGTTGGCAACAGAATACTTCACATAGGCGTGTGACCGACACTACGGTGTACTAAACGAGACATGGAACGACCGCACTCCGAAGGAGCTTGCGGGCCTGACAGACCAATTATGAGTTAGTCGGGTAAGTGGCAACGTATCAATAAGATACTCCATGTATGTATACAAGTAGAGTACGGAACACGGGAAGTAGCCCACTCCATACTACGGACGAAAGAGCCAATTCAAACCAAGACAGTTGGACACCTCGAATGATCGAAGAACATAAGGAAGCTTACCAAGATAAGGGAGTCTAGAAACCAGTAAGGTGACGGACCTAAGGACATAGCATGGATAAGTGTGAGAAGCACAGAGTATTAAGTATAGACATGGGATATGTCTCAGGAATCAAGGAGGAAATACATAATGACTGGAATGAATACCAGTGTAAGCAATATGGCGAAAGCCTAAAAAGAACATATTAATGTTCGATAACGGGATAGAGTTCCCACAGTATACTTCACTGAAGAGAATGACAACTTGACCAAGAAGGTAAAGGAAAAGTACCAAGGATCTACCCAATAATGGGAGACATTACAACCTTAAACGGGATATTTCAAAATATACATAACCGCAAGGCGGAGTAAGAATCTGAATATACCCATGAGTTTAAGCCAGATGTAATGGCACGACTCAAAAATACCCCGGAGCAATCCGTGAAGGGTACCGAAGTCAACAGTAGTTGAACGAGATATCGTGTTGAGAATACAAGTGTTAAATCAAACACTCGGGTAGAACCCGAAGGGATCCCACGTAAAAAGGGAACACCCTAACTTGCCAGAGGGCATGAATTAGTATCAAAATACTTTAAGGGTCTTCCATGTTCGGAAGCGTGATGAAACTACCATATCAAAAACCCAGTAATACCTCCAAACCATTTAATGTTGTACGGAGAAGTAGAAACTTGTATAAACAGTCGCGCAGAGCATGGCTCGAGGCAAGGTGGCTTGTAAGCCGATAAAACTAACTACAAACTATAGATTTAAACATTGCCAACCTATGCGTAAAGGCATGAGAAGAAACAGTGGAGAGTGAACCACTACATTAGAGTGGGGATACCACTTGTTACTGTGGGGCCTAGGAAGCGGCAATTGCGTGAATCCTCCAGAGAAAGGCTACCACGTTGGCATGAAATGCGAAACCGCTAGAGCGGTGTGGGATACTTGAGCACGTGTTACTGCTAAGGAGTAATTCGAATAGAGATTGTGTGTAGGAAGGCTTGATAGCAGTAAAAGGAAACCGATAGAGTAATCGGATGAGTAGTGAACACAGTATGTGTACAGTGTGAACTGCAGAGTAAGCAGTGCGTAAGCGCGTAGAGAGATTTAAAGAATAGCGTATATTGTTGAGCCAAGTGAATGGCAAGCCATAGTGTAAATGGCGAGAACACCTGGGCGGAAGCTAAAGTAGTAGCGGATGCCATGAAAATGAGAAAGAACAAGGTACGCAGTAAGCGACCATTGTAAGAGTATATTCGGTTAGTGATATGAAGTTGATAAGGAAATGTGGTAAAGAAGACATGATCATTCCTATCTCATGAGAGATTTACTGTCAAGGGTTTACGCTTCTGCACTCTGTATGACTGAGTGTTTTGGTATTGCACTTGTGCGGTAACGATCAAGTGGGAGAGCCAGGAATTAAGAAATGTCAACGAAGCCTATTGAGTGGGAATCTAGAGAAATAACCGTGCGGCCTTTGGCCAAAGATGCACAAAGAACGTGGGCAGTAACCCACAGGTCCCAGGACTGATACATAGTAACGCATAGTGGTATAGATGAAGAATTCTTGTACAGTGACAAGTAAACAAACATAAAAATTAAACGAGGAAGCACTACATACTGAGTAGTAGCTTGACCTTAACCGACAATAAGTCGCAAAGAGTAGTGAATAACCACGAGAGTATACAGAGTTATACAAAAATGGATTTCCAGAGAGCTGGAGAGAAAATCTATAACTCATCGAATTTGCATACGGTAAGAGATACCAAGCGACGATTGAAATACATTGAGAATACCAAAGGGCGAGTTAAGCTCTAGTTATCAGGTCACGCAGCAGAAGCTTGTGGACCGTGATTCAGGGTTAAGTATACCTATATCATAAACCCCTTGAAGCCTTAGAGGCTAGAACCGAACCCGGTTATGAGTTAATTAACCACATTGAAGTTAAAACACTTCATAATACTCGAATTAGTGACCCAATGTTTAGTGATAACATATGGTTGGTTACGCGGGCGTAACCCCTTTTAAGGGGGGTAGGGCGAGAAACCGCTTAGAGTATGTTTTACATATTGGTGCGTAAACTACTATGTGCATAGCACAAAAAGAAATTGTTTTGATGATTGGAACTTATGTTACATAAACATATGTACCCATTCATTGTGTAATAATGATTATTGTGCATGAGTGATGCAAGTAACGAGTATGTAATATTTAAGAAAAGAGGAGTAGAGAGACTCCTAGGGAATGAGGATCCCTATAGTATATGTCTAGTGAGATTAGACATGAGTTATAATGAGTACGAATTGGTATGAAACCGATGTGGAACCTTGTAGGGAGTGAGTTCCCTAGGTAATTTTATTTGAGAATGATTGATGGAGTGAGTTCCATCCTTTGGAGTTGCATGTTGTGTGTTTTAATTGAGTAATAATTTGACTAATGAGGACATAAGTATGGGATGCCTAGGCAAAGCAAGTGAAGCAATGATAATGACGGATGACCTAAGTTTTAGGAAATTTGAGGTAAATTAAAACGAATTGTTTTATGAATGTGACTAGAAAGAATAAAAGATAGAAAATGAAAATGTTTGACTATCTGATTGTTTGAAACTGACGTGGGAGGTGGAACTTGATCTGCTAGCGATCAAGGGAAACCGAACACAAATTGGGGTGGAAGGATAGTTCAACACTGATGCTGATCACATCAGGGTTGGATGATTCTTGAAGCTCCCTATAAGTGGTCACAAGTAATCACGTCAAGAGAAGATACAGCTACCATAAACCGGATTTGTAGTTGTGTGATGTTTTAAAAAGAATTTCCAAACGGAATTTACAAATGAATTTTCTTCAAGTATGAAGATGGAAAACGAAAACTGATTTTGAAACCGCTATCACCCGCCGATGGCTGTGGCCTTAAGTCTTGATGGCCGGTAGAACGGTGGGCGTGTATTAGTTTTGAAACCATTGCACCGTACGTGCGGCGGTCCTAAGTGACCGGTTGGGGCGGTGTCAGTGTGTGATTTTTCCAAAGGCAGCGGGACGGGGAGAGTACCCTGAGATGTTCCTGTGTTGAGTGAGTCAACCAGAGTGCCTGAGGATATGTATATGTGTAACGTTTTGATCAGAACCGAAGGGACCGTGGGCCAGAGAGAGTAAGTGCCCATTTGTCATGAAACGGCCGTGAACCAGAAAGAGTAAGTGTTCAACGTGACCGGTACCTGAGGGATCAGGTATATTACTCAACATGGATTCGAGGACTGTAGTGCCTTCTTGTCTTCGGACCGATTCCATGGAGAGAGTACAAAAAGTATTTTTGATTGCTATACATGCTGTGATATATGTGTGGTATGCGTAGTGTGAAATAAGACGGACTAGTGGAGTCTGTAAGGTTATACATGTATTATAACTTGGCATAGTACGCCCATGAGAGTAACCATTTAGATTCACAACTTTGAGGACAAAGTTCTAAGGGGGTAATTTTAAATACCCCGGATCTAAAATGGCGATTTAATTACTCTAATAAAATTATTAAACCTAATTGTGCCTAGAGAGTATTGGTAAAGAAGAAATAAAACCAAAAGTAAAGAGAAAACGCTTGAAAAGCGAAAAACGCTAAAATGCGCATTAAAAGAAAATAAGAGATTATGATCTCGTAAGGGTCCGAGATGGATTCCTAAGGCTTAGTTAGGCCTAATTAGTATACGGGAATGATTCCCAAAGAAAACGGATAAAAAAAATGGATTAAAACGCTAAATATGCATAAAAGCACGTTTTTCGAGAAAGCCCGAAAACGTGACTTTAATTGTGGTCAAACGGACCCGTAAAAATTATAGTTGATTAAATAACTATAATTAAGTATTAATGGAAGCTTAATAACCATTAAATTAATTAAACGAGAAAATTCCGGAAAACGGACCCGGTAAGTGAATAGTGACAAAACCGGGAGACGAAACGCGTTTAATTCGAAAAGACGAAAAACGACCCGGGCTATTAATTAACGTGGGCCGGTTTTAATTAATAAGTGTACACCCATTAATAGCTTGCTAGCTATTAAGTAATAACAAGACAAATAAGTAAATAAAGTAATAGTGTAAAGTAAAAGTAAAAAGTAAGTTACTTACCTTCTCACCTTCTCTTTTCTTCATTCACGGTTTGCTCCAGAATTTGCAAACTTCTTCTTCTTCCTCTGTAACTCGCGAGACCGAACAGCACACCTCCCTCCTTGTCTCACCTCTATCTTGCTCATTCCTCCACCAAATCACACGAAATTTGTACCGTTGAACTCCTCTCGGTGAGAGCTTCGGTTTCCACCCAATTAAAACCCGATTCCTTCCTCCATCTTCATTTCCATTGACGTTGGAGATTTTGAAGCTTGAAGAGTTGGTTCCAACCCTTCTTCTCCTTCTTAGTGCCTTAAGGTATTAATAAGTAAGTATTTAGACCATTTCATGCTTATTCTTCCATTTGTGAGATTTTTTCCCTCACGTTGAAAACCCTCCTCATTTCAGTCGATCCGTATGTTTTTGTGGGGTTTGGAAACTTCTTCAATTGATTGTCAAGCCATCCTCTTGGACTTTCTAAGGTAATACCTAAGCTAAGCTTCAAAAACTAGCTCCTTAAAATACTAGTTCTTGTGTGGAGAATGTGAATCAATTAAGTTGTTATGTGTGTATGGGGGAATGAGATTGTAGCTAGCAATCTATACTCCCTTGGGTGGTGTGGAAACAAGAAAAGAAAGAGAGAGCAGAGAAAGAGGAAGAAGAGGAAGAAAACCGAAAACAAACAAGGTAAAGCTCACCTTGTGTGGATTTTATTTGACTTGTAAAACAGATTTGAGAATTGATTTAATGTTCTTGAATTGGTGTAGTCATGGTACAACAATATTGTGTGGGAATTAGAATGTTTAATGTTGTTTAAGTGTGAGAAATAAGCTTGGGAACTAAGCTAGTTTAGATGGTGAATAAATGGGAATTTGATGTGGTTTTGATGTTTAAACCAAACAGGGGAGAAGAAGTGCTTGTGAGTTGATTTAGTGTGGTGAAAATGCTTAGTAAAGCAAGTAAGTGCTGTCAAAATTTCCTAGGGATGTATGGACTTGAGTGTTCTATTCAAAGGAAGAAACTAGGAGTGTTTAAGAGGTTTAAGTGAGTGGTTAATGGTTTGGAAAACCAAACTTTGAAGGAGAGTGTGTTAGGAGTAAAAATAATGCCATGTGAGTGCTTGGAATGGCATCAGTAAGTGAGGTTTGAATGGTTTAAAGAAGAAACCAAATCTGTTACAAGTCTTGTAACATAACAGAGAATAACTAGCCTTGTTGTAAGTGTGTAAGAATCTAAGTAAAATTACTAGATTGGTGGGTGTACTTGGTGCTTGGTTTAAGGTGGTTTAGGTGGGTAATTAAGTGCTAATACATGAGGATTATAGTTGGTGAAGATTGGTTAATCAAAGGGCTGAGTGAGGACCTGTAACAGAGTTAGAAAATGTCAATTTTGCAAAATCTGTAGCAGGGTCCGGGACTTAGGTCCAGGACCAAGTCCCGGACCACCCCTGATTTTACCACCCCCGAGAGTTCTCTGCTTGCTTGGTTCGGGACTTAAGTCCATGCCCATGTCCCGGACCACCCACAATTTTTAAGCCGAGACTTTGCCTGCATTATGGTCCGGGACCTGACTCCTGCATGAAGTCCCGGACCAGGTGAAAATAAAAGCCGGAGTTATACCTTGTAATGGTCCGGGACTTAGGGTGGGGACCAAGTCCCGGACACCCCCCAGAAACCAACATAGAGCATTTTTAAGGTTGGAAATGATGGGGGTTTAAATGTTAATGATGTTATAAGATGTTAAGGCCTTGTTTGGTGACATGTTAAGGCCCTAGGAAGTGTAAGAAAGTGTTAGAAGTGTTTGAGAAGTGAGAACTCAAATTAACAAGAGTGAAACCAAGATAACGGGATAACAGGGTAATACGGGAATAACATTTAATTATGTTCCGTATGAGCTTAGTATTAATAATAATGTTTGAAACGTTATCAGAGGATCGTGTGTGACCCGAGCAAGGTGAGATGACACAGTAAAAGTAAAAACCCCGGTGAAAGGTATGATTTTCTCATACTCCCGCGTGCTAACCGAGTTACGTTGATTTTGTGTGTTGTGTGCCGGCTTAATCAAGATTAAAGCATGAAAATAATCCCTTGTTTGATTATGCATGCCTTGTTGTATGTTGAATGAGCTAACATACTTGTATGCCGGTGTGGTCTAACATAGAGAATGGACCGACTCGTAGTGAGTAACGTTTGGCTAGAGACCCATAGATCGGGTCGACGCTTATGATAACGAAACGTGCAAACACAAACTATCCGTTAAAGTATAACGATAACGCAAACATATGAACTCCCTAGAATGTGAGGAGAAGTACGGGTTGAGTAAATACCCGATAATGGTTAGAAAACCACATTGAAACAATCCACGAAACAAACGAGAGTGGAAAGATAAGTGAACCTCCTTCAAGAGGATTTAAGATAGTTCGAAGATGTGAACCAGTGAAGAAGGTAAAAGAGACCTGAGGGATTAGTAACTCCCTTGAGACATGGTCGACCTCCTATATGAGGATTTTACCTGGTATATGCAAGTAACCGAAAGTATGAGTAAAGTAAATGTATGGGTAACTCTTAAAACCTAAGATTAACCGAACTAAAGTAATGTTCCCAAGTCATTAGAAACATCGAGAGTGATGCTTCTAGACTAATATACATGATATTATTATAACTCTGAGAGAGGAGTGTATGGGAACGAGAGTAGTCCGAGAGTAGTCGGACCTAAGTAAAAGAGATAGGAACTAAGAGAGAGTTCCGTGAGCTAGTTGAACCTTCCCACCATGCTAGACCCAGAGTAGGGTCGAAACCGGGGAAGTAAGACTATGCTAGAGAGCCATGAGTTTTGGCCTAAGTATGTATTAAGAGTAACAAGCGTGACGTAGGAGACCTGTAGCATCTCGAGAATCTACAAGAGCTTGAGTATAAATACCCAAGAGTATAGGTGAGATAATGAGTATAAATAACCCAAGAGTATGGGTGAGATATGAATGAGAATAAGTACCCGAGAGTGTGGGTGAGTATAGTACGAGTAGCCCAAGAGAATGGGTGTGTATTGAATAAGTAAACAAGGCATAGTGAGGTATAACCCTCGAGGCCTAAGAGTAACAAGATACAACTAACAACCTTGTTATGTAGTTAGGAATTGTGTTCCATGATTGGATGTAGATTCCTTGAGCATTACATGTACTTATTGTATTGCTTTGATGCATGTTGTTTGACTAAAATGAACTCCATGTATATCCGACTAAGTGGTCGGCGTACCCCGGTTAGCGCTCGGGTATGCGAATTTCATATGCAGCGTTAAGCTGAGCCCCTAGGGGCGATGTTTTTATTTTACAGGTACACCGAAGATGTTACCGTTCGAGAGTAGGACGGGGTCGGTGGGTTTGCATGGGCAGTAGTTTTAATTACTTATGTATTGAAGGAAGTGTAAGACCCAATATATTGTCGGCATCCATTTATTGTAGACTCGGTATAGTAAGGAAATGATTTGAGTAAAGTATTTGTATTGTGTATTCGGTTGTTCCAGTCCATCAGACCGTTACTGTATGAGAGTTAGGCCAGGTCAGCCACATGGGTGGCTAACGGCGTTGTTTCACCCCTCGTTGTGATTAGAGTTCCGCTGCGTGAGTAAGAGTAATTAGAATCGGTTTTAAGAGGTAATGACGAGATTAACGGTTGGGGTGTTACACTATGTCAATATTTGACGACTCATACCTAACGGTCGCTTTGCCGCGCACCACGACTTAATTCCCCTTATATAACTATTGTACTCACGACCACTACTACCGTGGTAGTTGGCCCTTACCATGTTGCCCATTGATGGTGCAACCTCTTACTCACTTATTCTAATGTCTTACCTTATACTCAATCCCTTCTTGGTGTAAACACACTGGGAGTTCTCTCATTCCGGTGTATGGCGGTTGTCATACCGTGCTATAAAATAGTTGACTCCTAATACGAAGGTGTTCTGCTCCAATCTCAGATTTGTAAGTAGGCTAATTTCTCTCGCTTTCCTTCATCCTTAGTGATGTTATCTACCATGTAATTTAACTGGTTCCTGAAGAAGTCATCCGCTGAGTCACAAGCTCTTCTGGGCATTGGTCACTTGACGTGCCATGATGTGCACTCTCAATGTGTATCTCTGACGATCGCTAATTCTTACATCCCGGGTGTTGGATATGGGGTCTATCTCTGCAACCTTCCTTATTACTCAAGCGTATCTGATATGTTCCAAGGTAATCTCAAAGTTACGGTTTCCATTCTCTAATAAAATCATATTACATTTCTAATAAGTGAAAGCCCTTTTGAGGGGTTCATTCCCACTCATGGCCTCGCAGCAAGTAGAGGTATCCCCACCCTAAAGGCATGGTTCGTTCTCCGCCCCTGCCAATGTACTCTCCCATTATTCTCATTGGTGCTTTTTCCCTGGCAATATTTTCCACAATTTAAGTTATAGGTTTGGTAACCGTTCATATCTACGAATTGTAGTTCCTTCGTGGCTTAAACAAGCTCTCTTATAACTTACTGCGCCTCGGGCTCTGATGTGGTTAACATCCTTGGCTCGTAGGCTCTTAGTGCTTAATGTCTCAGTCATTATTTGTACTCTTACTCATCCGTAGGTTATTCCTAAAGGTTTTCGTATCCTTGAACACTATCCACTGCTAGATTACATAATAAATGTAGTATTGGGTTTCATGGCAAGTTGCTGCATCCTGCTTCCCGCTATGGAAGTTTTTTTTTTTCAGGCGTTCTGAGGTTACTTAGTGTCTTTGACAATACTGTCATTTTATTAGACTTATGTCTTTTAGCAAATAAGGACAAGTTGGTATTAGGCTTTTGCTTTACGGTGTCCAAGTTGGATATCATCCTGTCATCTTATACTTCCATCTCAACGCTTCGTTCAACTTCCGTTGACTATGCCACCCGTTGATGATCAATCATACTCGGGTGTCACAAACAGTATTAACTGTCATTCATCAGTTGTTCAGCTCGACTATGCCCGCTCGGTGGGGGTAGTCCTCTGAGCTTTCCTTTTCCAGGGTTGTACGTCTTTAATCCTCAGCAGGTTATAGCTTACGTTTATTCTCTTTTACCCTTGTTTTCTGGGTTTTCCAACATCTTCATTGAAGAATGCTTATTACTGGTATTCTTAGTGATCAATCTGGGAGTCTTATCCCATCCTTGTTGGAAGTCGTTCAGTCGACTGCCTTTATTGTATCTCTTGATACATTCCATGTATGTTGTTACTTACGTAGTGTTTTTGCTCGTATTATTGAGCGATCTCTTAGGTTCCTCCTTGAGGTTTGGGTTCGGTGTTCTTACCACACTGTCGGTTGTTGTTGTCGTAGTACGTTGTACTGTTGCTAACATCCATATGGTCTAATATTATGTCCAAGTTCCGCTCCCGGCTGACTGGTGTGTCACCTCATCTCATCATGGTCAGGCCGTCGGGCCTTTCCAAGGTCTTATTCTTCTGTTCTTATGGATTTACAACCCGGTATTTATATGTGTTATAACTGTAGCATTCTCCTATTTTGCCATGATGGCTTTCCGTGTAGCTTAACCATGGTAGCACTTGCTATGGCAAGTGCGCCATGCAGGATGGGCTATTGGTACAAGGTACGTTGGTAGCGATACTTCCTTCTAATTCCCATGTAATTGGTAGTCCTCGGGACTCCTTCGATAACCTCTTATTTTGGATAACTAACCATCCGGTAGTTTCCTTGTTGTTTGAGAGTACTGTCATTTATCAGGGCGTTCCTCTTCCTGAGGGAACCCCTTAATATTTTCTTATGTCTTGATCCTCGCTCCTGTCTCCACACATTTTGTTGTGAGTACTAAGTAATGATTCTCCTTTAGGCACTACATCGTAGCCCTATTTCGGTATACATTTGTATGAGTTTCTACCGTCGTCCGCCTTATGTTGGCCAGGTTCGTAACCTTCCTCATTGTATGGGTTTGGAGTTCCCGTTTCTAACTGGGCTTTCCAGTAATCTCAATCCTCATGCTTCGTATTATCCTACTGTTATGCTCCCTCGGACCACTGTCCGGTACTCATGTCGTTTCCCTTTTCCTTTCTTTCCTATTGCACACCGTAGTGCTTTCCTTATCATTGGTATTGCGGGTTATTTCGACTGCGTAGCATGTCGACCCAGGTTGCCGGTAATTACCGTTCCCTTATTGATAGAATTCCATAGGTAGCGCCTGTTTCTCTGTTGCGCTCCATTAAAAACCTCCAAGTTCCCCGTAACTGTTGTGCAACAAGATGTTTCTCGTATTGCTTACTGTTAGCTAACTACCAGATCGGGTTTCCCCGAGTAAGAGAAGGCTTTCTTCTCCCTGGCGTTTGTTCCACATATTCAGGGTTAGGGATGTGGAGGGCGGGTCTAGGTACTATGGATATCCGGTAAACACCGGGAAGTCCTGACTAACGCACCTCTCACTCTACCTCTTAACCCTTAACCCATAACTCAATCTCAACCTCAATAGTCTCCTAAGTTCGGTATTTCTTGTCTTCAGAGCGTAACTACGCTCTGATACCACTTTTTGTAACACCCCAACTCAATCCAACGTGGTCTTGCAACTTAACAGCATATATATATATATACGCGTCACAGCGGAATTCTTTACACACCAGGACCTTGCCACGGTCTGACTGCAGAATATACCGAACATTAGTACATAACAACCTTAACCGAATACATATTCTTCTTACAATCCTCTCACATCCTATACATCTCACTAACTCAATTGCCATACGAGTGTACATGCACAACTCGTAGGCCACACTTAACCCTTCACACTTGTACCCCTTCTTATTCTCTCGCGACGGCCGCCTCCTGATGTTCACCTGTGTAGTAAAAACAGCCCCCAAAGGGGGTCAGCAAGAATGCTGGTACGATCCTCTCATGGCCCCCAATCTAACGTGGCTACGACGACTAATTGTCGATAGCATGGAGGTTGATTAGATGCACAACATAATAGAAAGTGTAGTAAACAACAAACCAAATATGAACAATCAAAGTTCACACACAATGAACGACTTAAATGCGTTCCCTTAATTAGAGAGTTAATTATTTAACTCCTTAGGTTATATTTCCTCTTAATCTTAGTCCATCCTTATCTCACCTCGATCTTAGTCTTATCTTAATCTTAGAAACAACCATCCTTTAATAAGGAGTGGATGTAGCTTATCTTAGTCTTAATAATGCAAACCATCCTATAAAGAGGAATGGTTGCAACTTATCTTAACCTTACCTTAATCTTAATCTTAACTTATTCTCAGTATACAAACCGTTCCTGGAGGGGAATGGTTGTATCCTAAGTCCAAACCTGGGATTTAGGTGATCCCACCGCACCATCTTAATGCCACCTACCCTAGACGGAAGTCCAGCGTAGCTGAGCCGGCAACCGGCCCTAGGCTACAAGTCCGAAGACAAGTCCTTAAGCGGAAGACGGATCTGCTATAGATACCGACCCCCTTTCCTTAGCATGCATGACCGGAGTCAGTCCCGGGTTTCCTCACTCAAGTTCCAGTTAGTAGTAGTCTCAAGACCATGTTTGTTGGTTAACCTCTTTCGTTTATATCAACCCATTAGGGAGCGTTCCTTAGTCTCACACATTTCCTTACTAAACGTTGGTTAGTAAGTTCTCACGGTATGTTGTGTTAGTTTTCAAACATCACACAACAATACAATAAACATAATATTCCGGTTGCATGCTTTATCTTGTTTAGTGAGCACACAGAAACAAATAGCACACAAGCCGAGGGACACCTCGTTAGCAAGCAGGTCACAAGAAGAACTGTACCGTTCACCATTGGTCGTTCGGTTGCTTACTCTCTTCCGGAGTCCAAATTCCCAAGCCCTAAAACATTCATTCAGTTTTAGGTTGTTAATCACTTAACTTAATTCAACTCATTTAACTTGCTTAACCCATAATGATTCCCACCTAACACCTCTTAAGTTTTACAACTTAATCTTACAACTTAACCTTATACTTTAAGTTTATACTTATCTTAATCTCTTAGGTCTTTACACCTCTAATCATCAATGCCCTCTTAATGGGGTACCATTAATACCACTAAACTTCCTTAGGGTTTCCTTCTCTTTTTTTTTAGGGTCGACCGACCTTACCGACCGACCTTACCCAAGGTAGGTCCATTCCACCAGAACTCATTACCGGTTGAAAATTTCACCCCGACCACCTTGCAAGTCCGGTCCCCAAGGTCGGTCCATTCCCGAGAGCTTCCCCGTGGGATATTTATGCCCGACCGAACTTGCCAAGTTCGGTCCCAAGTTCGATCGATTCCAGAGACTCAATTCGTACACAAAATACAAGCCCGACCGAACTTGCAAGTCCGGTCCCCAAGTTCGGTTGATTCCAGAAACTTTTCCGGTAGTGTAAACTGAGCTCGACCGACCTAGCAGGTCCGGTCCCTAAGGTTGGTCGGCTCCAGAACCATGTTTCTAACTTCCCATTTGACTCCAAACTTCTCCACATGTTCCCCCATGTGTCTTAATACCATTTAGGCACTTAAACTCACCTTAGAACTTCCACCAAACTCTCCAAAACAACTTCCAAAGATCTTCTTAAACATTTGCTAAATTCTTGCAAACACTCCTAACACTTATCATATAATTCCTTACATTTCCAACTTGTAACCTTACCAAAACTTCAACCAGCCCAAGTGTGCCCTCCTTGACAGTTTGAGCACTTCATAAATTATTTTCCATCTTCAGCTCATTTACCAAAACTTCCTCAAGTCACCTTGCATATCCATGCACCAATTCCTCTCTTTTCCATTTATTGACCATCAACCTAAACTCATGAACTTACCTATACATTTCCTGTCATCCTCTTAGCACCTTAACCTTGTTCTTCTTTACCTTAACTATCCTACACCCTCCTTGGACATTTCCATCTCCTTTTACTCACTTACTCACCATTCTCATGCTCATACGCTCTTTTACATTCCTAGTCATTTTCCTTGACATTTGACAACATTCTCCTTCAATCTTCACTCCCATCACCTAAGTCCACTCATTACCATCTAGCTAAAACTTTATTGTTCCACCACTAGTATCCTCTTCACTTACACAAGCTTCCCAAAATTCTCACGGTTATGTTCCCTAGTTCATACCTAAATCATCTTAAGCATTATACATCTTCTTCTTCAAATTCATGCACAAATCTCACCATTCCTCTTACCATGAATTTGGTGTGTTCAATACACCCATCTAAACTCTAATTTCCTCATAGACCATTCTAGGTCACTCTAAACCTCAAGAACTCCTTAGTTAACTCATTTCCACTCAAATTCCTTTTTATGACTCCTAGTAAATCCTAGGTCATATTAATTCACCACCATCACCAAACACTTATTTTCTACTCAAATTTCGCCATAGCTTCTCTAGTATATTCTCATGCCCAAATGCATTATTTTCTCACACAATAATCTCACACACACACCACCAGTCCTTTCTCATCTTATTTTCTCACCCAATCCAACTCATTCACAACAAACTCAACATATTGCAATAATCTTAAATTGCATAGCACTAAGGCTCTTAAATGACATGGCTCTTAGGCCCTTAAATGACTTAAACTTAAACACTGAATTTCCCACATATCACAGCTTTCAACCTGTAAATACACCCATCAATCTCATAGTAGTTATAATGCTCTTAAAACTCATCTTAAACTTCTCTTACTAACTCATTCCCATTGGTTCCTTAGTCACAAGTTCATAAGCTTGTTTAAGTTCTTTTTCTTAGGTTATATAACCCAATACACAAAGTAAGCTCTAAGCCACATTGGTACCCACCTAAACTCATCCCTTAAAACTTAAACCACCATTAGGTAAGCATTTTACCTTGTTTTTCTCAAGTTTCTCTCAACTTCCTCCTTAGGCTTCTTCTTGAATGGATATCGGCCACCACATAAACTTCCTTTGCCAATGTTCTAACCAATATTCAATGACTCACATGAGTACTAAACAATGCACTAACCTCAAGGAATGAAAACCTAGGTTAGAAATGTGTTCTAAGGCATAAAAGTGGATGATTACCTTTGAAGTCTCAAGGTAGACTTGGGCATTGAACAAAATAGGACCTCCTCTAGTCCTTGGTGAATAAATCAAGCTAGAACAAGGCATAAAAACAAGGCCCCATGAGTAGTAATTTTCGGCCATGTGGAAGGAATGATGGAAACATGGTTTTTCTTACATATTCCTTACCTTAAAAGAATGGAGAAGCAAATGGGCTCTTCAAACTTAATTTTCCTCCATCAATGGAGTTTCCTCTTGGCACCAAAATGGAGCTTTGAAGTATTTGAAAAGATAGAAAGATAGTTCTTGGCCTAACTAAGAGAAATCTATACTTGGTTTTTGATTTGGAGCAAAGATGAACACTTGGTGAGCACTTGAAGGTGGAGCACCCATGGATGGAGCTCTCTCAGTTTTGGAGCAAGAGAAGGGAGGAAGAAACCGTGGAAGAAGAGAAATGAAGTGAGAGAAGAAGAAAGGTAGCTTATTAAGAGATATTTTGCTTTTATAAAGCAAATAGTAACTTTACTTATTTCCCTCTTCTTTTCTTTAATTGAATGACTCATGTGGTGACTCACCACTCTTAAAAATCGGCCCCCTTGTTAAATAAGGGCATGTTTGGCCTTTATTGACCAATTAACTAAACTAAGTTGATTAGAGACTAAACTAGTCACTATTTGGCACTATTCACAAATTAGTGCACATATTTCTGAAATTTTTGATTTCCCATTGATTTAGGCTTCCTAATGTGATACTAATTAGTACACATGTTGATTAAAGAGTAATGATGGACATTTAGCCACTCAAAACTCAATTCTAAGACACTTTCTCAAAAATGTGCTTTAAGACTTCTTAAAGCACATTTTGTGTTTTAACTTGTTTTCAAGCTTGGTTTTCTTGCTAATTGATTTAAAATGTCCATTAGCATATTACTAAAGTCTTATAATGGTATTTGGGTGCTAATCAAAGTCACTCCAAGCTTAGAGCACGTTTTTGCCCAAATTGCCCTTAAGGCACTTTCTTGTGTTTTCCTTGGTTTAAATTGTCTACCAATCTTTCTGAGGCATATTCTAGCCTTACTACATCATAAGTTGATGTTTACTTAGCATACCTAGGTTTGGGTATTTCATTGGTCAACAAAGACCAAACTACCCCTAAGTAGATGATGGGGCCGGTTTTTATTGTGGTGAGTCACCACTCTTGCTAGTTTGATAAGTGAATAAAGATGACAACTAAAGTTTACTATTTACTTTATAAGTAAATATCTTGTAAAGCAAGCTCTCATTTCATTCCTTCCTTTCCCACTCATACCCACCGTCACCTACCTTCATTCTCCCAACTCCATCGGTTTTGCTACAGCAAAACCTCACCATCTCCAACTCCTTTTGCTTGTAACTCATGACTCCATGGTCCAAATTCAATTTCAAGACCACCATTCTTCTAGTTGGAGCAAGCTCTACACTTCTACCTTTTCAAATCTTCAAAAGCCTCATTTTGGTGCCATGGAGATTCACCATTGAAGGAGCTTGAGCTCATATTTTCATGCCTTGTCGTTCTCCTTTGTTTCAAGGTAAGGAAAACCAAAGAAAATCAATGTTTCCTCTTGTTTTTGTGTGTAACCGAGAATCACCCTTTGATGGTGTGTTCTTTTGATCTTTCATAGCTCCATTTCAATCTTCAAAGGACAAGGAGGAGTCCTCTCTTGATGCTTATTCAGCTCTCTTTTGTTTCCAAGGTAAAACAACTATTCTAATGTGTTAAGACAATATATATAACCTAGGGTTTACAATGAGTTTAAGCATGAAGCTTGAATACTCATTACCTTGCCTGTACATTGATTAGAAGTTTGACAAGCAATCAAAGCCTTGCCGGTTTTCTATCAAAGAAGGAGCAAGGGGTTACAATGAAAAACTTGTGAAGGAAAAGAGGTAAACAAACTATCTCAATGTAGTTTAAATGCCTTAGGAAAAATGAGCTTGATTTGCTTAATAAAGTACCCAAGGAGCCAATGGGAAAAGAGCTAGTGAATTGTTCTTAAGGAGATTATTAAAGGGCGTATGTGATGTTGAGTGCATTTGCAGGTCAAAGGCAATATATTATGTGGGAAATTCAGTGTTTAAGGTTTATGCATTTTAAGGGCCTAAGTGCCAAGCAATTTGAGTTTATGCACTATATTGTGATGTAGTGTAGTTTAAGGATTTAGATGTGTGTAAAGAACATTCTTTGTGAAGATGAGTGTCTTGGATGGTTAAAGGAGGAAAAAACAATATGTTTGTTGTGTAAGGAATGTGTATTAAGTGATTAAGTGTTTTTGGTTGTGAAAGGGTGAAAACCTAAGTGTTTGTGTGTGAGAATACTCTTGATGGATTTTAGGTGTTCTTGAATGTCTAATGGTGAAAGCTATGTGCTTTGGTATAGCAATGTGCTAGAAGAACCCATGTCAAAATTTAGATAATGTATAAGAAGTTTTAAGTTTTTAAAATGAGTTTTGGTGAGTTAGGAAGTGTTGAGAATGGTTAAGTGTTTTTACTAGGGAAAGAAAGGTGCATTAAGGTGTTTTAGAAGGCAAGAAGGATTTAGGCATTATCTTGGAAGTTCTAGAAATCCAATGGGTGTTTTGGGATGTACTAAAGTCTTGGAGGAGTTGTTAAGGTTTAGGTAATGTTGATGTACAAGGAGGAAATGATGTTTAGGTAAGGAAGATGTTTGAACTTGTGAAGAAAATTCTTGGAAGGACATGAAGTATTTTTGGTGGGCTAAATATAGTGTGGGAACATGCTATAAACCTAAGGGGGAAGTATTATGAGTATTGAGCATTTAGGCAAGAAATGAGTATGTGTTTAAGGTATAGAAAATGGAGTTTTGGGCACGTCCGAACTACCGTCCGAACATGGACGTTCGGACATGCCCTGTTGCGCGTAAGTCACCTGAACTTCGACCGGTGTCCGAACTACCGTCTGAATTTGGAAGTTCGGACACACCTATCTCTATATTCTGTTTTGGCCTCGAACAGCGTCCAAACTTGGGAAGCTCGGACGCATGTTCGGACAGTCGTCTGTTTACACCCATTTGAGCCTCGAACAGTGTCCGAACTTGGGAAGTCCGGACACAAGTTCGGACAAGGCGCTGTATGAACCAAAAACATTGTTTAAGGTTATAGGATGATGGGGATTATTAAGTAATGGTGTTATAAGATTGTTAAGGACATGTTAAGTGAGTTATAATGACAATTTAGTGGGGGAAAAGTTGTATTAAAATGTAAAAGTAAAACAAGTTAAAATGTGAAGTTATTTAACTAGTTAACGGGGATAAGTTATGAGCATTAGACTTTAAACAATCATGTTACCCCGATGTTAATAAAAGTACATGTAACATTACCAGTTGTTCGAGGAACATAAGTGGACATGATAGAGTGGACTCCGGTGACAGGTATGGTTTTCTTGCAACTTGTGTCCTACCGGATTACACCGGCTTGTGTGCCAATGTGTTTTTCTGTATGTTGCCACGTTGTAAGATAAAACATGTAATGAGTTTACAGTAATTCATATATGTGGCGTGTCTAGTTCCGATACCATTTAACCTCGAAAGTGTTAAACTTAGCTAACTGAGTCTAGGATCACATGAGAGATCAGTATTCGGAATTTAACGACCCAAACCATGGGACGTTCTAACCACGGCTATGCGTGAGTTAATTGTGTGATGTTGTGTGTGAATGTATGGACCTCCCTCGTGTGTTTAACCCAGTCGAAATACCTTCTTGGTGTGTGGATGTGATAGGCTCCATAGTGGGGCTCTAACTATTTATCTACAAGTAAATATGTACTAACGGGGGTGAGGAATCCGGTTAGGCCGGTCGCGCGTTGTTTGGGAGTGGGTATCCTTTTTAGCCTTACCCTCCTCTCTGTTATGGTTGTTTCCCTCACGGGTTATGATCTCCCATTAGCTTACTCCAAAGCTTAGCTATTCTGACTTATGATCGGTTTAGGGGGAACATGTGTTTATGTGGTGTGTTCGGGTCACCATATCCGAACCATCTTAACTTAAGTTACTCGTCCGACTATTAGGACGGTAATGAGTGTTGTATAACGAGTTCATCATGAGGGTGACATCATTCTCTTGGCTCACAAGTGAATTAATTATGTTGGGGTCGGTTCCTAAGAGAACCGTTCCCGTTATGTTATGTGTTATTATTGTACTGCAACTCCTATTGCGATGTTGTTATGTGCACGTTGAAACGTGAAAAGTGTTGTTATGTGGTGTATGTTATATGTTGTAAAATGTGGAGTATGTGGATCATGGATATGAATCCCAGTTTGTGATAAGAGGCGTTTAAGGATAACCCGATTAATGGGTAAGTGTCGTCTATTATGGAAGTAGCTCCATTAGAGGAGAAACACTCTAGGGTTAATGAACACAATGAGTGACTTATCAAGTAAGGATGTGTTATCTGTTTGTTGAGCCCATTGAGGTGGAATGTTATGTGTTGTGTGTTTATAGTTTACATGGATGATTATGATATAATCAACCGCATGCTAAGACGACAATTAGTTGTGCGTGGCCCGGTAGCATGCGGGCTGCGGGATTACCATACCAGCAAAGGTGCTGAGCCCCTTGGGGGCCACCCTTTCTCTTCTTTTTCCTATTTCAGGTACAAGGAGCTGGAAGCCGTTCGAGAGTAGGACGGGGTAGTCGTTGTACATGGGTAATAATTTAAGTTGTATATATATACAGTAGGTGTAGTAAGACCGAAATTGTTATCGGCATTAGTTTGTGAATACTTGGTACAGTTGGAAGGTATGTGTATGTTTTGTTGCTAATGGAAAAGGATAGCAATGTGTAGTCGCTCGGGAATCTAGTCCATCAGACCGATACATTGTATATGTAATAGCCTTGTAGCCACGTGGGTGGTTACGACGTGTAACACCAACGAGTTAAGTAATGTGATGAAGCTTGTTTTCCGCTGCAGTTTGTTATTAAGTGCGTAAGTGTTGGATGGGGTGTTACAAAAAGTGGTATCAGAGCGAAGTATCACTCTGATGACTGAATTACCGAGCTTAGGAAGTACCGAGTTAGGATTTTAGTGCTTTGGGTTAAGGGTTGAGTGATAGCGTGAGAGATACGCTAGTTAGGTATTACCAGTGTGTACTGGAAACCTACAATATCCTTCCCGCCCTCCACAACCCCTGATTATAACATGGGAAGCAACGCCAAAGAGATGAAAGTCCCCTCATATTCGGGAAGGCCGGATCTGGCTATTATTAAACATCGCTGTAAGTAAGGAGAACCTGTCATACGGTAGATCCCGAAAACTGGGAATCCCGGAGACGGTTTCCATCTGAACAATGTTAACCGCATTTAATAGCGAAGAATGAAGAATCTTGTGTATAGAAGAATAGAATTTCCGGCAACCTGGGTCGACATGCCGAGCAGTCGAGAATAACCAGCTTGCAATGCACCGACCGTGCAACAGGCAAGAAGTGGATTAATGAAACCCGAGGCGAGTGTCTACGGGACCACAAGTGTTAAATGATACACCAACGATATACCAACCGACAAAGGAACTACAACGTAGTACCCAAACAAGAGACAAGTCTCAGTGACCACGACAAATGCGTGGAACGGGCTATGAAGAAGATACGGTACTAAGTAAAAAGGGGTCTCCAAGAATGGCAGACACCCCAGTTAATGATTATCATGTGAATACAGTGAGAAGTCACCCAGAGGGTTAATTGTCAAGACTGTAAGGTCAAGTGAGGGCCAACAAGGCCACTAATGACAGTGCGGGTAAAAACAATACCACAACCGGTATGTGTTGAACCGATAGCCAGTTAGCATGGCGCACTTGCCATGGCAAGTGCTGCTATAACAGGGCTGTTCGGGAAAGTTTTAACAAATACAAAGTACTTAGTAAAGTACCACGAAGTTAACTGTGATCATCATAACTGTGGAAGGGCTTAACCGCCTAACCTTTGTAATTGGAAGTACACCATCAACAAGAAGCTAGATTTGGTTAAGGGAAGAAGGCATTGTGAAACCATGAAAATTTTCCTTTCAAACTCAAATTTATTCCAAACTCCTTTCTTTCAAAACCAAATTTCTTTCAAAACCATACTCATTTTCTACCTTCTTATAAAAACCAAACCAGAGGACCTACACCGGCCTCAGTGCCACACAGTAGGTAAGTTATACCCAGTCTACTTTTGAATAACCGGAAAGAAACCGGTAAACCTAAGGGTAGCAACCCGAGGGAATGGATTGAGTCCATAATAATACAACAGTGGATAAAATTTCCCTCGATTAAGTTCGGGAAGCACGGAATGTATATTGTCACGGGACAATATAAGGGAGTTGACAACAGAATACTTCACCTAGGCGTGTGACGAACACTATGAGTGTACCAATTGTAATGTGGGACCCGCACTCCGATAGGAGCTTGTGGCCTGACAGACCTACTTATGGGTTAGTTGGGTAAGTAGCAATGTATCAGTAGGATACCCCACATATTTATGCGAGTAGAGTCCGGAACACGGGAAGTAGTCGACTCCATACTACGGTCAGCAGTGTAAGTCAATCAAGAGCAAAGGATTACCGAGAATGATTGAAGTAAAGGAACTCAGTTAATTTAACGAGACTAAAGGAATTAGTGAATTCATTTCAAGGAAATGTTTAAGCGTCGGGAGGTGCGAAGTGCAATAGCTGTTATGTAAAGACATCACATATGTCTTAAGAATCTCGAGGGGTAAACATGATAGCTGGAACGGTGACCCAGCCTATGCATGGCAAGGCAGATGCCTAATGTGAACACATTGATGTGCAATGAATGGGATGAAACTCCCGGAACGATCACCTGGATTACCAGGGAATATCGATCTTCACAGACAAGGATAGAAAACCCAGCTAAGAACGTAAAACGGCGTAATTAACTAAAGGTACCAATAAGTGCAAGCCAGAGGTATGGCATAACTTACTAGCAACACCCAGGAGAAATCCTTGAAGGGTGTTCGCATCAACGATAGTTGAACGAAATAACGTGACAGAAACACAAGGGTTGAAACTGACACCCAGTTTAGACATAAGTTGTCAGGAGACGGACTGACAATCCTAAGGGGCATCCCCTGAAAGGAAACGTGATGCAACGACCTTGTCATGGAGCCCAATACAACCTCTAACCATGTAATGTTGTACAGAGAAGTACATGTGTTGGACAGCCTACAATGAGCGCAGCTCAAGGCAATAAGGCTTATAAGCCACAAGCAAGATATGTTATGTAAATTTGATTGATTGCAGAAGTTTATGTTGTATAAGTGAATAGAGTGGGGAACGAACCACTACATTAAGAGTGGGGATACCTCTCGATATTGTGAGACCGCAGGAGCGGTAGTTATGTGGAACCAAGTTCAAGAATATGTTAACGATGGACAATATTATTATTGCGAGAGAACAAATAGTTTAGTAGCATGTGTGTATAAGTGAAGCACCGAGCTAAATAACGCCGGCTTGTGACTCGAGTGATCAACGCTCAAGAAGCATTCAATAGTCATCCAAATGAAGGACGAACCAAAATACGAGTGATGTAAGTATATGTGTGGAAGTTAATATGACAGTGAATACCATATAAGTTGATGTTATACAAGGAGTAAGAGCACGGTACGCAGTAAGCGACCGTTGTATAAGTGTTGTTAAATAATGATATGGCAGATAAGAGCAGTTATGAATTAAATTCAGTGGTGATGCAAGGTAAGTGATGATAAACAGACTGGGCAATAAGGCAGTAGTTGGTACTATGTGATAACGAACTCAGTGTGAATTCCATTGCGAATCGCATAAGAGATTTACTGTCAAGAGTTTACGCCTCTGCACTCTGTATGACTGAGTGTTTTGGTATTGCACTTGTGCAGTAATGATTGAGTGGGATAGCTAGGATTCGGGGAATGTTAATTGTTGAGGAAATAGAAAGCGGCTTATAACGACATAGTGACCGATGCATAGGAAATTCAAGGTCGTACCAGTGAAAGAATACTTGTACAAAACCAAATGTGGAGGCATGATTAAGAATAAGTGACTACAGTAGCACTAAATAACAAATATTGGTATGAAACATACCTTGAGTGTGGGTAATAACCGAGAGAGCACTACACGTTAGGTAGTAGCTCAACCTCAAATGACAGTAAGTCGGAAGGGAAACAAGTCAATCATTGTGAAATACATAGCTGTATACACAGTAAATTATTATGGAAGTGGATAGAAAGTTAATAACTCACCGAATTCGCGCACGGTAAGAGATACCACGCGTCGGTTGAGAAACCGTTATTACGAAGATAAAGGTGATAATTGGGGATGTACAATACAGTAAGAATAACAATGGGGCAAACTAAGCTCTACAGTTATCAGAGTTGCGTGGCAGAAACTAGTGAGCCAGCGATTCAAGTGTGAATGTGCATGGTGAACAGGAGTGAATGGCCAATTATTAATGCCTAGAAGCCTCACAGGCCAGAACTGAAACCAGTTAAGAGTTAAAGCAAACTCCAATGAGAATTCTTGGTTTAGTAACTAAACCGCCAGTATGGTTAAGATCCTCTAACCAGAATGCATTGTATAATAGACCGCGTGGAAGTCAAAACACTTCACGACGGCAAAACATTTTAAGCCAATGTTCAGTGATTGATTACGTGGGCGTAATCCCTTTTAAGGGGGGTAGAGCGCAAAACCACTTAGTGTGTATTACTCTACAAGTGTACGTGACCTATGGTGTGCATAGCACAAATAATTTGTTTTGATGATTGATGTGTGTGTTATGTAAACATACGCATTCATTCATGGTGTAATTGTGGTAATTGCGCACAGAAGATGCGAATACCATTGTGATAAGTGTGTTTATTTGTTAACAATTGTGTGTGATAGTACAAGTGTGGGGAGTAGAGAAACTCCCGGGGACAAAACCCAGACAGTAAACCGTGTGTTGTATTTTGATAAAATATATGTATATATGTAACATAGTGATTTATAAAAGGGTATGAAACCGACATAGAACCTAGTGAGAATAATATTCCCTAGGTAACAGCATTAAAGTGAATGGAGATAATAGATGGACGAAGTTCTATCCTTTGGAGATGTAATGATTATGACTAGAAAGACTAAAAGATAGAAAATTGGAAATGAGTGTATTTGAAATACCCCTAACCTTTAAAACATAATTAAATGATCTATTAATGATATAAGATCATTAATAAACATCTAAATATTATTGGGGAACAATCTAAAGATCTCAACAAGGCAAAACATGCCTTAAGATCGGTAAAGCCAAAATGTGCTTTAAAGCACCATAAAGATTGTATGACCTCAAATAGGATCCAAAGTGGATTCCTAAGTACTATAATGAAGTAAGGAACACAATAAAACCGTTCCCAAAGAAAACTAAGCTCAGAAGCACCTTGCTGCACAAAATGTGCACTAAAACACCTTAAAGCACATTTTTGTGAAATTGCCTTCTAAATTGGTTTTTAATGGGCTTAAAGGTTATAATTACCTTTAAATATGATATTATATCACATTATATCATATTAGGAATTTAATTCCAAATTTTACAAATTTTTATAAATTTAATATTAAAATATTAATAAAACCCTAAATGGGGGCCCACTTGAGTCAACATTGACTAAGAATGGTCAAGAGGTCAAAGTTGACCCCTTGGACCACATAAAATCGGCAGCCACAAGCAGGAGAGGCTCCAATTAGCCACTTGCACATTCAAGAGACAAGTCTCCAACACAAGGCCCTAAAATAAGTAGACTACTTTTGCTTTTTGATTAAATAATGCACATTTGGCTCCATTATTTGATTCAAGCTGCACAAAACCGTGTAAGCCCTACCCAGCCACTCCATTAGCCGATTTCTTGTCCCTCTTATCCCCTTGATGAGTCACCTCTCATTAAGAAACAATAAACTAATCTAATTTGTCTTTTACAATCAATAATACCCATCTCCAATCATTCTCTCTCTCCTAGCTGCATTCCAATCGGTGAAGCAGCTCTCCCAGACCCTCTCAACCGAAGTTCTTGAGTTGGGAAGGTAGATCCATCTTCTAAGCTTCTAAGGTAATGTTTAAGGCTTGTTTTTGGCTCTTTTTCTTCATCTCTTCACCATCTATGCTTAGATCTCATGGCTCATCAACTCCTATGGCTTATTCTCAGTGTTTTAAGGTTAGAACATCAACGAAATTCGGCTGAAGCAAGTTAGGAGACCAAAGTTTCTCAAAATCTCATTTTAAGGTAAAAGCATACCTTAAGCTTCTCTACTCTTCATCCGATTTTCTTCCTCTGATTTTTATGAGTTTATACACTCATAATCTTCATATTTACATGTTCAATCAGTTGGTTAGCCATTTGGAGCAAGGGTGGCCGAGATCCAAAGGAAATACCCTTCTTTAAGGTATTTTTCCAAGGTAAAACCTAATAACAAGGCAGCTTGTTGTTGTCTAGCTATTTCCTATGTCTATATGATGAATCAAATAACTTGTGGTGTGTCTAAAACAGGCCGAATCCCTCTTGAACTTCCCTTGCCTTTTTAAGGTGATTTTTGCCTTAAATCTTACATTAATTATTCCTTATGGTTAAGCTCAAGCTTGGAGTATAACCATATCTTGTTTTGGTGTATTAAACATGTCTAAATGATGTGGTGAATTTTCCTTCAAGTGGCCGAGTACATACAAGGACAAATCAAGGTATAAACACCTTAAAACTTATGATTTTATAATTTCTAAACATATATATTAATATTGTCGAGAGTGAAATTATAAATATGGGTTATATTAACCTAGAAATGGAAAAAAATGACTAAGATAAATTAAGCTAGTCATTTAAGGGATTTAATTAACATAATGGTCAAATTATGACATTATGTGGAAAAATAATCAAATTAAAGTGAGGCCGTGGGTATATGTTATATTTTGAGACATTTAATGTGTAATTTATTTTGCAAGTTCAAGGTTGTAATAAGGCCATGTCATTAGGCCATTTTAATTTAAGTTTATAAGCTTATTTAGTTAGATTTATGCTTATATATTCAAGTTTGGGCCAAACCGTAATTATTGGTAAAATACAAAGCCGTGGGCTTATTTTAGAGGAATTTAGGGTTTTTAAATGAATTTAATAAAAATTATAACATTTTATAAAGTTTTGTGTGAAAATTGTAAAAATAGAAATGTATAGGTTAAGTTTGGTAATTACCTAAAGAGTTGGTCCCAATTTGGTATTAGAAGTCAAAGTTGACTATATAGGAGACTTTGACCAAGTTTGGAGAATTTTAGAAATTAAAATACAACCTTATATTAAGATAAGTATTAAATTGTAAAAGATTTATAAGAGATGGGGCTAATTGTGATTTCCGAAAACTTGGGGTACTAAATGGAGTTTAGTACAAACCTTAGGTTATTAGGAATTTTTAGAAATTTATTTGGTTAAATTTGGAGTTTTATGAGTTATATAAGTATAATATAAGATATTTTATAATATTGTTACAAAGGGTAACATATGTGGTAACACCGAGATTTAGAGAAAGTATAAGGTTAGGAATAATATTTATAACCTTTTGGTATAGTTTGGTAATTTTTGGAGTTACATATAAGGTTTTATCAAGATATATGTATAATATATAGTTTTGATGATTTAGAAAACTATATGTTATAAAGTGGTGGAACAAAATAATTAGAATAGACCAAGGGGGTCTGTTCGGTTATTTTTAAAAAAAAACATAGGTTATAATTATATTAAGGCTTAAGGATTATAATATAAGGTATATGTTAGAAATGAAACAATGAAATATAAGTTGGGATTGATTTGTGATTTATAGAAGTTTAGTGGTTTATATTAAAAGCCGAAATATAAGGGACTATTGGTATTTTATAACAAAATATAACTATAGGTTATAATGGTTTCATGACTTAAATGTCATAATATAAGTTATATAACTATAATGTAACAATACATTAATTATGTGGTGGATTTTGTAAATACTTAAGAACATAGGTGCTTTTTGGAAATGTTAACATTTTAAAATGGAATTTATAATATGGTTTAATGTTATAAGAATTATAACATTTATAATATAAGAGGCATTCATTAAAAAGAATGAATATATATTATAAGACTTACCATATAAGAAATTGTTCCATAATACATGAATATAAATAGATATATGCTATGGTGGGAAAATATAATATGGTTTAATGACCATGTATTTTCATAATTAAAATCACATATGAAAGAGGGAAAAACAATTACAAACATTAGATATGGAATTCTAATGTTAAGAGTGTACATGTAATAATAAGGATTCATGTAATTGAAAGTATTGTTTACATATGAATTATAACCACATTGAACTTAAAAAAAAGAGATAAACCTTAGAAAAATAAATACTAAGGTGAGAGGTATAGTGCATGACAAAGAGTCATACATGCAATAAGAAACAAACTATATGATGTACAAACCAACACTAAGTTACATGCGATAACAAAGTTCAACAATAAGTATATTAATATATGAGACATAGACTACGCATGTAATATAACACTTTCCCCATCTCGAGTTAAGCCGAAAACCCGACAAATGTTGACAGTTAATAACGGGGGGTTAACCGGAGTTATTAGTGACGGTACGGGGTACCGTAGAATTGTGTTGTTATACAGTATGCTTCAGTAGCATTATATATTGTTTAGACTGTTAGAGACGACACGCGGAGCATAGGATCTTGCTGATTCATACTCCACCGTAATACTGTCAGGGTGAACAGTATGTTGTTATGTGTCTCTGATTGTCTCTAGGGGCTTCCTCAGTTCAGACTTCTGTGTGATCTGTGATAAGATTGTTTGTCTGAATGTGCTAATTAATATGCATGAATTGTGTGTTTATACCTGCTTATTATTTACTGTTGTTAAGTTAACAGTATTGGTTCGTATATATGAACCTATATATAAAACAAACTAGCGGCTATGGTGCTATCTTATATGAAATATAAGGAACGTCAGTAAAACGTTGTAGCACTAGGATAATAACATATACATATTATCCGAGACTTTTATACGGAGCATTGGCCTTTCTAAACGCCGCTCTCGTATCTAACACTGGATCCCGAGTTTACAAACTCTAGATTGGACTAATGACCTTAGTCTACTGTGTTAGAAAATTTGGTAATGCGATGCGATGGTATAATTAATTAATTAATGGAAGATTGTAAAGCCAAGAGGATGTGGCTCTTGGTGCGCGCTGTGATCACAAAAACGATACCAGGATGTCCGCGTACGGGTCCGTAAGTATCAAGAAAATTTCCCGTGAGCTAGAATGGCTCGTTGGTCGGAGACTCTACCGTTGGAGTGGCTACTGCCGTGGGTGACCCGCCTTAATATATGGGTAACTAGAGACATGTCGTTTTAACGAGACATTGTCAATAGGTATAACTGAACAATTAATATGACTGAGACTTGTACAGTGGCGAACAATATTGGTTCCTATACCATGGACGAGAATTGATACTTGTTTATTATTCTCGTTGTTTCGCTTTGTTGTTCATTGGTTATACTTGTGGTTATATTATTTGTGTTGGTGGTTGTGTTTATTGTATGGATATTACTGTTAATTGTTTTATAGCTTTAAATATTAAAACGGTGTTGCATGTAATGAACCTCATGCTCTCGACCAAATAATTGAGGGGTTTGAGGGGGCATGACGGGGCATGTGATAACATACTCAGCAGGGGCTGATTCCATACCACAAACCATTTTTATTTCAGGAGATTAGCTGGTGGTCGACGTAAGGCGCGACGGTTGTGATATTTCTGTTGTTCAAGACTTGGTACGGTTTGATACTGATGACGTTTTGGACTCGGGTTGTGTAAACCGAGGTGGATTTGCTTAGATGCTCACGAGTACGGTCTGTAATAATTGGTTACTGTTGGATTTGTTTTTATTTGTTTAAGTTCTACTATCTATCTCTTGTGGTCACTGCGGGAATACGTTTCGCATGTTGATTATCAGATAACTCGTTATCACCCGTATGGGCGAGTGATAACAGTGACACCATAGGAGCGACAGTCTGTTATTTACCGCTGCGATATATTTATTATGTGCGACATTTATAGGATTATTAGGAGCCAAATTAGTAGGGGTGTTACAAAAGTGGTATTAGAGCGGAGTACCGCTCTGATTACAAGAGATAGTAGTTTAAGTACCATGAGCTTAGGTTATACACACACACCAGTACCAAGTAGATAGTTGTAAATGATTTGAGTTAGGTTATGGTTGAGATAAGCATAGTACTTATACCAAGAGCTGACTTTGATTCTGAATTCTTCAGATGTCTTCCGGGAGACGTTCAGCTGGAAGAGGCAGAGGAGGTGGAGGAAGAGGCGGCGGGCCTGGAGGAGGACCTCCTGAGGCCCCAGCCGTGGGCGTTGCTGAGACGGTAGCTGCCGTCTTTGCTCTGCTAGCCCTGATGGGAGGTGTCCAGATAGAAGCACCACCAGTAGTCCCACCCGTACCCGCACCTAGAGAGCCGAACTGGCTCAAGAGTGTTGCAGACACACGAGTACCTACCTATGACGGGGTAAGCTGACCCCACCGCCCTGGAGTGATACATCGTTGAGCATGAGAAGGCCTTCGACGCCATTCACGTGCCTGCTGAGCACCGGGTCGGCATAGTGGCCTTTCATTTGAGGGACGCCGCCAGCACTTGGTGGAGGTCCGTGAAGGCTCATTATATTTCTACTGAGGGTTT
This sequence comes from Limonium bicolor, assembly GCA_023374045.1. Lineage (NCBI taxonomy): Eukaryota > Viridiplantae > Streptophyta > Magnoliopsida > Caryophyllales > Plumbaginaceae > Limonium > Limonium bicolor. The sequence goes on along the minus strand of CM041781.1, from coordinate 116,107,998 downwards.
TGGATGGACAGGTTTTGTGGAACTGTTGAGAGAGAAATACTATCCTGCTCATTTGAAGCAGAGAAAGAGGGAAGCGTTTGAGGCCCTGAAGCTGGGTAGTATGACGGTAGATCAGTACTACTCCACATTTATTGGGCTCTTAGACTTCGTCCCAGGAGTTGTTTATTCTGATACGGTGAAAGTTGAGAAGTTTAGAGGCGGGTTGCGATATGCGATCAAGGCCGCCATGGGTGCTGCCTTATACCCTACGATACAGGTAAGATTTGTTGACAGATTATTCCTTGTAACTCAGTTTGAATTATTACAAGTTGAGAAACTCATGGATGCATTATAGGAATGCTACGAGGCTGCTTCCCGGACCGAGCTGTTGGTGAACCGGGAGGACGGCCAGGGTAGAAGCGTAAGGCCCAAGAGAAGGAGGCGGAGGTTGCGGCTGGAAGCGGGAGCGGCAAGAGTTGGAAGTAAGATCCACCTTTAAGTTATTTAATCCATTTAAATTACTTACTTGCTGCCTGCTTTTATACCTGCTATTCCTGACACTTTGATGATCACTGGAAGAAAAAGTTCTCCTGGATGGAGAAGAAGAAGGAGCAGGCCAGCCAGAAGGGCAAAGAAAAGGTCTCGATGCTGACCGGGCCTACTACGATGCCCAGCCTCTTAGATCTGTACCCCCTAAGGGTAAGCGATCTAACCTTGTGAATGTGTTGTGTATTATACTACCCATTATCACCCATGTGTTAATCTGAGTGTGTTATAATAATAGGTTCTGCACCCCAACGCCATTTTCACTGCAAGCGCTACGGTAAAGACCACCCGGGTGTGGACTGCACGGGCAAGCTGTGGACTGTCACCACTGCGGGAAGAAGGGCCACAGGTCATTCGAGTGCTTCTCAACCCGGAGAGCTGAGCATACCGCCCACCGAAGGGGACACAGGGCGCACCTACTGGGAGGTGGGCGCTCGAGGTGGCCAGAGGGGGCCGGCACCCCAAGCCCAGAGGGGACAGCAGCAGCAGCAGCCGCAACAGTAGAACCAGAGGAACCCGCCAAGCAACCGCGTGCTGAATGCAGCGGGAGCATCGGGCGCTGGTACTAGCACACAGCGCGGTGAAGGTTAGCGCTTGAAACCTTAACCATTGTATGAAAGCATGACTGAGTGTTAAACGCTTTACCTCGGTATGATTGCGTGTTTTAATTATCGCCTTAGATAAACGACTTATCTAGGAAACCTTCTACCTCTTAGGAGACTTCGACATCTGCTATCCCACACTTGCAAGACAGAGATCACCTAGACTCGTGGAAGAATGACGGGAGTACCCTAGTGAGTTGTGTCATGTGGTCAGACCGGGCATGATACTTCTCAAAGAGTTCCTAACCCTAGATGAACAAATCGCCATGGTGAATGAGTGTAGAGCTTTGGGTAAGGGCATAGGAGGATTTTATACCTCTGTATTTATAGTGGTTCTAGAATGAAACTGCACATGATGTGCTTAGGGAAAGATTGGGATCCACAAGCTAGGGTTTATCGAGAGGTGGGATGATAGGTGGTGTATCTATACCTAGGATACCTGAGAGTTTCCTAACCTTGGTGAGAAACGCAATGAATATTGCTCAAGACTGTGAGACTTACCCATTACCCGACATAATACGTGACGTTTGCATCATCAACTACTACGAGTAGGGAGGAAACTTGGAATGCACCAGGATCGTGATGAGACGACTGAGTCCATCACCAGAGGAGTACCGGTTTGTGTCATTCTCCATTGACGATGATGCTGAGTTCATCTATGGAGACCAGAAGAGGATGGATCTAGCAAGCAAGATCATCCTCAAGTTTGGGGATGTGTTGGTATTTGGTGGAGAGGCTAGGCTTGTATACCATGGTATTAAGAGCATTAAGCTCAATACCGCCCCCACCAACCCTAGTGAATGATACCCACATCCGACCTGGCCGTTTAATTTTGACTTTTAGACAGTACTGATGTAATAGCAGTAGCTAAGTGTGTAACCTTGTATAATACAGTTGGATGAATGAAATAAGAGTTTTTACCTTCAAGTATATGTGTTCAGTTGTGGATACCGTTAATTCATAACTTTAGGCTACGGGATTGAGAAGGAGGGTACCATCTGTGAAATACCCCAAACTTAGATATGGTGTTTAAATGATAAACTAAGATATAAGGAGGCTAAATAATGCCTTAGAAACATTAAGAACATTTCTAATCAAAGAAAATATAAGGAAACACCAAAGAGCAGTTTAAGCAAAAACGTGCTCTAAGCTTGGAGAGACTTGGGAGAGTACCCAAATATTGTTCTAAGACCTTAGTAATATTCTAATGGTCATTTTAAATCAATTACCAAAGAAAACCAAGCTTGAAAACAAGTTAAAACACAAAATGTGCTTTAAGGAGTCTTAAAGCACATTTTGAAAATTGTCTTGGTAAATGAGTTTTGAATGGCTAAATGTCCATCATTACTCTTTAATTAACATGTGGACTATATATAGTATCACATTGGAAGTCTATATCAATGGGAAATCAAAAATTTCACAACAATGTGCCTTGTTTTGTGAATAGTAATTTAATTAAGCTAGTTTATACATAAGTCAATATAAGTGAGATATTTGGTCAACAAAGACTTAAGTACCCTTGTTATGTGAGGGGCCCGGTTTTTTTTATAAGGTGAGTCACCACCTTTATGAGTCATTAAGCAAATAAAGAGTTATAAAGCAAAACTACTATTCACTTTACAAAGATAAATATCTTACCTTTAATCATCTCTCTCCTCACCTCTTCATTCTCTCTTGTTCCCACGATTTCTCAAGCTCTCTCCCTCCTTCTCCATTACGTGAAGAGCAACTCCATGCTAGCTCCACCTTCTCTTGCACACAACTTACTCATTTTAGCTCCAAAACCAAAACAAATTACATATTCCTCTTAGTTAGCTCAAGCTCTCTCTTTCTATCTTTTCAAAACTCCAAGATCATTGATTTGGGCCAGCAAAATCACCATTAGAGAGGAAATTCAAGTTTGGAGACTCCATTGCTTCTTGGGCTTCTCCATTCTCTTAGGTAAAGAAAGTGTAAGAAAATCTAGGTTTCCATCACTTTTCTTCTTGACTGAAAATGTATGCTCATGAGGCTTCATTTTAATGCCTTGTTCTAGCTTGTTTTCTACTCTTCAAAGGATTGAGGAGGTCCTTCTTGCTTCATATCCAAGCTTGTCTTGAGACCAAGGTAAATGTAACACCCCTAATACGCACATGATACTAAATGAAATCGCAGCGGAATTAAATACTAAACAGTAACTAACCTAACGCTTCGGTGCTACAACGCCGTCAACCACCCACGTGGTTGACAAGGCAGAATAAATACAAGTGTACCGGTCTGATGATCAGACTCCCGAGCATAAAACTAAACCATAAATACATCATATACAATACCGAGTGTTTACATATTCATCACTGTATCACATCACTGGTAACTGCCACAACCAAATGTATAACATGCCACGGGAGCACAGGCGCATCCCGGGCCAACATCCAAAAGTATACAAAAGTAAACCTGCATCCTAGGATCTAAAGCCACTCCGCTTCTTCGATCCTCATCCTGCAGTATAAGAAATATGGATCCCGAGGGGGTCAGCAACCCTTGGCTGGTATGGCTAACGCGCAGCCCATCGGCTACCGGGATACACGCAACTAATTGTCATGATAACATGGCATTCATTTATATACATAACATAACATAACATGTGGCATAGCAACAATAGTGCACCACAAACAACACATACACAGTGGATCTTCATTCCACAATAACAAACCACAAGGGTCAAATATCACAAGAGCCTAGAGAGTGATTCACTCTCATGTTAAGCTCGTTAAACACACTCATTACCGTTCTGTTAGACGAACGAGTAACTTAAGTCACAGATGGTTCGGATTTAGTGACCCGAACACACCACACAAACACATGTTCCCACTAAACCGATCATAAGTCAGAATAGGTAAGCTTTGGAAGAAGCTAGCGGGAGATCGAACGCCAAATTAAGGAGAACAATCTTAACAACATAAGAGTCGAATCTGATTCAGATATCTACTCTTAACTTACATGCATGACCGGACAACCGGATTCCTCACTTCCCAGTTAACACTTGTTAGAAGTTCATGGTGGAACTTAACAACCAATACACAATAGGTGGTAAGTCATGTTAGACACCACAAGGGAAATGAGTCACATCATAACATCACAATAATATGAACAACTGTAAACTCATTACATGTTTAGATCTTATAATGTCATAAACACACAGAAAAACATACAACACACAAGCCGGTGTAAACCGGTAGACAACAGACTGCAAGAAAACCATACCTTGGTCCTTGCCTTGATTTGTTTCCACCGTAGGTCACTCCTATACATGATTCAAGAACGTCGGTTAATTAACTTACTTAACCTCCAAATTTACTAAGTGTTTAACATAATTATTTGACATGTTAATGTCTAACTTACCCTAGGTTACCTTCATTATATACCCTAGGGTTAACTACATAGGTCACATTCTTTTCTGTTTTTTTTTACAAGTTTAGGTCCGACCGACCTTACCGACCGAACTTGTCCAAGTTCGGTCGATTCCAGAACACATTTCCGTCAAAATTTTCTACTCCGACCGAACCTACCAATTTGGTCCATGTTCGGTCTTTTCCCGAGAGTTTCTCCCCTTTGTAAATTTAGCCCGACCGAACTTACCAAGTCCGGTCCTATGTTCGGTCGGTTCCAGTAACTCAATCCGTACACAAATACAAGCCCGACCGACCTTGCAAGTCCGGTCCCCAAGGTCGGTCTTTTCCAGAAGCCAATTCTCGCAGGGTAAACTGGGCTCGACCGACCTTGCAAGTTCGGTCGCAAGTTCGGTCTGGCCGACCCTTGTTTTCCTTTTTTACATTCAACTCCAAACTTCACCCCATATACCCTAGTACACCCTAACCTCATTTAGGCACTTCAAATACACCTTAAGACATCCTTAAACACTCATAAAACTCATTTTCTAATTCCTTAGCCTTTACCCTTTCCTCTTTCCTCACAAAATTCCTAACACTTACAATGTTTTCTCCAAGTTTTTCAAGTGGTGTTTCATACCTATGATAACTATCATCCCAAAATGCTTTCTCCTTATTTTAACATCATCTCCCAAGCATCATCACTCACCACTAACTCCTTATATCCATCTTGAAAATCTTTTCCAAGTTTACACTTCCTCTCCTATTACCAAAGTTTGCCTAAGTATTTACCTAAGTCCAAAATGACTTTGGTACCTACTAAACCTCAAGCTCATGCCTAAGTCCTTGTGACATCCCAAATCACCTTAATGCATGTTTCTTACCCAAAAACAACACTTAACCAACCTAAACACCTCTTAACTTATCAAACTCATTTTAACTCTTAGAACTTCTTTTATTACCTAAATTTCGACATAGGTTCTCCTAGAACATTTCTAAACCAAACACATTGTTTTTACCAACAAACAACCAAGGACACTAAAAATCCATCAAGCACTTATTATACAAACTCCACTCATAAAGCACTACATCACAATATAGTGCATAATTTAAATTGCATGGCACTTAGGCCCTTAAATGACATGGCTCTTAGGCCCTTAAGATGCATAAATCATAAACACTGAATTTCCACAATATATTTGCCTTTAACCTGCAAATACACTCAACAACACATATGCCTTTACTAAGCTCTTGAGAACACTTTACTAAGTCATTCACCATTTGCTCTTTAGGTAGTTTTCAAGCATTATAAGCTCATTTCTCCTAAGGCATTAAACAACATTAGGTTAGTAGATTTACCTCTTTTCCAAACAACTTCTTTCTTGTTTCCTTAAAAACCGGTAATGGTATTTGATTCTTTGGCAAGTTCTAAACAATATACAAACATTATAATGAGTATTCAAGCTATAAGCTTCATCTCATTGTAAACCCTAATTTTACATTGTTTCAAAAACATTAATGTAGTTGTTTTACCTTGCTCTTTGAAGAGAGTTTGAATGTCTAACAAGAGAGGACTCCACCTAGTCCATGAAGAGTTGGAATGAAGCTAGAACAAGGTCACACAAAGAGCTCCTTCATATGTATTTTTCGGTTACCACAAAAAACATGAAGGAAATGAAGTTTTTATTTGAGATTCCTTACCTAGAAGCAAAGGAGAGTAACAATATGTAAAAATACAAGCTCAAGCTCCTTCAATGGAGGAACTCCATGGCACCGAAATGGTGGTCTTGGAATTTTAAGAAGATAGGAATGAAGAGCTTGATGAGAGGAAGAGATTGGTGGTGTTTGTTTTTGATTTGAACAAGTGAGCAAGATTTTACAAGAGATCAAAGAGGAGTTTTAATGGAGGTGGTGTGGTATTACCGTGGAAGAGAAGGAAGAAGAGGGTGTGGAGCCGTGTGAACAGGAAGAAAATGAGAGAATGAGATAGAATTTGCTTTTGAAGATATTTATACTTTATAAAGTAAAAAGTAGTTTATTTACTTATCATTACTTACTTAATACATTAATAAGAGAGTGGTGAGTCACCACACTTAAGAAAACCGGCCCCCATTTATACTTAGGGGTAATATAGTCTTTATTTGTCAATTTAATTACTTATACAACAAACATATGTTACAAAATAGCTTATAAAAATCACTATTCATGAAAACAAGGCACATAGAAGTGAAATTTTTGATTTCCCATTGATATAGACATCCAAATGTGATATTATATAGTACACATATATATTTAAGAGTAATGATGGACATCTAGCCACTCAAAACTCATTTACAAGACAATTTTTCAAAAATGTGCTTTAAGACTCCTTAAAGCACATTTTGTGTTTAAACTTGTTTTCAAGCTTGGTTTTCTTTGGTAATTGTTTAATATGTTCATTAGTGTATAAATGAGGTCTTGGTAAGTTCATTAGGTCTTAACCAAGTTTATCCCAAGCTTAGAGCACATTTTGGCTCTTATTGACTTTAAAGCACATTTTGTGTTTTCTTTTGTTTAAATTTGTTTACTAATGTTTCTAAGACTCTTTTTAGTCTTAATACACCATATTTAAGTGTTTATACAATATATTAAGGTTTGGGGTATTTCAATCTACCCCCCTTAAAAGAACTTTGCCCTCAAAGTTCATACCTCCACATATCCTAAATGTTAGAACACGGGATTACTTATAAACAATACTTCCATACATCATTAACAACACACTTACATACATTGGACACCAGGTCCATACAACATAACATCGGGTACATAACATTGGAACGCAAGGTCCATACAACATTATCCACATCATTCAGACACAACGGTCTGTAACATAACATAGATGATGTATTCAAATACACGTCGTACACACATACCGAAACGAACGGCTCTACCCCCCTTAAAAGGGGTACGCCCCGTACCCTATACACATAAGGACTAAGAAGTAAACAATGACGGGTACTTCGCCTTCATCTTATCTTCCAGCTCCCAAGTGGCCTCCTCAACGTCCTGGTTAGACCAAAGAACTTTCACCAGTCTCACGGACTTATGGCGAGTGTCTCGAGTCTTAGTATCCAGAATCCGTACCGGAGTCTCCACTGATCGCATGGTCGGCTCTAAGGTTAGCCTTTCAGGCTGAAGCACATGAGACGGATGAGACATATACTTCTTCAACTGGGACACATGAAATACATCATGTACCTTGCCCAGCTCGGCGGGTAGGTCTAGTCTATAGGCTACCGGGCCGATCCGCTCCGTCACAACATAAGGCCCCACATATTTTGGGCTCAACTTGCCCTTCTGGCCAAAACGAAATACTCCCTTCATGGGGGACCCTCAAAAATACCTGATCGCCCACGGCGAACTCCAGGTCACGTCTGCGCACATCTGCGTACGACTTCTGTCTATCCTGAGCTGCCTTCATGTTAGCCCGGATCTGGCGAACTTCTGCCTGGACTTGTTCAAGATACTCTGGTCCTATAATGACCGTCTCACTCGACTCATCCCAGCATAATGGCGTGCGGCATGGTCTACCGTACAAGGCCTGGAAGGGAGACATCTTGATCGAATCCGTGTACTGTTTTTTGTAACTAAACTCGATCAGATGTAACTTATCAATCCAGCTGTCTGAAAGTCAGTGCACAGCACGTAGCATATCCTCAAGTGTCTGAATGTGCGCTCACTCTGACCATCGGTCTGTGGGTGAAACGCTGTACTCAATTTCAGTTCAGTACCCAATGCCTCTCGTGTAGACTTCCAATATCTGGATAAGAATCTGTATCTCTGTCAGATACAATCGTTTTCGGTACACCATGATGTCTTACAATTTCTTTATCAAAAGTTCTGCCAATCTTGCACTTTCCAGGTGTCCTTCATCGGAATGAATCGGGCCACCTGGTCAGTCGGTCAACTACAACCCATATCATATTCAGACCTCCCCTTGTAGGCGGAAGCCCTACTACAAAGTCCATGGAGATATCATGGAACTTCCACTCAGGCACTGGCATTGGCTGTACCATACCACCAGGCCGTCGGTGCTCAAACTTGACCTTCTGGCAAGTGAGACACCTCAACACATAATCACTTACATCTTTCTTCATTCCAGTCCACCAAAAATACCTTTTCATACTCTTATACATCTTTGAAGCTCCGGGTGAATCGAAGTAGTAGAAATGGGATTCACTCAATATGCGCTCCTTCAACTCAGCGCTACTCCTAGGTATACACAATCGGCCATTCAGCCTAATCAGTCATCATCGTGGAGTCTGAAGTCGTACTTCTGACCCTCGAATGTGCCGTCAATAAGCTTCTGCCGGGATCTCCAGCATATACTGATCCGCCATCTGAGCACCCGCACCTCTTCAACCAAGCCAGTATGAGAGACTAGCGAATGGAGAGAGTGTGCTCGGCGACTCAATGCGTCAGCTACCACATTTGCCTTACCCTCTTTATATTGCAGATTAATATCGTAGTCATTCAGAAATTCACCCACCTTCTTTGCCTCATGTTCAATCTTTCTGAGTGAACAAGTACTTTAAGCTTTGTGGTCAGAATAGATTGTCACACTTACCCCATACAAATAATGTCGCCATATCTTCAATGCGAAGACAATGGCACCCAATTCTAAGTCGTGGGTAGGGTAGTTCTCCTCATGCTTCTTCAGCTGACGGGAGGCGTATGCTACGACCTTCCCGTGCTGCATCAATACACAACCCATACCTCTGCCTGATGCGTCGCAGTAGACCTCAAAACCATCTGGACCGTCTGGTATAGTCAGGACTGGTGCAGATGTCAGAGCATCCTTGAGACTCGTGAAAGAACTCTCACAGTCGACTGTCCACTCGAATGGTGCATCCTTCTTCATTAAGGAAGTCATCGGCTTCGAGACACTGGAGAAGTCCTTCACAAACCTCCTATAATAACCTGCCAGACCGAGGAAGCTCCTGATATCGGTAACTGTCTTCGGCCTAGGCCAGGTGCGCACTGCATCTATCTTTGCCGGATCGACAGTGATCCCGGCCTCAGAAATCACATGTCCAAGGAAGGATACTTGGTTCAACCAAAATTCACATTTCGAAACTTTGCATACAACTGATTCCTCCTCAATGTTTGTAGCACATTTCTCAGGTGGCTTTCGTGCTCACCTCTTGATTTAGAATACACAAGAATATCATCGATGAAGACTACCACAGACTTGTCCAACTGATCTTGGAACAAGCGGTTCATTAAGTCCATGAACTTAGCTGGTGCATTTGATAAGCCAAACGGCATAACTGTGAACTCATAATGCCCATACCTCGTTCTGAAAGCTGTCTTTTCGATATCACTGTCACGGATGGCGATCTGATGGTATCCGGAACGTAAGTCTATCTTGGAGAATACTGATGCACCCCTCAGCTGATCAAATAGATCGTCGATGCGTGGTAAGGGGTAACGGTTCTTCACCGTAACAGCATTCAGCTCCCGATAATCAATACACAGGCGGAGGCTACCGTCCTTCTTCTTCACGAAGAGGACCGGCGCTCCCCATGGTGAAACACTGGGGCGGATAAAGCCCTTGTCAAGTAGGTCTCTCAGCTGCTCCTTGAGCTCTGTCATCTCTGCTGGAGCCATACGATAAGGTGCTTTCGCAATGGGTCCAGTGCCCGGAACTAAGTCGATCTCAAACTCAACCTCTCGTGCTGGCGGCATGCCCGACAGTTCCTTAGGAAATACATCAGGAAACTCCGACACTACCGGCACGTCTGGGCTAAACTCAGGGTCTCTCTCTATGTCCTGGACATAGCAGAGGTACACATCACTCCCTCGTCGTAACTCACGATACATAGCCATGGCGGTGATGATCTGTGTCGAAGGCTCCCTGGGCCTCTGGCGGTATGATATGGTAACCCCAGATGGACTCCGAAGAAGCAGTCGGTGCTCCACACAGGATTCTGCCCTTGTACCGCTCCAACCATTCATCCCGACAATCACATCAAATCCAAGTCCGTCGAACTCTATCAGGTCGATCGGGAACTCTTCACCTCTGATTCTTACAACAGCATCTCGGTGGTAGCGGGTACACCTGATCCGCTCTTTCGATGGGAGAGTGACCAAGAAGTCTGGCATCTCATCTCCATCTAACCCCAGCCTCTTCGCAAAAGATAGCGAAACAAATGTGTGTGAGGCTCCAGAGTCGAACAAGATCGATGCATCCACGCCATTCACTGGAAAGGTACCGGTGAGGATTGTGCCGCTCTTGCCGGCTTCTGCCTCATTGCAGACACTCAGTGTACCTCCCGTTCCGAGTGCACAACCTAATTCATTGGCAAACTAATAAGTACTGGGTAACAACACGGTTGATATACTTCAATAACTCCACTTTATTCATTAACATCTTCTCTTTACAACATTGTTGGTTTACATGGTTGATATAACTTAACACATACATAACTTCCTTAACATATACTGGCTTAACACATTACAGAAGTATACAAGGCTTTTAAAATTGTCTGAAGGTCAAATTCAAACGTCCGGGTTTCATGTGTGTGGCATTGATCACTGCCGGCGGTGCGGTATTCAGTTTGATCTTCCTGATGCCATGATATAGCATCCTTGACTGCCCACCCATAACTAACACATCTCCTGACTTTAGTATTAACTTCCTTGCGAGATCAGCACGCTTCTGCTCGCCATACACAAACACTGCGGTATCACCAATGGACCAAGACACCACTGGTACTCCCTTACTTAGAGATTCGGGTGACTCGTCCTTATCTTGGTGTAAACCTAACCGTCCACCTTTCTGGTAGAAGTTCATAATACACAAATCTGCTTCCACATTTGGAATTGAATCCGTTTCAACTTGTTGAGCAATTCCCACGGCGTGATTAACGACCGCACGGAACTCCTCCGGTATACTTGGTACTGTTGCTCCATCTTCAGCTCGCACTTCTTGATATGACTTGGTGTAAGGGTTCCAGTCCTTACCCATGCACATCATCTTCAATTGCATTCTTGATCCGTTCGGGTATTCGGGTGTAGAAACCTCCAGGTTTAGCTCCAAGTTCGTCGCATCGTCTGATGACATGGATTTGTGCTTCCGGTGTCAGGTATCCATTTAAAAGTATCATACCTGGCTGGATAACCTGACATTGCTCCATTGGAAAGTCGGTGATGTTGATGGTGGTTTCTTCAGGGTTTGGTGTGGGTGGGATTGGATAACATATATTGAAGGTTCCTTTAAGTTTAAATTTATCTAATCAGGTGACTTTCACACTATACTTTAACTTTTCACTCACATGATGTCACATTGGACTCACTAGTACAAACATGCATGAAATGCGGTATGCAATCACTTATTACGTTCGACAGTTTAGGCGGTACCTGGTCTAGAAGAGGGCCCTGGCGCCTCAGACCGGTCCACCACATTCAGGGTGGCCTTGCTAGGTCCCGACCCCTTCCCCTTCTGGGAATCAGTGTGCCTCTGATCTGTGGGTGGCTGGTTAGCCGTCTTCGGGCCATCAATAGCTGCTGTGGCCTTACCCTTCCACTGCCCTCTGGGCTTGTTAACTCTGCTGTTGGGGTTCCGGTAACACTCGTGGTCACGGTGACCCCACTTCTCGCAGTATCGACACTGCACCTCATTTCCCTTGCAGTCCTTGCCGGGGTGGTCTCCATTGCACCACTTACAGTAATAGTGGCGCTCCGGTCCAGAGCCCGTGCTAGCTGCTATCACAATACACATTCAGTACTTGTTTCACAACTTATCAACATACACTTCACTTATCACACAAGATTAAATAATTACCCTTAGGTGGGTAAGAGCGTAGGGGCTTCGCCGCATAAGCATATGTGAGCTTCAGTGGCTCCTCAGCTGTGGTGGTTTGGGCTTGGCCCTTGTCACCCTGGTGCTGACTCTTCTGGGGCTGGGGATAAGGTTTCTTCTTCTTCTTTCCTCCCCCGTACCCCTGCGGACTCTGGCCCTCGCTCGTGGCCTTGCGCTTGTGCGCATTCTCCTCGTCCCTCAGACGGACGGTGATCTCCACCTTAGCAGCGGCATGATAGCACTCCTGAATTTAGGATGGTCAGTCATGCCCCGCAATACATACTCACAAACTCACATTGATACTCACTTGTAGACTACACATATTCACATCACTCTTTATTTAAATTACCTGCAAGGTAGTATACTCAGCTGGCCCCATCCCATAGCGAAGACGGTGGCTGAGACCGTTATAGAAACGGTTTACCAGCACCCGGTTCGAGTATCCCAGGCCGTAACAGGTGGACAAGGCCGGTGAAGGCAGTGTAATACTCATCAACCGACACCTTGTCCCCCTGCCTCAGACTATCCAGCTCAAGGCGTTTGGCCTCTTGAACGTGCACAGGGTAGTATTTGGCTCGCAGCAGCGCCGTGTACTCCCTCCATCCAAACTGAGGATCCGCCATCCGGTCCTCTCTCACAAGCTTCCACCAGTTTTGTGCCGAACCCTTCAGGTAGTAAGCGGCAAACGACCTTAGCCTCAGCAGGTACAGCCAAGGTCTCGTAGGCGGTCTCCAACTCGGAGATGTACGCCTCCAGCTTACGTGGGTCGTCTCCCCATGAAATGAAGGGGGTCTCAAGTCTGCCAATGCCTTGACCCAGTTGGTCTCTCGTGGCGGTGGCGGTGGTGGTTGAACTTCGGGCATTTGCCCCTGCTGTATCGCAGCTACAAGCTGGGGTACCATCTGGGCTACAGCGGCTGCTACAGCCTCAGCCATAACCTGGGCCGTAGTATTCTCGCCCTGGTCACCCACATTACCGGTACCACTTCCGCGGCCTCTACCACGCAGTCTACCTGCCATCTGTATTCACATGAATATTCATTAGCAATATGCTTGCACACTTATCGGTCCAACGGTTGTAACGCTTCCCGACAATAAGGTATCTCCACACTTAGTTAGTGGTTAACCTTTCCATAATGTTCACTGAAGTAACTGTAGTTAGGTTTCCTAACTCGGTATATTCCTAAGCTCGGTATTCTAGTCATCAGAGCGATACTTCGCTCTGATACCACTTTTTGTAACACCCCTACTACGCACATAACACTAAATGAAATCGCAGCGGAAAGAATAACTAAACAGTAACTAACGCTTCGGTGCTACAACGCCGCCAACCACCCACGTGGTTGACAAGGCAGAATAAATACAATTGTACCGGTCTGATGATCAGACTCCCGAGCATAAAACTAAACCATAAATACATCATATACAATACCGAGTGTTTACATATTCTTCACTGTAACACATCACTGTTAACCGCAACAACCAAATATATATAACGCCACGGGAGCACAGGCGCATCCCGGGCCATCATCCCAAAAGTATACAAAAGTAAATCACATCCTAGGATCTAGAGCCACTCCGCTTCTTCGATCCTCATCCTGCAGTAAAAGAAATATGGATCCCCCGAGGGGGTCAGCAACCCTTGGCTGGTATGGCTAACGCGCAGCCCATCGGCTACCGGGATACGCGCAACTAATTGTCATGATAACATGGCATTCATTTATATACATAACATAACATAACATGTGGCATAGCAACAATAGTGCACAGCACAACAACACATACACAGTGGATCTTCGTTCCACAATAACAAACCACAAGGGTCAATTAACACAAGAGCCTAGAGAGTGATTCACTCTCATGTTAAGCTCGTTAACACACTCATTACCGTTCTGTTAGACGAACGAGTAACTTAAGTCACAGATGGTTCGGATTTAGTGACCCGAACACACCACACAAACACATGTTCCCACTAAACCGATCATAAGTCAGAATAGGTAAGCTTTGGAAGAAGCTAGCGGGAGATCGAACGCCAAATTAAGGAGAACAATCTTAACAACATAAGAGTCGAATCTGATTCAGATATCTACTCTTAACTTACATGCATGACCGGACAACCGGATTCCTCACTTCCCAGTTAACACTTGTTAGAAGTTCATAGTGGAACTTAACAACCAACACACAATAGGTGGTAAGTCATGTTAGACACACACAAGGGAAATGAGTCACAACATAACATCACAATAATATGAACAACTGTAAACTCATTACATGTTTAAGTCTTATAACGTCATAAACACACAGAAAAACATACAACACACAAGCCGGTGTAAACCGGTAGGCAACAACTGCAAGAAAACCATACCTTGGTCCTTGCCTTGATTTGTTTCCACCGTAGGTCACTCCTATACATGATTCAAGAACGTCGGTTAATTAACTTACTTAACCTCCAAATTTACTAAGTGTTTAACATAATTATTTGACATGTTTAATGTCTAACTTACCCTAGGTTACCTTCATTATATACCCTAGGGTTAACTACATAGGTCACATTCTTTTCTGTTTTTTTTTTACAAGTTTAGGTCCGACCGACCTTACCGACCGAACTTACCCAAGTTCGGTCGATTCCAGAACACATTCCCGTCAAAATTTTCTACTCCGACCGACCTTGTAAGTTCGGTCGCATGTTCGGTCTTTTCCCGAGAGTTTCTTCCCTTTGAAAATTTAGCCCGACCGAACTTGCCAAGTCCGGTCCTATGTTCGGTCGATTCCAGTAACTCAATCCGTACACAAAATACAAGCCCGACCGACCTTGCAAGTCCGGTCCCCAAGGTCGGTCCATTCCAGAAGCCAATTCTCGCAGGGTAAACTGGGCTCGACCGACCTTGCAAGTTCGGTCGCAAGTTCGGTCTGGCCCAGACCCTTGTTTTCCTTTTTACATTCAACTCCAAACTTCACCCCATATACCCTAGTACACCCTAACCTCATTTAGGCACTTCAAATACACCTTAAGACATCCTTAAACACTCATAAAACTCATTTTCTAATTCCTTAAGCCTTTACTTATTTCCTTGTAAAATTCCTTAACACTTACAACATTTTATACTAGGTTTCTAAATGGTGTTTCTCACCTATGATAACTACTATCCCAAAATGCTTTCTCCTCATCTTAACATCATCTCTTAAGCACTATTTCTCACAACTAACTCCTTATGTCATTCTTGAAATTCTTTTCCAAGTTTACACTTTCTCCTTATTTTACCAAAGTTTGCCTAAGTCTCTATCTAAGTCCAAAATGACTTTGGTACATACTAAAACCTCAAGCTCATGCCTAAGTCCTTGTGACATCCCAAATCACCTTAATGCATTTTTCTTACCCAAGAACAACACTTAACCAATCTAAACACCTCTTAACTTATCAAACTCATTTTAACTCTTAGAACTTCTCATTTATTACCTAAATTTCGACATAGGTTCTCCTAGAACATTACTAAACCAAAACACATTGTTTTTACCAACAAACAACCAAGAACACTAAAAATCCATCACAGCACTTATTACACACAAAATCTCCACTCATAAAGTACTACTTCACAATATAGTGCATAATTTAAATTGCATGGCACTTAGGCCCTTAAATGACATGGCTCTTAGGCCCTTAAGATGCATAAATCATAAACACTGAATTTCCACAATATATTTGCCTTTAACCTGCAAATACACAACAACACATATGCCTTTTACTAAGCTCTTGAGAACACTTTACTAAGTCATTCACCATTTGCTCTTTAGGTAGTTTTAACAAGCATTATAAGCTCATTTCTCCTAAGGCATTAAACAACATTAGGTTAGTAGATTTACCTCTTTTCCAAACAACTTCTTTCTTGTTTCCTTTAAAAACCGGTAATGGTATTTGATTCTTTGGCAAGTTCTAAACAATATACAAACATTATAATGAGTATTCAAGCTATAAGCTTCATCTCATTGTAAACCCTAATTTTACATTGTTTCAAAAACATTAATGTAGTTGTTTTACCTTGCTCTTTGAAGAGAGTTTGAATATCTAACAAGAGAGGACTCCACCTAGTCCATGAAGAGTTGGAATGAAGCTAGAACAAAGTCACACAAAGAGCTCCTTCAATATGTATTTTCGGTTACCACAAAAACATGAAGGAAATGAAGTTTTTATTTGAGATTCCTTACCTAGAAGCAAAGGAGAGTAACAATATGTAAAAATACAAGCTCAAGCTCCTTCAATGGTGGAACTCCATGGCACCGAAATGGTGGTCTTGGAATTTTAAGAAGATAGAAATGAAGAGCTTGATGAGAGGAAGAGATTGGTGGTGTTTGTTTTTGATTTGAACAAGTGAGCAAGACTTTTACAAGAGATCAAAGAGGAGTTTTAATGGAGGTGGTGTGGTATTACCGTGGAAGAGAAGGAAGAGAGGGGTGTGGAGCCGTGTGAACAAGGAAGGAAATGAGAGAATGAGATAGAATTTGCTTTTGAAGATATTTATACTTTATAAAGTAAAAGTAGTTTATTTACTTATCATACTTACTTACTTAATACATTAATAAGAGAGTGGTGAGTCCCACACTTAGAAAACCGCCCCCATTTATACTTAGGGGTAATATAGTCTTTATTTGTCAATTTAATTACTTATACAACATATGTTACAAAAATAGCTTAAAAAATCACTATTCATGAAACAAGGCACATAGAAGTGAAATTTTTTTATTTCCCATTGATATAGACACCAATGTGATATTATATAGTACACATATATATTTAAGTAATGATGGACATCTAGCCACTCAAAACTCATTTACAAGACAATTTTTCAAAAATGTGCTTTAAGACTCCTTAAACACATTTTGTGTTTAAACTTGTTTTCAAGCTTGGTTTCTTTGGTAATTGGTTTAATATGTTCATTAGTGTATAAATGAGGTCTTGGTAAGTTCATTAGGTCTTAACCAAGTTTAATCCCAAGCTTAGAGCACACGTTGGCTCTTATTGACTTTAAAGCACATTTTGTGTTTTCTTTTGTTTAAATTTGTTTACTAATGTTTCTAAGACTCTTTTTATCTTAATACACCATATTAAGTGGTTTATACAATATATTAAGGTTTGGGGTATTTCAGTAAAACAATCACCTTAATACCTTAAAGCACATTTTTACCTAGGGTTTGTTCCTTAGGGTTAATGTATTATCGGTACTCATTGGAGTCATTGGATATTGGCTAGAACATTGGCAAGGAGATATAGATTTGGTGACCGAGATTGAGCAAGGAAAAAACCTAAGGAAGAAAGTTTTTAAAGCTTGTAAAAGAACAAGGTAAATTACTTACCTTAAGGTGTTTTATTGTTTAAGGGAATGGATTTAATATGGATGGGTTTAGTGTAGTGTTTACATTAGAAAAAGGCATATATGACCTAGGAGAAACAATGATCATAATTGTGAACTTGTGACTAAGGAGCAAATGAGGAAAAAGAGATAGTTTAAGAAGATCAAGGTGAAGTACAAGAAGCATTTTATTTCAATGGGAGCCTTGTTTGTGTGTATTCGCAGGTTGAAGGCAAATATATGTGGAAATTAAGTGGTTAAGATTATTGTCATTTAAGGGCCTAAGTGCCAAGCATTTAAGTTTATGCACTATAAGATATGTGGTGTAGTTTGGTGTAAATTGTGTGTTGGTTGTTGTCATGAAATTTGAGTGATATTGGTTGTTGATGGAGAAAAACCCAGTGTTAGGATGTACTATATACTAGGGAACCCATGCAAAATTTAAAGGAGAACTTAAGTGTTTAAGATGTTCTAAGGGATTTAATGACTAAGGAAGTACTAGGAAGTTCTAGAGGTTGTTTTGATGAAAAAGGGTGAGATTAAGGTGTTTAAATGGTTTATAAATGACTTAGGCATCACTGTGAAGGATTTAGGAATCAAAAGAGTGTATTTGGGTATTTAGGACTTAGGCCAATGTTGATAAAAAAGCTAGGAAACCTTGGTAAGTTTGAGTGTGAAACCTTGAGATGATTTAGGTAGAACTAGAGTTTAGGATTTAAGGAAAACCTTGGAAAGTGTAAGATAGATGAAAGTGGTGTATATGGTGTGGCCAAGTTCATAAGGAGGGAACTTTGGGCTAGTAGAAGTGCTAGGCGAAAGGAATGTTGAAATGTAGGAAAGGAATAAATGCTAAGTGTTAGTAGTTGTGGTAAGAATTGAGTAAAGGATTGGGATGATCTTTGGAGGTTGATTTAATGAGTTTGGAGGATGATCTAAGGTGGGTTTAAGGGTCTAAATGATGTTAGAATATATTGGAAGGCTTGAGGAAAAGTTTAGTGAAGATTTGGCAAAGTTTAGGCATGTTTTGGTGGCGTCTGACCCAGGGGTCCGACCCAGTTTGGGTCGGACGGCCTCTGTTTAACGCCAGGGAAAGGTTCTGGAATGGTCCGACCCAAAGGACTTGGGTCGGACATGGTCGGACGGGTGCATTTTTGAGGGCGGTTAAGTTTCTGGAATGGTCCGACCCAGAAGGTTGGGTCGGACATGGGTCGGACATGGGAGGTTTAGAAGACGGGAAATTTCTGGAATGGTCCGACCCAGTTGGTTGGGTTGGACGTGGGTCGGACATGTAGAGTATTTCAAACCCGAAAGTTTACTGGAAGGCTGACCCAGAGGGTGGGTCGGACGGCCCTTAATACAAAAAAAAAGGAATTTTGAATTCTAAGGATGATAATTGGTAATAAGGTATACCTTTGGTAGGGTGGTAATGATTAGGACCCTAAGAACTCAATGGATTAAGTTAAGTTAAGTAAGAACCTTAATGTTAAAAGTTAAGTTTATAAGGATAAGTGTTAAAGACTTAAGAGGATATTTAATGGGAATTTTTAGGGACTAAGTGAGTTAAGTAAGGTACAAATAACTAATGGCCTAAAAACGAATCAATGTTTTAGGTTTGTGAATTGGGGACCCCCGGAGAAGTTAGACAAACGACGATCGACGGTGAACGGTACAATCTTTCTTGTGACCTGCTTGCTAACGAGGTGTCCCTCGGCTTGTGTGCTACCTGTGTAATTGCTATCACTAAAACAAGATAAAGCATGTAACCGGTTATATTTGTTCTCGTTGTGTATGTGTTTACCTTTGCACTAACCCGCGAGACTTGAGATTGTTACTAACCAAGTTTAGTACTTACTGAGTTAAGAATAAGAGTTAAGTTTCGGTGGTTGTTGGTTAATGCCCGTTAAGGCTTAGCTAGCACATGGTGATAAAGATTTCTACTAACTGGAACTTGAGTGAGGAACCCGGGACCGAACTCCGGTCATGCATGCTAAGGAAAAGGGGACGGTATCTGAATCAGATCCGCCCTCCGCTTAAGGACTTGTAGCCTAGGGCCGGTTGCCGGCTCAGCTACGCTGGACTCCCGTCCAGAGTGGTGGCATTAAGATGGTGCGGTGGGATCACCTAAATCCCAGGTTCGAATTAAGCTATAACCATTCCCTTCCAGGAACGGTTTGGATACTGAGATTAAGATTAAGGTAAGGTAGGAACTGAGATTAAGGAAATGAGGACTAAGGAGGGGGTTACTAACCCACTTGATAGGGAACGCTTGAGTCATTCATTGTTTGTGAACTATATATGTTCATCTGTGGTTATTGTTATTGCACTTCATATCATGCTTGTGTATGTAATAAATTTCATGCTATCGACAATTAGTCGTCGTAGCCCCGTTAGCTTGGGGGCCATGAGAGGGTGTACCAGCATTCGTGCTGACCCCCTTTGGGGGCTGTTTTTACACTTGCAGGTAAGAGACCCATGAGGACGCACTACGAGAGTAGGAGCGGTTAGACTTAGGATGGGATGTTTATTTTGAGTATGGGTTGCGCTTGTGCACCCGTCTGTTGATATTTAAACTGATGTAAGGTTGTGATGATGCCTTAGTTACTTGTACTCGGTTGGTTGTTGGTATTATGGATGGTGATGTTTTGGGTTGGTTATGTATTTGGGATAAGTGTTGTAATTGATAAGGCCGGTATATTCTAACGATCAGACCGTGACAAGGTCCAGGTGTTATTATTTCTGCTGCGACGAATTCAATAAGTGTTCAGTTTGCGATAACCACGATTGGCTTTGGATGGGGTGTTACAATCTGCATCTTAGATATGGCGCAAGCCAAGGAGTCCAGTAATGTCATCACAGGTATGACAATTACAACCGACAGTAGATTACTAATTTATTGGGACTCGATGCTAATACGAGAGATGATCTCAGGTACCTTTCCTGTTGATGGTGTTAGTTCTTCCGTATTGTTCGACTCAGGGGCTTCGCATTCCTTTATTTCCTCGGCATTTGCTATGAAGCTGGGGGCTACCCCCAACAGCTTTCTGACTTTTCAGTCACCCTTCCATCGAAGGAGAAAGTAGGTTGCACCAGGCAGTACTTAGGGTCGGAGATCAGTATTATGAATGAGACTTTTCCCATTGATTTGATTGAGTTTTAAGAACTTGGGCTTCGACATTATAGTGGGTATGGATTGGCTACAGAAGCATAAGGGCCGCCTTCATTGTGCAGAGCATCGACTACTACTGAAGGGGCCGAGCGGCAAGACATTGTCGTACCACAGCGTGAGGAGAGATCCGACTGTCAAGATCGTGTCAGCGTTGTCCCCGATGAAGGACGTTAGGAAGGGCCGACAATCCTTCCTCTGTTACGTATAGGACACGAGACAGTGCGACGAGATGGATGTAGACATTCCAGTCGTGACTAAAAATAACAATTTATAATGTTTTGGGGCTATTTTGTAATTTCTGGAAAATTTGGTGCTTAACCGAATTAATTATGAAATTCTGGGTACAATAATGTATTAAGTATGAAATTAGACCTTGGTCAAAGTGTTGACCAAAAACTTTGGGTTAAAATGATTTATGACATAAATAATAAGTTTATATAAAGTTTTGGGGTTTAAATATAATTATAAGAAGTTATTTGTCAAACCGAAAGGTTAAGGGTTGATTTGGTAATTTATAAAAGTTAAGGTGTTCAAATAATAATTACCGAATTTATAGTGGTGGTTTAGTGAATTAATTAAGGAAATGAAACTATGTAATATATGTATTTTGGTGTATAATGTAAAGTTTATGAAATAAATGAGGTTATAATATAATAACCAAAAAGTATGATGTATTTATGGGATTAAAAATATTTGTAGGTCCTATGTGGATATTTAGGAAATTTAAAAAAGAAAATTATGATTTAAGGATTTATGAAATTAAAACTATATGATATACAAGTACAAGTAATTTGTAACACCCCCGTCGTGGTTATCGCAAAACTTAACACTTAATCGAATTCGTCGCAACGGAAATGACAAACACCGGGACCTTACCACGTTCTGATCGTTAGAATATACCGGCCTTATCGATTACAACACTTTTCCAAAATAAACAACCGACCAAACACCACCACCCAAATACCACCAGCCAACCGAGTATAAGTATCTAAGTCATAATCACAAACTTACATCAGTTTCAATATAAACGGACGGGAGCACAAGCGCAACCCGTACTCAAAAATAAACAACCCATCCTAAGTCTAACCGCTCCTACTCTTGTGGAGTGACTTCATGGGCCTCTTACCTGCAAGTGTAAAAACAGCCCCCAAAGGGGTCAGCACGAATGCTGGTACTCCCTCTCATGCCCCCAAGCTAACGGGGCTACGATGACTAATTTTCGATAGCATGGAAATTGATTAAGTACACAAGCATGATATGAAGTGCAATAAACAACAATCCACAGATGAACATACATAGTTCACACACAATGAACGACACAAGCGTTCCCTTATCGAGCGGGTTAGTAACCCCCTCCTTAGTCCTGATTTCCTTAACCTCAGTTCCTTATCATACCTCAATCTTAACCTTAACTTAATCTCAGTATACAAACCGTTCCTAGAAGGGAATGGTTGTAGCTTAATCTCAAACCTAGGATTTAGGTGATCCCACCGCACCATCTTAATGCCACCTACCTTGGACGGGAGTCCAGCGTAGCTGAGCCGGCAACCGGCCCTAGGCAACAAGTCCGAAGACAAGTCCTTAAGCGGGGGGGCGGATCTGATTCAGATACCGTCCCCCTTTCCTTAGCATGCATGACCGGAGTCAGTCCCGATTTTCCTCACTCAAGTTCCAGTTAGTAAAAATCTTACCCACCATGTGTTAGTTAAACCTTATCGGGTATTAACCACATTCACCAATACTTAACTCTTATCCTTAACTCAGTAAGTACTAAACTTAGTTAGTAACAATCTCAAGTCTCGTGGGTTAGTGTAAAGAAAACACATTCACAACGAGAACAAATATAATCGGTCGCATGCTTTCTTGTCTTAGTCATAGCAATTAAACAGATAGCACACAAGCCGAGGGACACCTCGTTAGCAAGCAGGTCACAAGAAAGATTGTACCTTTCACCGTCGACGATTGTTTGGTTTATCTCCTTCCAAGTCCCAATTCACCAATCCTAAAACATTCATTCAGTTTTAGGTTATTATTCAATTCAACTCAATACAATTGCTTAGCCTCCCTAGACATCAACTTTTACTCATTGTTTTTCATTAAGCCTTATGGTTTTTAACTTAACTCCTAGGTGCATGATTTCCTCATTATCTATTTTACTTGTTCACCACTTCATAACCATTAAATACACCCACCAAACATGCCCTTAATAACCTTGTAACATCAATACAAAATCATTCCCACCATTTCCTAACACTTCCCAAGCTTAAACATGATTTTTAGTGTGGTCCGGCACCTTGTCCTCAACCTGAGTCCCGGACCTATACTTAGTTCAAACTCTCGGCTATTTTAATGTGGTGGTCCGGGACTTTGTATGGGACTTAAGTCCCGGACCATTGCAAGCTAAAATCCTCGGGGGTAAATTAGGGGGTGGTCCGGGACATCTTACAAGACCTAAATCCCGGACCTTTACATGTTAAAACTCTCGGCCTTATTTTTGGGTTGGTCCGGGACTTCACACTGGACCTAGGTCCCGGACCAGCTACAGATTTCCTCCTTTTGTATGATTCTAAGTGTTGTTACACTTGTTCTCTTCATCTATAAATCACCCAATATTCACACATGATCTAAAAAATATTATAATACCAAAATAACATCATAAACTTGCCCATCCTTCTCTAACATCATAATCTTCCCTTTTGTATGTAGACATTCCAGTCGTGGCAGACTATGTCATATAACAATAATTATTAAAACCTAGGCTAGCTCACTGGAACCTATTATGAGTCACCACCTAATTTTAACCTAGGATAAATTAGGAAAGGAAGAGTTCGGGTTCGTGGGCTTGGTATTCGACTTATTTAGGGTTCAAATTACTTTCATTACCCTACCTAGGTCGCTTTTCCTCTACTTGGTTTAATTACGGCTTATTATGAGTCGTTTTAACCTAAGTGCGTGAGCTTCTATTTTTTTTTGTGTTTTTTAACATTTTTTGAATGAAAATAAAAGTGAAATTAAAAGCTGCCTAAACTAGGGTTTCGGAGGCAGAATTAGGTCAAATTTTGCTTACGTCCGTAGCCACGGACCCCATGTCCGAGACCACGGACACCAGTTAACCTAATTATACAGAAGAGTCGAAATTAAAGGAAAACAAAAAAAGTGCAAAGTCCGGGGCCACGGACAGGCTGTCCGTGGGCCCGGACATTATTAGAAAACCTAAATTTTGAATTTTTAAAAATCCCGCCGCCGTCCGTGGGCGTCCGGGCTTACGGACATGGAGTCCGGGACCCTGGACATGACGTCCGTGGGTGTAGACCGCCCTCGGACGGTGGCGTTGAGGCTGTTCCCGAAGGTGTTTTGGGCTCAAATTTTATGGGTGTGTAGCCTGAAAGATGTACAAGACGTTAGTGATTGAAAGTTTTCAATTTGAATTCGAATTAAGCACGAAACTTGGTAAACAAGTTATTGGACAAAAGCTTAAACAAACAGCAATACAGAAGCGTAAAAAGGTTAGTTTGAACCCAAAATTTGACAGAGAGTTAATAAGGTCGTGAGGAATTAGAAAAGTAGAATTGTAACCTGTTTTACCTTCGAATTCAAGAGGGTTCTACACGTCGGGATTCTTCGGAGGCTCCGATGGTGCCGGTTCTGGATTGTGTTCGACCCGAGCTTCTGGTTGTTGATTGTTGAAGGTGTTCTTCACGTTTGGAGTGGTTTGGTTGATGTTTGATGATTGATGACGTTGTGGGAGTTGAAATATATGTTTTGGTGTTAATTTTGGTGAGATTTCGGTGTTTGATTGGGGCTCTGGAGTTCAAAACATGGAGAGAGAGAGACGACTGCCTTCTTTGAGAGTCTAGGGTTCTTGAGGTTCTGATTTGATCATGGGATAAGGTTCCTTATATAGGCTTCCTTAAAGATAGAAAAATCCGGTAAAAACCGAGATTTACCGACGTTTTTGCTCAAGGGCTTCCAAAAGGAATTTGATTATGAACTTTTACACATGGGTAAAGGATGATATTTCTGAATTTTCTAAAGTGGAATCGAATTTTTTGGATATTGGAATATTTTTAAATTCAATTTCTCGTCAGATTCAGTCAGAAATTGCTAGAATATTATTGGAAATTCGAAAAATCAAAATTCCAATGCCATTATGCTTAAAATGTCATCCTCTATCATGGGTTAAAATTTTAAAGAATTTTGAATTGATTTGACGCTTCTTTGGAGGAGAGAGGAAGCCTATAGAGGGCTTAGGAGCCTTGAAAAATTACGAAAATACCCCTGGAGAAGACTAAGCTGTCCCTAGTACTCTGAAATGTGCCGATCGAACTGGGAACCCTCGCTACCAGCCTATTAGTAGAGACTCTCTTCCGGGGGGGTTGAAATTTTGGGTATAACAGATTGCCCCCCGTCAACTAGTTTTTGTAATGGAAACGAAAAGGCTAGTTGATGCTTGAGTGATACCCCAAAATTTTTGATCTTAAAAGACCCCACATGCAATTGAAATCCGATAAGTTGTGTCGAGCTGTTCTAAGGCGCTGACTACCTATGAGTAAAGTGGAAGGATGTCGAGCGATTCTAAGGCGTCGACCACCTAAAGGTAAAATATGAAGTAACGTCAGACTATTCTAAGGCGCCGACTACCTACAAGGATGATACGATGTCAAGCTATTCTAAGGCGTTACTACCTATAATGAATGAAATGATGTCAAGCCATTCCAAGGCGTTGACTACCTAAAATGTGAAAATGAGATAATGTCAAGCGATTCTAAGGCGTTGACAACCTAACAAGTGAAATTGGGTGGTATGCAAATGCAAGAATGCTGAAATGCTAGTGATGCTATGATGCTCGGATGCTTCTGGGGACCGAAACCCGTTCCAATGCTCCTGGTTGGTATACTATGGGGACTTATTGCCTCTGCCCACCAACTGGGGTGCTGGGATAACTTCTAGATTACCAAGGGGACTTATTGCCACTGCCGCACTAGTTATTTCTCCCGAGAAGTTGACATTAAGATGGGGACTTATTGCCTCTGCCCCGCCAACTTAGATCACGCTCTGTCTCATACTTGTCTCGCACTGAAGATGATACTAGGTCTTGTACTGGTCTCGCACTGGATGATGATGCTCGGTCTCGCACTGATGAAGGTGATAGGTCTAGCACTGATGAAGGTGATAGGTCTCGCACTGATGAAGATGATGGGTCTCGCACTGATGAAGATGATGGGCCTCGCACTGACGAAAGTGATGGTATCGCACTGATGAAGATGCATGGTCTCGCACTGAAGTCTCGTACTAAACGGATGAAAAAAAGCTGGATTTCGCACTGATTCTGGGTCGCGCACTGAATGAAGATGTCTCGTACTAAAGTCTTGAAAATGATGGGTCTCGCACTGATTTTGGGTCTCGAGCTAAAAATGAGTTAGAAAGATAATGGTCTCGTGCAAATGATGAAAAATGATTACCGGAGTGCCAAACATGGCAATGTATGCAATCAAAATATATGAAAGATACTCGTTCAAAACAGGAAACTGTTGGAAAAGGTGCCAAATTGGCATTGTTGAGGTGTTATGCAAAAGTTGTAAAATGCAACTAAAGTGTTTGTTGGAAGCTTGCCAAAACAAGAAACTGTTGAAAAATATGTCAAACATGGCAATGCTTGAGAAAGACTCTGCTGAAAAAGGAAAGTGAAATGATCATTTCCTGACTAAAATTCCATATCAGCAACTTGTTTCTTGAAAAATGAACATGTCATTGGTGGAAGTGTGTGGTGTTTGTTGTGGTGCTGAAGGCTTTTGCCGGTGTTCGGGATTTGTGACAAACCTAGGATTGGGTGTGATTTTAGATGGAGGTCAAGGCCAATGACGGGCTTGAGAGTGTGCGTGTGGTGGTAAGGACTTATGTGTGCCTGTGGTGGGATGGTGGTGCTCGAGCTTTGGGTTTTAATTGGTGTTGACATGGCAATTGTTGGAACCAACAATTGCCCCTAGTATTTTTCTTTTAGGACAATCTGAGCTAGAGTTCATGGCAATCGATCAGGACGATCGATTGCCCCCAGTATTTTCTTTGATTAAACATGTGAACAAGTCTCACCCTCATAGGGTTGAGGCTTATGCTTTGATGTGGTGCTCCCTAACCTACACTTGACATGGTTGGTGTTTGCACTCATTTCTCGCTCATGATCATAACTTCTAGACCATTGAATTCGATATTTGATGGATTTACGCATTTGATCTATTACTTTCACGTGATTAGACACACAACTATCAAGTCGGAAGTCTTTAAAGCTTATAACGTGACCATAGGGTGTGATGAAAGACGATGGGATCATGGAGGGATATTTGAGGTATGTGGAGCTTAAATGGGTGACCAAAGCTGCAACTTGCGTCTTCTCTCAGATTCATCTTCCTTGTCTAGAAGTCGTCTAACTGCTTCATGTTGACGTTGTTTTTGAGCTTCTGGACTTGGACTTTTGAAGTTGTCCTTTACACCATTTCTCTTTTCGTCATTTGGATTTCTTCGAGGCATTTCGGGTTTGCCTTTTTGTTTTATCCTTTCTTGACTTTGCCTTTGGTGTTCTTGAGTTTCCCAGTTTTGGGCTTCGAGAGCTGTTTTGATGTGAGCTCTTTTGATCCTGTGTCACTCTGGGACCATTTGCGGATCGCTTTGTCATGCTGATAGTGGCATTGCTTCTTTGGACTGATGAGAATGTTATCTGAGAGTCGGGCTCTTCGCTTCCTTTGGTCACCGGGTCGGACATTCATCATTGGCTGGGTTATTTTGTGGAGCTCATAATATCGAAAAGGGATATATGACAGGCTCAGCGGGGGTGCCTAGGTTTAATGACAGGGTTTGCAAGCTTTTGGCTATGTGGTGCTGTACCTAGGTGCTTCGTCATCCCTGATAGTTGTGTATCTGTTCTTTGTTACTTTTCGCAGGTCTAAGAGTAAATTTGCAAATTATCTCCTTCGGTCGGAGTTATGCCATTTACCTTTTCTTTTGTATGTGGTCTCACCGGAGTCGTGTAAAAATGACACGCTCGTTCACTCATGGTTTTTCCGCTCAAGACACTCTCGTGAATTTCACTTAGAGACTAGTTCACACGCTTAAATGAAAGATTAAAGATGATGATCCTGAACTCAGATTGCCCCCAGCATTGACCTGGGGTTTATGACAACACTTAAACGGATGTGGATTTGGAACCGCTTCGTGGGTTATTTTGGATGCTTTGAGATAGGTTGTGGTGCTCGGCAACACTTAAAACTGAAAATATGACTCCGTGATCCTTTCCTTAAAATAAATTTTTGTTTTTTCTTCTTTCTTTTTTCAATGAATGAAAATGGTTTGTACAGGAATTGTGAAAATGGAACTATGATTTTATTTATGACTCATGAAAGAAACGTAAAGATTACAATCTGAGGTGACTAAAAACTGACTAAGAAAAACTTGAAGATACACGAAAACATAAATAAAACGATCTGCATACTTAGAAAAATTGGACTCCTTGCTCGAGGAGGTCTTGAATCTTGTGCTTCAATGCTCGGCAATTGTCAGCATAATGGCCAGGCAATTGATGGTAGTGGCAGAATTGATTAAGATGCCTTCCCAAATGAGTGGTTCCTGGCCGAGGGGCCAGGGGCTGTAGCAGGTTTCTCTTCTAAGCTCTTCAAACGCCTGACTTGGTGCTCGGCCAATGTTGGTGAATTCCCTTTGCGATGAGTCTTGGCGTGGTAAGGGTACCGTCCTAAAGTTTTGATGCGGAGCTCTAGGTCGTTGAACCATATTCACTTTTGGAAACTGCTTTGAGTGCAAGCTACTGGCTGAAGATAAGCCTTTTCTGGTCCTGGCTTAGATGATTTGGAGCCACTGCCCGGAGTTTCTTGAGCATTCGAGCTCCAACCCTTCCTTATAATCCTTTCCTCTAGAATACCGACTTGTCCCATCAACATGTCCAAACTCGGAAAATACATAAATTTTGCTCATGGTTGTGTTGTTTTCGCATGTTCTCAATTATCATGCGAATTTGCTCCTGCTCGTCCATTCTGGTAGGCATGGCTGCAGCCTTTCTCCTCCAATGCTTGATGAAGTCAGACATGGACTCACCGTCTTTCTGTCGAGTTCCTGCCAGATCGATTCTGGTGACCTCGAGGTTCTTAGCATACTCGAAATGATTTAGGAAAGCCTCGCAAACCTCCTCGTAGGTTTTGGTATTCATCTTCTGAGTGAGATACCAACGCTGAGGAGTCTCATCTAGATAGCGTGCGAAAACTTTGGCTTTTGCATGTCGTTGAGCCGCAAGATGGACATTTCTCGGTCGAACATAGCCAAGTGAATTTGTGGATCCGAGGAACCCTTATACAAAGCGAGTGTAGGCAGCTTCAGCTTTAGGGGAAGATCAACTTCGGGATACGACGCCGTGGAGAAATAATCGAAGCCAGCTGGTTTGTTGGTTTTCTCTATGCGCTCAATCCTTTTAAAAACCCTTTTGACCTCTGCAGCTAGCTGATTGTCAGGAACATCCTTCCCCACACGTGTTTGAGGATCTTGGGCTCTAACGGAGTCAATCTTGACGTAACTACGGTTAAGATTTTCAACCACAAGCTTTTCCAGAGTGTGCTGATTTGTCTCCTGCAGATTAGCCTTACTCCTCAATTCCTCGACAATGGACTCCAAGACCTTGCACCTTTGCAGCACAGCGGCCAATTGGGCCTCGGTGTTGATCGGATTTCCTCCTTCTGCCATATCTGGATTTGGGCTTGCCTGTTTCCAAGAAGTCCATTATTAGCTAACAAGAGGAGGTGGGTTGAAAGACACTAAGGTGAGAATGACACTTCACAACGTAGATCGAAACAAGCTTAGGCTGAAAGCAAGTGGGCCAAGATACCCAGAAAATGAGGTGCTTGGGCTAAAGTATCTCTCAGGCTATGAACTGGAATTTGGACTGAAATGTAAACAGATGGCTTTGATTGGGCCTGAGAGGTGACACCTAGATCTAGGGTTTTGGGCCAGGGCCCGAATAAGGAGTCTGCCTAGACTAGAATGAGCCCTTGGGCCGGAATGTGTTTGGGCCTAGAGCAAAGCACATGGGCTGGAGTGGTCCCTAAATCACAAATGAGCCTAACTTTCTTTGGGCCAGAAGATGGTTGCTAAGCCGAAAAAGATTTTATTTCAAGTTCATGTGGATTTCCTTTTTTTGGGCCTAGAACTAATTGGATAATTCAAATTGGGCCAGAAGAGAAATCACCTAAGTCTAAGCTTTTGGGCTGAAGCCCGAAGACTCACATATTAAACCAAACAGGACCTCTGGGCCGCAAACAAGTAGAGCCGCCAATTCGGGTTGGGCTAGGTTAATGTAGGAGAAGTTCCTATCAACCTCTAGGCTAGGTAATGGACCGATCATACAAGCAAACAAGGCTCACACAAATTCAACATGTCCTCACTAGATGTTTAAATTCAACCGGGTATGGATCGATCCGGAGAGGTGCTTGGGGCTTGGGCCCAGGTCACCACAAAGGAATAGGGCTTGCACGCTATTCTCTTTGGGCTTCCCCACTTTTTTCACATCACCTGAAGGTGTGCGTCTACGGCCGGGTCTTTGACTGACCAAACAATGGGCTTGGTAAGGACACTGCCAGGAAAACGCTTGGGGCTAAGGCCCAGGTATTAAGGGGATGTGGTTAGACGACATCCTCCTCTTTTCCCCCGCTTATTCACATCACCTAAAAGGTGTGAGTCCCTGACAGGGGACCCTGGATGGGTCCCGGGGTGAAACTGGTTTGTGTGGACCCTCCCTCTCATATGATGCAGGGGTGCAAAAATTTAAAGTGCGCACGAAAGTAAACAAACAAAGTAATAAAGCCATAAATAAACAATTTTTCGAGTTAAGCCCTCTTTCTTAAAATTAAACAAGTTAAAATTAAGAATTATCCCCAGGAGTCGCCAGTCCGTGAGCCTCGATTTTAAACCCTATCCTATGTTGATTAAAGCTTATTAGGATCTAACGGGTTTTGGGCCACTTATAACCTAAGATTAATAACTATGTCATATAACAATAATTATTAAAACCTAGGCTAGCTCAATGGAACCTATTATGAGTCGCCACCTAATTTTAACCTAGGATAAATTAGGAAAGGAAGAGTTCGGGTTCGGGGGCTTGGTATTCGACTTATTTAGGGTTCAAATTACTTTCATTACCCTTCCTAGGTCACTTTTCCTCTACTTGGTTTAATTACGGCTTATTACGAGTCGTTTTAACCTAAGTGCGCGAGCTTCTGTTTTTTTTGTTTTTTAACATTTTTTGAATGAAAATAAAAGTGAAATTAAATGCTGCCTAAACTAGGGTTTCGGAGGCAGAATTAGGTCGAATTTTGCTTACGTCCGTAGCCACGGACCCCATGTTCGAGACCACGGACCCCAGTTAACCTAATTATACAGAAGAGTCGAAATTAAAGGAAAACAAAAAAAGTGCAAAGTCCGGGCCACGGACAGGCTATCCGTGGGCCCGGACATTATTAGAAAACCTAAATTTTGAATTTTTAAAAATCCCGCCGCCGTCCGTGGGCGTCCGGGCTTACGGACATGGAGTCCGGGACCCCGGACATGACGTCCGTGGGTGTGGACCGCCCTCGGACGGTGGCGTTGAGGCTGTTCCCGAAGGTGTTTTTTGCTCAAATTTTATGGGTATGTAGCCTGAAAGATGTACAAGACGTTAGTGATTGAAAGTTTTCAATTTGAATTCGAATTAAGCACGAAACTTGGTAAACAAGTTATTGGACAGAAACTTAAACAAACAGCAATACAGAAGCGTAAAAGGTTAGTTTGAACCCAAAATTTGACAGAGAGTTAATAAGGTCGTGGGGAATTAGAAAAGTAGAATTGTAACCTGTTTTACCTTCAAATTCAAGAGGGTTCTTCACGTCGGGATTCTTCGGAGGCTCCGATGGTGCCGGTTCTGGATTGTGTTCGACCCGAGCTTCTGGTTGTTGATTGTTGAAGGTGTTCTTCATGTTTTGGAGGTGGTTTGGTTGATGTTTGATGATTGATGACGTTGTGGGAGTTGAAAAATATGTTTTGGTGTTAATTTTGGTGAGATTTCGGTGTTTGATTGGGGCTCTGGAGTTCAAAACGTGGAGAGAGAGAGACGGCTGCCTTCTTTGAGAGTCTAGGGTTCTTGAGGTTCTGATTTGATCATGGGATAAGGTTCCTTATATAGGCTTCCTTAAAGATAGAAAAATCCGGTAAAAACCGAGATTTACCGATGTTTTAGCTTAAGGGCTTCCAAAAGGAATTTGATTATAAACTTTTACACATGGGTAAAGGATGATATTTCTGAATTTTCTAAAGTGGAATCGAATTTTTGGATATTGGAATATTTTTAAATTCAATTTCTCGTCAGATTCAGTCAGAAATTGCTAGAATATTATTGTAAATTCGAAAAATCAAAATTCCAACTCCATTATGCTTAAAATGTCATCCTCTATCATGGGTTAAAATTTCAAAGAGTTTTGAATTGATTTGACCCTTCTTTGGAGGAGAGAGGAAGCCTATAGAGGGCTTAGGAACCTTGAAAAATTACGAAAATACCCCTGGAGAAGACTAAGCTGTCCCTAGTACTCTGAAATGTGCCGATCGAACTGGGAACCCTCGCTACCAGCCTATTAGTAGAGACTCTTCCGGGGGGGGTTGAAATTTTGGGTATAACAGTAGTCTCGTCAGGTGAAATACCCCAAACTTAGATATGGTGTTTAAATGATAAACTAAGATATAAGGAGGCTAAATAATGCCTTAGAAACATTAAGAAACATTTCTAATCAAAGAAAATATAAGGAAACACCAAAGAGCAGTTTAAGCAAAAACGTGCTCTAAGCTTGGAGAGACATGGGAGAGTACCCAATATTGTTCTAAGACCTTAGTAATATCCTAATGGTCATTTTAAGTCAATTACCAAAGAAAACCAAGCTTGAAAACAAGTTAAAACACAAAATGTGCTTTAAGGAGTCTTAAAGCACGTTTTTGAAAAATTGTCTTGTAAATGTGTTTTGAATGGCTAATGTCCATCATTACTCTTTAATTAATATGTGTACTATATAGTATCACATTTGGAGGTCTATATCAATGGGAAATCAAAAATTTCACAACAATGTGCCTTGTTTTTGATGAATAGTGAATTAATTAAGCTAGTTTATAACATAAGTCTATGTAAGTGAGACATTTGGTCAACAAAGACTAAACTACCCTCATTCATTAAAGGGGGCCGGTTTTTTAAGTGTGACTCACCACACTTATCTAGCTAAGTAAAGAGAAAGCAAAAATAAGTAAGTTATAAAGTAAAAACACTATTCACCTTTTAAGATAAATATCACATTTACTTACCTCTCTCCTCACTTCTTCTCATTCTCCCTTGTTCACACGTTTCCTTGCTCTCTTTCTCTTCTCCATTCACGTAGAGCTCACCTCCATGAAAGCTCCATCTTCCCTTGGCCACATCTTGCTCATTTTAGCTCCAAATCCAAAACAAAATACATACTCTTCTTAGTTAGCTCAAGCTCCTCCTTTCTATCTTTTCAAAACTCCAAGAGCTTCATTTTGGTGCCAAGTCAAACCACCATTAGAGGAGGAAATTCAAGTTTGGAGACTCCATTGGCATCTCCATTCTCTTAAGGTAAAGAAAGTGTAAGAAAATCTAGGTTTCCACCATTTTCTTCACATGACCGAAAATATATACTCATGGGACTCCATGTTTATGCCTTGTTCTAGCTTGTTTCTACTCTTTCAAAGGAGAGAGGAGGTCCTTCTTGCTTCACATCCAAGTTTGTCTTGAGAAACCAAGGTAAAACAATCACATTAATACCTAAAACATATTTTTAAACCTAGGGTTTGTTCCTTAGGGTTAATCTGTTATCTAGTACTCATTGGAGTCATTGGATATTGGTTAGAACATTGGCAAGGAGAATCACATTGGTGACCGAGATTGAACAAAAAAAACCTAAGGAGAAAAGCTTTAAGCTTGTGAGAAAACAAGGTAAATTACATACCTTAAGGTGTTTTGTTGTTTAAGGAAATGAGATGTGGGCATATGATGAGTTTAGTGTAGAGTTTATATTGGGAAGGTGCTATAAAACCTAGGAGAAACAATGACTATACTTGTGAACTTGTGACTAAGGAGCAAATGAGAAAAGAGATAGTTTAAGAATATAAAGGTGAAGTACAAGAAGCATTTTATTTCAATGGGAGCCTTGTTGAGTGTATTCGCAGGTTGAAGGCAATATATGTGGAAATTCAGTGGTTAAGATTATTGTCATTTAAGGGCCTAAGTGCCAAGCATTTTAAGTTTAAGCACTATATGATGATGTGGTGTGGTTTTGGTGTAAATTGGGTGTTAAGTTGTTGTGGTGAGAATTTGGGTGATGTTGGTTGTTTGTTGGAGAAAACCATGTGTTAGGAGGTACTATATACTAGAGAACCCATGGCAAAATTTAAAGGAGAGTTTAAGTGTTTGAGATATCCTAAGGGAATTTAATGACTAAGGAAGTACTAGGAATGTTCTATAGGTTGTCTTGATGAAAAAGGGGTGAAGTTAAGGTGTTTTAATGATTTATAATGACTTAGGTATCACCATGGAAGATTTAGGAATCAAGAGAATGTATTTGAGTATTTAGGACTTAGGCAAATGTTGGTGCACAACTAGGAAGGAAATAATGTGATGATGATGGAAGTTTAAACTTGTTAAGGAACTTTAAGTAAATGCTTAAAAGAGTTTTAGATAGTGAGAGATGCTTGGGAGATGATGTTATAGTGGTGAAGAAAACATTTGGCATAGTGGTTACATTAGGTATGAACCACCACCTAGAAACCTAGAGGAAAACATTACAAGTGTTAGCATTATTACAAGGAAAAATGCACAATGACTAAGGTGAATCTTGGTGGATAATTTAAGGTATTTAAGGAGGGCTTAAGGTGTATTTGAGGTGCCCAAATGAGGTTATAACATATTAGAATATATGAGGAGAAGTTTGGAGTTGAAAAGGATTTAGAAACAAGTTTCTGGAGCCGACCGACCTTAGGACCGGACTTGCAAGGTCGGTCGGGCTCTGTTACACTACCGGAAAATGTTTCTGGAATCGACCGGACTTGGGGACCGGACTTACAAGTCCGGTCGGGCTTGTGTTTTGTGAGGGAATTAGTTTTCTGGAATAGACCGGACATGGGACCGGACTTGTCAAGTCCGGTCGGGCTTAAAATTTTGTACGTACGTAATAAGTCTCTGGAATCGACCGGACATAGGACCGGACTTGTAAGTCCGGTCGGGGTAGAATTTTCCAACGGTAAAGGTTACTGGAATGGACCGGACTTGGCAAGTCCGGTCGGTAAGTCCGGTCGAGCCTAAAAACAAAAAAAAGAGAAATTTTAATTTCTAAGGGAGTTAATTGGTATTAGGGTATGCCATTAGAAGGGTAATAATGATTAGGACCCTAAGAACTTAAGGAATTAAGTTAAGCTTAAGTATAAGTTTTAATGTTAAAGTTAAGTTTGTAAGCTAAGTGATAAAGACTTGAGAGGTTATTGAATGGAAGTCCTTAGGGACTAAGTGAGTTAAGTAAGGTGCAAAATAACTAATAACCTAAAAATGAATGAATGTTTTAGGTTTGTGAATTGGGACCCCGAAGATGGTTAAACAAACAACGATCGACGGTGAACGGTACAATCCTTCTTGTGACCTGCTTGCTAACGAGGTGTCCCTCGGCTTGTGTGCTATCTGTTTAATTGTTATGACTAAAACAAGATAAAGCATGCAACCGGCTATATTGTTCTTGTTGTGATTGTGTTATATTTACACTAACCCGCGAGACTTGAGATTGTTACTACCAAGTTTAGTACTTACTGAGTTAAGAATAAGAGTTAAGTTTGATGATTGTTGGTTAATGCCCGTTAAGGCTTAGCTAGCACATGGTGTTTAAGATGTCTACTAACTGGAACTTGAGTGAGGAAACCCGGGACCGATCTCCGGTCATGCATGCTAAGGAAAAAAGGGGGCGGTATCTGAATCAGATCCGCCCTCCGCTTAAGGACTTGTCTTCGGACTTGTAGCCTAGGGCCGGTTGCCGGCTCAGCTACGCTACGCTGGACTCCCGTCCAGAGTAGGTGGCATTAAGATGGTGCGGTGGGATCACCTAAATCCCAGGTTCGAATTAAGCTACAACCAATCCCTTCCAGGAAAGGTTTGTATACTGAGATTAAGATTGAGATTGAGATTAAGATTAAGGTAAGGTAAGGAACTGAGATTAAGGAAATGAGGACTAAGGAGGGGGTTACTAACCCACTTGTTAAGGGAACGCTTGAGACGTTCATTGGTTGTGAACTATATATGTTCATCTGTGGTTGTTGTTATTGCACTTCATATTATGCTTGTGTATGTAATCAATTTCCATGCTATCGACAATTAGTCGTCGTAGCCCCGTTAGCTTGGGGGCCATGAGAGGGTGTACCAGCATTCGTGCTGACCCCCTCGGGGGCTATTTTTACACTTGTAGGTAAGAGGCCCATGAGGACGCACTACGAGAGTAGGAGCGGTTAGACTTAGGTTGGGACTTTTATTTTGAGTTCGGGTTGCGCCTGTGCTCCCGACTGTTTATATTAAACTGATGTAAGTTTGGGATTATGTTTAAGATACTAGCACTCGGTTGGTTGTGGTATTACGAATGTTGATGTTTAAGTTGGATAAGTGTTTTTGGATAAGTATTGTAAGTATATAAGCCGGTATATTCTAACGATCAGACCGTGGCAAGGTCCAGGTGTTGTATATTTCCGCTGCGACGTTTTCGATTAAGTGTTCAGATTGCGATAACCACGATAGGCTTTGGATGGGGTGTTACATCAGGTACCACATGCGGAGCAAATCTAGCAAGCTCCACGAACTTAGCATGATAAGTTTTAACGTCATCCATCCGCTGCCTCAATCCAGTAAATTCCTGATATTTCTGCAATCTTACATGCTCCGGATAAATCTTTTCCTCATCACATCCTTTAACATATTCCATCCAAAACCCGGAATTCCTTTGAGTCTCTCCTCCTCCGCAGTCCCACCACAGATCAGCCTCTCCTTTAAAATAAAATACAGCCCCTCTTAC
This sequence comes from Limonium bicolor, assembly GCA_023374045.1. Lineage (NCBI taxonomy): Eukaryota > Viridiplantae > Streptophyta > Magnoliopsida > Caryophyllales > Plumbaginaceae > Limonium > Limonium bicolor. Next base: position 116,071,026 of record CM041781.1, on the reverse strand, counting down.
CTTCTTTTCTTCAGGGCATCAATGATATCAATATTTTGTCAAACTCTCTGATCCACTCTTCCAGAATCACTGGATCCTCTTCTCCCGAATAAGTACGGGGTTTCATAGCTGCTATCCTCCGGGAGAAATCCTTAGGTATTTCAGCTCTAGCCTCGTGCTGCTCCAAGATTCTTCCCATACTCAGTGTCAACTCCCTCAGTTCATCCATCTGTCCTCTCCCCTCTCCATTACTCACTCCGTCCACTCCCCTCTCCATTATTCTACACACAAATATGTTAGTTGCAATATAAATAGTTAACTATAATCAATCAAGCACACAACACACAAATATCACAGCAAACATATTTTCACAACCACATGGTTCTTCCTAGTCTCCTAAACCTAAGCCTGGGTCACCTTGCTTCTTAGTCAAACTCAAATTTCCCCTCCAGCTAACCTATGACTCTGATACCACTCTGTAACGCCCCGATTTACCACCACCATTTACTTAGTCATTTTTTAAAAAAAAGAAAACGTGCCATAACTGAAATATCATCATTAACTTGTATTATACATGTGTCAGTCTTTTTACATAAGGTCCCCTAATACTATCACCGGGGTGTTACCGCCACACTTACTAAAGACTAGTAAGTGTAAGGCTATTACCACCACCATCCCTTCTTAGCTATCTTACAACGCTGTTCCCCTACCAAAAGAGTGACACAACCAACCCGTCACTTTACACCTTAGTACCAAAAGACCCCTTCCAGCCAACTACTATGTTAGCTCCTACTCCTATTTTACACCAAAAGCAAGGGTATCAAAGACTATTACATCATTAGCAACTTAGCATGGGACTACTTTGAAATACCCCAACCTAAGTATGCTAATTAACATCAAATTATGAGGTAGTAAGGCTAGAATATGCCTTAGAAAATTGGTAGACAATTTAAACCAAGGAAAACACAGAAAAAAATGCCTTAAGTGCATTAGGGCATAAAAATGTGCTCTAAGCTTGGAGAGACATTTTGGGTGAGTACCCAAATATCTATGATAAGACCTCAGTAAATATTCTAATGGTCATTATAAATCAATTTGCAAGAAAACCCAAGCTTGAAACAAGTTAAAACACAAAATGTGCTTTAAAGAGGCCTTAAAGCCATTTTGAGAAATTGTCTTAGAACTAAATAAGTTTTGAGTGGCTAAAATGCCCATGATTACACCCTTAATCAACATGTGTACTAATTAGTATCACATTAGGAAGCCTAAATCAATGGGAAACCAAAAATTTCACGAATATGTGCACTAATTAGTGAATAGTGCTCCAATAGTGCTAGTTTTGATTAAGGCAACCTTAATTAGTTAAATGGCCAAACAGGCCTTATTTATGTTTAATTAGTAATGGGGGGGACGGTTTTTAAGGGGATGAGTCACCATAGACTTCATCAAATAAGAAAATAAGAAGAGATAAAGTAAGAAAGTTACTATTTGCTTTTATAAAGCAAAATATCCTTTATTAGCCTACCTCTCTCCTCTCTTCTTCATTTCTCTTCTTCACCAACGAGTTCCTCTTCTTCTTCTCTGTTCTAAACCGTTCCAACCAGCTCCATACTTGCTCCACCTTGCTTTGTCCATAACTTGCTCATTTTAGCTCCAAATCAAAAACTAGCATAGATTTCTCTTAGTTAGACCAAGGCCTTGCTTCCTATCTTTTCAAAATTTGAAAAGCCTCATTTGGAGCCATGGGAAATCGCCATTGAGGGGGAAAAATAAGTTTGAAGAGCTCATTAGCTTCTCCATTCTCTTAAGGTAAAGAAAAGTAAGAAAAATCATGTTTCCATCACTTCCTCACCTTGGCCGAAAATTGCCTCATAAGATACCTTGTTTTTATGCCTTGTTCTAGCTTGATTTATTCACCAAGACTAGTGGAGGTCCTATTTCATCCAATGCCAAAGTCTACCTTGAGACTTCAAGGTAATCATCCACTTTTTATGCCTTAGAACACATTTCTAACCTAGGTTTTTATTCCTTGAGGTTAGTGTATTGTTTAGTGCTCATGTGAGTCATTGAATATTGGTTAGAACATTGGCAAAGGAGTTTAAGTGGTGGCCGAGATTCATTCAAGAAGAAGGTCTAAGGAGGAAGATAAGATAAGCTTGAGAAAAAAGGTAAATTACTTACCTAATGGTGGGTTAAGGTTTAAGGAATGAGTTTTAGATGGGTACCAATGTAGCCTAGGGCATACATTAGGTAATGGGTTATATAACCTAAGAAAAAGAACTTAAATAAGCTTGTGAACTTGTGACTAAGAAGCCAAAGGAAATGAGTTTGTAATATAAGTTTAAGGTGGATTTTAAGAGCATTATAACTACTATGAGATTGATGAGTGTATTTGCAGGTTGAAAGCTTATATATGTGGGAATTCAGTGTTTAAGTTTAAGTCATTTAAGGGCCTAAGAGCCATGTCATTTAAGACCTTAGTGCTATGCAATTTAAGATTATTGCAAATATATTGAGTTTGTTGTGATGAGTTGGTTTGGGTGATGAGATATGATGAGGAAGAACTTGAGGTGTGTGAGATGGTTAAATGAGGAAAAATAATGTGTTTGGGTATGATAATATACTAGAGGAGCTATGGCGAAATTTGAGTAGAAAACAAAGTGTTTAAGTGGTGGTGGTGAGTTAATATGCCCTAGGGTTTACTAGGGAGCATGAAAGAAAAATTGGGTGGAATGAGTTAACTAAGGAGTTCTTGAGGTTTAGAGTGACCTAGAGATGTCTAGGAGGAATTAGAGGATTGGCAAGTGTACTAAACACACCAAAATCATGATATGAAGAATGTAAGACTTGTGCATGAGTTTTTAAGGAAAGGTGTATAATGCTTTAAGGTGATTTAGGTATGAACTAAGAGAAGAACAATGAGAGTTTTGAGAACCTTGTGTAAGTGTGATGATGTTAGTGGTGGACTAGTAAGGTTTAGTTGAATGGTAATGTGTGGACTCTTTGGGTGATGGAAGTGAAAAAGGTAGGAGGATGTTGTAAGTCATCAAAGGAAATGACTAGGAATGTAAAAGAGCGTATGATCGTGATAATGGTGAGTAAGTGAGTAAAAGGAGGTGGAAATGTCCAAGGAGGGTGTAGTATAGTTAAGGTAAAGAAGAACAGGTTAAGGTGCTAAGAGGATGACAAGAAATGTTTAGGTATGCCCAGAGTTTAGGAATGATGAGTAACAAATGGAAAAGAGAGGAATTTGTGCATGGTTATGCAAGATGACTTGAGGAAGTTTTGGTAAATGAACTGAAGATGGAAAATAATGTTTATGAAGTGCCCAAACTGTTAAGGAGGGAACACTTGGGTTGGTTGAAGTTTTGGTAAAGATACAAGTTGGTAATGTAAGGAATTATATGATAAGTGTTAGGAGTGTTTGTAAGAATTGAGCAAATGATTGAGAAGATCTTTGTAAGTTGTTTTAATGAGTTTGGTGGAGGTTATAAGATGTGTTTGATGTGCCAAATGATGTTAGGACACATTAGGAGGCTTGAGGAAAAATTTGGAGAAAGTTTGACAATGTATGGGAAGTTTCTGCAGCCGACCTACCCAGGGGACCGACCCCAGTCTGGGTCGGTCGGGCTGAAACTGTGAAGTTTGATGTTCTCTGCAGCCGACCTACCCAGGGGTGGGTCGGTCGGTGGGTCGGTCGGACCATAAAAAAAAAAAAAAAAAAAAGAGAAACCCTAAGAGAGTTTAGTGGTATTAATGGTACCCCATTAAGGGGGCAATGATGATTAGAGGTATAAAGACCTAAGGGATTAAGTTAAGAATAAACTTAAAAGTTTAAGATTTGGTTTGTAAGATTAAGTTGTAAGACTTAAGAGGTGTTAGGTGGGGATCATTAAGGGTTAGGTAAGTTGAATTAAGTTAAGTGATTAACAACCTAAAACTGAATGAATGTTTTAGGACTTGGAAATTGGACTCCGGAAGAGATTAAGCAACTGAACGGCCAACGGTGAACGGTACAGTTCTCTTGTGACCTGCTTGCTAACGAGGTGTCCCTCGGCTTGTGTGCTATTTGTTTTGTGTGCTCACTAAACAAGATAAAGCATGCAACCGGAACATATTATATATATTGTATTGTTGTGTGATGTTTGAAAACTAACACAACATACCGTGAGAACTTACTAACCAATGTTTAGTAAGGAATTGAGTGAGACTAAGGAACGCCCCCTAATAAGGGACGATATGAACCGAAAGAGGTTAACCAACAAACAGGGTTTTGAGATAACTACTAACTGGAACATGAGTGAGGAAACCCGGGACCGATCTCCGGTCATGCATGCTAAGGAAAGGGGGTCGGTATCTATAGCAGATTCGACTTCCGATTAAGGACTAGTCCTCGGACTAGTGGCCTTGGGTCGGTTGACCGGCTCGGCTACATTGGACATCCAGTCCAAGGTAGGTGGCTTTAAGATGGCGTGGGGGGATCAAGCCTACATCCCCAACAATTTAAGAATGTTGTTTATTGCTGGTAAGTGTCCTGCTGCTGGCTAGGGTTAACCAAGCCCTACAAAAATAAACAACGAACTAAGGCTAACCTGTTCCCAATGAGAGAACGGTTGGCATACTTAAGTTAAGATTAAGATAAGTTACAATCATTCCTTTTTAAAGGATGATTTGTATTGTTAAGATTAAGATTAAGTTAAGATTAAGATTAAGTTAAGGTTAAGATGAGTTGCAACCATTCCTCTTTAAAGGATGGTTTGTATAATTAAGATTAAGATAAGCGACATCCACTCCTTATTAAAGGATGGTTGTTTCTAAGATTAAGATAAGACTAAGATTGAGGTGAGATAAGGATGGACTAAGATAAGAGGGAACATTATTTAAGGAGTTAAATAACTAACTCTCTAATTAAGGGAACGCATTTAAGTCGTTCATTGTGTGTGAACTTTGATTGTTCATATTTGGATTGTTGTTTACAGCATTTACTATTATGTTGTGCTTATAATCAACCTCCATGCTATCGACAATTAGTCGTCGTAGCCACGTTAGCTTGGGGGCCATGAGGGGATCGTACCAGCATTCGTGCTGACCCCCTTTGGGGCTGTTTTTACTACACAGGTACATCAGGAAGCGGCCATCGCAAGAGTAAGAAGAGGATACAAGTGTTAAGGATTAAGTGTGACCTACGAGTTGAGCATGTACACTCGTATGGCAATTGAGTTAGTAAGATGTATAGGTTGTTGAGAGGATTGTAAGAAGAATATGTATTTGGTTAAGGTTGTTATGTACTAATGTTCGGTATATTCTGTAGTCAGACCGTGGCAAGGTCCTGGAGTGTAAAGAATTCCGCTGTGACATGTATATATATATGCTGTTAAGTTGCGAGACCACATTTGGATTGAGTTGGGGTGTTACAACTTCCATATACTCATAAATAGTGGAAACTTCATAGGTAATGGACTGACTACTGCCATTCTCCGGGTGCCTAAAACCCTGTATCTTCTTGTTCCACTCCTCAAGCACTATCTCGGTGACCCCAGGCTGTATACTCCTACGATAGGTGACAAACATGAAAATATAGAAAGTATCGGTGGACTCGTCCTCAGTGCAGAGAAGGTGACCATCCCAGTTACCCTGAACACACAAAGTTCATATACACAGGAAAACACAAACAAATAAAATCAGTAAAAACTGAGTAACACTACCACACCCCGTAAAAACTTATTTTCTCTTTAAAACCTTTGTTTTCAATAAATATTAACAATATAACAAATCAGAATAGATCACACACCATTTACCTGTACCAGGAATTATCAAGAGATAATTAATATCATAAACAAGATATTTCCAAATGAAGTCCACCACCACCACTACCCACCCTATGTCCTTAAGTGTGCATACCCCCTATTGAAAACTTCTGCCCAATAGGAGTAGATCATAGTGGCAGCTCCAATTCATTAGTAGGAGCTTATATTGTTGCCGGAACGTCGGCTTGGCCTTAAAGGCTCTCAAAAGAGGCATAGCCTTAGGATAACCATGATATCAACATCACACAATACTTTCCACCACCACCACAAGAGGTTATCCTTAAACACATTTGCAAACCATGAGTAAGATATCATAACCAAGCTTTACACAAGAAGTAATTCACACATCAAGCTCACCACTTGTAAAATAACCTTAATAACATCATAACAATACCATTCCAGCACCAATAAATCAGAGAATCAAACAATTTCCAAGAAACCACCTTAGAAAGCTTAAATTCTTATTTTTTGACCAAAATCACTATTCACCAACTTAAATAACTACCCAAAGGATTCTCGGCCTAAACATTTAACCATGATCCAATATCAACAAACAAGTATCTCCCCAAAATTTCAGCTCAAGATCAATTCGGAAACCCATCCAAACACTCAGAAAGGCTTAAAGCACATTTTCTCATTTTTAGCTTCTTTACCTTGTCTAACCGACTTAAATTCTCCATTCGACTTGATTTTTCAACCATAACCATATATTCACTATTCAAGACTACCCTCAAAATTTTAGCTCAAAATCATGTCGGAAACCCATCCAAACAATTCTTAAAGCTCAAATCTCATTTTTTTCCATTTTCAAGATTCTTTAGAGTTTTCCTATTTCCCAACCTGATTTCGACTTCATTTTCTAGGATAATCACTAAATATTCATCCCTAGTTTACTGTAAAAATTTTAAGAAATAGGAGATAAGATTCGTAGGTAACCAAATAGAATGACTTAAGAAGGAAAATAAGCTTAAAGGGTGAAAGTGATGTGCATAGATGTTACCTGTCCTCTCCTAGCCATTTTGATGTTCTTCTACCTTGATTATAAGTTGCTTGAGCTCAAAATCTACACCAACCAAGTCGCCCACCTTGGATTTTGGCTCCCACTCCTTAAACTTGCCTTTTTCCTTAATTTTAGCTTAATTACTACCTTAAATTTGTGTTTCCAATGGAGGATTGTTGTTGCCTAAGCTCCAATGGTGTTTTCTAGCTTAGGAGAAACAAGGTAGATGAAGAATAATGGCCACCTTGCTCACCTACCATGGCCGACCTCCACCCCCCCTTTTATACTAAAATTTCATCCTTATCTTACTATTTGTAATCATTACTTCTAGAATTGTCCATAGCCATTGATTTGCTCCAAGTGTCAAAAACCAATCCTAACCATCTATATGTAACCGCCCTTGAATGGATAAGGAGGGGGAAAGTTGCCTTGATCATCATTGCAAATAGTAAGGAGGTGTGAATATTGGTGAATAGTAACCGAGATATTTTCTCTCCTTTCCTAGATATTTTTGGCCACCACCTTAGGCCATGTTTGGCTTGAGCCTTTTATGGGTATTAAAACTATATGTGTAGGTATGTTAATACTAGTGTGGGTTATCAAGTTCCAGGAATTTCCTCGGTCACTTATGAGCTCTTCTGAAGCCTCGTTTGCCCAAAACCACTAAATACTGAAAAATGTAACTAAATTGTCTTATATTAAAGAAGAAAGATATGATTGTTTCTTTCCTCAAAACACTCTCAAAAGTATCTAACACGCTTCCTAAGGTTGATAACCACTCTCAGTTCCTGAGGAATTTAGTAATTTTCGAAAATTTCAGGAATCCTGCGAAACTAAGGTTTACCGGGTGATACCCCGGGAACTAAGGTTCCTAATGTTCACCAAGCACCTCCAACTAATATAACCTTCTCCATCTTTAGAAATTAGGGTTTCCTTAGGTTTACAGTTAAGTAAGGCCCTAATCACAGTTTAGAAATTTGGGGTATTACACAAGTCGAGTGAAATATTTAGAATATAGGTGCACTTAAAACTGGGGAATTGGGGTAGAATTGGGTAGTGAGGATTCCAGTAAGGCACGACTCCTAACCCTTCTTGGATTAGTGAATGATTTCTTTATACACTTTTTGTATGAATGTCTGTTGAGAATGTTGTGCTATTATACTGTTTGAACATTAAACTACAATAAAAAATATAAGCTTGGAACATCATCTATTGGGCATGATAAGACTTTGGTTGAGATAAATCATGCATTGAGCTATTTATCAAAAGCATACCTATGGAGAGTACATTGCTAAAAATACAATCCGTTAAAAGCTAGTACACATATTCCTAGAATATTAAAGAATACTAGGGACAGCTTAGTCATCTTTAGGGGCATTTTCGTAATTTTTCAAGGCTCCTAAGCCCCCTATAGGCTTTCTCTCTCCTCCAAAGAAGGGTAAAATCAATTCAAAATGCTTTGAACATTTAACCCATGATATAGGATGACATTTTAAGCATAATGGCGTAGGAATTTTGATTTTTCGAATTGTCAATATTTGTCTATCAATTTCTGATTGAATCTGACGAGAAATTGAATTTAAAAAATATTAATATCCAAAAAATTAGATTCCACTTTAGAAAAATCAAAAATATCATCCTTTGCCCATGTTAAAATTTCATAATCAAATTCCTTTTGGAAGCCCTTGAGCTAAAACGTCGGTAAATCTCGGTTTTTACATGATTTTTCTATCTTTAAGAAAGCCTATATAAGGAACCTTTTCCCATGATCAAATCAGAACCTCAAGAACCCTAGACTATCAAAGAAGCCTGCCGTCTCATTCTCTCCACGTTTTGAAATCCGGAGTCACAATCAAACACCGAAATTTCACCAAAATCAACACCAAAACACATTTTTCAACTCCCATCACATCCACGATCATCAAATCACCATCAAACCACCACCAAAACGTGAAGAACACCACCAATTCTCAATAGTCAGAAGCTGGGTTTGAACTCAATTCAGAACCGAGATCAACGGAGCATCAAAAGAATCTCAACGTGAAGAGTCTCGTTGTTCTAGAAACCAAAACAGGTTGTAATCACACTTTTCTGAAACTTACGACTTTATTAGTCTTCTGTAAAACTTTGGGTTCAAACCAACCCTTTGTGGCTTCTGTATTGCTAGTTGTTTTTTTTCTGCCTTGTTACTTATTCGTTAAGTTTCGTCTTTATTCTGACTTCAAATTAAAATCTTTTGATTACTAACGTATTGTACATCTTTCAGGCTACATGTACATAATTTTTTAGCTGAAAACACTGTCGGGAACAACCATAAAACCCTGTCCGTGGGTGGTCCGGGACCTCGGACCTATGGTCCGGGACCTCGGACCTATGGTCCGGGACCACGAACGGGTTGTCCGTGGCCACGGACACCCACGAACGGTGGCGGGATTTTAAATTTTCAAACTTTAGGTTTTTCTAAACAATGTCTGGGCCCACGGACATCCTGTTCGCGGCCCCGACTTTTCAAATTTTTGTTTTTTGTTTAATTCGACTTTTATTTCCACATAGATTGACTAGGGTCCGTGGGTACGGACATTAGGTTCGTAGTCACGGACGGAAACAAAATTTGACCTAATTCTGCCTTTGAAACCCTAGTTTAGGTAATTTCACTTTTATTTTCAGTCAAAAAATGTTAAAAATACAAAAAAAAGAAGCGCACACTTAGGTTAAAAACGACTCGTAACAAGCCGTAATTAAACTAAGTAGAGGAAAAACGACTTCTAGGGGTAATGAAAGTAATTTGAACCCTAAATAAGTCAAATACCAAGCCCCTGAACCCAAACTCTCCTTTCCTAATTTGATCTAGGTTAAAATTAGGTGGCGACTCATAATAGGTTCCAGTGAGCTAGCTTAGGTTTTAATAATTATCGTTATATGACATAGTTATTAATCTTAGGTTATAAGTGGACCTAAAACCCGGTTAGATCCTAATCAGCTTTAATCAACATAGGATAGGGTTTCACAATCGAGGCTCACAGACTGGCGACTCTGCTGGGGACAACTTCTTAATATTAACTTGTTTATTTTAAGAAGAGGGCTTAACTCAAAAATTATTTATTTATGGCTTTATTACTTTGTTTGTTTACTTTCGTGCGCACTTTAATTCTCTGCACCTTTGCATCATATCAGAGCGAGGGTCCACGCAAACCGATTTCACCCTGGGACCCGTTTGAGGGTCCGCTGTCAGGGACTCACACCTTTTAGGTGATGTGAATAAGTGGAGGAAAAGAGGAGGATGTCGTCTAACCACATCCCCTTAATACCTAGGCTTTAGCCCTAAGCGTTTTCCTGGCAGTGTCCTTACCTAGCCCATTGTTTGGTCAGTCAAAGACCCGACCGTTGACGCACACCTTTAGGTGATGTGAAAAACGTGGGGAAGCCCAAAGAGAATAGCGTGCAAGCCCTATTCCTTTGTGGTGACCTGGGCCCATGCCCCAAGCACCTCTCCGGATCGATCCATACCTGGTTTGATTTAAACATCTAGTGAGGACATGTTGAATTTGTGTGGGCCTTGTTTGCTTGTATGATCGGCCCACTACCCCGCCTAGAGATTGATAGGATCTTCTCCTACATCAACCTAGCCCAACCTGAATTGGGGGCTCTACTTGTTTGTGGCCCAGAGGTCCTGTTTGGTTTAATATGTGAGTCATTCGGGCTTTGGCCCAAAAGCTTAGACTTAAGTGATTTCTCTTCTGGCCCAATTTGAATTATCCAATTAGTTCTAGGCCCATAAAAAAAAGAATCCACCTGAACTTGAAATAACTCACAAGTCCTGAAAATAAAATCTTTTTCGGCTTAGCAACCATCTTCTCTGGCCCCAAAGAAAGTTAGGCCCATTTGTGATTTAGGGGCCATTCCAGCCCATGTGCTTTACCTCTAGCCCAAACACATTCTGGCCCAAGCACCCAATTCTCAAAATATTCTGGCCCAAGAGCCACATTCTTCAAACATTTCTAGGCACCTCCCTTCCAACTCATTCCGGGCCTTAGTGCCTACCCATAATCTTCAAAACACTCTAGCTCAAGTGCTTTTCTTGCAGCCCAAACAAGTTTGTGCCTAAAACTTCTTTGCGGTCCAGAATTTTAGCTCAATCCACTTTTGTTTTCCAACAGATAAGCCCGAATCCCAAGTATGGCAGAGGGAGGAAACCGAGTCAGCATGGAGGCCCAGTTTGCAGCCTTAGAGCAAAGGTATAGGGCCGCCTTTGATGCCATGAAACAGAAACATAGGTCCACCACTAATGACATGGAGGCTATGTATGTCACCATCATCGAAGAGCTGAAAAGCAAAATCAATTCCCTTGAGGTTGGTCATCAGGAAAACATTTCAGGAAAGATCGCTGACTCTGGGAACGAGCGTGACTACATCGAAGTTAACTCCATTGGGGCCCAGGGTGCGCAAGGATTCATAGGGGAAGCCGCCCCAGATCACCAACTAACCGCAGAACTCAAGAAGGCTCTGAAAAGGATCGAGTGCATGGAAAAGGCTAGCAAGCCGGCTGGTTTTGATTACTCTTCTATGGCGTCATACCCCGAGGTTGATCTCCCTCCAAAGTTAAAGTTACCCACACTTATTCTATACAAGGGTTTCTCAGACCCGCAGGTCCATCTAGCGATGTTCGATAGGGAGATGTCCATCCTCAGGTTGAATGACATGCAGAAGGCCAAGGTCATTGCCCGTTACCTCGATGAAATACCTCAACGTTGGTACTTGACTCAGAGGATGAACACCAAAACCTATGAAGAGGTTTGTGAGGCTTTCCTGCACCATTTCGAGTATGCTAAGAATCTTGAAGTCACCAGGTCTGATCTTGCCAGTACCCGGCAGGGAAACAGTGAATCGATGTCCGATTTCATCAAACGGTGGAGGATGAAGGCCGCTGCTATGCCTATGAAAATGGATGAGCAAGAACAGATTCGAATGATTGTGGAAAATATGCAGAAGCAATACAACAGCGAGCTGAGTTGCACATATTTCCCTAATTTTGACATGCTGATGGGCAGGTAAGAGTCATGGAAGAAAAGATTCACAAAGGCGAGATAAAGCTAGGAGAACCAGAGCTTAGGGTATGGGTGTCGGACCTTTATGTCAGGGTCAGCCAAAATAGTCTTAGCTTCACGACAAGAGAACAATGTGCGCCAGCTCAGTGTTTCAAAGCAGAGCACCAAGGCCACATCTCGACCTAGGCGGTTCCCCGCACCGAGGCAGTTTACCGACATCGGCCGACCCCTTAGTCCAGCACTCGTGAAGCTACAGGAGTTGGACCTACTATAGCCTCTCATGCCTTGTCCCGGGGTTACCCAGTCCGGGGAGTACCTCAATCAGTTTTGCCAGTTCCATCAACTACCAGGGCATAGTACTGACGATTGTAGGACGCTGAAGCATAAGATTGAAGATCTCATCGAACAAGGGCTCCAATTTGTTGAGTAGGCTAGAGTCTAGTTGCATGTTGCTTTCTTAATTTTTCTTTTCAATTTTGTAAGGAGTTTATGATATTTCCATTTTAATGAGGTTTAGATGTTCGAATTTTAGTCTCTTGCATTTTCATTTACAATATCAAGAAAACAAAAAATGTTTGTTCGTTTTTCACCTTCAACCAAGTCATCTTTCAAAACTAATGTTCATGAAACGGTCATTTTCTGGCAATTGAATAAAATGATTTGTCTTTTTTTTTCTAAAAGGATGAACATGCCTAACCAAACACCACAACTCACCCCATAATATCCAAACAACCCACAAAGAGGTTCAAGGTCCACATCTATCGAATTGTTGTCACAAACCCAAAATCAATACTGGGGGCAATCTAAGTTTAAGTTCATCATCTTTTGTCTTTTGTTTAAATGTGCGAATGAGTTTCCGAGTGAAAATCTCGCGAGAGTGTCTTGAGTAGAAAAACCATGAGCGAACGAGCGTGTCATTTTTACACGACTCCAATGAGACCACATTCAAAGGTGAGGTAAATGGCATAACTCCGACCGAAGGAGATAATTTGTAAATTTACTCTTAGACCTGCGAAAGTAACAAAGAACGGATACACAACTATTAGGGATGACGAAGCACCTAGGTACAGCACAACATAGCCAAAAGCTTGTGAACCCTGACATTAAACCCTAGGAACCCCCGCTGAGCCTTTCATATATCCCCTTTTCGATATTATGAACTCCACAAAATAACCCATCCGATGATGAATTTCCAACCCGGTGACCAAAGGAAGCGAGGAGCCCGAGTCTCAGATAACATCTTCATCAGCTCAAAGAAGCAGCGCTGCTATCAGTATGACGAAGTGATCCGCAAATGGTCCCAGAGTGACACAGGATCCAAAGAGCTCACATCAAAACAGCTCTCGAAGCCCGAAACCGGGAAACACAAGAACCCGAAGGCAAAGTCAAGAAAGGTTAAAACAAAAAGGCAAACCCGAAATGCCTCAAGGAAATACGAATGACAAAAAGAGGAGAAATGGTGTAAAGGACGATTCCAAAAGTCCAAGTCTAGAAGCTCAAAAGTAACGTCAACACGAAGCAGCTAGATGACTTCAAGACAAGGAAGATGAATCCGAGAGAAGACGCAAGGTGCAGCTTTGGTCACCCCTTTAGCTCCACATACCTAAACTATCCCTCCATGGTCCCGTTGTCTTTCATCACACCCCATGGCCACGTTATAAGCTTTAAAGACTTCTGACTTGATAGTTGTGTGCTCAATCACGTGAAAGTAACAGATCAAATGCGTAAATCCAACAAATATTGAATTCAATGGTCTAGAAGTTTAGACCGTAGGTGAGGAACGAGTGCAAGCACCAAACGCGCCGAGTGTAGGTTAGGAAGCACCACATAAAAACATAAGCCTTGACCTTATGAGGACGAGACTTGTTCGCATGTTTAATCAAAGAAAATACTGGCGGAAATCGATTGTTCTGATTGATTGCCATGAACTCTAGCTTAGATTGTCTTAAGGGAAAAATACTGGGAGCAATTGTTGGTTCCAACAATTGCTATGACAACACCAATTGGAACCCAAATCTCAAACATCACCACCACCATCATACACCACCGACCCGCATAAGCCCTTACCTTTCACATCATACATCACATAGGCTCGCATAAGCCCTTACTTTCATATCATACACCACACAGGCCCAAATAAGCCCTCACCTCCACACCACCACAACACAGGCCCACATAAGCCCTTACCTTCACATCATACACCATACCCCACCGATGGCATGTTCATCTCCTAGGAGATAAATTACAAGTCTGAAGTCTATAGTCCGGAAGTGATAATTTCACATTCCTTTTCAGTAAACAGAATTTTCTTCAAATACTGCCACGTTTGGCACCTCTTTCAACAATTTCTTGTCTTGAACAACTTTCCTTCGAACACTTCGGTTTCATAAACCTCATCATGGCCACATTTGGCACACTTTCTAGCAAAGTCTCGCTTTGGACAATTTTTCATCCTTAACATTGCCATTTTTGGCACATTTTCCAACGATTTCTTGTTTTGGACAAGTTTCCTACATACGCTTTGATTGTATTTTGACATGCATATCATCATTGTCACGTTTGGCACTTTAGTAATAAACTTTCATCATGACCATTTGCATAAAATTTACCTCGCATCCATCCGTACGAGACTCCTCATCATATACCAGAGATATAGATTCTCACTCGAAGATACAGATTCTTCAGAGATACAAATTCTCACCACTAAGATACAAATTCTTCAGAGATACAGATTCTCACCGAAGATACAGATTCTTCAGAGATACAGATTCTCACATGAAGATGCAGATTCTCTAGAGATACAGATTCTCACCCGAAGATACAGATTCTTCAGAGATACAGATTCTCACCACGAAGATGCAGATTCTTTAGAAATACAAATTTTCACCCGAGTAGAAGAACTCACCCGAGTAGAAGAACTCACCCGAGTAGAAGAACTCACCCGAGTAGAAGAACTCACCCGAGTAAAAGAACTCACCCGAGTAGAAGAACTTATCCGAGTAGACGAATTCACCTGAGTGGAAGAACTCGCCCCCACATCAATTGTCAATCACCTATAGGTAGTCATTGCCTTAATTAGAATAGCTTGACATCTTTTCATCACTTTAGGTAGTCAACGCCTTATAATAGCTTGACATCATTTCATCTATCATAGGTAGTCAACGCCTTAGAATAGCTTGACATCATCTCATTACAGGTAGTTGACGCCTTAGAATAGTCCAACATTACTTCATTTTTTTACCTTTAGGTGGTTGACGCCTTAGAATCGCTCGACATCCTTCCACTTTGGGTAGTCAGGGCCTTAGAACAGCTCGACACAACTCGTTGGATTCCAATTGCATGCTTTTAAGATATAAAATTTTCGGTACCACTCAAGCATCAACTAGCCTTTTCAATACAAAGTCTAGTTGACGGGGGGCAATCTGTTATACCCAAAATTTCAACCCCCGGAAGAGAGTCTCTACTAATAGGCTAGTAGCGAGGGTTCCCAGTTCGACCAGCACATTTCAGAGTACTAGGGACAGTTTAGTCATCTCCAGGGGCATATTCGTAATTTTTTAAGGCTCCTAAGCCCCCTATAGGCTTTCTCTCTCCTCCAAAGAAGGGTCAAATAAATTCAAAATGCTTTGAAATTTTAACCCATGATAGAGGATGCCATTTTAAGCATAATGGCGTTGGAATTTTGATTTTTCGAATTTCCAATAATTTTCTAGCAATTTCTGATTGAATCTGACGAGAAATTGAATTTAAAAAATTCCAATATCCAAAAACTTCCATTCCACTTTTGAAAGATCAGAAATATCATCCTTTGCCCCATGTGTAACTTTCATACTCAAATTATTTTTGGAAGCCCTTGAGCAAAAACATCGGTAAATATCGGTTTTTTTACCGAATTTTTTCTATCTTAAGAAAGCCTATATAAGGAACCTAATCCATGAACAAATCAGAACCTCCAGAACCCTAGACTATCAAAGATGCCAGCCATCTCATTCTCTTCACGTTTTGAAATCCAGAGTCACAATCAAACACCGAAATTTCACCAAAATCAACACCAAACACATTTTTCAACTCCCATCACATCCACGATCATCAAATCACCACCAAAAACGTGAAGAACACCACCAATTCCCAATAGTCAGAAGCTGGGTTCGAAACTCAATTCAGACCGAGATCAACGGAGCATCAAAAGAATCCCAACGTGAAGAGTCTCATTGTTCCAGATTAAAATCTTTTGATTACTAACATATTGTACATCTTTTAAGCTACACGTACATAATTGTTTAGCCGAAAACACCGTCGGGAACCACCATAAGATCCCTGTCCGTGGGTAGTCCGGGACCACGGTCGGGTTGTCCGTGGCCACGGACAACCACGGTCGGTGGCGGGATTTAAAATTTTTCAAACTTTAGGTTTTTCTAAACAATGTCTGGGTCCACGGACATCCTGTCCGTGGCCCGGACTTTTCAATTTTTTGTTTTCTGCTTAATTCGACTTTTATTTCCACATAGATTAACTAGGGTCTATGGGTACGGACATTAGGTCCGTAGTCACGGACGGAAACAAAATTTGACCTAATTTTGCCTTTGAAACCCTAGTTTAGGTAATTTCACTTTTATTTTCAGTCAAAAAATGTTAAAAATACAAAAAAATCAAAAGCACGCACTTAGGTTAAAAAATGACTCATAACAAGCCGTAATTAAACTAAGTAGAGGAAAAACGACTTCAAGGGGTAATGAAAGTAATTTGAACCCTAAATAAGTCGAATACCAAGCCCTCGAACCCAAACTCTCCTTTCCTAATTTGATCTAGGTTAAAATTAGGTGGCCACTCATAATAGGTTCCAGTGAGCTAGCTTAGGTTTTAATAATTATCGTTATATGGCATAGTTATTAATCTAAGGTTATAAGTGGACCTAAAATCCGGTTAGATCCTAATCAGCTTTAATCAACATAGGATAGGGTTTAAAATCGAGGCTCACAGGGACTCCAAGCTTCAATTTAATGCCCTTTTCTCTTCAATTGGGGAAAACCCATGGAGATGAAGTTCTTCCTTTTTGGATTTTGAAAAGAGAGAATGATAGTGAATGATGAGAGGAAGAAGAATATGTGGTTATTTTTATGTTTTGAGCTTTAATGAAGCTTGGGCATGAGGTTGTGTAACACCCCATCCAACAACAACAAACTGCAGCGGAAAATATACTTCGTCACATTACTTAACTCGTTGGTGTTACACGCCGTTAACCACCCACGTGGCTAACAAGGCTATTACATGCACATTGTATCGGTCTGATGGACTAGATTCCCGAGCAACTGTACATTACTATACCTTTAAACACTTACTCATTTCTTGCCAAAATGCTCAATACTTATAATACTTTCCCCTTAAGTTTATAGCATGTTCCCACACTATGTTTAGCCCACCAAAAATACTTCATGTCCTTCCAAGAATTTTCTTCACAAGTTTAAACATCTTCCTTACCTAAACATCATTTCCTCCTTGACTTTAGTACATCCCAAAACACCCATTAGATTTCTAGAACTTCCTAGATAATGCCTAAATCCTCTTGCCTTCTAAAACACCTTAATGCACCTTTCTTTCCTTAGTAAAACACTAAACCATTCTCAACACTTCCAAACTCACCAAAACTCATTTAAACACTTAAAACTTCCTATACATTATCTAAATTTTGACATGGGTTCTTCTAGCACATTGCTATACCAAAGCACATAGCTTTCACCATTAGACATTCAAGAACACCTAAAATCCATCAAGAGTATTCTAACACACAAACACTTAGGTTTTCACCTTTCACAACCAAAACGCTTAATCACTTGATACACACAAACATATTGTTTTTCATCCTTTAACCATCAAAGACACAACTTTACAAGAGACACTCTTTGCACACAACCAAACCTCAAACTACACTACATCACAATATAGTGCATAAACTTAAATTGCTTGACACTTAGGTCCTTAAATAACATTGCTCATAGGCCCTTAAATGCATTTAACTTAAACACTGAATTTCCCACATATATATTACCTTAACGTGCAAATACACTCAACATCACATATGCCTTTTAATAATCTCCTTAAGAACAATTCACTAGCTCTTTTCCCATTGGCTCCTTAGGTATTTTATCAAGCAAATCAAGCTCATTTTTCCTAAGGCATAAATTACATTAGGTTAGCACATTTACCTCTTTTCTTCAAGATTTTTACTAGAACACTCTTGTTCTTCCTTGTTTGGAAATCGGCAAGAGGACTTGGTTACTTGTCAATGTTCTAATCCATATACAAGTAACACCAATGAGCATTCAAGCTTCATGCTTAAACTCATTTACAAACCCTAGGTTATATATATTGTCTTTACACATTATGATAGTTGTTTTACCTTGGGACAAAAGAGAGCTTGAATAAGCATCAAGAGAGGACTCCTCCTTGTCCTTTAAAGATAGAAATGGAGCTATGGAAAAAAGAGAAGACACCATTAATGGTGAATTTTCGGACATGTAATAAAAATGAAGGAGATGTTGTTTTCTTTGGTTTTTCCTTACCTTGAAGCAAAGGAGAATAACATGGCATGAAAATATGAGCTCAAGCTCCTTCAATGGTGAATCTCCATGGCACCGAAATGGAGTTCTTGAAGATTTGAAAAGATAGAAGTGTAGAGCTTGGTCTAACTAAGACAAATATGGTCTTAGAATTTGATTTGGAGCATGGAGTTGGATTTGGCAAGGAAATGAAGATGGAGAAGAGAGGTTACTATAGCCCATCATTTTTTAAAGAAGAGAGGAGAGGATGAAGACGGTGGGAACAAGGAGAAAAGAAGGGAATGAGGTGAGAGGTCTACCTTTGAAGATATTTATGTTTTAAAGTAACTTTCTTCTTTTTACTTACTTTTCCTTCCTTCTTGAATTGATTTTTACATGGTGGTGAGTCACCACTTAGAAAACCGGCCCCTCCATATACATAGGGGTAGTTTGGTCTTTGTTGACCAATTAACTTACTTATATTGACTTATGTCATAAACTAGCATATTTTGGTTACTATTCACAAACCAAGGCACATATTTGTGAAATTTTTGATTTCCCATTGATTTAGACTTCCTAATGTGATACTAAGTAGTACACATGTTAATTAAAGAGTAATGATGGGCATTTAGCCACTCAAAACTCATTTACAAGACAATTTTTCAAAAATGCGCTTTAAGACTCCTTAAAGCACATTTTGTATTTTAACTTGTTTTCAAGCTTGTTTTTCTTTAGTAATTGATTTTATATGTTCATTAACATATAATTAAGGTATAGGTATGACCTTTAGGTCTTATACAAACTTATCCCAAGCTTAGAGCACATTTTTCCCATTTTGACTTTAAGGTATTTATTTGTGTTCTGTTTGGTTTAATTGTCTACCCAAGGTTTCCTAAAGACTTTGAATTAGCCATATTAAATCATAATTGAATGTTATAAAGTATTTGGTAGTTTCTTTGTCCCACCATTTCCGCAGTCCAAATCTTAGAGATGTTTTGCTCGAACTGTATTTAGGGTAACTTATTTTTTCACCATGGTTTAAATATTGTATCACTGAGTCTTTGTTTTATTTCTAAGGCACTTTTTTATCCTTGAAATATCGTTAGTAGTTAATGTTTAAGCCAACATATCAAGGTTTGGGGTATTTCAACTCTCCCCCCTTAAAAGAACTTCATCCTCGAAGTTCACCTTCCCACACATCATTGGATTATAACCAAGGATTACTTGTAAAAATAAAACTCTCGTACACCACAACATACTTTACATCACAACCTTGGACTTAACGGTCCGGGTAACTATATACACATTCATACCATAACATAACATAGCATACACCAAACATACTTACATGATAACCTCGACTTAGTGGCCGGTATCTTAACAACATTGTACTCACCTAATAATCCTTAGACTCTCTGGTCTTGGGTAACATAACACATTTAGACACATAGGTCTAGGTAACACAACAACTTTTAGACACATAGGTCTAGGTACATAACAACTTTCGGAACTCAACCACATTAGGACTCAAGGTCAAAATAATATTTATTACACATACCACACAACATGTCATAGCACGTATTACAATCAAAAATATCTTTTATATACACTGTGATACCGCAGAACCCGGTCGCGATGGACACCTTCTGTCCCCGTTCCTTTGGAGATCAAAACAATCACTTAATCTTAACATTAACACATATGCTTCCCATGTCACCGGGCAAGTACTACAAAATTATTCTTTGTTAAGGTTAAGTAAAAGTATTTCCATATGTAAGGTATCTATTGACGTTTTATAAATACCAATTCAAAATCTTTTTTGAAAACACATACAACTCCAAGTCCAACTTATGCTCTTGCTTCTTTTCTTAGCGTTTTAATTGTGACCACTTAAGGGAGCTTCAAGAATCATCCAACCCTGATGTGATCAGCATCAGTGTTGAACTATCCTTCCACCCCAATTTGTGTTCGGCTTCCCTTGATCGCATGCAATCAAGTTCAACTTTCCACTTCATTTTCAAGCATCAAGTAACACTCATTTCCAATTTTCTATCTTTTAGTCTTTCTAGTCATAATCATTACCTCTCCAAGGATAGAACTTCGTCTATCAATTATCTTCATTCACTTTAATCCTGTTACCTAGGGAATCTCATTCTCACTAGGTTCTATGTCGGTTCCATACCCTTTTCATGAATCACTATATTGTATATATACACATATTTTATCAAAATACAACACACGTTTTACATTTATACACTGTCGGGGTTTTTGTTCCCCGGGAGTTTCTTTACTCCCCAAATACTTGTACTAAACACACAACAACTAACTAGTAGTCACACTTATCACAATCACAATGTATTTCGCATCTTCTGTGCAAAATTACCACAATTAAACCATGAATAATGCGTATGTTTATGTATGTACGCATCAATCATCCAAACAAATTATTTTGTGCTATGCACAACATAGTTCACATACTCTACATACACTTGTACGGTAATACACACTAAGTGGTTTTACGCTCTACCCCCCTTAAAAGGGATTACGCCCACGTAATCAATCACTGAATCATTGGTTTAAAACGTTTAACCCGTCGTGAAGTACTTTAACTTCCACGCGGTCTATTATACAATGCATTCTTATTAGAGGATCTTAACCATATTGGCGGTTTAGTTCCTAAACCAAGAATTCTCATTGGAGTTTGCTTTAACTCTTAATTGGTTTCGATTCTGGCCTGTGAGGCTTCTAGGCATTAATAACTAGCCATTCACTCATGTTCACCATGCACATTCAACACTTGAATCACTGGCTCACTAGTTTCTGCTGCGAAACTCTAATAACTGTAGGGCTCAGTTTGCCCCATTCGTTATCATACTATATTGTACATCCCCAATTATCACCTTTATCTTGGTAATAACGGTTTCTCAACCGATGCGTGGTATTTCTGACCGTGAGCAAATTCAGTGAGTTTCAAAACTTCCATCCACTTCTCTAATAATTTACTGTGTAAACTGTTATGTGTTTCACAATGATTGACTTGTTTCCTTCCGACTTACTGTCGGTTGAGATTGATTACCACCTAATGTGTAGTGCTCTCTCTGTTATTTCCCACACTTGAGGTATATTCCATACCGATATTGGTATTTAGTGCTACTGTAGTAACTTGTTCTTAATCATGCCTCCAAATTTGGTCCTGTACAAGTACTCTTTCATTGGTACGTCTTTGCATTTCCTATGCATCAGTCACTGTGGCGTTATAAGCCGCTTTCTGTTTCCACCACAATTAACATTTCCAGAATCCTATCCATCTCACTCGATCATTACTTGTTCAAATGCAATACCAAAACGCTCAGTCATACTGAGTGAAGAGGCGTAAACTCTTGACAGTAAATCTCTTATTAGCAATGGAATCCACACTGAGTTCCTTATCACATAGTACCAACTACTGGCTTATTGCCCAGTCTGCTTATCATCATCACTTACCTTGCATCTCCACTGAGTTTAACTCATAACAGGTCTTATCTACCATATTATTATTCAACAACACTTATACAACGGTCGCTTGCTGCGCACCGTGCTCTTACTTATTGTATAACACTAACTTATATGGTATTCATTGTCATATTAGCTTCCATACATATACTTACATCACTCGTATTTTGGTTCGTCCTTCATTTGGATGACTACTGAATGCTCCTTGAGCGTTGATCACTCGAGTCACAAGCCGACGTTATTTAGCTCGGTGCTTCACTTTAAACTATCTACTCTCACTCTCTCGTATAATAATATCGTCCCCTTAACATATTCTTGAACTTGGTCCACATACTAATACCGCTGTTGCGGTCTCACAATATTAAGAGGTATCCCCACCTCTTAGCAGTGGTTCGTTATCCGCTTTACTTACTTATATAACATAACTCTTACAATCGATTAAATTATATAACATATCTTGTTTGTGGCTCATAAGCCTTATTGCCTTGAGCTCCGCTCATTGTAGGCTGTCCACACACGTGTACTCCTCTGTACAACATTACATGGTTTGCACATCATATTGGGCTCCACGACAAGGTCGTTGCTTCACGTTTCCTTTCATGGAATGCCCTTAGGATTGTCAGTCCGTCTCCTGACAACTTATGTCTAAACTGGGTGTTAGTTTCAACCCTTGTGTTTCAGTCACGTTATTTCATTCAACTATCGTTGATGCGAACACCCTTCAAGGATTGCTCCTGGGTGTTGCTAAGTTATGCCTTTACATCTGGCTTGTACTTATTGGTATATTTGGTTATCTACGTCGTTTTGCGTTCTTCACTGGCTTACTATCTTCTTCTGTGAAGATCGACATTTCCTGGTAGTGTAGGTACTCATTCTAGGAATTTCATCTCGTTCGTTGCACCTTATCGTGTCCATATCGGGCATCTGCCTTGCAATGTATAAGCTGGGTCACCGTTCCAGCCATCATGTTTATCCCTCGGAATTCTTAAGACATATGCAATGTCTTTACATAACAGTCAGTGCACTTTGCACTCCCTGACTCTTAACATTCCCTTAAAATGAGTTTACTAATTCCTTTTAGTCTCGTTAACTTATCTAGGTCCTTTTACTTTAACCATTCATGGTAATCATTTGCTCTTGCTTGACTTTTACTGCTGACCGTAGTATGGAGTCGACTACTTCCCCTGTTCCGGACGCTACTCGTATACATATGTGGGGGTACCATGCTGATACATTGCTACTTACCCAACTAACCCATAAGTAGGTCTGTCAGGCCCACAAGCTCCTATCGGAGTGCGGTCGTCCCACATTACAGTTGGTACACTCGTAGTGTGCGTCACACGCCTAGGTGAAATTCTGTTGCCAACTCCCTTATATTGTCCTATGACAACATGCATTCCGTGCTTCCCGAACTTAATCGAGGGAAAGTTTATCCACTGTTGTATCTTTATCAACTACCCTTGGTTTACTGGTTTGGTTTAAAAGAAGGTTAGAAATGAGTATAGGTTTGGAAGAAAATCTGGTTTCGAAAGAAAAGAGTTTGAAATAAATCTGAGTTTGAAAGAAAAAACTCTTCATGGTTTCACAACGTCTTCTTGCCTTAACCAAGTCTAGCTTCTTGCTGACTGGTGTACTTCTAATTACAAAGGTTAGGCTATCAAGCCCTCCCACGGTTATGATGATCTCACTTAACTTCATGGTACTTTACTAAGTACTTTGTAGTTATTAAAACTTCCCGACAGCCCTGTTATAGCAGCACTTGCCATGGCAAGTGCGCCATGCTAACTGGCTTATCGGTTCAACATTTACCGGTTGCGGTATTGTTTTTATCTGCACCGTAAACAGTGGCCTTGTTGGCCCTCACTTGATCTTACAGTCTTGACAATTGACCCTCTGGCGACTTCTCACTGTATTCACATGATAATCATTAACTAGGGTGTTTCCCCTTTCTGGAGACCCCTTTTTTGTTTGTATTATTTCCTCTTCGTAGCCCGTTCCACGCATTTGTCGTGGTTACTGAGACTTGTCTCTTGTTTGGGCACTACGTTGTAGTTCTTTTGTCGGTTGGTATACCGTTGGTGTATCATTTAACAAATGTGGTTCCGTAGACATGTGTCTCGGGTTCCATTACTTCACTTCTTGCCTGTTGCACGGTTGGTGCGTTGCAAGCTGGTTGTTCTCGACTGCTCGGCATGTCGACCCAAGTTGCTGGAAATTCTATTCTCTTATACACAAAATTCTTCATTCTTCGCTATTAATGCGGTTAACATTGTTCAGGTAGAAACCGTCTCCGGGAAGCCCACTCTTCGCGATCTACCGTATGACTGGTCCTCCTTACTTACAGCGATGTTTAATAACAGCCAGATCGGGCTTTCCCGAATATGAGAGGACTTTTATCTCTCTGGCGTTGTTTCCCAAGTTATAAACAGGGATTGTGGAGGGCGGGAAGGATATTGTAGGTTTCCAGTACACACTGGTAATACCTAACTAGCGTATCTCTCACGCTATCACTCAACCCTTAACCCAAAGTACTAAAATCCTAACTCGGTACTTCCTAATCTCGGTAATTCAGTCATCAGAGTGATACTTCACTCTGATACCACTTTTTGTAACACCCCATCCAACAACAACACACTTAACAACAAACTGCAACGGAAAATATACTTCGTCACATTACTTAACTCGTTGGTGTTACACACCGTTAACCACCCACGTGGCTAACAAGGCTATTACATACACATTGTATCGGTCTGATGGACTAGATTCCCGAGCAACTGTACATTACTATACCTTTAAACACTTACTCATTTCTTGCCAAAATGCTCAATACTTATAATACTTCCCCCTTAGGTTTATAGCATGTTCCCACACTATGTTTAGCCCACCAAAATACTTCATGTCCTTCCAAGATTTTCTTCACAAGTTTAAACATCTTCCTTACCTAAACATCATTTCCTCCTTGACTTTAGTACATCCCAAAACACCCATTGGATTTCTAGAACTTCCTAGATAATGCCTAAATCCTTCTTGCCTTCTAAAACACCTTAATGCACCTTTCTTTCCATAGTAAAACACTTAACCATTCTCAACACTTCCAAACTCACCAAAACTCATTTTAAACACTTAAAACTTCCAATACATTATCTAAATTTTGACATGGGTTCTTCTAGCACATTGCTATACCAAAGCACATAGCTTTCACCATTAGCATTCAAGAACACCTAAAATCCATCAAGAGTATTCTCACACACAAACACTTAGGTTTTCACCCCCTTTCACAACCAAAACGCTTAATCACTTGATACACACAAACATATTGTTTTTCATCCTTTAACCATCAAAGACACAACTTTACAAGAGACACTCTTTGCACACAACCAAACCTCAAACTACACACTACATCACAATATAGTGCATAAACTTAAATTGCTTGACACTTAGGTCCTTAAATAACATGGCTCATAGGCCCTTAAATGCATTTAACTTAAACACTGAATTTCCCACATATATATTGCCTTTGACCTGCAAATACACTCAACATCACATATGCCTTTTAATAATATCCTTAAGAACAATTCACTAGCTCTTTTCCCATTGGCTCCTTATGTATTTTATCAAGCAAATCAAGCTCATTTTTCCTAAGGCATAAATTACATTAGGTTAGCACATTTACCTCTTTTCTTCAAGATTTTTACTAGAACACTCTTGTTCTTCCTTGTTTGGAAATCGGCAAGAGGACTTGGTTACTTGTCAATGTTCTAATCCATATACAAGTAACACCAATGAGCATTCAAGCTTCATGCTTAACTCATTTACAAACCCTAGGTTATATATTGTCTTTACACATTATGATAGTTGTTTTACCTTGGGATAAAAGAGAGCTTGAATAAGCATCAAGAGAGGACTCCTCCTTGTCCTTTAAAGATAGAAATGGAGCTATAAAAAACAAGAGAAGACACCATTAATGGTGAATTTTTGGACATGTAATAAAAATGAAGGAGATGTTATTTTCTTTGGTTTTTCCTTACCTTGAAGCAAAGGAGAATAACATGGCATGAAAATATGAGCTCAAGCTCCTTCAATGGTGAATCTCCATGGCACCTAAATGGAGTTCTTGAAGATTTGAAAAGATAGAAGTGTAGAGCTTGGTCTAACTAAGACAAATATGGTCTTAGAATTTGATTTGGAGCATGGAGTTGGATTTGGCAAGGAAATGAAGATGGAGAAGAGAGGTTACTATAGCCCATCGTTTTTGAAGAAGAGAAGAGAGGATGAAGACGGTGGGAACAAGGAGAAAAGAAGAGAATGAGGTGAGAGGTCTACCTTTGAAGATATTTATGTTTTAAAGTAACTTTCTTCTCTTTACTTACTTTTTCCTTCCCTTCTTGAATTGATTTTTACATGGTGGTGAGTCACCACTTAGAAAACCGGCCCCCTCCAAATACTTAGGGGTAGTTTGGTCTTTGTTGACCAATTAACTTACTTATATTAACTTATGTCATAAACTAGCATATTTTGGCTACTATTCACAAACCAAGGCACATATTGTGAAATTTTTGATTTCCCATTGATTTAGACTTCCTAATGTGATACTAAGTAGTACACATTTTAATTAAAGAGTAATGATGGGCATTTAGCCACTCAAAACTCATTTACAGACAATTTTTCAAAAATGTGCTTTAAGACTCCTTAAAGCACATTTTGTATTTTAACTTGTTTTCAAGCTTGGTTTTCTTTAGTAATTGATTTTATATGTTCATTAACATATAATTAAGGTATAAGTATGACCTTTAGGTCTTATACAAACTTATCCCAAATTTAGAGCACATTTTTTTTTACCCATATTGACTTCAAGGTATTTATTTGTGTTCTGTTTGGTTTAATTGTCTACCAAGGTTTCCAAAGGACTTAATTAGCCTTATTAAATCATAATTGAATGTTATAAAGTCTTGGTAGGTTCTTTGGGTCCCAACCAAGTTCACTCCAAGCTTAGAGCATGTTTTTGCTCAAACTGTATTTATGGTACTTATTGTTTTCACCATGGTTTAAATTGTACACTGATGTTCTAAGGCACTTTTTAGCCTTTAAATATCTTAGTTTAATGTTTAAGCAACATATCAAGGTTTGGGGTATTTCAGGTTGAATATAGAGTAACCATGGGAGCCCTTCAAAAACATCCAAACCAGTAGAGAGGAAGAGGGAGCCGGCTGGAGGAGGAAGGAAGGGAAGAAAGAGAGGAAAGAGAGGATGGAAAAGAAAATAAAGGAGGAGAGAGAGTGTGTTTTTGCTTTTGTACTTTTCCCTCTTTTCTTTTTCTTTCTAACTAGCTAGTATTAGAGAGGGGGTTGTTCTATATAATTTAAAAACCGGCCCCTTATAAACATGTGAGGTGGAGCATTTTTCGTCTTTTACAGAAAACGCTCGTTAATTTACCCGATTTTAGCACTATTCACTAACCGGGCCCGTTTTCTAGAATTTTCTTGTTTCTTTATTTTTAATGGCTCTTAAGCTTCCATTAATGTTTATTTATAGTTATTTAATGAAGTATAATTTTTACAGGTTCGTTTGACCACTCGAAGTCACGTTTTCGGGTTTTCTCGAAAAACGTGCGTTAAAGCTTTATTAGCGTTTTAACTCATTATTTGGATCCGTTTTCTTCGGGAATTGTTCCCATATATTATTTAGGCCTTATTAAGCCTTAAAACTCATTCAATACCCTTTTTAAGTTTGTATTTCTCCTAGGGTCACTAAACACTCAATTTAGAGTTTTTCGCTTTTTAAGCGTTTTCTTGTTTCTTTTGGATTATTCTTTTTACCAAAATTCATTAGGCACTAATAGGCCCTCAATATCATATTAGAGTAATTTAATCACCCTAATTAATTTCGGGGTATTTCATGTATAATGTCACATTAATGTTATTATGAATGTAATCTAGTCTTTAAAGTGACATAAAATCAATACTTTTGAAGTTATACACAAAAATGTGCTTTAAGGTGTTTTAGTGCACATTTTGTGTTAAAGCTTATTTTTAAGCTTGGTTTTCTTTGGTAACTATTTTATTACATCCATTACTTGATTACTAAACTTAGAAATCCAATTTGGAATCAAACGGGGGTCACAAGACCTTTAAGGCTTCTTAGAGCACATTTTTGCCCTAAGTGACTTTTAAGCATGTTAATGCTTATTATTTATGTTGGAGTGTTGTACAATAATTTTATTATGTTCATTTATGAGTTAATATTCTTAAGAATTAATTTTAGATCCTAAGGAGTTCATTTGGGCATATATTTGCCCTAAATGGTCAAAGGGTACAATATTTGCTTTATGTTGACCATTGTTGTTTTAAATTGGTTTTAAGGCATGTTTAGGCCTTAATTGAATTGATTAAATGTTTAATCAATGTTATATTAGTTAGGGGTATTTCATTAAGTGCCTAAATGATGATAGAACATATTAGGGAACTTGTGGAAGAGTTTGGAGTAAGATAGACATTTTTAGGAAAGGTTTTGTAGCGGACCGACCCAGGGGACCGACCCTGGCTGGGTCGGTTGGACTGTAATAAACCAGCCGAGAATGCTTCTGCATTCGACCGACCTTAGGGACCGACCTCGTCTGGGTCGGCCGGGCTAAAATTAGAGAACCAGAATGTTTCTACAATGGACCGACCTTAGGACCGACCCTAGCTGGGTCGGTTGAGTAAGAATTTTTCAAACCGGATGTCTTCTGCATACGACCGACCCAGGGGTTGGGTCGGTCGGTGGGTCGGTCAGCCCTTAAAAAAAACAGAAAAGAAAGAGTGGCATTAGTAGTCCACCATTAGGAGGGTAATGATGATTTGAAAGATAAGCATATAAGGACTTAAGAGATTAAGTTAAGTAAAATGATTTAAGTGTTTAAGGTTAAGTTTATAAGGACTTAGTGGTTATTAGTTGGGGATCATTAGTGGCTAAGTAAGCTAAGTAAATTGGAAGTAATTAAATAACCTAAATTGGATGAATGTTTTAGAACTTGAGAATTGGGACTCAGAAGGAGAATAGGCAATGGAAACAACGAAGGTGAACGGTATGGTTTTCTTGTAGCCTGTTGTAACACCCCATCCAACAACAACACACTTATCAATAATCTGCAGCGGAAAATATACTTCATCACATTACTTAACTCGTTGGTGTTACACGCCGTTAACCACCCACGTGGCTAACAAGGCTATTACATATATATTGTATTGGTCTGATGGACTAGATTCCCGAGCGACTACACATTACTATCCCTTTCCATTAACAACTAAACATACACATACCTTCCAACTGTACCGAGTATTTACAAGCTGATGCCGATAACAATTTCGGTCTTACTACACCTACTGTACATATATAACTTAAATGATTACCCATGTACAAACGACTACCCCGTCCTACTCTCGAACGGCTTCTAGCTCCTTGTACCTGAAAATAGGAAAAGAAGAGAAAAGGGTGGCCCCCTAGGGGCTCAGCACCTTTGCTGGTATGGTAATCCCGCAGCCCGCATGCTACCGGGCCACGCACAACTATTTGTCGTCTTAGCATGCGGTTGATTGTATCAGAATCATGCATGTAAACTATAAATACACAACACATTACACTGCACAACAATGGCTCATTAAAACAGCCAATACGACTACACTTAACAAATCACTCATTGTGATCTTTAACCCCTAGAGTGTTTCTCCTTTAACAGAGCTATTTCCTTAATAGACGACACATACCCACCATTCGGGTTATCCTTAAACGCCTCTTACAATAAACTGGCATTCATATCCATAATCCACATACTCCACATCTTAACAACATATCACATCCATCGCAATAAGAATTGCAGCACAACAATAATTCATAACATAACGGGAACGGTTCCCTTTACGAACCGGCCCAAACATAGTCAGTTCACTTGTAGCCTAGAGAATGTTGCCAGTCTCATGATAAGCTCGTTACATAACTCGTTAATCGTTACCGCCTCGTTAAATGAACGGATAACTTAACACAAGGTGCCTCGGATATAGTGATCCAAGCACACTAAACAAACATAAACATAGTATGCCCCTGTGGCCCGACGTGAGTCAGTAAAATAGCCTTGGTTAAGCTAAAGGGAAGGTTGGAAACCAAATTGGAAAACAACCATAACATACAAAGAGAATCAAACCGGTTATGACATCGACTCCCATACTCACACGCGTGGCCGGAACAGACCGGACTCCTCACTTCCCCCGTTAGCACTTGTTAGGAGTTCAACATTGAACTCAATAAACAATCACAAACATTGGGTTAAGTCTTGTTAGACACACACAAGGGAAGAGAGAGTCATACATTCTCACACAAACATCACACACAAGCATCACATGACTAACTCACTCACGCATAGTCGTGGTTAGAACGTTCCTTAGGTCGGAAACGTTATTACCGGAGATACCGTTCTCTTACATTTACCTAATAGTGGTTAACTAGCCTTTCATGCGCATTCGAGGTTACCGGTATCGGCACGTAAACACACAACAACAATAATGACTGTAAACTCGTTTCATGATTTATCTTATAACGTGGCAAACATACAGAAAAACACATTGGCATACAAGCCGGTGTAATCCGGTAGGACACAGGTTGCAAGAAAACCATACCTGTCACCGGGGTCCACTCTTTCATGTCCACTTATGTTCCTTGAGCAATTCTCGAACAACTGATAATATTACATGTACTTTTATTAACATCGGGGTAACATGATTGTTTAAAGTCTATTGCTCATAACTTATCCCCGTTAACTTAGGTAAGTAACTTCACATTTTAACTTGTTTTACTTTTACATTTTAATACAACTTTTCCCCCACTAAATTGCCATTATAACTCACTTAACATGTCCTTAACAATCTTATAACATCATTACTTAATAATCCCCATCATCCTATAACCTTAAACAATGTTTTTGGTCCATACAGCGCCTTGTCCGAACTTGTGTCCGGACTTCCCAAGTTCGGACACTATTCGAGGCCCAAATGGGTGTAAACAGATGAATGTCCGAACATGCGTCTGAGCTTCCCAAGTTTGGACGCTGTTCAAGGCCAAAACAGAATATAGAGATAGGTGTGTCCGAACTTCCAAATTCGGACGGTAGTTCGGACACCGGTCGAAGTTCAGGAGACTTACGCGCAACAGGGCATGTCCGAACGTCCATGTTCGGACGGTAGTTCGGACGTGCCCAAAACTCCATTTTCTATACCTTTAAACACTTACTCATTTCTTGCCTAAATGCTCAATACTCATAATACTTCCCCCTTAGGTTTATATCATGTTCCCACACTATATTTAGCCCACCAAAAATACTTCATGTCCTTCCAAGAAATTTCTTCACAAGTTCAAACATCTTCCTTACCTAAACATCATTTCCTCCTTGTACATCAACATTACCTAAACCTTAACAAACTCCACCAAGACTTTAGTACATCCCAAAACACCCATTGGATTTCTAGAACTTCCAAGATAATGCCTAAATCCTTTTTGCCTTCTAAAACACCTTAATGCACCTTTCTTTCCCTAGTAAAACACTTAATCATTCTCAACACTTCCTAACTCACCAAAACTCTTTTTAAACACTTAGAACTTCTTATACATTATCTAAATTTTGACATGGGTTCTTCTAGCACATTGCTATACCAAAGCACATAGCTTTCACCATTAGACAATCAAGAACACCTAAAATCCATCAAGAGTATTCTCACACACAAACACTTAGGTTTTCACCCTTTCACAACCAAAAACACTTAATCACTTAATGCACATTCCTTACACCCAAACATATTGTTTTTCCTTCTTTAACCATCCAAGACACCCATCTTCACAAAGAATGTTCTTTACACACATCTAAATCCTTAAACTACACTACATCACAATAGTGCATAAACTTAAATTGCTTGACACTTAGGTCCTTAAATAACATGGCTCATAGGCCCTTAAATGCATTTAACTTAAACACTGAATTTCCCACATATATATTGCCTTTAACCTGCAAATACACTCAACATTACATATGCCTTTTAATAATCTCCTTAAGAACAATTCACTAGCTCTTTTCCCATTGGCTCCTTAGGTATTTTATTAAGCAAATCAAGCTCATTTTCCCTAAGGCATAAATTACATTAGGTTAGCACATTTACCTCTTTTCTTTGAGATTTTTACTTGAACACTCTTGTTCTTCCTTGTTTGGAAATCGGCAAGAGGACTTGGTTACTTGACAATGTTCTAATCAACATACAAGTAAAACCAATGAGCATTCAAGCTTCATGCTTAAACTCATTTACAAACCCTAGGTTATATATATTGTCTTTGCACATTAGGATAGTTGTTTTACCTTGGAAACAAAACAGAGCTTGATTAAGCATCAAGAGAGGACTCCTCCAAGCCCTTGAATGATTGGAATGAAGCTAGAACAAGCAAGATGAAGGCACCATAAGTGGTGATTTTCGGCCACTCACTAAAACAAGAGGAAACATTGATTTTCTTTGACTTTCCTCACCTTGAAGCAAAGGAGAATGACAAGGCATGAAAAGGTGAGCTCAAGCTCCAACAATGGTGAATCTTCATGGCACCGAAATGGAGTTCTTGAAGATTTGAAAAGATAGAAGTGTAGAGTTTGCTCCAACTAGAAGAATGGTGGTCTTTGTTTTTGATTTGGCAAAGGGAGCTAGGAGATACAAGAGTTCAAAGCTTGAAGATGGTGCATGAGCTGTAGCATTACCGAAGGAGAAGAGAAGAGGATTGAAGACCGTGTGAAAGGAAGAAGGAAAGGAGAAAATGAGAAGGAAGGTTGCTTTTGGAGATATTTATGCTAAAGTAAATAGTAGCTTTTGCTTTATAACTTTTCCTTGTTTATTTGATTGGTCAAGTGTGGTGAGTCACACATGAAAAACTGGCCCCTTAGTGTTTTAGGCCAAGTCATGGTCTTTTTGACCAATTAACTTACTTATATTGACTTATGTCATAAACTAGCAATTTTTGTTACTATTCACAAAAACAAGGCACATTCTTGTGAAATTTTTGATTTCCCATTGATTTAGACCTCCAAATGTGATACTAAGTAGTACACATGTTAATAAAGAGTAATGATGGACATTTAGCCATTCAAAACTCATTTACAAGACAATTTTTCAAAAATGTGCTTTAAGGCTCCTTAAAGCACATTTTGTGTTTTAACTTGTTTTCAAGCTTGGTTTTCTTTGGTAATTAATTTAATATGTTCACTACCATATTTATAGGGTATGGGTATGACCTTTAGGTCTTATACAAATTTATCCCAAGCTTAGAGCACATTTTTGCCCATATTGACTTTAAGGTATTTATTTGTGTTTTGTTTGGTTTAATTGTCTACCAAGGTTTCCTAAGGACTTAATTAGCCTTATTAAATCATAATTGCGGACTATTATTTAGTCTTGGTAGTTCTTTGGGGTCCTAACCAAGTTCACTCCAAGCTTAGTGCATGTTTTTGCTCAACACTGTCTTTATGGTACTTTATTGTTTTTACCATGGTTTAAATTGTTCACTGATGTTCCTAAGGCGCTTTTTAGCCTTTACCTATGATATTTTAATGTTTAAACAACATATCAAGGTTTTGGGTATTTCACCTGCTTGCTAACGAGGTGTCCCTCAGCTTGTGTGCTATTTATTTATGTGTTCCGACTAAAACAAGATAAAGCATGCACCGGAATATTGTGCCCTTGTGGGTTTGCATTGTACTGACACACTTGACTTTGAGATTAATTACTAACAATGCTTAGTAACAATGGTATAAGTTAAGAAACACCCT
Organism: Limonium bicolor; assembly: GCA_023374045.1. Classification (NCBI taxonomy): domain Eukaryota; kingdom Viridiplantae; phylum Streptophyta; class Magnoliopsida; order Caryophyllales; family Plumbaginaceae; genus Limonium; species Limonium bicolor. The sequence continues at coordinate 116,037,343 of CM041781.1, read as the reverse complement.
CTCTTATATTGTTTGGTTAATACCCGTGAAAGGTTTAACTAACACTTTCTTCTTTGAGACTTCTACTGTAACACCCCTACTGCTAATACTGTCATTGTCGTCTAATCTCCTCGTACTTCCAGATTCACGCAGCGATACATACTTACATACGGTGGGTGATACAATGCCGTTAGTCACCCACGTGACTAACGAAACTACTACTACATACAGCATCGGTCTGATGGACCGGAATCCCGAGTACTACACATCTACAATACATACTCCATTTATCAATCGATACTACAATGCTCCATTCAACACTTTACTCCTTCATAACCATACGATACAATATACTTGACCGAGTTTACTAGGTTCCCAATACAAATACAATGCATTCTCCAAATTCATATGTACTCATTAAGAGTCTACATCTACCCATTCCTCACAACTACTTACTTCCTAGGTACAAGGGTGTGCCATTTAGTACACCTCTACATCCTACTTCTAGCTATCCAAGTGTAGCCACCGTCTCTTACCTTGACCATATCCGCTACGGGTACCTGCACACTAAAAACGTTCCCCCTAGGGGGTCAGCTTTCGCTGCATATGATAACCGCATACCCCGCGTACTAGTGAGGGCACGCCGACCACTTGGTCGTATACATGTAGTTCATTTTATTCATACATACATGCATACATGCTTCCATACATAATACTACAATACTTTACGCAAGAGATACATACATACATTTCAATACACACGAGTAGTCCATACAAGCCAATTGGTACTTACTTACCTTTCCTGAAATGCGCATATACAATACATACTCAATACATACACCAGACATTTCCTACAGCCACAATATACTTGTTAGCTCCTTTTGTCCACCCGGGTTAATCGGGTGGAGATTACTCTTTTACTCGTTACACCATACTTACGCATACATACTACTCATACATACTCGTACTTTACTTACTTACTCTTACTCATGTTAAGTCGTAGGGACCTCCGGCCCGGGGACTACTCTGTCCCACCACCGGGATTTACTTGGTTCACCAATCCAGGATGCTACCCATTTAAGGGTTTGGGCCGCGGACCAGTTTAAGAACCAGGAATCGGATCCAACCTCTTGTGTCTCCTCATCCTCACGCGTGGCCGAAGCTATATCGGACTTCTACTCATTCCAATTTATTCCTTACTTATGTTAGGAGTTAGGTAGTTAGGAATTAGTAGAAGTCACACATCCAAGCCACAATAATACAATACAATGCTCCTATATACATCCATACGAAATGCAATACAATACACAAATACAATACAGGGTACAAACACACTTCATCATCATTCATATATTTCATGAATTATACAAACTAGTGTTCAAGATGATAAATATCAAGAACACATAAGTTAAGCACGGGTAAGTGCAATATAGTTCGATTCATGCATTTATCTTATTTAGACGATCAAATAAGCACACAAATCGGGGTAACCCAGATTAGGATACAGGGCATGAAGAAATCATACCTTTCATCTTTGATTTTTATTATCGGGTGTTCCCTTGCTTCTTAGTCCATACTTGTTCCTCGAGTCCTAGTCTCGAACCAATGACTACATGTCGAATGGTTCAATTAATACTAAGCACTACAATACATTCATAGCAACTACTCCGTACTTATCCCGTTATCCCATTACTTTGGTTTAACTTAACATTCTCGTACTTTCAACTTTCTTAACTAATCCTCATACTTGTTTCCACTTATGTATTACTTCCTTACTATTAGTGTTACATTAATGGTGTATTACTTAGGTCCCATATATATGTACATATCCATACATATACATACATATGGTTATTACATTATTATTGTTTTTTTTTGTAAGTTAGGGCCGACCGACCCACCGACCCAACCCCTTGGGTCGGTCCATTCCAGTAAGTTTTCCATCCTCTGAATTGTCCCGACCGACCCAGGACTGTTCCGACCGACCCATACACCTCTGGTTCGGTCAATCCCGAAGGTTAAGTTCCATGGTCCAAGCTCCAACCGACCCACCGTCCGACCCAGGCTCTGGGTCGGTCTAAGTCAGAAACTTTGACGTTCAAGGATTTTTACCCGACCGACCCACGACCGACTCACGGCTCCTGGGTCGGTCCATTCCAGATTGTTTATTTTTCAATGGTTAAGCCCGGCCGACCCACTGACCGGTCCAACCTCTGGGTTGGTCGGTAGCAGACCTTGCCTACAGATTTTGTTCTTCATTTCCTTTCTTACTCATTCCTTCCCCAATCTTCCTACATGTAATCTCACATGTTTTGGTGCCATTTAGGCTTCCTAAAATACCTCAATTTATCCACCAATTCCATTACTAAATCCATCAATCAACTTACTCAATTTCCTCACTTCTTTTCCAACATGTGTAACAGTTTTTGTTTTACTTATGCTACAGATTTTTAAACCAACTTCTACCATTCAATACTTCCTCTACCAATGTTACTCCTAGCATCCCAATACATTTCCAAGCCAGTACACTACCTATACCCAAGTCCAACTCTCTTCTTACCAATCTTGCACACTAATTCTTCCATAGTCTACAATGCATTTTGATACCTCTTTGCCATAGATTTTTACATGCTTTATCCTCATACTACAACTACCATTCCTTGGTCACAAAAAACACCTCTACAATCCCCAATACATACCTTGGTTCTCCCATTCACCAAGTCCTTCTTAATGCACAATCCCTACTAAAATTTCGCCATAGTTCGTCTATTTTTCTTACTTATCCACACATATCATTTCTCATTAAATTCATCCCTATTCTAGCCAAACCACAAGGGTTCTACCAGCAATCAATATAATACCAATCCATCAACACTTCCTCAATCCACAATACTAATGCACATACACAATATACTTGGCTCCAAAGCCTACAATTCAAATACTTGCTCTTAAATACTCAAACTTCCACAACTTCAATACTAACACAATGTTTGGGTTTTCTTTAAATTGGTTTACCCTTCCCATTACTCTAACGTACTAAAAATTTAGCATTAGGAAGATAGCTCTTACCTTGAGCTTATAATTCTTTCTTTCTTTCCAATTCTCCTTCTTCTCTCTTCTTTGCACCCAAAATCGGTCATATGGGGAATGGAGTTACCAAACTCCATTCCCATCACCTAAAGCACATAAAACAAGTATAATTAACATACTAACCCTTTAATTAATCTAGTTCATAGAGATGTTTTAAAGCAAGTTTTCTAGGGTTTACCTTTGGAGTGTTTATGAGGGGTTTTAGCCCTTGGTTCAAGAAGGTGAACCCACCACCATTGCAAGGTTGATATTATGCTCAAAAGAGAGAGATAAATCGGAGTGTTACAAGGTGGTAAAAATCGGTTACAAGCAAGGATGGAGAAATATGAGTTCTTTCATGGAGATTTTTACCTAATGGAGAGAGGAGACTCCAAGCTTCACTTTGGTACCATTTTCTCTTTGAATGGGGAAAACCCATGAAGATGAACTTCCTCATTTTTGATTTTGAAAAGAGGGAAGTGTAGAGAATGATGAGGGGAGTAAGATATGCAATTATTTTTGCATTTGGAGTTCAAATGAAGTGGAGCATGGAGAGAAGAGAGAGTTGCCATTGTTGTTGTGGGGAGCTCTCCAAAATGGCCCAACCAGAGAGATAGAGGAGGGAGAAATTGATGGAAGAGAGGAAGAAGAAAGAGAGGAGGGAAAATGAGAGAGTGAGGAGAGAGAGAGTCCCTTTTTTTACTTTTGTACTTTTTACTTTTTGACTCTATATTAATTTAGCTAGTTATGTGTGGAGAGAGAGGGTTATTTATCTTAATAAAACCGCCCCCTACAGTATACTAGTTGGAGCGTTTTTCGTCTTTTATAGAAAACGCTCGTTATTGTACCCGGTTTTGGTACTATTCACTAACCGAGCCTGTTTTCCGGAATTTTCTCGTTTAATTATTTTTACTGGTTATTAATCTTCCATAAATTCTTAAAAATTATAATTTAATGATTCTTAATTTTTGTATGGGTCCGTTTGACCACTTAAAGTCACGCTTTCAGGTTTCTCAAAAAACGTGCGCTAAAGCTCTATTAGCGTTTTAATGTATTATTTGGATCCGTTTTCTTCGGGAGTTGTTCCCATATATTATTTAGGCCTTATTAAGGCTTTAGAATCCATATAATATGCTAACCGAGGTCTCATACCTCCTATGGTTATTTAATGCTTATTTAGCGTTTTTCACTTTTTAACGTTTCTTTATTTCTTTGGATGTTTTTTTCCTTATCAAAATTACTTACGCATTATTAGGCTCTTAAATACCTATTAGGATAATTTTAATCGCCATATTTAAGTTCGGGGTATTTCATCTACTAACTGGATTTGGGGGGTGTGAGGAATCCAGGACTGACTCCTGTCATGCATGTTAAGAAAAGGGGGTCGGTATCTGAATCAGATCTGACTTCCATTGAGACTCGTCTATGACTTGTCACCTAGAGTCAACTTATAGACTCGACCACCTTGGATTACAGTTCAAGGTGGGAGGCCGGATTAAGATGGTGCGATGAGATCACTTAAATCCCAAATTTAAGATAAGTTGTTTATTTAACCAATGGAGTTAATAGCTCATTGGCTACGGTTTCTTTTGACCCGACAAAGATAAACATTGAGATAAGAAACAACCAATTCTAATTAAAGAAAGGTTGGTACATTGAGATATGAGTGGATATGAGAATAAGGGAAGTATTGACCTAAGGAGTTAAAATCTAACTCACTTACTTAAAGAACACTTTTAAGTCGTTCATTGTGTTTGAACTATAATTTGTTCATATTTAGTGTGGTGTTTATTGTACTTCTTATTTATGTTGTATTGATAATCAACCGCATGTTGTCGACAAGTAGTCGTCGTAGTCTGTTAGCTTGGGGGCTATAAGTTAATCGTACCAGCGAAGGTGCTGAGCCCCTCGGGGCATCCATATTAATTTTTGTAGGAAAGAGGCCTCAGAAGACCCATCTCGAGAGTAGTAGCGGGTAGACTTAGGATAGGTTTTATTTTGAGTACGGGTTGTGCATGTACACCCGTGTATTGATATTAGAACTTATGATAAGTTATGTTAGACTATGAGACACTTGGATACTCGGTTGGTGATTTTTGAAGAAGTGTGGTATTTATTAATGTTCGGTATATTCTAGTATGTCGGACCGTGGCAAGGTCCTGGGTATTGTATATAATTCCGCTACGATATTGATATATGTTTTGGTAAGTTTGCGACAACCATGTTTAGTTAAGTTGGGATTGCAAACAGGTGAAATTGTTCTACTAAAACTAAATTGATAAACCTAGAAATTAATAAAAAGAAAGGCCTGTCGGGTTGCAAAAATCCCGGTCACTATAGTATAGGAAATTGAATAACCAGGTATCGAACCACGGGACTTGAATAATTAAGCCTAGTCCTAAGAAAACTGGAAATTTAGAGGGGTTGTGAAATGTTTTTGTAACTGAATTGAAAAAAACGCAAATTAAAAAAACTAGATGAACGCTTAATGGAAGTAACTTGATGAGTTCAGTAAAATGAATGAGACTCGGGTTTGGGCTGTTTCTTTGCTGGATAAATCTAGTAACATCTACAATTCAATTATGAGAAACAGAAAGGCCAATTATTAAGCTCTCTTCGATCCTAAATCTTAGTTAAAGGAAGAGCTCACCTATCATGAAATACCCCTAACATTTAAATAATTAAATATAAGTAAATAAATATTATATGAGGAATTATAAATATTATTTGGGGGATTATGCCCCGTATGCTAACCGAGTTACGTTGATTTGTGTGCTGTATGCCGGCTAATCAAGACTAAAGCAATGAAAACGGTTTATTGCCTTTCGTTGTATGTCTTGTTGTATGTTGTATGAGCTAACCTTTCTTGATTGATTGTGTGGCCTCACTTAGTGCGCAAACCGACTCATAGATGAGTCTCCTTGTGTAGTGACTCGTAGTAAGAGTCATGTTGTGAACTAATGGAACCGTAACAACACACTAAACTTATAAACCAATAATGTTAATGAAAACCAATGAACTCACTCGAATGTGAGAAAGAGTGCACAGGAGTAGTAACCTCTCGATAACGGAAGGAGAACCCAATGTATAATCCACAAACACTAAGTAGTGGAAGTATATAAACAAACTCTACTAGAGGAATTAATGTTGGTGCAAGTCATGAACCATGAGAGTAGTAAAGAATGATGAGGGATCTCTAAACACCTTAGCAAATTAGTCGACCCACTATGAGAGGACCCGACTGATGTAAGTAATGTCCCGAATATGAGAGTATTCGATACGTTGGGGAAACCCTTAAACCTGAGAATACTAGACGGTAGTAATTCCCTAAGCTAGTGGAGGTTATCAAGAGAGATACTTCTAGGCTAATCCATGAGATTGTAAGATACTCCATGAGGGGAGTGTTGGGAATTTGAGTAGTCCGGTAGAAATGGACAATTGTATATTGAGGAGCTAAGTGTATAGCCTTCGAATTGTAGGCCCGGTGGCGAGTCTTGTGTATGACTCCGCCCAGAGACCCAAGTAATGAGTATTGAGTATTGCGTAAGTATGAGTATGTAATGAGTACCGAGTATTGAGTATGTACGAGTAAGTATTGAGTATTGAGTATGAATGAGTAAGTACAGAGTATTGATGTAACACCCTAATCTTAAACTGGTAATGACGTCATAATTCGTAGCATAATAAATAGCAAATCGCAGCGGAAAATAAAAACTAATAACCTTGGTGTACACGCCGTACTCACCCTTGTGAGTAACAAGGCATCCTTACTCTTCCAACATTACAACTTCTAACGCTGTGATGAACAGATACTGAGCACTCTAATTATACAAACCAATCCAACTAAATGAGCACAACTGAAATACAACAAACTAAACATAATACATAACCATCCAAGTGTTTATCACAACATAACTCCACTTTGCACTGTGAACAGCATCTATCCAAATAAACAAATGTGCCACTACATGAAAATGAACTAGCTAGTAATCACTACTGAAGTCACCATCAGTAGAACTTCTACATTATAATCCCAATCCAATACTGAAATGTCAAACGAGTCAAGTCTCAACTGAAATACTTACTAACTCAAACACTAACAGATAACAAACTTCAAAAATACTGTATTAAATCACCACCCCAAGTTCGCACTCCGGCTTGTGCATTCTTAACCTGAATGTTTCAATGAAGCTCAGCAAACTATGCTGGTATGCTAAAATGTCGTCCTAAGTCTTAGACTCCCTTAGTCGTTAGCCATCTTGATATTAGGTTCTTTACATGAAATATCGGTTATAACGATAGCAGTAACAACTGTAAACCTTAAAAAACATAGCATTCCACTGTAAACACCAGTGTACAATAGTACACAAATCAATAACCACACAACAATAACCTCACAACAATAACCATAATCACACATTAGTAAAATAACAGTAATCAAACAAGGTACACGTATTAAACTGTACTTGTTAGTTAGTCACTTGGCTCTTATCCTTTAAACCAATCATTTAACCTCCCAATTAATTTCCATCACAAGTGTCATGATAAGACAAACCTTAATAATCTGTGAAAATGGACAGTGTGTCCCACTGGGTTCCAAAGGAACCGTTACCAGCAGACCTTATGGCCCTGGATAAATATATGTAATGACCGATCTGGTTGAAACTGTGCACCAACGGCAGTGCCATTCCGCCATCCCCGAATGTGGCTGATGGATTTGGAGTGACTCCCTTCTTGAGTCTCTCATAGTGATCACAATGCGCAACCAGAAGGTCGAAACGATCTGGATTCCTCTCTTATAAGTTAGCCCTTTTTGTCAGTGACATAATAACCAATACTTCAAATAAGACTATCACATTTGACCCTTGTTAGGTTCAATAATACCTAGAGGTCTGTTAGTCTCTTTTTTTTTCAGTTTAGATGTATAAACTTAGTCACAAGACATTCGCGTATAAAATACAACGCAACAGTTTGAGCAATCCCACATACAATATCATTCACATAAAATCATAGATATCGTTCTTAAACATTTAAACACACAATGTCTGGACCTCAGGATAATCCTTAGGACATTCAGACCACACAATTAACATACCGTTCACCGTGACAACAGCTAGCTTGACAGTTCACGCTCTAGTAACCTTTCCCGTACGCTGTTATTTATACATACAATAACGGGTAATATTAATACGATTATCCACTAAATATTACAGTATTGTCTCTGTATAGTTTATTCTCGTCGTATATAACTCTGTATGTTATTTATTTTCCCCTGTTATTTTAACAGTGGTTCTAGATAACCAACCAGTTCATTATTTTATGTGAAACTCACATGTGATAATGAATTATCATTTATACGGTATATCTTTACCTCATTAATTATACACTTATAATTATTTCCACCTATCATTTATATTATACCTTGGTCATTTTTATTATAACCAAAATTATTTTTAAACTTTATATTATATGCCTTAATATACCATAATACATTATATTACTTAGTTTACCTCCTTTCCTTATTAAATTATAAAACCAATCTTAATATTTCGGTATTTATATATTATAACCCAACAACTTAATAAATTACTAAACAACCACATATAAATTTCCGGTAATCATATTTGATCCCATTAACTTTTACAACTTACAAATATCCATATACTTTTATAATTATTAATTACCCTATAAATTTCGAAAATTGTAAAACAATTATATTAACTTCTATAAATTGCCCAAATAACCTTATAACTTTTATAATTCACCAATTACCCACATTAACCCTTGTAACTATTAATTAACCACCTTATTTTTACAAATCACCAAAATGCTCTTACTATTTCGGTAATTACAAATTAATATCACAAATCTTATAATTATCAATTAAGCCCATAAGCTCTTCGGTTAAATCATATAGTTTCTATATTTACACTTTTAACCCCAAAACTTATATAAGTTACATATTAACTTATAAACTATAGTTTAAATATTTTATTTCTTTAAATAACCAAAGTAACCCATAATTTTCTTATAATACATTTCTCCGCCCTTATTTAAATTCTATTCTTCAGATATACTTCCACAAATTATATATCACTCTTAAACTTATAATAAAATGTTATTTTAACACTTAACTACTTATTTAAATTCACCAAAATCCATAATATTAATTCCTACCTTGTATTATAACATAAATATACCAAACAACCCTTTAATTCTCGGCAATCCCATTTAATACACCAAACTCTTCAAAATTTACATTTTAACCACATAACTAATTAAACCAGCCATTTAAATCTTGTACTATTTCTAATTTCCCCAAAATTCCTATAACATAAAACATAAATTAATATACTTATATATTTCGACAAATCACCCAATTCACACCACCATAGCTTTTAACTCTCGGCTTTAATTTCATTTTATTATATAGTTTCCAAAACTTGATTTAAACCTTATAATAAATACATAAAAGTATATAAGCCATATAACACTTCCAAAAATTAAGCTAATGACCTAGAATGTTTATAAACTCAAAATAGGACATTTAATCCTCAAATATTCGGTTTGTATATATATGCATCTTAATTAGTTTTTTTGTGTGACACATATTTATACCTTAAGTAATAATCTTACCTTATATGTTATAAATTATTTTCTTGACATTATACCCCATGTATTTTCGGCCTTATTATTTGGGGTCATATATAATTTTTTTTTATATACCAAAGTTTGAAGCTTAATTCAAGCTTAAACTTAATAAACTTTAATTAAATAAACTTACCCTAAATCAAGACAATCTTTGTATTGATGATTTTTCCTTGACTTCCAAGCTCTCCAAATGCTATTTGATGAAGGTATTTTCGGCCCTCCTTATACACATGTTGGAGATCTATTTGTTAGACTTCTAACAAGAATTTATAAATAACATTTGTAGTAATTTTTACAAGAGTTTACCTTAGGGATTTATCAAGATATTTTTGATATACCTTGTGAATATTGTAGATCCAAGTTTCCTTCATGAAATAATGAAGAGAACATAGGTTTAGAAGCTCTAGAATTCGGAACTAATTATAGACACCAAATGGTGGAAGATAGGGATCACCATATCTTACCGAAATTTCCAGATTGCGCACTCTCTGCTGTTTTTAGTCACCCAGAACTGAAATGACCATGAAAATTATGATCATTATATGTCTGGAAAGCTAATTCAAAGAGGAACAACTTTGGTGTTGAGAAGATTTTGATAAAACTTAAGGAAAATTCAGAATAACTCCCGAGATGAGACCTATTGAACAGATTTCTGCTGTGAACCACTTCGCCTTCTTTTGTTCACCCAGAACGGAATACACTATGAAAATTAATGATCTTTATATGTATGGAAAGCTAATTCGAAGAGGAACAAGTTTGATGTTGAGAAGATTTCAAGATAACTTACTGAAAATTACAGAATTGCTCCCGAAGTCAGACCTCTTGAGATCTGCTACTTGATTCTTGTTGTAGTAGAATAGCTAGGAATTTTGACATAAAATGGAGTTAGAACTTAAACCTCCATTGTTGGAGCTTGAAGCTAGGAAAGAAGAAGAAGAAAAGAGAGGAAGAAGAGAAAGAACTTACCAGTTCGTGAATGGCAAATGAAGAAGGAACTCACGTAGGTCATTAGAAGGTGAGAAGGCAAGGAATTTATTTGGAATAATTGGTATAATTTGATGCATTATTCATGAATTAATAGCTCAATAAATGAACTCCATAAGTGATTGTCTCCCATTATTTGAATTTCATAATTGATTCAATATTGACCTCTCTTATTGTAGACCATCGGCTGGGTGGAAGAATTATGGAGGCTTTGTTTGTTGATTGAAGCTAGAGGACAAAGGTAAGGTTAGTATGTGTTTTCTTTTTATTTTCAATTTGATTTGTCTTGTTTCCTTCTTGTTTGATACGTTAATGCAATAGGAATTGGCTACAGATTTTTTTGTTGATTTTTGACCAAAGAACATGCTAGCTACTTATTTGTTTTATTAGGCATTTTATAAAGCAATCATGACTTGTTTTTCTTGCATGAAATCGGTACATGTGAGTTGAATGAGGCCATTTGCTTTGTCTATATTTGACCATGGCATATTCTTATTTAGGTAGCTGTCTCCTTGAATAATTAAACAACAATTATTCTCCCCTTTTTTGATTTCAATCGGCTGCATATAGAAGAGTAACATGCTTGTTTTGTTTGTTATGCAACTTGCACCATGTAGATTCTAGCTATATGTTTTATTTCATTACTATATATATGCTAATATTCTTGCTTTCTTGCAGGCCTACGGTTGTGGAGCCTCCATTTGATTGAATTAAATTGTTACCTCACCATATAATATATGCTAGGTGAGTCACATTAGCTTAGGACAATTTTTGAAGCAAAAATTGGTCAAAACAGACCCTAAATCTCGCCCCACATAGAGGCCAAATGGAATTGATTTTCAATTTGATTTTTGTTACACTATATTGTACTAAGGTCATACTAATATGTTGTAATAGGTTCCAGCATTAATTGGTACATTTTTAATATGATAAAGGATAAAAGGTTTTAAGGTAAAAATGCTGATTTTCGGTAACTTTTTGTCCCAAAAATCGCCCCCATTTATACTATGAATTTAGTACTGCCATCAATTCATTTAGATGGTCATTTTATCCACTTTTAAGTTTATCAACTCGTGGCTCCTCAAAGCTTCAAGGCAATTGCGTAAAACGCATTTTTGTGACCCCCGAAGGTGCGTTTTGTGCTTTAAGGATTTTTTCTGAGAATTAATTAGTCGCTATGACTTCCAAGTGTTTATTGACATTATTTATAGTCAATAATAATATTTAAGGTGTTACCTTGAGTTATATGGGGTTATAACCACTCAGAGCACAACTCCCGGGCTAAATGGGTAAAAAGGAGCGTTAAGAAATTCGTCCGACACTTTGTTTATTTTTGAGGAAGTAGCTCGTGCATTCACTTTATAATATATAATGATGTTTGGTTAACTTCATGTGAAGTTTATAGCTTATATAACTTGTTTAAACTTAAGGCCGGGCTTTAACGTATGTTTTTGACCTTAAGGAGTTTTAGGTGCGTTTTTAACGCCCCAATGTTTATATATTTTTTCTTAGGGTTTCATAACCCCCCAAATAATATTTATGATTCCACAAATAAATTTATTTACTTATATTAATATTTAAATGTTAGGGGTATTTCAGTCTACCCCCCTTAAAAGGACTTCGTCCCGAAGTCATAACTTATACTTACCTATTCTATGGAATCAGTTCCTCGTATCTATTCCTTGTATACTTATCATTCCAGCAGGGTGTCAGTATTATATTGACATCTCTATATTGCATCACTACTCTGAGTGTATATAATTCCTATAGACAGATATTCTTTATTCGTGATAATAATATATCACAGCATAATAACTTAATAAGTACTGTAAACAATGCGTGTTCAAATTTCCTAGATATCCCACTCGGTCATCACTGCATAAGTGCAATACCAAATCCTCAATCCTACAGAGTGCAGAGGCGTAAAACCTTGGCAGTGAATCTCTTGTGTGATTGTAGGAATAAATATAAATATACTGTAAAGTAATTAGGTGCTTCATACACTTACATAGAACACACAAATAATCATTCAAGTGTCACATAGGACTTATCATTAATCACCAAATGTCACATAGGACATAACCATCAATTAATTGCACACATGCGCAACAAACAAACACAACAATCATACACGAAACCAACATTGACTGCAGATATGCAAGTCGCATGTGGTGCTCTACCCCCCTTAAAAAGGGTTACGCCCACGTACCCCACAAGTATACACAAAACGAAAAGAAAATTGATGTTGAATACTGTCTCGCATGGAGTCTTCTAACTCCCATGTCGCCTCCTCAATGTCGTGGTTTTACCACAAAGCTTTGACCATTCTAATGGTCTTGTCCTGGTCTCCCTAGTATGGAGTCTAAAATGCGAACTGGGGTCTCCTTATATTTAAGTGTAGAATTAGCTCGAGTGTCTCGGGCTCTTAGTTATGTGATGGGTGAGGCACATACCGCTTTAGCTGAGAAATGTGAAACACATTGTGTACTCTCCCTAGCTTAACATATAAGTCTAATATGTAGGCTAATGGGCCCACTCGCTCCGTAATAAGATACGGTCTACATACTTCGGGCTAAGCTTCCCTTCTGCCCTAATCAATAAAATTCCCTTCATAAGTGAAACTCTAAGAAAGACTCGATCGCCTACTGCGAACTCGAGGTCTCTCCTATGGACGTCAGCATATGACTTTCTGTCCCTTTACGAGGTATAGCCCTCAAGGATCTATATATTCTTGACATGTTCTCTCGTGCATTAGCATGCTTTATATTTGAATCCTGTATGTATGGGTGAAGGTGATTTACTATTTGTACATTGCCAATATTATTTCAAGGCTTGTTTAAACTTTTGTATATAACACACTTTCATTGATCGCCTCTTAGTTGTAGTCATTGACGCTCGGGTCTTGTATTAATATTGGGCATACTCAAAAACCTTTCTTTAGGTTATCATCTTGTTATTCCGGTATTTGAGTTTGCTGTCGCCGTATACGGCTTTCATTTTCGATGTAAAGTATGAGCTACGGTTGAGCCGTGCATCTTATGTATATTACAGAAAGATTGCTTTATATTATTCATTCACCTATTATTGGTAGTATATAGACGATTACTATCGTGTGTTCCTCAGGCATACCACAGTAGGGTTCCTGTTAAGGTTTCTAACAAGGTGTAGTTTCCCTCTCGATTAAGCATGTTATTGTGGTTGTGAATCGACTCTGGTGAGTATTAGTATAATGTTTTTATACTCTTTATATTCTACCATGTTTATAGGCAGATTCCCATTTAATATATTGGGTTCTAATTCATAAAGAAAGACATGGAAGTCGATCTTTCCTTCCAGATGGCAATTTGGTCATAATTTGGACGGTAGCTTGCGAATACTGTATTATAAGTAATTTTCTCTTGATTTCGTATTTGATTTATCAACACGGTTCATGGGATAATAATGGGTAGTATTTCCCTCATAATTGATTATTTTTCCGACATATGCAGAGTGTTTTGCTTAGCTATTTAATCTCCTCGGGGTAACCTAGACACTTAACTCTTAACTTACACCTTCCACTACTCATATACTTCATTTATTAAATTTTTATATTAAAATCAGGAAAAATACTTACTTATCCATAAATATTTGTGACCACTTGTACGGAGTCTCAGGAATCATCCAACCCTGACGGGGTCAGCGTCAGTGTTGAACTATCCTTCCACACCATTTTGTGTTTGGTTTTCCCTTGATCTGACCAGGATCAAGTTCGACCTCCCACATCAAAATTCAACAATCACATAATTGTCATTTCCAATTTTATCTTATTTAGGCTTTGTGACGTGGTGAGTACTACATTTTCTCTGATCATATACTATTATTCCAAAACTGTTATGACCTATACTTGAATCTAGGGTATTACCAAAATCTCCCAGAACAATATTCCATTGATCAAATCATCAAGCGGGGAAGGAAGCCAGTTTTTCCTCTTGGCTAAAAGGTAAATTCTTATTAAGGCATTTAGGATCGTACTGTCTAGTAACTAACCTATATCAATCATTTCAACTCTTAACTCCATCATACAAGTGATAAATTCCGTCATGGACTTGCATACTTTAGAATACTCTCTTCACTCTAAAAGGCTTATCTAGTATTTCTCCTATCAGGGCTTGATTATTGCCTATACCTGATTATCATCAGTTGGAGCAAAGAAAGTCACAGTTAGACTTCAAGAAAAGTTTTCATGACTCCATCCACAACTATAGTTCCATAAAGTATTATTCCTCCACCTTCAAGCTTAGCTTTTTCCTTATTCCATCTAAAATCCATAAATAAGGTGAACCATATGTTCAGCCTAGGTTAAGTATCTCTTAATATTAGTATCATCTCAAACTAAGGGGTTTCCCGTTTGAATCCTACTGTTTGGTAATAGGACAATCAAGGCTTATTGTTTGTTTCTATCTCTTAGAAACATGGTTAATCCACAAACTCAATGGCTTCCAAAATAGGTCAATTAGGTGTATCAATAAAGAATTTAGAATCACCGGGTTTGTGTATGGTATAAACGTTAGGACGGTTTACGTGTAAAACAATGGTTACAAACCAAGGAATATATTTCCCTACTTTTATATTTAATTTACACTCATTTTTTGTGTATATATTGTTTCAAACGCTTATATAACTTACACTGCCTTTATTGCAAGTGTCAAGGAGGGTTATTGCTATTACTATGTTCATGTTTAGAATTTATATTACATATGGGGTTAACCTTATTTGATTTACTGTAATCCTTTATTCGCATTCATAAATTGAGCTGCCATATCAGACGTATGCTCGTATAGAACCATAAGAATAGTGTAGGGCGATAGCCTTAAAATAGGGTAGGTATATTTAATGATACTCTAGTCCTCCGAAACGTATCAATACCCCAATGTTTTAGGTAATAACCTCCAAATTATATTTATATATGTAGCATTTGGTAGTGCTAATTAGGTAATTCTCTCCCACTTTAGAAAATATATATTCAAAGTTTATTCTCTCCCTTATTAATTAGGAGTCCAGCGTTGTTATATATTGGTACTAGCCGAGACCCTTGGTATTTGCTCAGGTATTTTAAAATTCGTGCTTATCCATGATGGATGTTTAGTTATATATATTTTGGGATTCTGTTTCTTTATTGTCTCCTTTCAAGGTTTTGCACTAGTTTCTCTCGAAGTTAATAAGGGATTGTAAGCTTTTCCAGTTTCGCACTGAGCGTTAAGCTCGGTGCCTGGGTATCCCATAAAATTTCAGTGTTTGCTCTTTACGTGAGCTACTTTGACAGTTCCTGTAGTCTTCAGTATTTTATATCAATTAATGTATTTCCGTTCATGACATCTGCTCGTCATTTAGGCAGGTCATAATTTATAGTTACTGTAAGTTTGACAGTTGTTAATGTCCTCGGCAATCCAAGTAAATATTAACTTACTATTCCTCACTGTACTATCTCACATACCGTATCCCAATCCTTATCCATACACATCGTATTTATTTTATGTTTTGATCCACTCTTGTATCCTGGAAAATCCTCCAAGGCTTACCCCCAAGTTCTACATTATTCCTAACAGTTACTTGTTCATTATAGTTAAGTATGTCTTGAGTAGGATCATACCGGGTCAAAGTACTTGGCATTATGCCTCGGGATATTCCCGACCTTCGCTCATATGCTCAGGTAACCACAGTCTTCTTAAGTAATGTAAAACAATGTTGAAGTATCCTATTATGTGGGAGGTTACCTAATTAGGTCTCTCTAAGGTTGATACTTACTAGTCTCATATAAGTCTCATTGACTGATAATTATAAAAACATTTATGCATCATGCATTTAGTTTAGGTTCTAGGCTTACCGGTCTCGCGCTGAGCGCTCGCCTCAGCGCCTGAAGTTCCCACTGTCTACGGGTGTTTCTTCATGGAACTATCTCCTTTCCCTTTTGACTTCCGGATGAGGATGGCTGTCCTGCCGGTCCTCTAGTATAGGTGTTGTCCTGCGGCGCCGGCTTCCTCTAGGTCCGCCCGCCTCATTAGTTAGGGTTCTCTGTGAACCTCTAGCTCCTTTGTATAATCGGCTCCCTGGGTTAAAAAAGCATTCATACTCCCTGTGACCTTCCTTTTTGCAATAGCGACACTCCCCTTCCTTCCTGCGCAATCTACGCATGGGTGATCCTTTCCACAACGTTTACAGTAATAGTGACGTCGGGTTGGCTTGTTGCCTCTGGGTGGTGCTGTTCTTAGTGGCTGAGCATCAATAGCTGAACCGGTCAGACGAGGGACCTGCTCCTTCGTCTTCTGACCATGGGAATTCTTCTGTCCCATCTTCCTTTCAAAGGATTTTCCGCTTCTCTGCAGTAACCGCCAGAGGTTGCTCCATCATCATCTCCTTCAAGACTTTTCCTTTTCTTTCTTTCTGAGTCAGAGTGGTTGACTCCTGGTATATTGTCCAATAGACTGGTGATCCGCACGTAGTACTGGTCAACTGTTTGTCTCCCTGGATTAAGGTCTTGATCTCCTTCCTTTCCTCTGATTATGTGTTCAGGATAGTACTTCTCCCGCAACACTTCTACGAACTCAGTCCATTCAAATTCCGGTGTAGCTCTACGGTGGCCCTAACAGTCCGCCACCAAATGTCAGCTGCGCCCTTCAGGTTGTATGCAGCGATGTCGACCTGTTGGTCTTCTGGAACTCCGACAGTCTTGAACGCCTTCTGGTGCTCTGCAATGAACTTCTCCAGTGCGGCGGGGTCTGGTTCCCCTGAGTAAGTTGGTACTCTTGCGACCGCAACGCTCTTCAACCAGTTGGTTTCTCTGGGCCGCGGCGGGTGGGGTACGGCTCCATAAATTGTACTCCTGGCTGCAGCGTGAAAGTTGCATGGCTGCTGTTAGGTCTTGTACTGTTGGAACATCCGCCGGTGTCTCGCTACTGCGTCCACTGCTGTCTCCTCGTGGTCCTTCGCTGGTCGACATCTAAGATAGTATATTTTTATTTCTACTCGGTTGCTACACCGTATCACATACAAAATCAAAACATGTAAGTAAGCTAACTACTAACAATAAAATATCCCTAGGGTTTTCTTTTTCTAGGTCACGAATCCTCACGGACGTTTTCCTGAAACCCAATATTCCTATGCTCATTGTCCTAGACTCAGTATCTTTCATCAGAGCGGTACTCCGCTCTGATACCACTTTTTGTAACACCCCTAATCTTAAAATGGTAATGACGTCATAATTCGTAGCATAATAAATAGCAAATCGCAGCGGAAAATAAAACTAATAACCTTGGTGTTACACGCCGTTACTCACCTTGTGAGTAACAAGGCATCCTTACTCTTCCAACATTACAACTTCTAACGCTGTGATGAACAGATACTGAGCACTCTAATTATTACAAACCAATCCAACTAAATGAGCAACTAACTGAAATACAACAAACTCCAAAACATAATACATAACAAATCCACAAGTGTTTATAAAAACACAGCGACTACCCTGATTCCCCGCACTCCGGCTTGTGCATTCTTCAACCTGAAATGTTTGGCCCAATGAGGGCTCAGCAAACTATGCTGGTATGCTAAATGTAGTCCTAAGTCTTCTAGACTCCCTTAGTCGTTTAGCCATCTTGATATTAGGTTCTTTACATGAAATATCGGTATATAACGAGCAGTAACACTGTAAACACTTAACAAACATATAGCATTCCACCTGTAACACCAGTGTACATAGTACACAACATCAATAACCACACAACAATAACCTCACAACAATAACTAATAATCACACATTAGTAAACATAACAATAATCAAACAAGGTACACGTATTAAACTGTACTTGTTAGTTAGTCACTTGGCTCTTATCCTTTAACCAATCATTTAACCTTCCCAATTAATTTCCATCACAAGTGTCATGATAAGACAAACCTTAATAATCTGTGAAAATGGACAGTGTGTCCCACTGGGTTCCAAAGGAACCGTTACCAGCAGACCTTATGGCCCTGGATAAATATATGTAATGACCGATCCGGTTGAAACTGTGCACCAACGGCAGTGCATTCCGCCATCCCCGAATGTGGCTGATGGATTTGGAGTGACTCCCTTCTTGAGTCTCTCATAGTGGATCACAATGCGCAACCAGAAGGTCGAAACGATCTGGATTCTTCTCTTTATAAGTTAGCCTTTTTTGTCAGTGACATAATAACCAATACTTCAAATAAGACTATCACATTTGACCCTTGTTAGGTTCAATAATACCTAGATGTCTGTTAGTCTCTTTTTTTTTCAGTTTAGATGTATAAACTTTAGTCACAAGACATTCGCGTATAAAATACAACGCAACAGTTTGAGCAATCCCACATACAATATCATTCACATAAAATCATAGATATCGTTCTTAAACATTAAACACACAATGTCTGGACCTCAGGATAATCCTTAGGACATTCAGACCACACAATTAACATACCGTTCACCGTGACAACAGCTAGCTTGACAGTTCACGCTCTAGTAACCTTTCCCGTACGCTGTTATTTATACATACAATAACGGGTAATATTAATACGATTATCCACTAAATATTACAGTATTGTCTCTGTATAGTTTATTCTCGTCGTATAATACTCTGTATGTTATTTATTTTCCCCTGTTATTTTAACAGTGGTTCTAGATAACCAACCAGTTCATTATTTTATGTGAAACTCACATGTGATAATGAATTATCATTTATACGGTATATCTTTACCTCATTAATTATACACTTATAATTATTTCCACCTATCATTTATATTATATCCCTTGGTCATTTTTATTATAACCAAAATTATTTTATAAACTTTATATTATATTCCTTAATATACCATAATACATATATTACTTAGTTTACCTCCTTTCCTTATTAATTATAAAACCAATCTTAATTTTCGGTATTTATATATTATACCCAACAACTTAATAAATTACTAAACAACCACATATAAATTTCCGGTAATCATATTTGATCCCATTAACTTTTACAACTTACCAAATATCCATATACTTTTATAATTTATTAATTACCCTTATAAATTTCGAAAATTGTAAAACAATTATATTAACTTCTATAAATTGCCAAATAACCTTATAACTTTTATAATTCACCAATTACCCACATTAACCCTTGTAACTATTAATTAACCACCTTATTTTTACAAATCACCAAAATGCTCTTACTATTTCGGTAATTACAAATTAATATCACAAATCTTATAAATTATCAATTAAGCCCATAAGCTCTTCGGTTAAATCATATAGTTTCTATATTTACACTTTTAACCCCAAAACTTTATATAAGTTACATATTAACTTATAAACTATAGTTTAAATATTTTATTTCTTTAAATAACCAAAGTAACCCATATATTTTCTTATAATACATTTCCGCCCTTATTTAAATTCTATTCTTCATATATACTTCCCACAAATTATATATTCACCTTAAACTTTATAAAATGTTATTTTAACACTTAACTACTTATTTAAATTCACCAAAATCCATAATATTAATTCCTACCTTGTATTATAACATAAATATACCAAACAACCCTTTAATTCTCTCGGCAATCCCATTTAATACACCAAACTCTTCAAAATTTACATTTTAACCACATAACTTATTAAACCAGCCATTTAAATACTTGTAGCTATTTTTAATATTCCCAAAATTTATAAAATAAATTAATATACTTATATATTTCGAAAATCACCAATTTAAGCTTTTAACTAACTCTCGGCTTTAATTTCATTTTATTATATAGTTTCCAAAACTTGATTTAAACCTTATAATAAATACATATAAATGTATATAAGCCATATAACACTTCCAAAAATTAAGCTAATGACCTAGAATGTTTATAAACTCAAAATAGGACATTTAATCCTCAAATATTTCGGTTTGTATATATATGCATCTTAATTAGTTTTTTTTTTGTGACACATATTTATACCTTAAGGTAATAATCTTACCTTATATGTTATAAATTATTTTCTTGACATTATACCCATGTATTTTCGGCCTTAATTATTTGGGGGTCATATATAATTTTTTTTTATACCAAAGTTTGAAGCTTAATTCAAGCTTAAACTTGATAAACTTTAATTAAATAAACTTACCCTTAAATCAAGACAATCTTTGTACTTGATTTTTCCTTGACTTCCAAGCTCTCCAAATGCTATTTGATGAAGGTATTTTCGGCCTCCTTATACACATGTTGGAGATCTATTTGTTAGACTTCTAACAAGAATTTATAAATAACATTTGTAGTAATTTTTACAAGAGTTTACCTTGGGATTTATCAAGATATTTTTGATATACCTTGTGAATATTGTAGATCCAAGTTTCCTTCATGAAATAATGAAGAGAACATAGGTTTAGAAGCTCTAGAATTCGGAACTAATTATAGACACCAAATGGTGGAAGATAGGGATCACCATATCTTACCGAAATTTCCAGATTGCGCACTCTCTGCTGTTTTAGTCACCCAGAACTGAAATGACCACGAAAATTAATGATCCTTATATGTCTGGAAAGCTAATTCAAAGAGGAACAACTTTGGTGTTGAGAAGATTTTGAGAAAACTTACGGAAAATTCAGAATAACTCCCGAGATGAGACCTATTGAACAGATTTCTGCTGTGAACCACTTCGCCTTCTTTTGTTCACCCAGAACGGAATACACCATGAAAATTAATGATCTTTATATGTATGGAAAGCTAATTCGAAGAGGAACAAGTTTGATGTTGAGAAGATTTCGAGATAACTTACTGAAAATTACATAATTGCTCCCGAAGTCAGACCTCTTGAACAGATCTGCTACTTGATTCTTGTTTGTAGAATTAGCTAGGAATTTTGACATAAAATGGAGTTAGAACTTAAACCTCCATTGTTGGAGCTTGAAGCTAGGAAAGAAGAAGAAGAAAAGAGAGGTAGAAGAGAAAGAACTTACCAGTTCGTGATTGGCAAATGAAGAAGGAAACTCACGTAGGTTATTAGAAGGTGAGAAAGGCAAGGAATTTATTTGGAATAATTGGTATAATTTGATGCATTATTCATGAATTAATAGCTCAATAAATGAACTCCATAAGTGATTGTCTTCCATTATTTGATTTCATAATTGATTCAATATTGACCTCTCTTATTGTAGACCATCGGCTGGGTGGAAGAATTATGGAGGCTTTGTTTGTTGATTGAAGCTAGAGGACAAAGGTATGGTTAGTATGTGTTTCTCTTTTTATTTCAATTTGATTTGTCTTGTTTCCTTCTTGTTTGATACGTTAATGCAATAGGAATTGGCTACAGATTATTTTTTGTTGATTTTTGACCAAAGAAAACATGCTAGCTACTTATTGTTTTATTAGGCAATTCTATAAAGCAATCATGACTGTTTTTCTTGCATGAAATCGGTACATGTGAGTTGAATGAGGCCATTTGCTTTTGTCTATATTTGACCATGGCATATTCTTATTTAGGTAGCTGTCTCCTTGAATAATTAGACAACAATTATTCTCCCCTTTTTTGATTTCAATCGGCTGCATATAGAAGAGTAACATGCTTGTTTTGTTTGTTATGCAACTTGCACCATGTAGATTCTAGCTATATGTTTTATTTCATTACTTTTATATATGCTAATATTTCTTGCTTTTCCTTGCAGGCCTACGGTTGTGGAGCCTCCATTTGATTGAATTAAATTGTTACCTCACCATATAATATATGCTAGGTGAGTCACATTAGCTTAGGACAATTTTTGAAGCAAAATTGGTCAAAACAGACCCTAAATCTCGCCCCACAGAGAGGCCAAATGGAATTGATTTTCAATTTGATTTTTGTTACACTATATTGTATAAGTTCATACTAATATGTGTAATAGGTTCCAGCATTTAATTGGTACATTTTTAATATGATAAAGGATAAAAGTTTTAAGGTAAAAATGCTGATTTTCGGTAACTTTTTGTCCCAAAAATCGCCCCCATTTATACTATGAATTTAGTACTGCCATCAATTTATTTAGATGGTCATTTTATCCACTTTTAAGTTTATCAACTCGTGGCTCCTCAAAAGCTTCAAGGCAATTGCGTAAAACGCATTTTTGTGACACCCGAAGGTGCGTTTTTGTGCTTTAAGGATTTTTCTGAGAATTAATTAGTCGCTATGACTTCCAAGTGTTTATTGACATTATTTATAGTCAATAATAATATTTTAAGGTGTTACCTTGAGTTATATGGGGTTATAACCACTCAGAACACAACTCCCGGGCTAAATGGGGTAAAAAAGGAGCGTTAAGAAATTCGTCCGAGCACTTTGTTTATTTTGAGGAAGTAGCTCGTGCATTCACTTTATAATATTTAATAATGTTGTTTGGTTAACTTCATGTGAAGTTTATAGCTTATATAACTTGTTTAACTTAAGGCTGGGCTTTAACGTATGTTTTTGACCTTAAGGAGTTTAGGTGCGTTTTTAACGCCCAATGTTTATATATTTTTCTTAGGGTTCATAACCCCCCAAATAATATTTATGATTCCACAAATAAATTTATTTACTTATATTTTATTATTTAAATGTTAGGGGTATTTCAATTGAGCAGTGAGTATGCACAAGTATAGTAACGAGTGTGGTGTAAGGAGTGTGTACGAGTAAGGGTGTGGGCATGGAGTGATGAGTATGTAAGAGTAAAGTAATGAGTAACAAGTAAGGAGCAGGTACGAGTAGAGTAACGAATATCGAACAACCACGAAGTAGCAATGAGTAAGTAACTAATACGAACGGTCAACTATCGAATTGTCTTCCTTAGTAGATATTGAACCTTGTATGTGTATGTAATTATTGTTGACTGTATTGTGTAGTAATTGTATGCATGTATGCATGAAAAATGGACTCCATGTATATCCGACCCAAAGTAGTCGGCGTACCGCGGTTAGCACGCGGTATATGCGAATTTCATATGCAGCATAAGCTGACCCCCTAGGGGGACCGTTTTTAGTGTGCAGGTATTCGAAGCTGACCACCGTTCGAGAGAGTAGGACCGGGACTGCTACATAAGCATGGGTAGTCGAGTAAAAGGATTTGTATTTGTAACGCATATGAATTTGGAAGTCCAAACTGTATCGGTAATGTAAGGATTGTAGTATACTCGGTATAGTAATGTATTGGAGTTGTAATTGGATTATGGTTGAGTATGAAATGGGAAGTATTGTATTGTGTAGAGTACTCGGTATGTTCATATTCATCAGACCGATAGTATGTAGGATTGTAACTCGCCTTGTTAGTCACGTGGGTGACTAACGGCATTGTACACTTGCCGTTGAGTATGTAAGTCCGCTGCGAAGGTAAGTATTATACATAAATGACGGTATTAGCGGTAGGGGTGTTACACAAACCTAGGATTTAGGTGATCCTACAGCACCATCTTAATGCCACCTACCTTGGACGGGAGTCCAGTGTAGCTGAGCCGGCAACCGGCCCTAGGCAACAAGTCCAAAGACAAGTCCTTAAGCGGAGGGCGGATCTGATTCAGATACTGTCCCCCTTTCCTTAGCATGCATGACCGGAGTCAGTCCCGGGTTTCCTTACTCATGTTCCAGTTAGTAGGAATGTTACACCCCATGTGTGTTAGTTAAACCTTAACGGGTATTAACCAAGAGACACCAATACTTAACTCTTATCCTTAACTCAGTAAGTGCTAAACTTAGTTAGTATCAATCTCAAGTCTCGTGGGTTAGTGTAAAGAAAACACATACACAACGAGAACAAATATAACGGTTGCATGCTTTATCTTGTCTTAGTCATAGCAATTAAACAGATAGCACACAAGCCGAGGGACACCTCGTTAGCAAGCAGGTCACAAGAAAGATGGTACCGTTCACCGTCGCCTGTCGTTTGTTTAACCTTCTCCGGGGTCCCAATTCACAAACCTAAAACATTGATTCATTTTTAGGCCATTAGTTATTTGCACCTTACTTAACTCACTTAGTCCCTAAAGATTCCCATTCAATACCCTCTTAAGTCTTTGCCACTTAACCTTATAAACTTAACTTTAAACATTAAGGTTTATACTTAACTTAACTTAATTCCTTAGGTTCTTAGGTTCCTAATCATTATTACCCTACCAATGGCATACCCTAATACCGATTATCATCTTAGAATTTAAAATTTCTTTTTTTTTGTTTTTAGGCTCGACCGAACTTACCGACCGACCTTACCCAAGGTCGGTCCATTCCAAGACGTATTACCGTTTGAAAATTCTACCCCGACCGACCTTGCAAGTCCGGTCCCCAAGGTCGTTCCATTCCCGAGAGTTTTCCCCGTGGGAAATTTAAGCCGGACCGAACTTGCCAAGTCCGGTCCCAAGTTCGGTCATTTCCAGAGACCAATTCCAGTACAAAATTCTAGGCATGACCGACCTTGTAAGTCCGGTCCCAAGGTCGGTCCATCCAAGAGACTTAATTCGTACACAAAATACAAGCCCGACCGAACTTGTAAGTCCGGTCCCCAAGTTCGGTCGGTCCCAGAAACTCTTTCCGGTAGTGTAAACTGAGCTCGACCGACCTTGCAGGTCCGGTCCCTAAGGTCGGTCGGCTCCAGAACCTTGTTTCTAAATTCCCATTTGACTCCAAACTTCTCCTCATATATCCTAGTATGTTCTAACCTCATTTGGGCACCTCAAATACACCTTAAGCCAACCACTAAACACATTAAATCACTCACCAACATCCACCTTAGTCATTATGCATTTTCCTTGTAATCATGCCAACACTTGTAAGTTTTTTCACTAGGTTTCTAGGTGGTCGTTCATACCTAGTATAACCACTATGCCAAATGCTTCCTCACCACTATAACATCATCTCCCAAGCATCTTACACCATCTAAAACTCCTTTATGCAATTTCTTAAAGTTTCTTCACAAGCTTATGCCTCCATCCATCAACACCTTATTTTCTCCTACTTGCTTACCAATGTTTGCCTAAGTCCTAAATACACTAGTACATTCTTTTGATTCCTAAATCCTCCATAGTGATGCCTAAGTCATTATAACTCATTAAAACACCTTAAACTCACCCTTTTTCATCAAGACGACCTCTAAAACTTCCTAGAACTTCCTTAGTCATGAAATCTCCTTAGAACATCTTAAACACTTAGGTTTTTCACTAAATTTGCCATGGGTTCTCTAGTATATTGTTACACCCAAACACTTGGTTTTTCACCATCAAACAACCAAGATCACTCAAATTCTCATTACAACATCTTAACACACATTTTACACCAAAACTACACCACATCATTATATAGTGTATAAACTTAAAATGCTTGGCACTTAGGCCCTTAAATGACAATAATCTTAACCACTGAATTTCCACATGTATTTGCCTTTAACCTGCAAATACACACAACAAGGCTCCCATTGAAATAAAATGCTTCTTGTAATTCATCTCAACATTGTTTGACTATCTCTTTTCTCATTGGCTCTTTAGTCACAAGTTCTCAAACAAAGTCATTGTTCTCCTAGGTTATATATAGCCTTTTTCTAATGTAAACTCTACACCAAACTCATCACAAATCTAAATCCCATTCCCTTGAACAATAAAACAACTTAAGGTAAGTAATTTACCTTGTTCTTTACAAGCTCACAAACTTTCCTCCTTAGACTTTTTCCTTGAACAATCTCAGTCACCAACCAAGTTCTCCTTGCCAATGTTCTAACCAATATCCAATGACTCCAATGAGTTCTAGATAATACATTAACCCTAAGGAACAAACCCTAGGTTAAAAATGTGCTTTAAGGTATTAAGGTGGTTGTTTTACCTTGGTTTCTCAAGACAAGCTTGGATATGAAGCAAGAAGGACCTCCTTTATCCTTTGGAAAGTAGAAAAAAAAGATAGAACAAGGCATAAACATGGAGTCCCATGAGTACAAGTTTCGGACGGGAAAGAAATGATGGAAACCTAGATTTTCTTACATATTCTTTACCTTAAGAGAATGGAGAAGCTAATGGAGTCTCCAAGCTTGAGTTTCCTCCTCTAATGGCGGTTTTCCTTGGCTCCAAAATGAGGCTCTTGAAGTTTTGAAAAGATAGGAAGAAAGAGCTTGAGCTAACTAAGAGATATATGTACTAGGTTTTGATTTTTGAGCTTAAATGAGCAAGATGTGGGCAAATGAAGATGGAGCTAGCATGGAGGTTGCTTCTTACGTGAGAGAGAAGAAAGAAAGCAAGAGAAATCGATGGAGAAGATGAAGAATGAAGAAAGGAGGAGAGAGATGGCATATAAGATTTTTGATTCCTTAAAAGTAAATAGTAACAAGTTACTTTTCTCTTTTTCTTCTAACATTAATTGGCTACTCTTGGTGACTCACACCCTTAGAAAACTGGCCCCCTTCATTAATTAGGTTGGTCATGGTCTTGTTTGACCAATTAATTAGACTTAATTGATTAAAGACTAAACTAGGCACTATTTGGTTACTATTCACAAATTAGTGCACATATTGTGAAATTTTGATTTCCCATTGATTTAGACTTCCTAATGTGATACTAAGTGGTACTCAAGTTAATTAAGGAGTAATAATGGGCATTTAGCCACTTAAAACCCCTTTCTAAGACAATTTTTCAAAAATGTGCTTTAAGACTCCTTAAAGCACATTTTATGTTTTAACTTGTTTTCAAGCTTGGTTTTCTTTGGTAATTGGTTTAAAATGACCATTAGAATGTTACTAAGGTCTTAGAACAATATTTGGGTGCTCACCCAAGTCTCTCCAAGATTAGAGCACGTTTTTGCTTAAACTGCTCTTTTGGTGTTTCCTTATGTTTTCTTGATTAAAATGGCATCTTAATGTTTCTAAGGCATTCTTTAGCCTTCTTATACCTTAGTTTATCACTTAAACAACATATCTAAGTTTGGGGTATTTCACTAAGAAACTATATAAACACTTGGGCGTTAAAAACGCACCTAAACTCCTTAAGGTCAAAAAACGTGCGTTAAAGCCCGAGCTTAAGATGAACAAGATATATAAGCTATAAACTTCACATGAAGTTAACCAAGGGTCATTATATGATCTTAAGAATACAGGATTTCATCTAAAACTGAGTAAACATACAATATGCACGGGAATTCTCTTAAAGGCCCCTTAAGGCCCGAAAGTCCCGGAAATACCTTATTAAATAAAGTAAAGCATTACACCTCATTCAAAATGCATAATAGTACCTTAATGAACATTTAAGATGAAGTTCTCAAGATAAATTCTCAGTTAAAGACAAAAATACTCGGGAGAATTTCTTAACGCTCCTTTTTGCCCGGGTAGCCCGAGAATTGTTTTCTGAGCGGGTATAACCCCATATAAGTCAATGTGACACCTTAATATATTATTATTGACTATAAAAAATGTCAATAAACACTTGGAAGTCATAGCGACTAATTAATTCCCAGAAAAATCCTTAAAGCACAAAAATGCACCTTCGGGTGTCACAAAAATGTGTTTTACGAAATTGCCTTGAAGTTTTTGAGGAGCCACAAGTTGATAAACTTAAAATTGGATAAAATGACCATCTAAATCAATTAATTCCAGTACTATATTCATAGTACAAATAGGGGCGATTTTTAGAACAAAAAGGTACCTAAAATCAGCATGTTTACCTTAAAACTTTCATCTTTTACCATGGTATAAATGTACGAATTAAATGCTGGAACCTATTACACATATTAGTATGGTCTTAGTACAATATAATGGGACAGGAATTAAATGAAAAATTAATCCCATTTAACTCCCATCCCATGCGTTAAAA
This sequence comes from Limonium bicolor, assembly GCA_023374045.1. Classification (NCBI taxonomy): domain Eukaryota; kingdom Viridiplantae; phylum Streptophyta; class Magnoliopsida; order Caryophyllales; family Plumbaginaceae; genus Limonium; species Limonium bicolor. Next base: position 116,008,856 of record CM041781.1, on the reverse strand, counting down.
TGGGTGACATTTGACTAAGTTTTGACAAAAATATTGCCTAGTGCTATGTGACTCATCCTAGCATGTGATGTGTGCTAATGTAACAAATATAATCGGTTGAATAAAGCTCCTCCATACGTATAACCTGCTAGGAAACAAAGGAAGATTAGTATAAGATAAGAAAGAAATGAAAAGCAATACACTAAATTACAAACTAGACCTACTTTAGTGATTAGTTTAGTTAAGGACAAAGTAACCCATGTGCTAATGGATACCCACCGATTATGCTCAATGGAATAGCAAATCATTGCTGTAAATTAATGAAAGAAAGACATAAACCTAACTTCCATCATCACTATGTTTGCAATTAACAAACCTAAACTAGATTCCTAATAATTTCATTGTCATAAGTCTAAGTAATATGGAGCTGCTCACTTCCTTCTTGGCCGAACACACCTGCATGGGAAGATAAGATTAGTGCTGTTCAAATAAAACAAACAAATACTAAGCCTAAGCACATGCCTAACATGAAAACAAAACTAAATTGATTCCCTACCTTCCATTGTAGCCGTAAGTCTACAGCAAGTGGAGCTGCTTATTTGCTCCATACAACCGGCCACCTACAAGAAGAAAAACAAGGTTAGCAACAATCATTAAGCTTACTAAATGATAGATTATTGTCTTGTTTATTTACCTATAATCTAGGCTTAGTCATCATCCATATATTGACTCCTCCATTACCGTAAAAACATGAGGTATTAGGAGACAATTATGATCAAATTTTCTAAGTCTAATTTAAACAAATCAAAGACATAAAATAATGACTAAGGAGAAGCCAATAATTTCCATGTTTAGTCCTTTCCATCCTTGCCTTGTACTTACGTGAGTCTAGGCTCATTTCCTTGCCATTGCACCGAATGGTAAGCTTCTTACTCTCTCCTTTCTCCATTCTTGCTAAGTTAATTCCTAGTGCTAATAAACTCCATTAATGGTGTACTAGTTCCTAACACCATTTTAATGTAAATTCCTAGTTAGTTCTATCAAGTCTTAAAGCAAGAAATCATCCTAGCATCTTCTACAATTTTCACCAAGCTTAGGTATTCTAAGGAGGCTTCTTGATTCAACAACAATACAAGGAACAACAAGATCAAGTTAAGGTATATTTTTATGTTGAAAAATCCTAAGTAATTACCTAAGTCATTTTCAAAAATATAAGGGCTTCTAAATCTATATTCTCTTCATTATTTCATGAAGGAAACTTGGATCTACAATCATCCCAAGGTGTATCAAAAATACCTTGTTAAATTCTTAAGGTAAACTCTTGTAAATTACTTCAAATATTATTTATAAATCCTTGTTAGAAGTCTAACAAATGGATCTCCTAAATATATTTAAGGAGCCAAAAATTATTCATCAAGATAGCATTTGGAGAGCTTGGAATTCAAGGAGAAATCAAGTACAAGAATTGTCTTGATTTAAGGAGTAAATATATATAATTAAGGTTTATTAAGTTTAAGCTTGATTTAAGCTACAAACTTTGGTATAAAAATTATGTTTAGGCCATGTTAATAATAAGGCCGAAAATATGGAGTTAAAGTTTCAAGAAAAATAATTTATAACATATAAGGTAAGATTATTACCTTAAGGTATAAAATTGTGTCACAATAATTAAATATGATACATATATGGTTAAACCGAAATATCTAAGGATAGTATGTTCTATTTTGGGTTTATAATCATTCTAAATCATTAGCATAATTTTTAGAAGTGTTATTTGGCTTATATACAATTATATGTATTTATTATAAGGTTTAAATCAAGTTTTAAAAACTATATGGCAAGGTATTATTAAGGCCAAGAATGATATGTATAATTTGGGTGATTTTCGAAATATATAAGTATATTAACTTATATAATAAATTTTGGGACTATTAAAAATAGCTACAAGTATTTAAATGGCTAATTTATAAAGTTATGTGGTTAAAATGTAAATTTTGAAAAGTTTAGTGTATAAATAATAAATGCCGAGAACAAAGGGGTTGATTTGGTATATTTATGTTATAATATAAGGTAGGAATTAATATTATGAATTTTAGTGAATTTAAATAAGTGGTTAAGTGTTAAAATGACATTTTATAAAGTTTTGGGACTATTTTGTAATTATTGGGAAATATAGTATGTGGCCAAGAATTACTTATGATTTTATGGGTTTATTAAAGTATTAATTATGAAATTAAGTCTTGGTCAAAGTGTTGACCAAAAACTTTGGGTTTAAAATGATTTATGACATAAAATATTAAGTTTATAAAAGTTTTAGGGTGAATATGTAATTTATGGAAGTATAAAGGAAAAATAGAATTTAATATGGGCGGAAATATAAATTGAAGAAAATTGTGGGCTGTTTCGGTTATTAAAAAAAAAATAAAATATTAAAACTATAATTTATAAGCTAATATGTAACTTATATAAAGTTTTGGGATTAAAATGTGAATATAAGGAAAGTATATGTCAAGACCGAAAATTAATGAGGACATTTGGTAATTTATAAAAATTAGAATACCTATTTTGGAATTACTGAAATATTAAGTGGCTAATTAGTAAATTAAAAATGTTAATGTGGGTAAATAATGAATTATAAAAGTTATAAGGTTATTTGGCAATTTATAGAAGTTAATATAATTGTTTTACAATTTCTGAAAATAATATGGATATTTAGTAAATTATAAAAGTATATGCTTGTTTGGAAAAATTGTAAAAGTTAATGGGTTCAAATTATGGTTACCGGAAATTATGTGTGGTTATCTAGTAATTTATAAGGTGGTTGGGTATAAAATATGAATACTGAAATAATAAGGTTGGTATTGTAATTTAATAAGGAAAGGAAGTAAAACTAGGTAATATAATGTAATTGATATATTATGGAGTATAATATAAAGTTTATAAAATAAAGGTGGTTATAATATAACTAACCAAATAATATGATATAATGAATAAGTCTTGGAAATAATTATGAGTATATAAATAATGAGAAAGGATATACTGTATAATGGAAATTCATATCACATGTGAACTCCACATAAAATAATGAACTGCTAGGTTATCTAGAACCACAGTAAAATAACAGGGGAAAATGAATAACATACAGAGTTATATACAACGAGAGTATAAACATTACAGTGACAGCACCATAACATTTAATGAATAGTTATATTAATATTACCGGTACTACATGTTTAAATAACAGCGTACAGGGAGGGACTGCTGAACAGGGATTTGTCAAGCTAGTAGTTACTTGGTGAACGGTATGTTAATTGTGTGGTGTGAATGTCTAAGGATTATCCTAAGGTCCAGACATTTTGTGTTAATTGTTTAAGAGCGATATCTGTGATTTTATGTGAATGATATTGTATACTGTATTGCTCAACTTTGTTGCATTTTATTTTTTACGCGAACGTCTTATGACTGGAAGTTTATACATCTAAACTGGAACAAGACTAACTGACCTAAAGGTATTATTGAACCAAACTGAAGGTCAACTGCTATAGTCTTAACTCAAGGATTGGTTAATATGTCACTGACAAAAAGGGCTAACTTATAAAGAGAGGAATCCAGATCGTTTCGACTTTCTGGTTGCGCATTGTGATCACTACGAGAGACTATAATGGAGTCACTCGAAATCCATCAGCCACATTCGGGGATGGCGGAAGGCACTTCCATTGGTGCACAGGTTCGACCGGATCGGTCAATTAACCAGGGCCACAGGGTCAGCTGGTAGACATTTCCAATGGAACACAAGGGACATTCGTCGATTAATAAGTTATTAAGGTTTGACTTGTCATGACACTTGAGGTGGAAATTAATTGGAAAGGGTAAATGATTGGTTTAAAGGATAAGGGCCGAGTGGCTAACTAACAAGTACAGTTTAATACAAGTATCTTGTTTGGTTATTGTTATGGTTATTAATGTGTGATTATTGGTTATTGCTATGGGTTATTGTTGTGTGGTTATTGGTGTTGTGTACTATTGTGCACTAGTGTTTACAGGTGGATTGTTATGTGTTATTAAGTGTTTACAGTTATTACTGCTATTATTGTAAACCGGTATTTATGTAATGAATCTAATATCAAGATGGCTAAAACGACTTAAGGAATCCAAATGATTTAAGACTACATTTAGCATACCAGCATTTCGATTGCTGAGCCCTTCATTGGGCCAAACATTCCAGGTTATTGAAGAAGACTAAAGCCCGAGTGCGGGACACGGGGGTAGCTGAAGTGTTTTCAACAAACACCGTTGATTTTTATTATGTATTGTATTAAGAAGGTTGTTGTATTCAGTTAGTTGCTCATTTAGTTTGATTTGGGTTGTAATAGAGTGCTCAGTATCTGTTCATCACAGCGTAAGGAGTTGTATTGTTGGAAAGAGTAAGGTTGCCTTGTTACTCACAAGGGTGAGTAACGGCGTGTAACACCAAGGTAGTTAGTTTTATTTTCCGCTGCGAAATGTTATTTATTATGCTATGACATGCGACGATACTACAGGTTTAGGACTAGGGGTGTTACAAAAGTGGTATCAGAGCGGTCCGCTCTGATGAAAAGATACTGAGTCTAGGACAATGAGCATAGGAATATTGGGATACGGGAAAACGTCTGTGAGGATTCGTGACTTAAAAAACCCTAGGGATATTTTATTGCTAGTAGTTAGCTTACTTACATGTTTGTGATTGTGTATGTATGACGGTGTAGCAACTGAGTAAGAACTAATAGTAACTGTCTTAGATGTTGACAAGCGGAAGACACATGGAGACAACAGTGGTGCGGTGCGAGACAACGGACGGATGTTCCAGAGGTACCAACCTGCAGCAGCCATGGCAACATTCGCGCAGGAACTAGGAGTTTCAATTTACGGGAGTCATATCCCACCCGCCGCGGCCCAGGGAAACCAACTGGTTGAAGAGTATTGCAGACGCAAGTAACCAACTTATTCACGGGAATCGGACCCCGCCGCACTGGAGAAGTTCATTGCAGAGCACCAGAGGCGTTCAAGGCTGTCGGAGTTCCAGAAGACCAGCAGGTTGACATCGCCGCACACAACCTGGAGGGCGCAGCTGACATTTGGTGGCGGTCTGTTGAGGGCCACCGTAGAGCTACACCGGAATTTGGATGGACAGCGTTTGTAGAAGTTTGCGGGAGAAATTCTACCCCGAACACATAAAGCAGAAAAAAGCAGGAGATCAATACCTTAATCCAAGGGAGTCAAACAGTTGACCAATACTACGCAAGGTGCACCAGTTTGTTAAACAATATACCAGGAGTCGACTACTCCGACGCAGGAAGAAAGAAAAGGAGAGTACTGAAGGAGATGATGATGGAGCGACCCCTGGCGGTTACTACAAGAAGGGGAAGAAGTTCTTTGAAAGGAAGAAGGGGCGGAAGGATTTCCATGATCAGAAGATAAGGGAGCAGATTCCTCGTCTGACTGGCTCAGCCATTGATGCACAGCCACGGAGATCAGCACCACCTAGGAGCAGTAAGCCAACCCGGCGCCACTACTACTGTATGCGTTGTGGAAAGGATCATCCAGGCATAGACTGCGCAGGCAAGAAGGTGAGGTGTCACTATTGCGAGAAAGAAGGTCACAGGGAGTATGAATGCTTTTCCAATCCAGGGAGCCGAGTTTACAAGGGAGCTAGAAGTTCACAGACAACACCAGCTGTTGAGACGGGCGGACCCAGAGGAGGTCAAGCGCCGCAGACTAATATTTATACTAGAGGGTCGGGAGGATAGCCATCCTCATCCGGAAGCCAGAAGGGAAAGGAGATAATTCCAGGAAGAAACACCTAGTACACAGTGGGAACTTCAGGCGCTGAGGCTAGCGCTCAGCGCGAAACCGGTAAGCCTAGAACTTAAACCTAATGCATGATGCATGTATATGTGTTATAATTATCAGTCGATGAGACTTGTATGTCTTAGTAAGTATCAAAATTTAGAGCGACCTAACGTAGGTAACCTCTCACCTAATAGGATACTTCAACATTTGTTTTCCTTACCTATGAGACCGAGGTCACCTGAGCCTATGAGCGAAGGTCTAGAATATCCAGAGGCATAATGCCAAGTACTTGACCCGACATGATCCTACTCAAGAGATACTTAACTATAAATGAACAAATAACTATTATGAGTATATGTAGAATTTGGGAATAGGCCTTGGAGGATTTTTATATACTAGAATATGGGAGTGGATCAAGACTTAAATTATATATAATATGTATGGGTAAGGATTGGGATACTAGATGTATCATTCTCCGTAGGAGATAATACTGAGTTTTATACAGTGATAAGAAGAGGATGGATAATACGAACAAAAATTACCTAAAAAGTCAGGAGATACGTTAATATTTGATAGAGAATCCAGGTTAGCATACCATAGAATTAAGAGTATTAAACCATAAATAGCCCTGGAATATATGGTGTGAAATAGTACAGTGAGGAATAGTAAGTTAGTTTTACTTGATCTGCCAAAGGGCGTCATCAACTGTCCAGACTTACAGTAACTACAAATTATGACCTGCCTAAATGACGAGCAGAGATCATGGAAAGAAATACATTAATTAATAAATACTTAAATAAACTAAAATGTCAAAAAGGTTTGATGAAGACCTACACGTAAAGAACAAACACAGAAATTTTATGGGATACCCAGGCACCGAGCTCACCACTCAGTGCGATATTACAAAATCTTACAATCCCTTATTAACTTCGCGAGAAGATAGTGCGAACCTCGATAATATAACAATAAGAAACAAATCTCAATCTCAAAATATAGCAAACCCATCATGGATAAGGACAAGTTTGAATACCTGAACAAACCAAGGGTCTCAGCTAGTGTTAATATGGTAACTATGCTGGACTCCTAATTAATAAAGAGGAGAGAAAAACTTTGAATATATATTGTCTGAAGTCGAGAGAACTACCTAAATAGCAATACTAAATGCTACATATATACATATAATTTGGAGGTTGCAAACCTAAAATATTGAGGAGTATTGATACATTTCAGAGGGCTAGGGTATCATTAAAATACACCTACCCTATTTTGTGGCTATCGTCCTACACTATCCTTATGGTTCTACACGAGCAAAAGTCTCCTATGACAGCTCAATTTATGAATACAAAAAAAAAGAAGAGAGCACAAAGAAGTCAACTAAGATTATAACCCTGGTTGCTATAAATTTAATACAAACTGGTAGGAATAACTCTCTTTAACACTTACAGTGAAGGTAGTATAAGTTCATTAAGAGTTGAATTAAGATGTACACTAAAAGTAAGTGGAAGTTATATTTTGAAGTAGGAAAACATACCCCTTGACTTGTAACAAGTATTCTATACGTAAACCTTCTTAACTTTATATACAATCTCTAAGAATTTTAGACCCTCTATTTATTACAATTAATCATCATATTTTTGGAAGCCATTGAGCTTGTGGATTAACCACGTTTCTAAAAGATAGAAACAAACAATAAGCATTGATTGTCCAGTTACCAAACCGTAGGATTCAAACTAGAAACCCTTAGTTGAGATGATACAAATATAAAGAGATACTTAACCTAGGCTGAAATATGGTTCACTTAGTTTATGGAGTTTAGATGGAATAAGAAAAGCCAAGCTTTAAGGAGGAGGAAATAATGCTTTATGGACTGTAGTTGTGGATGGTGTTATGAAAACTTTTCCTTGGAGTCTAACTGTGACTGCCTTTGTTCTATGTAATGTTAACCAAGTATAGGCAATAATCAAGCCCTGATAAGTTAAATATTAGATAAGCCTTTTAAGAGAAGAGGGTATTCAAAGGTATGCAAATCCTTAACTGAACTTATTACTTGTATGATGGATTTGGGAGTTAAGATGATTGATGGATATAATTATTAGACAGTATGAGCCTAGATGTTTTAATAAGAATTTACCTTTTTTTGCCAAGATGAAAAAATTGGTTTCCCCGCTTGATGATTCGATCAAAGGAATACTGTTCCGGGGATTTGGGAATACACTAGATTCGAGTATAAGTTATAACAGATATTGGATTAATGGTATAGTGGACAAGAGAAGATGTAGTACTCACCACGTCACAAAGTTTGATAAGATAAAATTTGGAGATGACAATTATATGATTGTGTGATATTTGACGTGGGAGGTCGAACTTGATCCTGGTCAGATCAAGGGAAAACCAAACACAAAATGGTGTGGAAGGATAATTCAACACTGACGCTGACCCCGTTAGGGCTGGAGGATTCCTGAGACTCCTTACAAGTGGTCACAAATATTTCTGTAATACGTAAGTGTTTATTCTTAAATAAAAAAAAAGATTTGACTAATAAGTATATGAGATGTAGGAGGTGTAAATTAGGAGTCGTCCAGGTTACCCTGAGGAGATAGAATAACTAAAACAACTCTGCATATGTCGGAAAAACAGTCAATTGTGAGGGAAATACTAACTATTATTATTCCATGAACCATATTAATAAATTAAATATGAGATCCAGAGACAATTACTTATAATAAGAATATCTCCAGCTACCTTCTAAAATATGGCCCAATTTGCCATCTGGAAGGAAAGATCGACTTCCATGTCTTTCTTTATGAATTCAAACCAATATAAACATTAAATGGGAATCTACCTATAAACAGGTAGAATATCAAGAGTAGAAACATTATACTAATACTCACATGAGTTGATTCTCAACCGCAAGAACATATTCAATAAAGAGGCAACTGCACCTCGTTAGAAACCTTAACAGGAACCCCACTGTGGTATACCTGATAAACAGACGATAATAATCGTGTATGTACTACCGATAATTGGTGAATCAATAATATCAAGAAATCTTTCTATAATATACATAAGATGCACGGCTCAACTGTAGCTAATACCTTACATTTAAAATGAAAGTCGTATATGGCAACAGTAAACTCAAATACCAGAATCAAAAGATGATGACCTGATGATCAAAGAAAGAGATTATAAGTAAGCCCCAATATTAATACAAGACCTGACCGCCAACGATTACAACTACAAGAGGCGATTAATGGAAGTGTGTTACACACAATAAACAAGCAAAAGATAATATTGGCAACGTACAGGATCGTAGATCACATTCACCCATACATACGGGATTCAAATATAAAAGCATACTAATACAATATGGAATATATCAAAGAATGCATAGATTCTTGGGGGCTATACCTAGTAAACAGACAAAAGTCATATACCGATGTCCGTAGGAGAGATCTCGAATTCGCAATAGGCGATCGAGTCTTTCTTAGAGTTTCACCTATGAGGGGAGTTTTTAGATTTGGACAGAAGATCAAGCTAGGCCCGAAGTATGTAGGACCGTACCTTATTACGGAGCGAGTGGGCCCATTAGCCTACAGATTAGAGTTACCATAGAGCTTGGGAGAGTGCACAATGTGTTTCACATTTCTCAGCTAAAGTAGTATGTGCCTCACCCGTCACATATCTTAGAGCCCGAGACACTCGAGCTAGATCCTACACATAGATATGAGGAAACCCCAGTTCGCATTTTGGACTTCAAAACTAACATTGAGGAGGCGACATGGGAGTTAGAAGACTCCATACGAGACAAGTATCCAGCACCTTTCTTTTTGTTTTGTGTATACTTGTGGGGGTACGTGGGGTGTAACCCTTTTTAAGGGGGGTAGAGCACCACATGCGACTTGCATATCTGTAGTCTATATTGGTTTTGTGTATGGTTATTTGTGTTTGAGTGTTGCGCATGTGTGCAATTGGTTGAATAGTGCTGATATGTTCTATGTGACGATGGTTGGTTATCGATGATCTGTCCTGTGAGATACTTGTATGGTTATTGTTGTGTCCTATGTGACAAAGTTTTGGTTATGTTCTATGAAACACTTGGACGTTTATGAAGCACTTAATTACTTTGCAGTATATTTGTATTTATTCCTACAATCACACAAGAGATTCACTGCCAAGGGTTTACGCCTCTGCACTCTGTAGGACTGAGGATTTGGTATTGCACTTGTGCAGTGATGACCGAGTGGGATAGCTAGGAAGTTGGAACATGTATGGTTTTACAGTATTTACCAAGTACTTATGCTATAACTACATGGATTATCATGAGTAAGGTTATGCACATGAACAAATTGCATAGACTTGGATTACAGATAGAACGTAGAAGTGTCAATATAGTATTGACACCCAATAATGATAAGTATACAGGGAATAGATAAGGAGGAACCTGATTCCGTAGGATGAACAAGTATAAGTTATAACTTCGGGACGAAGTCCATTTAAGGGGGGTAGACTGAAATACCCCTAATATTTAAATAATTAAATATAAGTAAATAAATATTATATGAGGAATTATAAATATTATTTGGGGGATTATAAAACCCTAAGTGTAACACCCCGTCCAAAGCCAATCGTGGTTATCGCAAAACTTAACACTTAATCGAATTCGTCGCAGCGGAAATAACAAACACCGGGACCTTGCCACGGTCTGATCGTTAGAATATACCGGCCTTATCAATTTACAACACTAATCCAAATTAAACAACCGACCAAAACATCACCATCCAAATACCACCAACCAACCGAGTTTAAGTATCTAAGTCATAGCCACAAACTTACATCAGTTTCAATATTACCAGACGGGAGCACAAGCACAACCCGTACTCAAAATAAACAACCCATCCTAAGTCTAGCCGCTCCTACTCTCGTGGAGTGACTTCATGGGTCTCTTACCTGCAAGTGTAAAAAAGGCCCCAAAGGGGGTCAGCACGGATGCTGGTACTCCCTCATGGCCCCCAAGCTAACGGGGCTACGGCGACTAATTGTCGATAGCATGGAAATTGATTAGAAACACAATCATGATATGAAGTGCTATAAACAACAATCCACAAATGAACATATATAGCTCACACACAATGAACGACACAAGCGTCCCTTAACAAGCGGGTTAGTAACCCCCTCCTATTTAGTCCTGATTTCCTAACCTCAGTTCCTTATCTTACCTCAGTCTTAACCTTATCTTAATCTCAGTATACAAACCGTTCCTAGAATGGAAATGGTTGTAGCTTAATCTCAAACTGAAATACCCCGAACATAAATATGGTGATTAAATTATTCTAATATGGTATTTAAAGGCGTAATAGTGCCTAAGTAATTTTGGTAAAGAAAATAAATCCAAAAGAAATGAGAAAACGCATAGAAAGCGAAAAACGCTAAAATAAGCGTTAAATAACATAGGAGGTACGAGACCTCGGTTAGCGTATTATGTGGATTCTAGGGCTTAATAAGACCCAAATAATATACGGGAATGATTCCCGAAGAAGACGGATCCAAAGAAGGTATTAAAATGCTAATAGAGCTTTAGCGCACGTTTTTCGAGAAAACCCGAAAACGTGATTTAAAGTGGTCAAACGAACCCGTAAAAATTATAAATCATTTAATAACTATTATTAAGCATTAACGGGAGCTTAATAACCAATAAAATAAAGAAACGAGAAAATTCTGGAAAACGGGCCCGGTTAGGGAATAGTATCAAAACCGGGTAAAATAACGAGCGTTTTCTATAAAAGACGAAAAACGCTCCAGCTAGTATAACAGTGGGGGCCGATTTTTACTGGTGTAAATAGCTCTCTCTCACACACACACCAAGTAACAAATAAGTAAATCAAAAAGCAAAAAGTAAAAAGTACAAAAGTAAATAACACCCTCTCTCCTCTTATTCTTTCATTTCTCTACTCTCTCTCCAATTCCCTTCCCTCTCTCACGATGGACTCCCCCTCTCTGCAGCACACTCCTCTCCTTCCTCCCTTCTCTGAATTGCAGCCGATTTTGGAAGCTCCTCCATGGCTTCCATGGCTTCCCTTCTTTCTCTTCATGCTCTAGCTCCATTTGAGCTCCAAATGTAAAATAAAATACATATTTGAACTCCCCTCTTCAAGCTCTACATTTCTATCTTTTCAAAATCCGAAAATGAGCAACTTCATCTCCATGGGTTTTGAGCATTTGAAGAATAAATGACACCATTTCGAAGCATGGGGTCTCCTCTTCCTCCTAAGGTAAAAAGTTTCAAGAAAAATCCATTTTTCCTTCATTCTCTATAGTGGCCGATTTTTGCCCCTTCTTGTAATGCCTTGTTTCTTCTTTGTTTGAGCTTGGTTCAACTCTCCAATGGTGGAGGAACTCTCCTTTGTATTCAAGGCTTGAAAACCTCTCTTAAAAGCTCCAAGGTAAAAACCCTAACTAATGGTAATTTAAACCCTTCATTGAATTAGTGAAGTTTAAGAGATTAGAAGTTAATTATATTCTCTTTATGTAATTTGGGTGTTGGGATGGAGTTTGGAAACTCCATCCCTCACATGGCTGATTTTTGCAAGAAAAAGAGAAGGAGAAGAATTGGAAAAGAAATGAAGGGAATATAAGCTCAAGGTAAGAGCTCTTCCTTAATGCTAAGTTTTAATGCATTAGAATAATGGGAATCGGTAAACCAATTTAAAGAAACCAAAATGATGTATTAGAATTGTAGTTGTGAAAATTTGGGTATTTGTGGACAAGTATGTGGATCGTAGGCCTTAGAGCCAAAGAATTGTGTATGTGTATTGATATTGTTTTTGAGGAAGTGATGATGTATTAAGATTGCCTTGTATTGCTGGTAGGACCCTTGTATGGGTGTGGCTAGAATAGGAATGAAAATTGGTGAGAATTGATGAAGTTGAGGATGTAAGATTTATGGGGAGGTTATGGCAAAATTTTAGTAGGAAATAAGCATTTTTGGATGACTTCGTGAATGGGAGAACCAAGGTGTGTATTGGGTTGATTAGAGAGGTTAGTAACCTTGGAATGGTAGTTGTAGGATGAGAATAAATGGGTGTAAAATCTGTAGCAAATAGCATGTGAAATGCATTGGAAAAACAAGAGAAAGAGTTAGTGTTTGTAATCTTGAAGATGGAGATTTGACTTGGGTATAGGTAGTGTAGTCGAATGGAATGAATTGGAATGGTAAAATGAAGTTAGCACAAGATGCAAAATGCAAAGAGAAGTGTAGAAATGCACAAGTGTGCAAGTTGTAGAAATGAGAATGGAAATTGGTAGAAATTGGGCAAGAAGTTGAGTATGGATTGGACCATGGATTTGAGGTGATTTAAGGAGTGTTTTGAGGTGTATAATTATGTAGGAAACTTAAGGAAAGTTTATGGAATGATTAGGGTGGATTATGGGTTGATTTGGGGTTGAAAAATGACCTAATAGTAGTTTTTAGCAGGGTCCGAGACTTAGGATATGTACCAAGTCCCGGACCGCTTCAAATTGGTCCGGGACTTAAGTCCAGGACCAGGTCTAAAAATCAGCCGAAAGTACACAGAAGCATTGGTCCGGGACTTAGGGTCCGGACCAAGTCCCGGACCACCCCCAAAATTGTGCAGTAAGTGTTTTAGGCTTCTAAACATGGGGAATTGATTGGTAATGGTTTTAGAAGTTGTTAAGGCCTTGTTTGGTGATATTTAAAGGTCTTAAGAAGTGTAAACAAGTGTAGGAAATGAATGGGAAGTAAGGACATAGTTTGACATGAGTGAAACTAAGTATACCGGGATAACGGGGTAAGTATGGGAGTAGTACTTATTTGTGTATTGTATGAACCTAGTATTAATAACAATGTTGGAAACATTATCAGTGGACCAAGTGTGAACCAAGGAACAAGGGAACACACGGTAAAGCTAACCCCGGTGAAAGGTATGATTTTCTCATGCCCCGTATGCTAACCGAGTTACGTTGATTTGTGTGTTGTATGCCGGCTAATCAAGACTAAAGCATGAAAACGGTTTATTGCCTTTCGTTGTATGTCTTGTTGTATGTTGTATGAGCTAACCTTTCTTGATTGATTGTATGGCCTCACTTAGTGCGCAGACCGACTCATAGATGAGTCTCCATGTGTAGTGACTCGTAGTAAGAGTCATGTTGTGAACTAATGGAACCGTAACAACACACTAAACTTATAAACCAATAATGTTAATGAAAACCAATGAACTCACTCGAATGTGAAAGAGTGCACGGGAGTAGTAACCTCTCGATAACGGAAGGAGAAACCAAATGTATAATCCACAAACAATAAGTAGTGGAAGTATATAAACAAACTCTACTAGAGGAATTGATGTTGGTGCAAGTCATGAACCATGAGAGTAGTAAAGAATGATGAGGGATCTCTAAACCCCTGAGCAAATTAGTCGACCCACTATGAGAGGAGACTGATGTAAGGAATGTCCCGAATATGAGAGTATTCGATACGCTGGGGGAAACCCTAAAACCTTGAGAATACTAGACGGTAGTTATTCCCTAAGCTAGTGGAGGTTATCAGAGAAGATACTTCTAGGCTAATCATGAGATTGTAAGATACTCCATGAGGGGAGTGTTGGGAATTTGAGTAGTCGGTAGAAATGGACAATTGTATATTTGAGGAGCTAAGGTATAGCCTTTGAATTGTAGCCACAGTCTTTGTGTATGACTCCGCCCAGAGACCCAAGTAATGAGTATTGAGTATTGCGTAAGTATGAGTATGTAATGAGTACCGAGTATTGAGTATGTACGAGTAAGTATTGAGTATTGAGTATGAATGAGTAAGTACAGAGTATTGAGCAGTGAGTATGCACAAGTATAGTAACGAGTATGGTCTAAGGAGTGTGTACGAGTAAGGGGTGAGCATGGAGTGATGAGTATGTAAGAGTAGAGTAATGAGTAACAAGTAAGGAGCAGGTACGAGTAGAGTAACGAATATCGAACAACCACGAAGTAGCAATGAGTAAGTAACTAATACGAACGGTCGACTATCGAATTGTCTTCCTTAGTAGATATTGAACCTAGTATGTGTATGTAATTATTGTTGAATGTATTGTGTAGTAATTGTATGCATGTATGCATGAAAAATGGACTCCATGTATATCGGACCCAAAGTAGTCGGCGTACCGCGGTTAGCACGCGGTATATGCGAATTTCATATGCAGCGTAAGCCGACCCCTAGGGGGACCGTTTTTAGTGTGCAGGTATTCGAAGCTGACCACCGTACGAGAGAGTAGGACGGGGACTGCTACATAAGCATGGGTAGTCGAGAGTAAAAGGATTTGTATTTGTAACGCATATGAATTTGGAAGTCCAAACTGTATCGGTAATGTAAGGATTGTAGTATACTCGGTATAGTAATGTATTGGAGTTGTAATTGGATTATGGTTGAGTATGAAATGGGAAGTATTGTATTGTGTAGAGTACTCGGTATGTTCATATTCATCAGACCGATAGTATGTAGGATTGTAACTCGCCTTGTTAGTCACATGGGTGACTAACGGCATTGTACACCCGCCGTTGAGTATGTAAGTCCGCTGCGAAGGTAAGTATTGTACAGTAATGACGGTATTAGCGGGTAGGGGTGTTACAAAAAGTGGTATCAGAGCGAAGTATTGCTCTGATTGATGAAATACCGAGTTTAGGAAAATTCCGAGTTAGGAATTAGAGACTTAGGGCTAAGGGTGGAGTGTTAGCGTGTGAGGTACGCTAGTTAGGTACCCTCGGGTGATCCGGAAACCTACACAACCATACCCGCCCTCCGTAACCCCGGTATAAAGTTGGAATAATAACGCCAGAGAGATGGAAAGACCTCTCACACTCGGGTAAAACCCGATCTGGCAGTTGCAAAAACAAACCTCGCTAGAAAAAGAACCTGTCATACGGTAGAGTCCAAGAACTGGAAGCCCCAAAGACGGTTCCCGTTGGAACAACAACAACCGCATTCAATGACCATAGTCGAAGGTCCTAGACACAGGATAAGGGAATTTGTGGCACCATGGGGCGACGTGCTTCGCAGTCACGAAAACCTTGAGTAGCCAGCAAGAAGAGGAGTACAACCGCGCACGAAGCGAGGAAGATGAGTGAGTAACAAGCCGAGACAGAGGAGTCTACGGACTGTAATGTTTGATAATACCAATAACGGTATACAAACCGACTAAGGAATTAGTCGAGGTTGGAATAATGCTAAACGTACATGCCAAGAGGCCGTAATAACCGAACAACAAAGTACAGATGACAATGAAAGTATTCATGGAACATACACCATAGGACCACAACGTGGTTTCTAAGGATAAGTCAAGTCTCGTTAACCGCAATGAAGGTGTGGGACACCCGGACTGACAACAATCATGTCAAGAACATTGAGAAACAACTCAGGAGATGGACCACCAAGGTCAAAAGATCCAAAGAAGATCTAATAAGACCACCAAGTATATGGATGGAAACGATGCCGTAACCGGTATGCGTTAACCGAAAAACAACCTACCCGCGCACTTGCCCAGGGCAAGTGCAACAACTACAAGACGGTTAGAAGACTTCTAATGACCAACAAGTACCTGCTAAGGTACCACCATATGAAGAATGAAGTAAACATAGGATCACTAATCCTAAGAGATTGGAACAATAAAGCCTTGAAGAAAACTAACGGCCCGACCATGGTATTAAGAACATACCAGTCAGCGAGAAACTGGACTTGGTCAAGACCTCAGACATGGCAACACCATGAAGAACTTCTTTTAACACTGAACTGTTATTTCAAAACTCAAATTTCTTTCAAAACCACAAACCCTTCTTTTTAACCTTGGATTTTAAGAACCAAACAGACGGAATTACGGTGAGTATCATAGGATGATACAAGAGGAGTTGACAATAGAATGCTTCACCTAGGCGTGTGACGAGCACTACGAGTGTACCCAAATATGGGATGTGGGACGACCGCACTCCGAAGGAGCTTGCGGGCCTGACAGATAGTTAGGTTAGTGGTAACGTACCAACATGGTACCACAAGTATGTATACATGTAGTGTACGAAACACGGGAAGTAGTCAACTCCGCTCTACGAACCATAAGTAAATTCGAAACAGAACAGTTGGATACCTCAAACGAGCAAAGGGAACTCAGATAAGCTTACAAGCTAAGGAGTCAAGAACCTACTACAGGAGGATGATTAAGAGTTAAAAGTGCGAGAAGCACTAACAACTGAATAAAGACATTGGATATGTCTTGAATATATTAAAGTAAAGCATGATGACTGGAAGGAATACCCAGTCTAAACACAGTAAGGCAAATGCCTAACCTTAACACATCAGTGTACGATGAACAGGATAGAATTCCTAGGACCACTACCACAAATACACAGGGTGATCATATATGGTACTGAAATTACCATTCATCACCGAAAGGAATACCAAAACCGTTATACCATAAGGAGAAGCACCAGTGATCTACCCTAAGAACGGGAGACATTATAACCCTCAACGGATAATTCAGATCCGAACCGCAAGGTAGGATAACAAACTGGACATACCCATAAAGGTCGGCCAGATGTAATGGCATAATCAGTAATACCTAGGAGCAATCCATAAAGGGTATCAAGTCAACACAGCTGAAAGAGATGTCACGGTAAGAACACCACAGTCGGAGCAAACATCCGGTTAGAACACCGAAGGGATCCCACTTGACAAGGGATACCCCAAATTAATAAATGGTATCGAGCTATACCAAGATACGAAAGGGTCTCTAATAAACGGAAGCGTGATGCGACGATCTTATCATGGAGCCCAGTATCACCTCCAAACCCGGCAATGGATTATGGAGAAGTAATCACTTGGGAACGACGTATGATGAGCAGAGCTCTAGGCAATGGATTATGGCTAGTAAGCCATTACCACACACAACCCAACGGTTGCAAAACCATGTGAACCATATGGAAAGTTGTCAAGGACGACACCGATAGAAGAGTAACAACCAATAGGCAAGGATACCCCTCATAACTGTGAGACCGCAAGAGCGGTGAACACATGGATTCCAAGAATGGGATACCATCAATAAATGTCCGAAGATATATCCCTTTCGGAACTACTAATGCAGTGAAGCTTGAGCATACAAACATTGCCAAGCGACATAAAATAAGCATCAACAGCAGTTGTTGACAACCAAGGAGTAATCGATTCAGAAGGAACATGATATGTGGAAACGTAAGGTATAAGTGAATAACACTCAAGGAGCTTAGAAGTATTAACGCTGAACCATGCAATCAATGGTGGAAATACATGAGCTGAAGCTAGCAACAGCGGAGGCCATGTAAACCGACACTGTAGAATCAGTAAGAACAGGGTGCGCAGCAGGCGACCAGAGTATGTGGGTAATCACCAATGCTACGGAAATTGTTAATACGAGATAGTGGACAGACCGGGCAACAAGCCAAGAGTCTGCACCAAATAACGAAGCACCACACAAAGAAGTAGTATCAATTCCTATTTCACATAAAAGAGTTACTGCCAAGGGTTCACGCCTCTACACTCTGTAGGACTGAGTGTTTTGGTATTGCACTTGTGCAGTTAATGATCTAGTGCGATAGCTAGGAATATGGAAAATGTAAGTAGTTGTAAATGCTTCCTTTCACCAACGAACATGGCATAAGCCAGTTAAGCAAAAGCTTAGAAACAAACTGTGCGGCCTAAGGCCAAAGAAGTACAAAGAGTGTGAATCACATCAACAATCACAAGATGTGAATTCCATTGGAATAAAAGTGAAAGGAGACTTAAGAAAGTCACAAGGACCGACGCATCAAAAACGCAAGGTCATACAAGTAAAGAGCACTTGTACTGAACCAGAGAAACTGGTATAATTCAGAAGCTACTAACAATAGAGGAAGCACTACAACTAAGTAGTGACTTAGCCTCAACCGACAGTATGTCGAAGGAACCAAGTGAATGACCACTACAAAACACAACAGCATGTGTATAGATTGCCAGAGAGCTGGTTATAAATCTAAAACTCATCGAGTTCGAGCACGGTAAAAGAATACCACGCGACATGGAACAAACCGTATTCCCACAACAAGAGGGATAAAAAGTTGATGTGTAACACATTAAGGATAATAAAAGGGCGAATAACTTAAGCTATCAGAGTGCAGCAGCAGAAGCTAGCGGGCCCAAAATTCTAGTGAAATACACCTAGTGAATAAAAGGTCAATCATCAATGCCTTGAAGCCATTTATGCTAGAACCGAACCCGGTTCAGAGATAGATAAACTCCGACGGAATCTCTTGATGTAGGGACTAACCAGTAATACGGTTAAGACCCATTGATCAAGGAACATTGTATAAAAGACCGCAGGGAAGCTGAACCACTCCATGACGGCTGAATGCCTTCGACCAATGTCCAATGATGACACATGGTAGATTACGTGGGCGTAATCCCTTTTACGGGGGGTAGAACGAAAACCGCGAAATGTATGTTTACGTGATAGGAGCGTAAACTACAATGCGCATAGCGCAAAAGAACTTGTTTTGATGATTGATGCTTATGTTACATAAACATTTGTATCCACTCATTGTGTAATGGTGATTGTTTGAGAAGTAAGTATAGGAAAAAGAGTAGAGAAACTCCAGGGGAATGAGAACCCCGATTGGTAATAGCATGAGGAATGAGTATGTATGGGAGACTTGAGGAGTATAAATCGGTATGGAACCGATGTATGTAATGAGTGCAAATCGGTATGAAGCCGATGAATTTTATGAGTATAAATTGAGTATAGTAAACTAATGGGATATTATACCCATGAATTTCCTAAGTATAGTAGTTGGAAGACGCAGTAAGAACTGATGAGATGGTTAGTAAGTAAGTAAGTGAATCATATAAATGGGAAAATGTATGTGCGTGATTATGAGTAGCAAGATTAAAAAGATAGAAATCAAAATAATGTTTGACAATCTGTATGTTTGTATTGAGGTGGGAAGTGGAACTTTATTTGCTAGCGATCAAGGGAAACCGAACACAAATTGGGGTGGAAGGATAATTCAACACCAATGCTGATCACATTGGGGTTGAAGACTCTGGAAGCTCCCTTAAGTGGCCACAATAATAACACTAGTAATAGGAATAATCATCATAAATTGAAATTGGGAGATGTATGCAAGTTTTCAAAATGAATTTCCAAAACTAATTTGGTACAACGTTTTCTTCAAACTTGAGAATGAGGATCGGTTTTAAAACCGCTCCCACGGGCGCTAGTGGATCTTCCATGCCTAGGCACGGGTATCCGGTCGAAACCATAGGAGGTGAAGCTAGTTTTGAGTCGGTGGAAGTGTAGAGTAGTTTGAAACCACTACACCGTTCGTGCGGTGACAGTGGTGTTTTGTATTTTCCAAAGGCACTGGGGCGGCGTAGTCCCGAGTAAGTATGAGTAAGTATGAGTAAAGTATGAGTAAGTAAGTATGAGTAAGTGCCTGAGGATCTCTATATGTGCAAATGAATTTGATCAGAACCAAAGGACCGTAGAGCCAGAAAGCGTAAGTGCTCAAGTCATGACGGCCGTGAACCAGAAAGCGTAAGTGTTCAAACGTGACCGGTACCTGAGGGATCACTCGCCATTGGGGGAGGATGGTACCTAATTGTCTGCGGATGGACCCCCTTGGAGAGAAGTAAAACGGATATTTTGATTGCTATGCATGCAGTGACATGCTGTGTGGATGTGTAGTATACATCATGTCAGACATTTGGAGTTTGACAAGTTATATGTAGAGGTCACAACCTCAGCATAGAGTATTTATACAAGTAACAATATTAGATTCACCAACTTTGAGGGCAAAGTTCTTTAAGGGGGGTAGATTGAAATACCCCGAACTTAAATATGGTGATTAAATTATTCTAATATGGTATTTAAGGCATAATAGTGCCTAAGTAATTTTGGTAAATAAAATAAATCCAAAAGAAATGAGAAAACGCTTAGAAAGTGGAAAACGCTAAAATAAGCGTTAAATAACCATAGGAGGTACGAGACCTCGGTTACCGTATTATGTGGATTCCTAGGGCTTAATAAGACCCAAATAATATACGAGAATGATTCCCGAAGAAGACGGATCCAAAGAAGGTATTAAAACGCTAATAGAGCTTTAGCGCACGTTTTTCGAGAAAACCCGAAAACGTGATTTTAAGTGGTCAAACGAACCCGTAAAAATTATAAATCATTAAATAACTATTATTAAGCATTAACGGGAGCTTAATAACCAATAAAAATAAAGAAACGAGAAAATTCCGAAAAACGGGCCCGGTTAGGGAATAGTATCAAAACCGGGTAAAATAACGAGCAGTTTCTGTAAAAGACGGAAAACGCTCCAGCTAGTATAACAGTGGGGGCCGATTTTTACTGGTGTAAATAGCTCTCTCTCACACACACAAGTAACAAATAAGTAAATCAAAAAGCAAAATGTAAAAAGTACAAAAGTAAATAACACCCTCTCTCCTCTTATTCTCTCATTTCTCTACACTCTCTCCAATTCCCTTCCCTCTCTCACGATGGACTCCCCCTCTCTGCAGCACACTCCTCTCCTTCCTCCCTTCTCTGAATTGCAGCCGATTTTGAAGCTCCTCCATGGCTTCCATGGCTTCCCTTCTTTCTCTTCATGCTCTAGCTCCATTTGAGCTCCAATGTAAAATAAAATACATATTTGAACTCCCCTCTTCAAGCTCTACATTTCTATCTTTTCAAAATCCGAAAATGAGCAACTTCATCTCCATGGGTTTTGAGCATTTGAAGAATAAATGACACCATTTCAAAGCATGGGGTCTCCTCTTCCTCCTAAGGTAAAAAGTTTCAAGAAAAATCCATTTTTCCTTCATTCTCTATAGTGGCCGATTTTTGCCCCTTCTTGTAATGCCTTGTTTCTTCTTTGTTTGAGCTTGGTTCAACTCTCCCATGGTGGAGGAACTCTCCTTTGTATTCAAGGCTTGAAAACCTCTCTTAAAAGCTCCAAGGTAAAAACCCTAACTAATGGTAATTTAAACCCTTCATTTAATTAGTGAAGTTTAAGAGATTAGAAGTTAATTATATTCTCTTTATTTAATTTGGGTGTTGGGATGGAGTTTGGAAACTCCATCCCCCACATGGCTGATTTTTGCAAGAAAAAGAGAATGAGAAGAATTGGAAAAGAAAAGAAATGAAGGAATATAAGCTCAAGGTAAGAGCTCTTCCTTAATGCTAAGTTTTAATGCATTAGAATAATGGGAATCGGTAAACCAATTTAAAGAAACCAAAATGATGTATTAGAATTGTAGTTGTGAAGTTTGGGTATTTGTGGACAAGTATGTGGATCGTAGGCCTTAGAGCCAAAGAATTGTGTATGTGTATTGATATTATGTTTTGAGGAAGTGATGATGTATTAAGATTGCTTTGTATTGCTGGTAGGACCCTTGTATGGGTGTGGCTAGAATAGGAATGAAAATTGGTGAGAATTGATGAAGTTGAGGATGTAAGATTTATGGGGAGGTTATGGCAAAATTTTAGTAGGAAATAAGCATTTTTGGATGACTTCGTGAATGGGAGAACCAAGGTGTGTATTGGGTTTATTAGAGATGTTTAGTAACCTTGGAATGGTAGTTGTAGGATGAGAATAAATGGGTGTAAAATCTGTAGCAAATAGCATGTGAAATGCATTGGAAAAACAAGAGAAAGAGTTAGTGTTTGTAATCTTGAAGATGGAGATTTGACTTGGGTATAGGTAGTGTAGTCGAATGGAAATGAATTGGAATGGTAAAATGAAGTTAGCACAAGATGCAAAATGCAAAGAGAAGTGTAGAAATGCACAAGTGTTCTAGTTGTAGAAATGAGAATGGAAATTGTTGTAGAATTGGGCAAGAAGTTGAGTATGGATTGGACCATGGATTTGAGGTGGTTTAAGGAGTGTTTTGAGGTGTATAATTATGTAGGAAACTTGTGGAAAGTTTATGGAATGATTAGGGGTGGATTATGGGTTGATTTGGGGTTGAAAAATGACCTTAATAGTAGTTTTTAGCAGGGTCCGGGACTTAGGATATGTACCAAGTCCTGGACCGCTTCAAAAAAAGGCCGAGAGTGAATGCAGGAATTGGTCCGGGACTTAAGTCCAGGACCAAGTCCAGGACCAGGTCTAAAAATCAGCCGAAAGTACACAGAAGCATTGGTCCGGGACTTAAGGTCCGGACCAAGTCCCGGACCACCCCCAAAATTGTGCAGTAAGTGGTTTTTAGGCTTCTAAACATGGGGAATTGATTGGTAATGATTTTAGAAGTTGTTAAGGCCTTGTTTGGTGATATTTAAAGGTCCTAAGAAGTGTAAACAAGTGTAGGAAATGAATGGGAAGTAAGGACATAGTTTGACATGAGTGAAACTAAGTATACCGGGATAACGAGGTAAGTATGGGAGTAGTACTTATTTGTGTATTGTATGAACCTAGTATTAATAACAATGTTGGAAACATTATCAGTGGACCAAGTGTGAACCAAGGAACAAGGGAACACACGGTAAAGCTAACCCCGGTGAAAGGTATGATTTTCTCATGCCCCGTATGCTAACCGAGTTACGTTGATTTGTGTGCTGTATGCCGGCTAATCAAGACTAAAGCATGAAAACGGTTTATTGCCTTTCGTTGTATGTCCTATTGTATGTTGTATGAGCTAACCTTTCTTGATTGATTGTGTTGCCTCACTTAGTGCGCAGACCGACTCAGAGATGAGTGTCCTTGTGTAGTGACTCGTAGTAGAGTCATGTTGTGAACTAATGGAACCGTAACAACACACTAAACTTATAAACCAATAATGTTAATGAAAACCAATGAACTCACTCGAATGTGAAAGAGTGCACGGGAGTAGTAACCTCTCGATAACGGAAGGAGAACCCAATGTATAATCCACAAACAATAAGTAGTGGAAGTATATAAACAAACTCTACTAGAGGAATTGATGTTGGTGCAAGTCATGAACCATGAGAGTAGTAAAGAATGATGAGGGATCTCTAAACCCCTTAGCAAATTAGTCGACCCACTATGAGAGGACCCGACTGATGTAAGAATGTCCCGAATATGAGAGTATTCGATACGTTGGGGAAACCCTTAAACCTGAGAATACTAGACGGTAGTAATTCCCTAAGCTAGTGGAGGTTATCAAGAGAGATACTTCTAGGCTAATCCACGAGATTGTAAGATACTCCATGAGGGGAGTGTTGGGAATTTGAGTAGTCCGGTAGAAATAGACAATTGTATATTTGAGGAGCTAAGTGTATAGCCTTCGAATTGTAGGCCCGGTGGCGAGTCTTGTGTATGACTCCACCCAGAGACCCAAGTAATGAGTATTGAGTATTGCGTAAGTATGAGTATGTAATGAGTACCGAGTATTGAGTATGTACGAGTAAGTATTGAGTATTGAGTATGAATGAGTAAGTACAGAGTATTGAGCAGTGAGTATGCACAAGTATAGTAACGAGTATGGTGTAAGGAGTGTGTACGAGTAAGGGTGTGAGCATGGAGTGATGAGTATGTAAGAGTAAAGTAATGAGTAACAACTATGGAGCAGGTACGAGTAGAGTAACGAATATCGAACAACCACGAAGTAGCAATGAGTAAGTAACTAATACGAACGGTCGACTATCGAATTGTCTTCCTTAGTAGATATTGAACTTGTATGTGTATGTAATTATTGTTGAATGTATTGTGTAGTAATTGTATGCATGTATGCATGAAAAATGGACTCCATGTATATCCAACCCAAAGTAGTCGGCGTACCGCGGTTAGCACGCGGTATATGCGAATTTCATATGCAGGGTAAGCTGACCCCCTAGGGGGACCGTTTTTAGTGTGCAGGTATTCGAAGCTGACCACCGTTCGAGAGAGTAGGACGGGGACTACTACATAAGCATGGGTAGTCGAGTAAAAGGATTTGTATTTGTAACGCATATGAATTTGGAAGTCCAAACTGTATCGGTAATGTAAGGATTGTAGTATACTCGGTATAGTAATGTATTGGAGGTTGTAATTGGATTATGGTTGAGTATGAAATGGGAAGTATTGTATTGTGTAGAGTACTCGGTATGTTCATATTCATCAGACTGATAGTATGTAGGATTGTAACTCGCCTTGTTAGTCACGTGGGTGACTAACGGCATTGTACACCCGCCGTTGAGTATGTAAGTCCGCTGCGAAGGTAAGTATTGTACAGAAATGTCGGTATTAGCGGTAGGGGTGTTACACAAACCTAGGATTTGGGTGATCCTACCGAACCATCTTAATGCCACCTACCTTGGACGGGAGTCCAGTGTAGCTGAGCCGGCAACCGGCCCTAGGCAACAAGTCCAAAGACAAGTCCTTAAGCGGAGGGCGGATCTGATTCAGATACTGTCCCCCTTTCCTTAGCATTTATGACCGGAGTCACTCCCGGGTTTCCTCACTCAAGTTCCAGTTAGTAGGAATGTTACACCCCATGTGTTAGTTAAACCTTAACGGGTATTAACCAAGAGACACCAATACTTAACTCTTATCCTTAACTCAGTAAGTGCTAAACTTAGTTAGTATCAATCTCAAGTCTCGTGGGTTAGTGTAAAGAAAACACATACACAACAAGAACAAATATAACCGGTTGCATGCATTATCTTGTCTTAGTCATAGCAATTAAACAGATAGCACACAAGCCGAGGGATACCTCGTTAGCAAGCAGGTCACAAGAAAGATTGTACCGTTCACCGTCGCCTGTCGTTTGTTTAACCTTCTCCGGGGTCCCAATTCACAAACCTAAAACATTGATTCATTTTTAGGCCATTAGTTATTTGCACCTTACTTAACTCACTTAGTCCCTAAAGATTCCCATTCAATACCCTCTTAAGTCTTTGCCACTTAACCTTATAAACTTAACTTTAAACATTAAGGTTTATACTTAACTTAACTTAATTCCTTAGGTTCTTAGGTTCCTAATCATTATTACCCTACCAATGGCATACCCTAATACCGATTATCATCCTTAGAATTTAATTTTTTTTTTTGTGTTTTAGGCTCGACCGAACTTACCGACCGACCTTACCCAAGGTCGGTCCATTCCAGGATGTATTACCGTTTGAAAATTCTACCCCGACCGACCTTGCAAGTCCGGTCCCCAAGGTCGGTCCATTCCCGAGAGTTTTCCCCGTGGGAAATTTAAGCCCGACCGAACTTGCCAAGTCTGGTCCCAAGTTCGGTCGATTCCAGAGACCAATTCCAGTACAAAATTCTAGGCATGACCGACCTTGTAAGTCCGGTCCCAAGGTCGGTCCATTCCAGAGACTTAATTCGTACACAAAATACAAGCCTGACCGAACTTGTAAGTCCGGTCCCCAAGTTCGGTCGGTTCCAGAAACTCTTTCCGGTAGTGTAAACTGAGCTCGACCGACCTTGCAGGTCCGGTCCCTAAGGTCGGTCGGCTCCAGAACCTTGTTTCTAAATTCCCATTTGACTCCAAACTTCTCCTCATATATCCTAGTATGTTCTAACCTCATTGGGCACCTCAAATACACCTTAATCCAACCACTAAACACATTAAATCACTCTCCAACATCCACCTTAGTCATTATGCATTTTCATTGTAATCATGCCAACACTTGTAAAGTTTTTTCACTAGGTTTCTAGGTGGTCGTTCATACCTAGTATAACCACTATGCCAAATGCTTCCTCACCACTATAACATCGTCTCCCAAGCATCTTACACCATATAAAACTCCTTTATGCAACTTCTTAAAGTTTCTTCACAAGCTTATGCTTCCATCCATCAACACCTTATTTTCTCCTACTTGCTTACCAATGTTTGCCTAAGTCCTAAATACACTAGTACATTCTTTTGATTCCTAAATCCTCCATAGTGATGCCTAAGTCATTATAACTCATTAAAACACCTTAAACTCACCCTTTTCATCAAGACGACCTCTAAAACTTCCTAGTACTTCCTTAGTCATGAAATCTCCTTAGAACATCTTAAACACTGAGGTTTTTCACTAAATTTTGCCATGGGTTCTCTAGTATATTGTACACAAAACCCAAACACTTGGTTTTTTCACCATCAAACAACCAAGATCACTCAAATGCTCATTACAACAACATCCTTAACACAATTACACCAAAAAAACTACACCACATCATTATATAGTGTATAAACTTAAAATGCTTGGCACTTAGGCCCTTAAATGACAATAATCTTAACCACTGAATTTCCACAATATTTGCTTTTAACCTTCAAATACACACAACAAGGCTCCCATTGAAATAAAATGCTTCTTGTATTTCATCTCAACATTGTTTGACTATCTCTTTTCTCATTGGCTCCTTAGTCACAAGTTCTCAAACATAGTCATTATTTCTCCTAGGTTATATATAGCCCTTTTCTAATGTAAACTCTACACCAAACTCATCACAAATCTAAATCCCATTCCCTTGAACAATATAAACACCTTAAGGTAAGTAATTTACCTTGTTCTTTTACAAGCTCACAAACTTTCCTCCTTAGACTTTTTCCTTGAACAATCTCAGTCACCAACCAAGTTCTCCTTGCCAATGTTCTAACCAATATCCAATGACTCCAATGAGTGCTAGATAATACATTAACCCTAAGGAACAAACCCTAGGTTAAAAATGTGCTTTAATACATTAAATGCTGGAACCTATTACACATATTAGTATGGTCTTAGTACAATATAATGGGACAGGAATTAAATGAAAAATTAATCCCATTTAACTCCCATCCCATGCGTTAAAATGGGTGACATTTGACTAAGTTTTGACAAAAATATTGCCTAGTGCTATGTGACTCATCCTAGCATGTGATGTGCGCTAATGTAATAAAAATAATCGGTTGAATAAAGCTCCTCCATACGTATAACCTGCTAGGAAACAAAGGAAGATTAGTATAAGATAAGAAAGAAATGAAAAGCAATACACTAAATTACAAACTAGACCTACTTTAGTGATTAGTTTAGTTAAGGACAAAGCAACCCATGTACTAATGGATACCCACCGATTATGCTCAATGGAATAGCAAATCATTGCTGTAAATTAATGAAAGAAAGACATAAACCTAACTTCCATCATCACTATGTTTGCAATTAACAAACCTAAACTAGATTCCTAATAATTTCATTGTCGTAAGTCTAAGTAATATGGAGCTGCTCACTTCCTTCTTGGCCGAACACTCCTGCATGGGAAGATAAGATTAGTGCTGTTAATGATCAAATAAAAACAAAAAAATACTAAGCCTAAGCACATGCCTAACATGAAAACAAAACTAAATTGATTCCCTACCTTCCATTGTAGCCGTAAGTCTACAGCAAGTGGAGCTGCTTATTTGCTCCATACAACCGGCCACCTACAAGAAGAAAAACAAGGTTAGCAACAATCATTAAGCTTACTAAATGATAGATTATTGTCTTGTTTATTTACCTATAATCTAGGCTTAGTCATCATCCATATAGACTCCTCCATTACCGTAAAAACATGAGGTATTAGGAGACAATTATGATCAAATTTTCTAAGTCTAATTTAAACAAATCAAAGACATAAAATAATGACTAAAGAAAGCTAATAATTTCCATGTTTAGTCCTTTCCATCCTTGCCTTGTACTTACGTGAGTCTAGGCTCATTTCCTTGCCATTGCACCGAATGGTAAGCTTCTTACTCTCTCCTTTCTCCATTCTTGCTAAGTTAATTCCTAGTGTGTAACACCCCATCCAACAACAACACACTTAACAACAAACTGCAGCGGAAGTATACTTCATCACATTACTTAACTCGTTGGTGTTACACGCCGTTAACCACCCACGTGGCTAACAAGGCTATTACATATACATTGTATCGGTCTGATGGACTAGATTCCCGAGCAACTGTACATTACTATACCTTTTCACTAACAACAACCAACATACATAAGCCTTCCAACTGTACCGAGTATTTACAAACTGATGCCGATAACCATTTCGGTCTTACTACACCTACTGTACATATACAACTTAATGCCTACCCATGTACAAACGACTACCCCGTCCTACTCACGAACGGCTTCCAGCTCCTTGTACCTAAAATAGGATAAAGAAGAGAAAGGGTGCCCCCCAGGGGCTCAGCACTTTTGCTGGTATGGTAATCCCGCAGCCCGCATGCTACCAGGCCACGCACAACTAATTGTCGTCTTAGCATGCGGTTGATTATATTTGAATCATGCATGTAAACTATCAACACACAACAAACATTACAATCCACAACAGGGGTCACAAAAATATAAACAACACTTCTACACCTAATAAATCACTCTATGTGTTCTTTGACCCTAGAGTGTTTCTCCTCTAACGGAGCTACTTCCTTAATAGACGATACTTACCATTAATCGGGTTATCCTTAAACGCCTCTTATCATAAACTGGGATTCATATCCATGATCCACATACTCCACATTTTACAACATATAACATCACACCGCTATAAGAATTACGGCACAACAATAACACATAACACAACGGGTACGGTTCTCTTAAGGAACCGACCCCAAACATAATTAGTTCACTGTAGAGCCTAGAGAATGTCGCCAACTCATGATAAGCTCGTTACACAACACTCGTTACCGTCCTAATAGTCGGACGAGTAACTTAACTTTAAGATGGATCGGGTTTAGTGACCCGAACACACCACACAAACACATGTTCCCCCTAGACCGATCATAAGTCAGAATAGCTAAGCTTTGGAGTAAGCTAATGGGAGATCGTAACCCATGAGGGAAACAACCATAACAGAGATGAGGGTAAAGCTAAGAAGGATACCCACTCCCAAACAACGCGCGACCGGAATGACCGGATTCCTCACCCCACATTAGTACATATATACTTATAAATAATTAGTTAGAGCTCCATTATGGAACTTATCACATCCCACACCATAAGGTATTACAATCGGTTAAACACACACGGGAGGTAAACACACCTACACGCACAAAAAACACACAACCAACTCACACATAGCCGTGGTTAGAACGTTCCCATGGTTTTGGTCGTTAAATCCGGATACCGTTCTCTTATGTGACCCTAGATTTGGTTAGCTAAGGTATAACACTTTCGAGGTTAAACGGTATCGGAATTGAACACGCCACATAAATGAATTACTATAAACTCATTACATGTTTTATCTTACAACGTGGCAAACATACAAAAAACACATTGGCATACAAGCCGGTGTAATCCGGTAGGACACAGGTTGCAAGAAAACCATACCTTGGTCCTGCTGCGTTCGAGTCCCGCCAAACGTAGTTCCTAAACATGATTAATAACGTCGGTAAATTACCTTATTTAGCTTCCGGTTTACTAAGCATTTTTCATGATTATATGACATGTTTTATGCTTAAACTTACCCTTGATTACCTTCATTATACCCCCCTAGGGTTAACTACCTAGGCCACACTTTGTTTGTTTTTTTTTACAAGTTTTAGGTCGACCGACCTTACCCAAGGTCGGTCCATTCCAGTGACATCCAGGTTTAAAAATTTACACCTCGGCCGACCTTGCCAAGTCCGGTCCCAAGGTCGGTCCATTCCAGACACTTTTACCTTTTAAAATTCTACCCCGACCGACCTTGCAAGTCCGGTCCACAAGGTCGGTCTATTCCAGAGACATATTCCGTATACAAAATTCAAGCCCGACCGACCTTGCAAGTCCGGTCCCCAAGGTCGGTCTGCTCCAGACCCTTGTTTAAAAATGCTCATTTGACTCCAAACTTCACCTTACATATCCTAGTATGCTTTAACATCATTTAGCACACTTAAACCTTCACATAACATCCTCCAAATGCATGTACAAGCTTACTTCTATAGTCCTTAAACACTCACTCATTTACTCGCCAAACCTCCTAACACCTATTACACATTTAAGGCTTTACATATCACAAACAAGGCCTAAACATCATCTAAAACCATCACATAAATTCCACTATTAATGTTTAATCATCATTTTATTTTTTTCTCTGGTCTGGACCGCCCCTCTGGCGAGGTCCCAGGGGCGGTCCACAACAACAGAAACTACTTCTCCTGCGCTGGATCTCCCCACAGGGGCGGTCCCTAGGGGCGGTCTACAGCAGACCCCATTTTAAAAAGTGTTTTTCTCCTCATTTTGAACTCCAAATTCACCCCAATCTTTTCCCACTTATTCCACACTCTTTCCACATGTTTCCTCCATGTTTAAACACCTTAAAACATGCACCAAACCTTCCTTAATCATCACCAAACTTGTTACTCAATTTCTTACAAAAATTCCTAACACTTACAACATTTTTCCTTAGGATTTCTAGGTGGTAATGCATACCTACAACTTAGACTAACCAAGGTGTTTCTTCTCAATATGATAACCACTCCTAAGCATAATTTTGCATCCTCATCACTTCCTTTACACAAACTCCTCAAGTCTTTCCCACAAGTTCATACTTAATCATTCACGAGGTATTATACTTCCTTTGTTTATCAACTAATTTTTGCCATAGCTTCTCTTGTATCACCTTACACCAAAACACATAGTTTTTCCACCATTATACAACCAAGAACACTAAATCTCTTAATACACATTCCTTACACACAAACATATTATTTTCATCCTTTAACCACCAAAGATATCCATATTCACAAGAGATGTTCTTTACACACAACTAAACCTTTAGACAACACTACATCACAATATAGTGCACAAACTTAAATTGCTTGGCACTTAGGCCCTTAAATTGCATAAACCTTAAACACTGAATTTCCCACATAATAATGCCTTCAACCTGCAAATACACACAACAATGCTCCCATGTCCTTTTAGTCCACCTTGTGGATAGTTTTCTATCTCATTTCCCACTGGCTCTTTAGGTTAATTATTAAGCAAATATAGCTCAATTCCCTAGTACATAAAACCACATTAAGAGAGGTCATTTACCTCTTTGTTTTCCAAGCTTTCTCACTTGTTTCTCTTGTTTTTCTTGATTGAAAATCGGCAAGGAGCTTTTATCACTTGTCAACCTTCTAACCAATACACATATAAGGGTAATGAGTATTAAGTTTAATACTCAAACTCATAATTAAACCCTAGGTTTACATAAGTGTCTGAAAACACTAAAATTTGATGATTACCTTTGGAATTTGAAAGAGTGCTTGGTTAAGTGGCAAGATAGGACTCCTCCTAGTCCCTTGAAGATTGAATTAAGCTAAGAAAATAGCAAGACAAGGCACCATTGTAAGGTGAATTTTCGGCTATACAAAGATAATGATGGGAACTTGGATTTTCTTTGATTTTCCTTACCTTGAAACAAAGGAGAATGAGAATGCATGGAAATATGAGCTCAAGCTCCTTCAATGGTGAATCTCCATGGCACCAAAATTGAGTTCTTGAAGATTTGAAAAGAGGGAAATGAAGAGCTCACTCTAACTAAGACAAAGGTAGTCTTGAAATTGATTTTGGAGCATGGAGTCATAAGTTACAAGCATTCAAAGATGGAGAATGGCTACTTGCTGTAGCAAAACGAGAATGGAGAAGGGAGGATGAGGTTGGAGACGGTGGGAATCAAAAAGAAAAGAAGAGAAAGTGAGGAGAGAGGTAAGTTTTGGAGATTTTTAAGTTATAAAGCAAAAGTAACCCTTTTACTTACTTTTCTTTCTTTCTTTTAATTGGCTAGACAAGTGTGATGACTCACACCACTAAAACCGTGGCCCCTTAAATATTAGGGATATATATGGTCTTTGTTGACCATCTAAACAACTTATGTTGACTTATGACTTAAACTAGCACTATTTGAGCACTATTTGAGCACTATTCACAAACTAAGGCACATATTTGTGAAATTTTTGATTTCCCATTGATCTAGACTTCCTGATATGATACTAAGTAGTACACATGTTGATTAAAGAGTAATGATGGAAATTTAGCCACTCAAAACTCATTTACAAAACAATTTTCAGAAATGTGCTTTAAGGCTCCTTAAAGCACATTTTGTGTTTTAGCTTGTTTTCAAGCTTGGTTTTCTTTAGTAATTGATTTAATATGTTCATTAACATATAAATAAGGTCTTGGTAAGCTTATTAGGTCTTAACCAAACTTATCCCAAGCTTAGAGCACATTTTTGCCCATATTGGCTTTAAGGTATTTATTTGTGTTTGTTTGGTTTAATTGTCTACCAAAGTTTCCTAAGGACTTAATTAGCCTTATTAAGTCATAATTGAATGTTATAAAGTCTTGGTAGGCTCTTTGGGTCCTAACCAAGTTCACTCCAAGCTTAGAGCATGTTTTTGCTTCAACTGTGTCTTAGTGCTTATTGTGTTTACTATGGTTTAAATTGTTCAATAATGTTTCTAAGGCACTTTTTAGCCTTTAAATATCATAGTTTAACATTTAAACAACATATCAAGGTTTGGGGCATTTCATAGTGCTAATAAACTCCATTAATGGTGTACTAGTTCCTAACACCATTTTAATGTAAATTCCTAGTTAGTTCTATCAAGTCTTGAAGCAAGAAATCATCCTAGCATCTTCTACAATTTTCGCCAAGCTTAGGTGTTCTAAGGAGGCTTCTTGATTCAACAACAATACAAGGAACAACAAGATCAAGTTAAGGTATATTTTTATGTTGAAAAATCCTAAGTAATTACCAAAGTCATTTTTGAAAATATAAGGGCTTCTAAATCTATTCTCTTCATTATTTCATGAAGGAAACTTGGATCTACAATCATCCCAAGGTGTATCAAAAATACCTTGTTTTATTCTTAAGGAAAACTCTTGTAAAATTACTTCAAATATTATTTATAAATCCTTGTTAGAAGTCTAACAAATGGATCTCCTAAATATATTTAAGGAGCCGAAAATTATTCATCAAGATAGCATTTGGAGAGCTTGGAATTCAAGGAGAAATCAAGTACAAGAATTGTCTTGATTTAAGGAGTAAGTATATATAATTAAGGTTTATTAAGTTTAAGCTTGATTTAAGCTACAAACTTTGGTATAAAAATTATTTTTAGGCCATGTTAATAATAAGGCCGAAAATATGGAGTTAAAGTTTCAAGAAAAATAATTTATAACATATAAGGTAAGATTATTACCTTAAGGTATAAAATTGTGTCACAAAAATTAAATATGATACATATATGGTTAAACCGAAATATCTAAGGATAATATGTTCTATTTTGGGTTTATAATCATTCTAAATCATTAGCATAATTTTTAGAAGTGTTATATGGCTTATATACAATTATATGTATTTATTATAAGGTTTAAATCAAGCTTTAAAAACTATATGGCAAGGTATTATTAAGGCCGAGAATGATATGTATAATTTGGGTGATTTTTGAAATATATAAGTATATTAACTTATATTATAAATTTTGGGACTATTAAAAATAGCTACAAGTATTTAAATGGCTAATTTATAAAGTTATGTGGTTAAAATGTAAATTTTGAAAAGTTTAGTGTATAAATAATAAATGCCGAGAACAAAGGGTTGATTTGGTATATTTATGTTATAATATAAGGTAGGAATTAATATTATGAATTTTAGTGAATTTAAATAAGTGGTTAAGTGTTAAAATGACATTTTATAAAGTTTTGGGACTATTTTGTAATTATTGGGAAATATAGTGTGGTCGAGAATTACTTATGATTTTATGGGTTTATTAAAGTATTAATTATGAAATTAAGTCTTGGTAAAAGTGTTGACCAAAAAATTTGGGTTAAAATGATTTATGACATAAAACATTAAGTTTATAAAAGTTTTAGGGTGAATATGTAATTTATGGAAGTTTAAAGGAAAAATAGAATTTAATATGGGCGGAAATATAAATTGAAGAAAATTGTGGGCTGTTTCAGTTATTTAAAGAAATAAAATATTAAAACTATATTTTATAAGCTAATATGTAACTTATATAAAGTTTTGGGATTAAAATGTGAATATAAGGAAAGTATATGTCAAGACCGAAAATTAATGAGGACATTTGGTAATTTATAAAAATTAGAATACCTATTTTGGAATTACCGAAATATTAAGTGGCTAATTAGTAAATTAAAAAAGGTTAATGTGGGTAAATAATGAATTATAAAAGTTATAAGGTTATTTGGCAATTTATAGAAGTTAATATAATTGTTTTACAATTTCCGAAAAATAATATGGATATTTAGTAAATTATAAAAGTATATGCTTGTTTGGAAAAATTGTAAAAGTTAATGGGTTCAAATTATGGTTACCGGAAATTATGTGTGATTATCTAGTAATTTATAAGGTGGTTGGGTATAAAATGTGAATACTGAAATAATAAGGTTGGTATTGTAATTTAATAAGGAAAGAAAGTAAAACTAGGTAATATAATGTATATGATATATTATGGAGTACAATATAAAGTTTATAAAATAAAGGTGGTTATAATATAACTAACCAAATAATATGATATAAGGAATAAGTGGAAATAATTATGAGTATATAAATAATGAGATAAGGATATACCGTATAATGGAAATTCATTATCACATGTGAACTCCACATAAAATGAACTCATGAGGTTATAGAATTAAAAAAGGGAAAGAATAAAATAAAATTATATACATACAGAGTTATAAACATAACATACAGTGACAGTACCATAACATTTAATGAATAGTTATATTAATATTACCCGGTACTACATGTTTAAATAACAGCGTACGGGGAGGGACTACTGAACAGGGATTTGTCAAGCTAGCAGTTACTTGGTGAACGGTATGTTAATTGTGTGGTCTGAATGTCCTAAGGATTATCATTAGGTCCAGACATTTTGTGTTAATTGTTTAAGAGCGATATCTGTGATTTTATGTGAATGATATTGTATACTGTATTGCTCAACTTTGTTGCGTTTTTTTTACGCGAACGTCTTATGACTGGAAGTTTATACATCTAAACTGGAACAAGACTAACTGACCTAAAGGTATTATTGAACCTAACTGAAGGTCAACTGTTATAATCTTAACTCAAGGATTGGTTAATATGTCACTGACAAAAAGGGCTAACTTATAAAGAGAGGAATCCAGATCGTTTCGACTTTCTGGTTGCGCATTGTGATCACTACGAGAGACTATAATTGAGTCACTCAAATCCATCAGCCACATTCGGGGATGGCGGAAGGCACTGCGTTGGTGCACAGGTTCGACCGGATCGGTCAATTAACTAGGGCCACAGGGTCAGCTGGTAAACAGTTCCAATGGAACACAAGGGACATTCGTCCATTAATAAGTTATTAAGGTTTGACTTGTCATGACACTTGAGGTGGAAATTAATTGGAAAAGGGTAAATGATTGGTTTAAAGGATAAAGGGCCGAGTGGCTAACTAACAAGTACAGTTTAATACGCGTATCTTGTTTGGTTATTGTTATGGTTATTAATGTGTGATTATTGGTTATTGCTATGGGTTATTGTTGTGTGGTTATTGGTTTTGCGTACTATTGTGCACTAGTGTTTACAGGTGGATTGTTATGTGTTTGTTAAGTGTTTACAGTTATTACTGCTATTATTGTAAACCGGTATTTTATGTAATGAATCTAATATCAAGATGGCTAAAACAACTTAAGGAATCCAAATGATTTAAGACTACATTTAGCATACCAGCATTTCGATTCCTGAGCCCTTCATTGGGCCAAACATTCCAGGTTATTGAAGAAGACTAAAGCCCGAGTGCGGGGCACGGGGTAGCTGAAGTGTTTTCAACAAACACCGTTGATTTTTATTATGTATTGTATTAAGATGGTTGTTGTATTCAGTTAGTTGCTCATTTAGTTGGATTTGGGTTGTAATAGAGTGCTCAGTATCTGTTCATCACAACGTAAGGAGTTGTATTGTTGGACAGAGTAAGGTTGCCTTGTTACTCACAAGGGTGAGTAACGGCGTGTAACACCAAGGTAGTTAGTTTTATTTTCCGCTGCGAAATGTTATTTATTATGCTATGACATGCGATGATACTACAGGTTTAGGACTAGGGGTGTTACATATCAGAACATGTCAACTCTAATCTAGAAGCTGGCAAAACACATATAGGCGGATTACGTGCGAAGAATTATTAGTTTTTGTGGGAAAAATTATCTATCCGACTAGTCTTTCCCCAAATCTCCAGGTTAATTCGAACTTCCTATTAGTCACCTTGTCTGTTCCTAACAGGATTCGCAAAACGACTCTATAAATGCGCAAATTTAATAGAGAAGATGAATGATAATCATTAACCTAGAAACAATCCATTACAACCCCGTAATCAAATTGCAGAAATCTTAACTAAATTGTATCCATCGTGAACAACCCTACCCCAGAGTTAATCCCTACTAGCCAGATATTTCAAAGAAGCGAATAAATACAATCAAAAGAGAATTCATCTAAGGGAAGAAAAACCCTCGAATTGAGTGATTATCCAAACTCAGAGACTGCCGGCGCAAGGTTGAAAGCGATGGTCTGACTCCCTTCTGTCGATGCTCCTCCCCAGTGACGATAATGTGCTTGATGAATGTGGATGAAGATGAAGCTGATGCTGATGGTGATGGTGTGGATGAGTGGAAAGAGCGTTGTTTACCAGCGTGAAAGTGTCGTGATGCAATGATAGGCAGTGTGATACCCCCTTCACTCAGATTAGGTCACTTTAAATAGAATTTCCTTCTCTTTTCCCTTCAAAACGCCGAACTTCTGGTGAGAATTTAGTCGCGTCCGAACATTGGTCCGACCTTCAATGTTCGGACACATTGTTTTGAGCGCTCCAGTTCCAAAAGTCTCGACTTGTGTCTGAACTTGGATGTTCGGACACAAGTTCGGACATGCAGCGAAGGTCAGACTTTTGACTTTTCTCATTGTGATTCTCGAACCATGTCCGAACATCAAAGTTAGGACTGAAGTTCGGAAATTTCATCAGGCACAGCACACGAACTCTCGACTTGCGTCCGAGCTTGGAAGTTCGGACACAAGCTCGGACACACCTTCAAAATCCTCTAAATTCATCGTTCTGACTCCAATTTGACCTCTGTTTGTTACATCATCTCCCTCGTAAGTTAATCTACTGTTTCCTCGGCTTCTCTCTGCATTTAACATAGAAAAAGGGTATCAAGCCTTAACAACAACAAACCAAAGGAAAACGTAAGATAAGTGTGGAATATTATCGATGCGAGTATAAAAATTAAGCATTAAAGACCACTAAAACCATTCATATTTCACACTCATCAAACCTCCTCACACTTAACCTTTGCTTGTCCTCAAGCACAAGCAGGAGTAAGATATCTCAGAATGCCTTAGGACCAAACCTTGGGATTGCACAAAATAAGGAGTTAAGCCACAATAACCACCCAAGAATCGATCTGCTCTTAACTGCATGTCTCTTAAACAATGAAGCACGCTTTTAAAACAAAAGATTATGAAGAAGTCAGATCACGAAGTCAAAACGTAGAGTAACTCAGAACCTTCCAACCTTTTCTCTTCTCAAACCCGTGGATGACAAGGGGTGTGAAGTACTGCCATATTCCGCAGAACCTTTCAACACCACGTACTCATGATCTAATTAAAGTATTTGTCATAAACATAAGACTTTTAAAGAGCTTCCTCTTTTTTTTCTTTTTGCATACATATTGATTTTTCGCACAAATAATTCATCCCCCAGACTTTTCTCTCCATCCTCGTAACGTCATTGGGTCTTTTATCCCAGATCAGACGATCTTAGGTAAATGGGTGATGAAGCACCCCAAGGACTTAATAACCGGATGGAAGAGGCCTGTTTTGGTTCAGAAAATAACTCAGATCAGAGGAGTACCTAGCCTTTATCCTTCATTCCAGACATTCTCATCATTCCCAAGGTTCCAGGTTAAACCAGTTCTGACTCCACAACTAACTTGCCCCACAGACATGTAACCGAATTCAGTCATTTCCAAAATACGAAAACACACAGCTTTGAGCAAACCAACCCATAAGGTCATCACCAGACTCGACTCCACAACTAAAGATCCACCCAAGTATTCCACACCTAGAAGCACTCTTAAGGAACTTACCCCCACATAGCCCCAAAACACAAAAAAAAAAATTAGTGCGGGATGCAAAATAAATGGCTGACACATTCAGAAAGATCTCCCCTTCCTCACACTTAATGAGGAGCAATGTCCGCATTGTTTAGAAAATTATCACAAGAAAGAGATCGTACTAAATGTGTCAGACTCACAAGGGTGGAAGTGAAGAGTTACAGAGGTATACACGTTAAAGCACGGGCCGAACATACGAACATAAAAAGAAAAAGAAACTGAAAACTCCCCTGATTTCTTTTGTAATTGATTGAGGAAGAGGTTCTTCCTCACACTTAGTGTCTTGGTAGGGGAGAATGTTTCCTCACACTTGCTTCCAAGCAAGAGTCAGGCATGGAGTCATCACGGTAAAGCATACTTGCACAAGTTCAACAAACAAAACAGAGAAGTATGATAGAATCATCGCATTAGTGACAACCAGTGCTTGCAGTTCAAGAGAAAAGCAAACTAAAACGAAATAAAGAAAAAATACAACGCAAATAAATTAAAAGGAACTAAAATCCCAAAATAACTGAAAAATCACAAAGAAGTCCAAA
This sequence comes from Limonium bicolor, assembly GCA_023374045.1. NCBI lineage: Eukaryota > Viridiplantae > Streptophyta > Magnoliopsida > Caryophyllales > Plumbaginaceae > Limonium > Limonium bicolor. The sequence continues at coordinate 115,969,426 of CM041781.1, read as the reverse complement.
AATGGATTCCAAACAAAAGTAGCAATCCACAAATCATCACTATGGGGGCGGGTAGTACGCCTGCCACTGCTGATGAAACTGAGCGAGCAGAGCCTCATAGTCATCCTGAGAGCGGCGCGCCTGCTGCTGTAGAGTCTCGATCTCCGCCTGATAGCGACGATCTATCTCCATGAAACGAGACTCTAGCTGAGTAAACTCATAGCGAGTGACATACTCGCTCCCAGGGACTGGCAGTGCAAGAAATGCCTCGTCCTCTTCAGCTGTAGCAGTAGGAGCGGGCTCTGACGGACCCTCACCCACCTCTCGCTGGCGCTTCTGTGGTCGCGGGGCAGCCTTCTTCCTCCATTCCCTCACGTCAAACTCGAACCACATCTTCTTTAGGGCGCCCACATCAATAGGAGACCGCGCAACATGCAGCCCCGTAGAAGGAATGGTAACCATCTACCTCCTAAGTATGTGGCAGATCATGACCAGATAGCCTAGCTTGTGTCGGTCCTTGTGCTCCATAATATACTGCAGATGCAGGAAGATCACCCACGGCAAGTAAGTAACCTCAGCAGCCCCAGCAAACGACGGATTTAGCACTGCCTGAATAAGAAGGAAATCAGTGTGGTTCAGGTCTGAGCTCTGACGTGGGAGAATGTTCGCAGCCAATAGTGCGAAGAGGACTCTCTCTTGTGGGTCCTGAAGCAGATCAGCAGGGACGACCTGCTTTGATGGGTCATCCCCTCTGCGTCGTCGTGGCCCCTGAACCATGAGCGGGGTGTAGTGGTTTATGGCTGCTGCCTTGAAGTCATGGGGGTTGAGGTGCTCAGGATGGTCGGGGGCTGGATAAGTGTGGAATATTATCGATGCGCCCTTGCGCCGGTTATCCCAGCCCTCTTACCACGGCTTGTAATTCGGCTCAACATCTGCTCATACAAGGGCAACCAATGTCAAATAAAGGAAGGCAAGGAAATAGTTCTAAGTATGCACTGAATTATCTAAAATTCGACAGAGTCTCCCCTAAAAATTCAGTATTCTCCACAACAAAGATCTATCAGCTTTTTCATTCGCAACGGAGAACTACTACCACCAGTGACCAGCAGAGACTTAATCAACAGAAAACAATATTCCAACATGTTTGACGCAATCTCAGTCAATGGTTCTATCTCAGCCATGCAAAATCCACATATGCAAAATAAAATCATAACAGTATGGTTCACCCTCTTCTATCCAGCACAACAGAAAAACGAAGCTAATACATGCAGATTTAGTCTAGCAAATCCAACTCAAACAGCACCCTCTCGGCTAACTATGCCTCATATTCCAAAATTTAGCACAAGCACACTAAAAGAGGTAGGGAAGTGGAGAGAAAATACCTTGTTCAAGTTGAATGAGTAATTAGAAACAAGAAGAACAATGTAATCTGCAAGATTTGAACTCAAAAAACCCCCAAATTCGATAGTTATGGTTCTACTTCGAACAGGCTCAGATTCGGACTGATGTGGGGATTTGCTGACCGATTCCGGGTGCTATAGTGGTGGAGAATAAAAAACCGAGTAGATTGGTACCAAGATTGTGAGATTTGGTGAAAAAATGAGGGAGTTGTGAGAGATTGAAGGAGAAGGAGAATTGGGGGTGCTGTGTTCGTCGCGAGGAGGGAGAAAGGTTTCGGGAGTTTTAAGTCTGCCCGCGCCTCTTTAATTTCAGAATTTTCGAGGTGTCCGAACTTCATAGTTCGGACAGAAGTTCGGACATACATACCTGGGCAGCGCTTCGCATCGTGTCCGAACTTCAAAGCTCGGACCGAAGTTCGGACACCTGGGTTTTTGTTTCGCCAAACTCTCGAATCAGGTCCGAACTTCGATGTCCGGACCAAAGTTCGGACATATCGTTTTGCACAGACTTCAAACTCTCAAACTGAGTCCAAACGTCAATGTACGGACTGAAGTTCGGACAACACCCAAAATGCACCAAATTGTTTCTTTCTGAGCTCAAACCACTGTAAACAAAAGCATTATCCTAAAACAAAACTATAAACAACATAATAACACAGAATTAAAGTACCAAAAAACGCTGGGTTGCCTCCCAGTCAGCTGCTCTTCTTTAATGTCTTTAGCTAGACAATTCCTACTTGATCAATCAGAGGAAGTGTGGTGGGCAGCTCTACAACAGCCTACAGTGAATTCCTTCAACCTTCTCAATTCTTTCCGCATTCGCAAAGAGAATTTCTTCTTCACGTTCGAACTCGCCTCTTGAGAAATCATCTTTGCTGTAGGACCGGATTCACTCTCCACAAAGAATATTGCCTGCATTGGAAAAAGCTTATGATCAGTACCAAGATAGCCTTTTAAACGAGCACCATTTACCTTAAAGGTTTCACCAGCCTTGTTCTTCAGCTCGTATGCTCCATAAGATGTAACTCCCACAACTCTGAAGGGGCCTGCCCAGTGTGATTTTAGCTTCCCAGGAAAGAGACGTAGTCTAGAGTTAAAGAGCAGCACCAGATCCCCTACTTTGAAGTCTCTCTTTTGAATCATCCGGTCGTGGATCCTTTTGTGCGCTCTTTATAGATCCTTGAGCTGTCTTACGCCTGGTCTCTTAGTTCCTCCAACTCAGAAAGCTGAAATCGCCTCTTCTCTCCAGCATCGCGTAAATCAAAGTTGAGAGCCTTTAAAGCCCAATAAGCTGTGTGCTCTAGCTCAACTGGGAGATGACAAGCCTTCCCGTACACTAGCTTAAAAGGATACATCCCAATGGGAGTCTTGAATGCAGTTCTATAAGCCCACAGAGCATCGTCAAGCTTGACAGAACAATCCTTCCAGGAGGAGTTGACTGTCTTCTGAAGAATCCATTTTAGCTCTCGGTTACTCACTTCTGCTTGCCCATTTGTTTGGGGATGATAAGGTAAAGCAACCTTATGAGTTACCCCGTACTTAGTCATCAGGGAATCAAAAGCCTTGTTGCAAAAGTGAGAACCTCCGTCACTGATGATAGCTCTTGGCATACCAAATCTAGTAAAGATGTTCTTCTTCAAGAATTTCACCACAGTTCTAGCATCAGCAGAAGAACAGGGGATGCTTCAACCCATTTAGAAACATAATCTACAGCAACGAGGATGTAGTGGTTTCCGTGAGAGGAAGGAAATGGGCCAGTAAAGTCAATACCCCAGACATCAAACAGTTCAACTTCAAGGATTCCCTTCTGAGGCTTCTCATCCCCATCCTCCTGGCAGTTATCACAGTGAGCACAGAAGCGGTGGACATCTTTGTGTAGAGTGGGCCAGTAGAAACCACACTCTAACACCTTAGCAGCTGTCCTAGTAGGACCGTGGTGACCACCTGCCTCTCGGGAATGGCAAAACTCAATCACACTGTTAACCTCTTCATCGGGGAGACACCTTCTAATTAAACCATCAGCACACACTCTGAAGAGATAGGGGTCTCCCAAATGTAATGACGGGCTTTAGAAAGAAACTTCTTCCTCCGGTTGTAGCTTAGATCATGGGGAATCAAACCAGAGGCAAGATAGTTAGCCAGGTCAGCGTACCATGGCTCTTTAACTTTCCCAATTACAAAGACTGTTTCGTCAGGAAAGAATTCATTTATGGGGGCCCTGTCATCTGGAGTCTCAAGCCTAGATAAATGATCTGCAACCCCATTCTGCTTCCCTTGCTTATCAACAACTTCCAAGTCGAACTCTTGGAGAAGCAAGATCCATCTCAAGAGTCTGGGCTTAGAATCATTCTTTTGGAATAGGTACTTCAAGGCAGAGTGGTCGGTGTGAGCAATTACCTTACTTCCCAGCAAATAGGGCCTGAACTTGTCAAGAGCAAACACCACCGTATGTAGCTCCTTTTCAGTGGTGGTGTAATTCTTTTGAGCTTCCGACAGAGTCTTACTCATACGTGATAACCTCAAAATTTTATCCTTCCTTTGACAGAGCGCAGCACCAACTGCAAAGTCACTAGCATCTGTCATGACCTCAAAAGGAAGAGACCAGTCAGGGTGAACCACAATAGGGCAGAGATGAGTTTACTCTTGATAGTTTGAAAGGCCTTCAAACATTCTTCCGAGAACTGAAATTTTACATCTTTCTACATAAGATCAGACAAGGGCTTCGCAATTTTGGAAAAGTCCTGGATGAACCTTCGATAGAACCCTGCGTGACCCTGACCCAGAAAAGATCTAACACCCCTGACTGAAGTGGGAGGAGGTAACCCCTCAATGACTTCCACCTTCGCCTTGTCCACCTGAATACCATCTTTCGAGACCCTGTGTCCAAGCACTATACCCTCATGTACCATGAAATGGCACTTCTCCCAATTCAAAACCAGGTGGGTCTCCTCACATCTGCCTAGTATCTGATCCAGCTGATCAAGACACACATCAAAACTCTGGCCATATACCGAGAAGTCGTCCATGAAGACTTCTATGCTTTTCTCGATAAACTCATTAAAAATCGCCATCATACATCGCTAAAATGTGGCTGGAGCGTTGCAAAGACCAAATGGCATCCTCCTATATGCAAAAGTGCCATAAGGGCAGGTGAAGGTGGTCTTCTCCTGATCCTCTGGCGCAATGGGAATCTGAAAATAACCGTTGTACCCATCAAGGAAGCAGTAGAACTCCTGCCCAGCTAGCCACTCCAACATTTGATCAATAAACGGCAGCGGGAAGTGGTCCTTCCTTGTGGCTTCGTTCAAACGCCGGTAATCGATGCACATCCTCCAGCCAGTGGTCTGTCTTTGGGGCACCAATTCGCCTTTATCATTGGGCACCGCCACTATTCCTCCTTTCTTGGAAACAACTTGCACAGGAGAAACCAGCGGCTATCAGAGATAGGGTAAATGATGCCTGCATCCAAGAGCTTCAACACCTCAGCTTTCACTACTTCCTTCAGGTTTGGTTTAATCTCCTCTGGGGCTGCCTCACTAGCTTGATACTGTCTTCCATGTAAATTCGATGAGTGCAGAACCCCAGACTAATCCCTTTAATATCTGCCACTGACCACCCCAAAGCTCCCTTGTGCCTTCTTAACACTTCCAGAAGTATGCTTTCCTGCGAAACAGACAAAGATGAAGAAATAATAACAGGCAGGGCGCTACTACCCTCTGCCAAGAAAGCATATTTAAGATTTGAAGGGAGAGTTTTTAATTCAAGAGTAGGGGGCTTCTCTACTGAAGGAACGAGCCTCTGAGTAGGCCTGTCCAGTGGCTCCACAGGAGGAGCATAAGGGCAAAAGTAAGTTCATCCCTGATTAAGCTGCTGGATAACAGTAGCTACCTCAGTGCTCTCCTTGTCATCCTCAATCGAATGGCACAATACCTGCTCCAACAAATCAGAATCTCTAAAGCAGGAAAGAAGAGTCATCAGTATTTTTAGTGACAAATGCATCATAATCATCAGAACAATCGACATCATAAAAGAAAGCACAGCATGAGAAGAAGCATTTGTTCTCATCATCTTAGTGATATCAAAACTAAGCTCCTCATTATTAAACTTAAGGGTGATCTTTCCTTTGTCAATATCAATGACAGTTTTAGCAGTTCGTAGGAACGGTCTTCCCAAAATTAATGGCACTTCAACATCCTCACCCATATCAAGAATGACAAAATCAGCTGTGAAGAAGAAGTTACCAACACCTACCACAACATTCTCTGTAACACCCCATCCAAACAATAACATACTTACAACAAATTGCAGCGGAAGAACAACCTCATCACATTACTTAACTTGTTGGTGTTACACGCCGTTAGCCACCCACGTGGCTAACAAGGCTAATACATACACAATGTACCGGTCTGATGGGCTAAATTCCCGAGCAACTATACATCAGTATCCCTTTCCATTAGCATCAACAACAACATACACCTTATCAACTATACCGAGTATTTATAAACTGGTGCCGACAACAATACCGGTCTTACTACACCTACTCTATACATACACTTAAAAGTTTACCCATGTACAATGACTACCCGTCCTACTCTCGAACGGCTTCCAGCACTTCGTACCTGAAATAGGAAAAGAAGAGAAAGGGGTGGCCCCAAGGGGCTCAGCACCTTTGCTGGTATGGTAATCCCGCAGCCCACATGCTACCGGGCCACGCACAACTAATTGTCGTCTTAACATGCAGTTGATTATATTTAAATCATGCATGTAACAATAAACACACAATCACTTAACATTTCGCCTCAATGGGCTCAACAACCGGATAGTACATCCTTACTTAATAAGTCACTCTTGGTATTCATTATCCCTAGAGTGTTTCCTCCTCTGATGGAGCTACTTCCTTAATAGACGACACATACCCTTAAAGCGGGTTATCCTTAAACGCCTCTTATCACAAACTGGGAGTCATATCCATGATCCACACACTTCACATTTTACAACTTATAACATACACTACATAACAACACTTAACAACACTTTGCACGTTTCCATGTGCACAACATAACACCGCAATAATATTGCATCACAACAACACATAACACAACGGGAATGGTTCTCTTAGGAACCGACCCAAACATTGTTTACACACTGGTGAGCCTAGAGAATGTTGCCAGTCTCATGATAAGCTCGTTACATAACTCGTTACCGTCTCGTTAAATGAACGGTTAACTTAACACAAGGTGTCTCGGATATAGTGATCCAAGCACACCGAAACAAACATAACAATAGTATGCCCCTGTGGCCCGACGTGAGTCAGTAATAGCCTTGGTTAAGCTAAAGGAAGGTTGGGAACCAAATTGGAAAACAACCATAACATACAGAGAGGATCGAACCTGATATGACAACGACCCCCATACTCACACGCGTGGCCGGAACAGACCGGACTCCTCATTCCCCCCGTTAGCACTTATTAGAAGTTCATCTTTGAACTTTATTAAACAATCACAAACATTGAGTTAAGTCTTGTCAGACATACACAAGGGAAGAGAGAGTCATACGTTCACATACAAACACACTCACAAACATTACATATCCAACTCACGCATAGCCGTGGTTAGAACGTTCCTTAGGTCGGAAACGTTATTACCGGATACCGTTCTCTACGTTTACCTAATAGTGGTTAACTAGCCCTTCAAGCGCATTAGGTTACCGGTATCGGCACGTAAACATACATAACAATAATGACTGTAAACTCGTTTCATGATTTATATCATAACGTGGCAAACATACAGAAAAACACATTGGCATACAAGCCGGTGTGTAATCCGTTAGGACACAGGTTGCAAGAAAACCATACCTGTCACCGGAGTCCACTTATCCTGTCCATTTATGTTCCTCGAGCAATTCTCGAACAACTGTTAACATCACATGTGTTTTCATTAACACCGGGGCTTGCTTGATCATTAATGTCAATGCTCAATTTTTTCCGTTAACTTGGTACATAACTTAACATTTTTAACTTGTTTTACTCTCACATTTAATACAACTTTTAGCCCATTTTATTGTCACTAAAACTCACCTAACATGTCCTCAACATCCTTATAACATCATTACCTACCAATCCCCATCATCACATATCATTTCATAACCTTAAACCATGTTTTTTTTGGTCCGACCGACCCACCGACCGACCCAACCTTCTGGGTCGGTCCATTACAGAACCCTTTTACTTCCTTATAAACATGCCCGTCCGACCCACGTCCGACCCACCATTCTGGGTCGGTCCATGTGCGAACATTTTCTTCCTTTGAAACTTGACCGACCGACCCATGTCCGACCACCCTTTTGGGTCGGACCATTACCGAACACATTCCAAAATTAACAGAGGCTCGACCGACCAAAAACTGGGTCGGCCCCTGGGTCGGTCGCCTTCTAATCTTACCCAAACTTTGTCAAATCTTCACCAAACTTCTCCTAAGGCCTCTTAATGTGTTCTAACATCATTTGGCACTTCAAACACACCCTTAAGATATTCTTAAATACTCACAAAGCTATTTTTCCTAATTCCTTAAACCTTTACTTATATCTCCACAAAATTCCTAACACTTACAATGTTTTCTCCTTATGATTTCTAGGTGGCATTTCACCTATAATGACCACAATACCAAGGTGTTTCCTCTACACCTTATCATCACCTCTCAACTTCTTTTCTTACTAACTAAATCTCCTTTTCACAATTTCTTAAAACTCCTTACTCAAAACCTTACCTAAACATCATTATTCTTTGAACACCAAATACCTAAACCTTAAACAACTCCCCCAAAACTTTAATACATTCACAAAACACACATTGAATTCCTAGAATTTCCAAGACAACACCTAAATCCTTTCATCACTCCAATCACCTTTAACACTTCCTAGTTCACCAAAACCACTTAAAACACTTAGAACTTCTCACACATTTCCCAAATTTGGGCCAGCTCTTGTATATACTCACATCCAAAACACTTAGGTCTTTACCTTATTTCACTCAAGAACACCTAAATCCATCACAAACACACTTTTATACACAACTTCACACATTTAGCACTACATCACAATATAGTGCATAACTTAAATTGCTTGGCACTTAGGCCCTTAAATAACATGGCTCTTAGGCCCTTAAATTGCATAACCTTAAACACTGAATTTCCCACATAAATAATGCCTTTGACCTGCAAATACATACACCAATACATATGTTCTTTTACTAGTCTCCTTGAGAACACTTTACTAGGTCACTCACCATTGGCTCCTTAGGTATTTTATCAAGCAAATCAAGCTCATTTTCCTAAGGCATTTAAAACACATTGAGATAGTTTGTTTACTCTTTTCCTCACAAATTTCTTTCTTGTTTCCTTGTAAAACCGGTAGGGCATTTAGTTCCTTGCCAACTACCAAACATTGTACAAATAATAGAATGAGTATTCAAGCATTTGCTTCATCTCATTATAAACCCTAGTTACACATATTGTTTTGACACATTAAGGTAATTGTTTTACCTTGGAATTGGAAGAGAACTTGAATAAGTATCAAGAGAGGACTCCTCCTAGCCCTTGGAAGATTCAAATGAAGCTAAAACAAGCAAGATAAATACACCATTGTGAGGTGAATTTTCGGACAACATGAAAACATGGAGGAAACATGGATTTTTTTTGAGTTTCCTTACCTTGAAGCAAAGGAGAGCATGAATATGTGAAAGGTGAGCTCAAGCTCCTCCCATGGTGGTTTCTCTTGGCACCGAAATGGAGGTTTGAAGCTTTGAAAAGACAAGATTGTAGAGCTTGACTTAACTAAGAGAATGGTGGTGTTTTTTTGATTTGGTTAAGTGAGCTAGATTTTACATGTGGTCAAAGGTGGACTTCCATGGTGGTGGTGATATATTACCGAGAGAGAGAACAAGAAGAAGAGAGGAAGAAGGAGTTGGAACCGTGTGAAATGGAAAGGAAAGGAAGGGAGAATGAAGATAGAACTTACTTTTGAAGATATTTATATCTTAAAGCAAATAGTACTTTTGCTTTGTCATTACTTAACTTACTTATTTGATTTCTTTCACAACTTGGTGACTCACTACTACAAAAACCGGCCACCATTATGCCTAGGAGGGTGTGTTTTGGTCTTTGTTGACCAATTTAATCACTTATAACATTATATGTTACAAACTAGTTATAAAAAATCACTATTCACCAATAACAAGGCACATAGAAGTGAAATTTTTGATTTCCCACTAATATGGCCACCCAAATGTGATACTATATAGTACACATGTTAATTAAAGAGTAATGATGGTCATTTAGCCATTCAAAACTCATTTACAAGACAATTTTTCAAAAACGTGCTTTAAGACTCCTTAAAGCACATTTTGTGTTTTAACTTGTTTTCAAGCTTGGTTTTCTTTAGTAATTGATTAATATGTTCATTAACATATAAATAAGGTATAGGTATGACCATTAGGTCTTTTACACATTTATCCCAAGCTTAGAGCACATTTTTGCTCATATTGACTTTAAGGTATTACCTTGTGTTTTGTTTGGTTTCATTGTCTACCAAAGTTTCCTAAGGACTTTTTAGCCTTATTAAATCATAATTAAATGTTATCAAGTCTTGGTAGGCTCTTTGGGTCCTAACCAAGTTCACTCATAGCTTAGAGCATGTTTTTGCTCAAACTGTCTTTTTGCCAAAAACTGTTGTCTTAAGCTTTATTGCATTATTATGGTTAAATGTTCACTGATGTTACTAAGGCACTTTTTAGCTTTACATACCATAATTTGATATTTAAACCACATATCAAGGTTTGGGGTATTTCAATCTACCCCCCTTAAAAGAACTTCGTCCTCGAAGTTCACACTTTCACACATCATTAGATTAGAACACAGTAATCACTTGGAAATAAACTTCCTTAACCAAACACACTTTACATCACAACCTCGGACTTGATGGTCCGGGCAACACATTCACATCCACACATAACATAACATATCCAAATGATAACCTCGGACTCTATGGTCCGGGTATCTTAACAACACTTACACACATACATAACAACCCCTTTGACTCACTGGTCTTGGGTAACATAACAACATTTGGACACATAGGTCCTGGTAACATAACAGTCTTTAGACACATAGGTCTATGTAACACCACATTTAGACTCATAGGCCTTGATAGTATACACTTTAGGAAATCCAAGTCAAAACAACATTCATTACACATACCACACAACATGTCAGAGCATGTATAGCAATCAAAATATCCTTGATATACACTGTGATCCCGCAGAACACGGTCGCGATGGACACCTTCCGTCCCCGTGCCTTTAGGAGATTAAAACAATCACATAAGTTTAAAATTTCCTTGTGAGGTTAAGTAAGAAGACTTTAATTATGTAAAGTATCCATCAACGTTTTATAAATACCAATTTAAAATCCTTTTGAAAACACACACAACTCCAAGTCCAACTTAAGCTCTTTGCTTCTTTATTAGCGTGGTTATTCGTGACCACTTATAGGGAGTTTCAAGAGTCATCCAACCCTGATGTGATCAGCATCAGTGTTGAACTATCCTTCCACTCCAATTTGTGTTCGGCTTCCCTTGATCACATGCAAATCAAGTTCCACCTCCCACTTCATTTTCAAGCATCAAGTAAAATCACTCATTTCCAATTTTCTATCTTTTGAATCATTCTAGTCATGATCACAACATCTCCAAAGGATAGAACTCCGTCTATCAGTTACCTCCATTCACTTTTAATCCTGTTGCCTAGGGAATCTTATTCTCACTAGGTTCTATGTCGGTATCATGCCCTTTCATGCATCACTATATAATATATACATATATATATATACACATATATTTTATCAAAATACAACACCTGGTTTACATTTATACACTGTCGGGGCTTTTGTTCCCCCGGGAGTTTATCTACTCCCCACACTTGTACAATCACACACAATGTTAACAAACACACACACTTATCACAATGGTATTCGCATCTTCTGTGCGCAATTACCACAATTAAACCATGAATGAATGTGTATGTTTACGTAACACACACACCAATCATCAAAACAAACAATAATTTTGTGCTATGCACAATATGAGTCACATACACTACGTACACTTGTACGGTAATATACACCAAGTGGTTTTGCGCTCTACCCCCTTAAAAGGGATTACGCCCACGTAATCAATCACTAAACATTGGCTTAAATGTTCTGCCGTCGTGAAGTGTTTTTAACTTCCACGCGGTCTATTACACAATGGATTCTGATTAGAGGATCTTAACCATATTGGCGGTTTAGTTCCTAAACCAAGAATTCGCATTGGAGTTAAACTCATAACCGGTTTCGGTCCTGGCCTGTGAGGCTTTTAGGCGTTAATAATTAGCCATTCACTCATGTTCACCATGTACATTCAACATTTGAATCACTGGTTCACTAGTTTCTGCTGCGAAACTCTAATAACTGTAGAGCTTAATTGCTCCCTTTGTTATTCTTACTGTATTGTACATCCCCAATTGTCACCTTCATCTGGTAACAATGGTTTCTCAACCGACGCGTGGTATCTTTTACCGTGAGCGGATTCGGTGAGTTTCACAATTTCCATAACCAATTTACTGTGTATACAGCTATGTATTTCACAATGATTGACTTGTTCCCTTCCGACTTACTGTCGGTTGAGATTGAGCTACTACCTAGTGTGTAGTGCTCTCTCAGCTATTTCCAATATTTGGGTATATTCCATACCGATATTTGGCAGTTAGTGCTACTGTAGTCACTTACTGTTAATCATGTCTCCACATTGGTTTTGTACAAGTACTCTTATTGGTGCGGCCTTGCATTTCCTATGCATCGGCCATTATAACATTATTTGTCCACAATCAACATGTTTCCAATTCCTAGCTATCTCATTCGATCATTACTGCGCAAGTGCAATACCAAAACACTCAGTCATACAGAGTGCAGAGGCGTAAACTCTTGACAGTAAATCCCTTATGCGATTCGCCATGGAATTCACACTGAGTTCCTCATCACACAGTACCTACCACTGGCTTATTGCTCAGTTTGTTTAACATCACTTATCTTGCATCTCCACTGAGTTTAACTCATAACTGGTCTTATCCGTTACATCATTATTTAACAACATTTATACAACGGTCGCTTACTGCGCACCGTACTTATTGTATAACACTAACTCACATCGTATTTACTGTCACATTAACTTCCACACATAAATTTACATTATTCATATTATGGTTCATCCCTCATTTGGATGACCACTGAATGCTCCTTGAGCATCGATCATTCGAGTCACAAGCCGGCATATTCAGCTCGGTGTTCACTTATACACATACTACTAAGCTAATGTCTCTTTCAATAACATGGTCCATCCTTAACATATTTCTTGAACTTGATTCACATAACTACCGCTCCTGCGGTGTCACAATATCGAGAGGTATCCCCACTCTTAATGCAGTGGTTCGTTTACCACTCTATTCACTTATACAACTAAACTTCTACCATCAATCGAATTTATATGATATATCCTGCTTTGGATTATAAGCCTTATTTGCCTTGAGCTGGGCTCATTATAGGCTGTCCACACACATGTACTTCTCTGCAATATTACAAGGTCGTTGCATCACGTTTCCTTTCATGGGATGCCCCTTAGGTTTGTCAGTCCGTCTCCTGACAACTTATGTCTAAACTGGTGTTAGTTTCAACCCTGTGCTTCTGTCATGCATTTCATTCAACAATTGTTGATGTGAACACCCTTCAAGGATTGCTCCTGGGTGTTGTTAAGTTATGCCTTTACATTTGGCTCACACTTATTGGTACATTCCGTTAGCTACGCCTTTCGCGTTCTTTACTGGTTATTATCTTCTTCTGTGAAGATTAACATTTCCTGGTAGTGTAGGTACTCATTCTGGGAATTCATCCGTTCATTGCACATTAATGTGTCCACATTAGGCATCTGCTTGCCATGTACAGGCTGGGTCACCATTCCAGCTATAATGTTTATCCCTAAGGATCCTTAAGACATATGTGTGTCTTTACATAACAGTTTGTGCCCTTCGCACTTCCTAACTCTTAAACATTCCTTGAAAGGAGTTCACTAATCCTTTAGTCTTGCTAACTTAACTGAATTCCTTAACTTCAACTATTCCTTGTAATCCTTAGCTCTCGTTTGATTTATACTGCTGACCGTAGACGGAGTCGACTACTTCCCGTGTTTCGGACTCTACTCGTATACATATATGGGGTATCTTCTATAGATACATTGCTACTTACCCAACTAACCCATAAGTAGGTCTGTCAGGCCCACATGCTCCTATCGGAGTGCGGTCGTCCCACAACACAGTTGGTACACTTGTAGTGTCCGTCACACGCCTAGGTGAAGTATTCTGTTGTCAACTCCCTTATATTGTCCCGTGACAATATTCATTCCTTGCTTCCCGAACTTAATCGAGGGAAAGTTTATCCATTGTTGTATCCTTGTCAACTGTCTTGGTTTTACTGGTTGGTTTAAAAGAAGGTTGGAAAGAAGTGTTGGTTTGAAAGAAAATCTGGTTTGAAAAGAAAAGGGTTTGAATAAATCTGGGTTGAAAGAAAAATTTTCATGGTTTCACAACATCTTCTTACCTTAACCAAGTCTAGCTTCTTGCTGACTGGTGTACTTACAATTACAGAGGTTAGGCTAACAGGCCCTTCCACTGTTATGACAATCACATTTAACTTATTGTACTTTCCAAGTACTTCGTAGTGGTTATAAATTTCCCGAACAGCCCTGTTATAGCAGCACTTGCTATGGCAAGTGCGCCATGCTAACTGGCTATCAGTTTAACACATACCGGTTGTGGTATTGTTTTTACCCGCACTGTCATCAGTGGCCTTGTTGGCCCTCACTGATCTTACTGTCTTGATAATAACTTGTCTAGGTGACTTCTCACTGTATTCACATAATAATCATTAACTAGGGTATTTCCCATTCTGGGAGACCCCTTTTTTTGTTGTATTCTCTTATAGCCCGTTCCACGCACTTGTCGTGGTTACTGAGACTTGTCTCTTGTTGGGCACTACGTTGTAGTTCCTTTGTCGGTTGGTATACCGTTGGTGTATTATTATCAACTGTGGTTCCGTAGACACTTGTCTCGGGTGTTATTAATCCATTTCTTGCCTGTTGCACGGTAGGTGCGTTGCAAGCTGGTTATTCTCGACTGCTCTGCATGTCGACCCAGGTTGCCGGAAATTCTATTCTCCAATACACAAGATCCTTCATTCATTGCTATGAAATGCGGTTAACATTATTCAGATGGAGACCGTCTCCGGGATTCCCAGTTTTCGGGATCTACCGTATGACAGGTTCTCCGTACCCTAAAGGTATTTAATAACAGCCAGATCGGGTATTCCCGAGTAAGAGAGGACTTCCATCTCTCTGGCGTTGTTCCCAAGTTATATACAGGGATTGTGGAGGGTGGGAAGGATATTGTAGGTTTCCAGTAGCCACTGGTAGTTCCTAACTAGCGTATCTCTCACGCTATCACTCAACCCTTACCCAAAGTACTTAAATCCTAACTCGGTACTTCCTAAGCTCGGTAATTCAGTCATCAGAGCGATACTTCGCTCTGATACCACTTTTTGTAACACCCCATCCAACATTAACATACTTACAACAAACTGCAGCGGAAGAACAACCTCATCACATTACTTAACTTGTTGGTGTTACACGCCGTTAGCCACCCACGTGGCTAACAAGGCTAATACATACACAATGTACCGGTCTGATGGGCTAAATTCCCGAGCAACTATACATTAGTATCCCTTTCCATTAACAACAACAACAACATACACCTTATCAACTATACCGAGTATTTATAAACTGGTGCCGACAACAATATCGGTCTTACTACACCTACTGTATACATACACTTAAAAGTTTACCCATGTACAATGACTACCCGTCCTACTCTCGAACGGCTTCCAGCACTTCGTACCTGAAATAGGAAAAGAAGAGAAAGGGGTGGCCCCAAGGGGCTCAGCACCTTTGCTGGTATGGTAATCCCGCAGCCCACATGCTACCGGGCCACGCACAACTAATTGTCGTCTTAACATGCAGTTGATTATATTTAAATCATGCATGTAACAATAAACACACAACACTTAACATTTCGCCTCAATGGGCTCAACAATCGGATAATACATCCTACTTAATAAGTCACTCATGGTATTCATCATCCCTAGAGTGTTCCTCCTCCAATGGAGCTACTTCCTTAATAGACGACACATACCCTTAAATCGGGTTATCCTTAAACGCCTCTTATCACAAACTGGGAATCATATCCATGATCCACACACTCACATTTTACAACATATAACATACACTACATAACAACACTTAACAACACTTTGCACGTTTATGTGCACAACATAACACCGCAATAAATATTGCATCACAACAAACACATAACACAACGGGAATGGTTCTCTTAGGAACCGACCCAAACATTGTTTACACACTGGTGAGCCTAGAATGTTGCCAGTCTCATGATAAGCTCGTTACATAACTCGTTACCGTCTCGTTAAATGAACGGTTAACTTAACACAAGGTGTTCGGATATAGTGATCCAAGCACACCGAAACAAAAATAACAATAGTATGCCCCTGTGGCCCGACGTGAGTCAGTAATAGCCTGGGTTAAGCTAAAGGGAAGGTTGGGAACCAAATTGGAAAACAACCATACATACAGAGAGGATCGAACCTGCTATGACAACGACCCCCATACTCACACGCGTGGCCGGAACAGACCGGACTCCTCATCCCCCCGTTAGCACTTATTAGAAGTTCATCTTTGAACTTTATTAAACAATCACAAACATTGAGTTAAGTCTTGTCAGACATACACAAGGGAAGAGAGAGTCATACATTCACATACAAACACCACAACAAACATCAATATCCAACTCACGCATAGCCGTGGTTAGAACGTTCCTTAAGTCGGAAACGTTTATTCCGGATACCGTTCTCTTACGTTTACCTAATAGTGGTTAACTAGCCCTTCAAGCGCATTAGATTTACCGGTATCGGCACGTAAACATACAATACAATAATGACTGTAAACTCGTTTCATGATTTATATCATAACGTGGCAAACATACAGAAAAACACATTGGCATACAAGCCGGTGTAATCCGTTAGGACACAGGTTGCAAGAAAACCATACCTGTCACCGGAGTCCACTTATCCTGTCCATTTATGTTCCTCGAGCAATTCTCGAACAACTGTTAACATCACATGTGTTTTCATTAACATCGGGGTTTGCTTGATCATTTAATGTCAATGCTTAATTTTTCCCCGTTAACTTAGTTACATAACTTAACATTTTAACTTGTTTTACTCTCACATTTTAATACAACTTTAACCCCATTATTGTCATTAAAACTCACCTAACATGTCCTTAACATCCTTATAACATCATTACCTACCAATCCCCATCATCACATATCATTTCATAACCTTAAACCATGTTTTTGGTCCGACCGACCCACCGACCGACCCACAGCTGGGTCGGTCCATTACAGAACCCTTTTACTTCCTTATAAACATGCCCGTCCGACCCACGTCCGACCCACCATTCTGGGTCGGTCCATGTGCGAACATTTTCCTTCCTTTGAAACTTGACCGACCGACCCATGTCCGACCCACCCTTTTGGGTCGGACCATTACCGAACACATTCCTAACATTTAACAGAGGCTCGACCGACCCAAAAACTGGGTCGGCCCCTGGGTCGGTCGCCTTCTAAACTTACCCAAACTTTGTCAAATCTTCACCAAACTTCTCCTAAGGCCTCTTAATGTGTTCTAACATCATTTGGCACTTCAAACACACCTTAAGATATTCTTAAACACTCACAAAACTATTTTCCTAATTCCTTAACCTTTACTTATATCTCCACAAAATTCCTAACACTTACAATGTTTTCTCCTTATGATTTCTAGGTGGCATTTCACCTATAATGACCACAATACCAAGGTGTTTCCTTACACCTTATCATCACCTCTCAACTTCTTTTCTTACTAACTAAATCTCCTTTCACTTTCTTAAAATCCTACTCAAACTTACCTAAACACTTATTCCTTGAACACCAACATTACCTAAACCTTAACACAACTCCTCCAAGACTTAATACATTACAAAAACACCATTGAATTCCTAGAACTTCAAGACAACACCTAAATCCTTGCATCATCCAAATCACCTTTAACACACTTCCTAGTTCACCAAAACTCACTTAAAACACTTAGAACTTCTTACACATTTTCCCAAATTTGGCCATAGCTTCTCTTGTATATACTCACATCCAAACACTTAGGTTTTTACCTTATTTCATTCAAAACACCTAAAATCCATCAAACACATTTTATACACAAACTTCACACATTAAGCACTACATCACAATATAGTGCATAACTTAAATTGCTTGGCACTTAGGCCCTTAAATAACATGGCTCTTAGGCCCTTAAATTGCATAACCTTAAACACTGAATTTCCCACATAAATAATGCCTTTGACCTGCAAATACATACACCAAAACATATGTTCTTTTACTAGTCTCCTTGAGAACACTTTACTAGGTCACTCACCATTGGCTCCTTAGGTATTTTATCAAGCAAATCAAGCTCATTTTCCTAAGGCATTTAAACTACATTGAGATAGTTTGTTTACCTCTTTTCCTCACAAATTTCTTTCTTGTTTCCTTGTAAAACGGTGGGGCATTTGGTTCCTTGTCAACTACTAAACATTATACAAAAAATAATGAGTATTCAAGCATTAGCTTCATCTCATTGTAAACCCTAGTTACACATATTGTTTTAACACATTAAGGTAATTGTTTTACCTTGGAATTGGAAGAGAACTTGAATAAGTATCAAGAGAGGACTCCTCCTAGCCCTTGGAAGATTCAAATGAAGCTAAAACAAGCAAGATAAATACACCATTGTGAGGTGAATTTTCGGACAACATGAAAACATGGAGGAAACATGGATTTTCTTTGAGTTTCCTTACCTTGAAGCAAAGGAGAACAAGAATATGTGAAAAGATGAGCTCAAGCTCCTCAATGGTGGTTTCTCATGGCACCGAAATGGAGTTTTGAAGATTTGAAAGACAAGATTGTAGAGCTTGACTAACTAAGAGAATGGTGGTGTTTGTTTTGATTTGGTTAAGTGAGCTAGATTTTACAAGTGGTCAAAGATGGACTCCATGGTGGTGGTGATATATTACCGAGAGAAAAGAGAGAACAAGAAGAAGAGAGGAAGAGGAGTGGAACCGTGTGAAATGGAGGAAAGGAAGGAGAGAGAATGAAGATAGAACTTACTTTTGAGATATTTATATCTTAAAGCAAATAGTACTTTTGCTGTCATTACTAACTACTTATTGATTTCTTTACAACTTGGTGACTCACTACTACAAAAACCGGCCACCATATGCCTAGGAGGGGTTTTGTGTTTTTGTTGACCAATTAATCACTTATAACATTATATGTTACAAACTAGTTATAAAAATCACTATTCACTATCAAAACAAGGCACATAGAAGTGAAATTTTTGATTTCCCACTAATATGGCCACCCAAATGTGATACTATATAGTACACATGTTAATTAAAGAGTAATGATGGACATTTAGCCATTCAAAACTCATTTACAAGACAATTTTTCAAAAACGTGCTTTAAGACTCCTTAAAGCACATTTTGTGTTTTAACTTGTTTTCAAGCTTGGTTTTCTTTAGTAATTGATTTAATATGTTCATTAACATATAAATAAGGTATAGGTATGACCATTAGGTCTTATACACATTTATCCCAAGCTTAGAGCACATTTTTGCTCATATTGACTTTAAGGTATTACCTTGTGTTTTGTTTGGTTTCATTGTCTACCAAAGTTTCCTAAGGACTTATTTAGCCTTATTAAATCATAATTAAATGTTATCAAGTCTTGGTAGGCTCTTTGGGTCCTAACCAAGTTCACTCATAGCTTAGAGCATGTTTTTGCTCAAACTGTGTCTTAATGCTTTATTGCATTTATTATGGTTTAAATTGTTCACTGATGTTACTAAGGCACTTTTTAGCCTTTACATACCATAATTTGATATTTAAACCACATATCAAGGTTTGGGGTATTTCATTCTCAAACCATACCCACGAGGTTTGAATTGAGGAAAGATCAGCTAATTGCCAAATTAAAATTGATTGGGGACAAGCTCCACCACATTGAAGCTTCCTAAAACATTGAATAAGCATCAAATTTCTACTCACTCCAAGGCGCAGAGTCCGAACCCACGTCAATGTCTCCAATGGGCAAGTGGATGATGGGCTGCCCTGGATCTCCACACTGTGAGAGAAGCTCTGCTGTGAGGCTGACAGAGCTCATCTGTCAGCTGAACAATCTCACTTTCTTGAACTTTCGCTTGTTAGAAATCAAATTCCTTCACAAAAGCGAGCAAATTAGGCCATTGCTTGATAGCATCAATCAAGGGGATATTAATGTAAGCTTCGAAAAACACACTAAAAATTTACCACAATTGATCATCAAGTTCTTTTTCTTCAATCATATTAGGGAAAGGAAGATTCTGGAACCACCTTACCCCTGGAAGTTTTTAAGTTTTAGCAATCAAGTCATGAGAAGGGAAAGAAATAGGGAGCCTGGGTCTCCTCAACAACTACCTCATAAGGGGGCTAGGGGGGCCATGACGGTGCACCAGTGCTAAGAAGAAGGAGGACCGCTCCTAGTCAGCTGATCCTCAGCCACTTGAATCTCTATTCATAGCTGCCTCCCACTTCTTATATTTTTGGTAACTGCTGCTACCTCTAGAATCTGAACAATCCTCAACTACCACGGCTTCTGGACCGACAATGCCTTCAATGTGCTTTAGGATTGGGGTCTGGTTGGGAAGGCAGTGATCCAGAAGGTCTCTACTGTAGGAGGAACTGAGTCAACTGACTCATCGTTCCCTGCATCTCCACCATGGCGTTCTCAAGTTTTTGCTGACCAGCTGCCAGATTCTGATTTATTACTGTTTGTTGCTCTTGAGAAGCCATCAGTTTATCCATCATCTCCTTAAGATTCGCATGTTTGAGCTCAGTGATGGTTGCTAAGCTTGAGACTGTTGTGGCCTAAACTGATTGTATGGGGGCCTAACAAAACCGAGTGGTCCTCCCTGACTCGCCCTCTGAGGCTGCATCTGATGTGAGTTGTGGGCGTTACTCGGATTTCCGTACCTCAGGTTTGGATGCTGATTCTGCATCCAAGGCTGCCCGTTGTACTGACCAATTGCATGCGCCTCCTCAGTCTACCTCATCTCAGCAACCATCGGGCAGTCCTCATAGTCATGGCTGTCTCCGCACTGAGAACAGCATACCTCACTGGGACCAGTAGACACCTTCTTGACAGCTTGCATAGATGTCTGTCCCATTGAATGCTCGAGCATCTTCGCCATGTTACCCACCGTAGTACTTAAATGGGCCTGCTCAGCAGCAATTTGCTCCATCATAGGATCTGGAGTCCGAGAGGAAGTCTGACCGACTGTGAAAACTCTTCCACCACTGTTGCTCCACTGGTGGAGCTCCTCGCAGTAGGACTCCATAGCCGACATAAACTCTTCTCCGCTTTTGGCAAGCAAGTTCCCACCCAGTGCGGCTCTGACCTCACCTCTATGCTCATCTCTCAGCCCTTGGAAGAACCCCTGGGCCAAAGATGTCGTGGTCTGACCGTGATGAGGGCACTGGCGGAGCAGCTCCTTGAATCTATCCCAAGCTTCACAGACTGTCTCCATACCGAACTGTCTGAAGGCGGGTAAGGTCAGCGATCATCTGTCTGGTCCTGGAGATGGGGATGTACTTCTCGTAAAACCTTTCCATCATCAACTCCCAGGTGGTGATGATACCTGGTGGTAGACGATGGAACCACTTCGATGCTTCCCCTGAGAGACTGTGCTGAAATAACCACAGCCGAGCA
The DNA here is from genome assembly GCA_023374045.1 of Limonium bicolor. Classification (NCBI taxonomy): domain Eukaryota; kingdom Viridiplantae; phylum Streptophyta; class Magnoliopsida; order Caryophyllales; family Plumbaginaceae; genus Limonium; species Limonium bicolor. The sequence continues at coordinate 115,948,002 of CM041781.1, read as the reverse complement.
TACTCCTCTAGCCCCTGAGACATCCCCAACGAATCCAGATGAACTAAGAACCGATGGACATGGTCGAGCGCATCAGCCGTGTAACACCCCAACCATAACCTTCACACTTAAACAATAATCGCAGCGGGAAACACAACTTAAACATTAACCAAAAGGGGCGGTGTTACACGCCGTTAGCCACCCACGTGGCTAACAAGGCTGTTACGTACAATGTATCGGTCTGATTACAAGAATGCCGAGCATAATTACAACCTTCACAATTTCTTTCCAAAAAGAATTACCATATACCGAGTGTTAATGTACAAAAATCACTCAACCAACTTTACATCCACCAAAACAAAAAGCCTCGAGTATACAAATACTACTCGGGTCCACTATCCAAAATAACAAAAGTAAGTCTTCTCGCGCCATGCTATAGCCAGTCCGCTTCCTCGATCACTCTCCTGTAAAATAATATGTGCCCCCAAAGGGGGTCAGCAACCCTTGGCTGGCATGGTTAACGTGCAGCCCGCTGACTACCGGGATACACACAACTATTGTCATGATGACATGGCATTGATTTTAACATACAATATGCATATTACATAGCAAAGAATATTGCATAACAATAGAAGCACATACATAGTGAGAACATTTCACTTTAGAAAACAACCAACATAGTTAGTCAACATAGTAAGCCTAGAGGATGATTTCATTCTCATGTTAAGCTTGTTACATAACTCGTTATCGTTCTATTAGTTGAACAAGTAACTTAACACATAGGCATGGCGGATATAGTGATCCGATCACACCGAACATATAATTTCACCCTAGCCCGATTGGAGGTCAGGTAGGTAAGCTTGGCTAAGCTAATGGGCGGTTGGAATCCAAAAAGGAAAACAACCTTAACATAAGGAGAGAGCCAATCTGATTCAGATGTCGACCCCCGTACATACACGCGTGACCGGAACGACCGGATTCCTCACTCCCCGGTTAGCACTTGTTAGAAGTCCCATTGTTGGAACTTAACACGAACAATCACACATAAGTTGGTAAGTCCAGTTAGGTACCCAAGGAAAATGGGATACACATTAAAACACACATCACAACTAGTTATACATAACCGAGGTTAGAACGTTCCTTAAGTTGGAACGTTAAACCGGGTACCGCTCTCTTACGTATCCTAGCTTGGTCAACTAACGGGTTAGTACATATTCGAGGTTAACAGTACCGGTACACATACGCCACAATAATAACAATAACCGTAAACTCATTTCATGGTTTTAGTCTTACAAGGGTAAACACACAAAAACACAAACAACACACAAGCCGGTGTAAACCGGTAGGCAACTAACTGCAAGAAAACCATACCTTGGTCCTTGCTGCGTACGAGTCCCACCAACGTAGTTCCTATACATGATTTATAATATCGGTTAATTAATTTATTTGACTTCCGATTAGCTAATTACTCCACATATTTATGTTGTACACTTTCACACTTGAACTCATAATTGTTCACCCTCCTAATGGTCATTATAAGTCATCAAACATGTCCTAAACAATCATATAACATCAAACCCTTTCATTCCCTTCGGTTTAGACTCAAAAACAATCAAGATTTTCAATTCTGGTGCTGGTCCGGGACCTTGTCCTGGTCCTAACTCCCAGACCAGCTCAATAGGTAACTCTCGGGCAGAAAAACAGGGGTGGTCTGGGACTTCATACATAACCTAAGTCCCGGACCAGAGTGTGTGTAAACTCTCGGTCATTTTAATAGGGGTGGTCCGGGACTTAATGCTCACCCTAGGTCCCGGACCAAAGTGCTGGGCAACTCTCGAACAATTTTTATAGTATGGTCCGGGACTTGATATGAAACCTAGGTCCGGACCCCTACTACAGACCTTTAGAAATGACATTTTCAATTCTTGTTTCACTTGTTAACTTCACCCATTGTTGCCCCAAGGTTCTACATGTAATTAGATATATTTTAACACTAATATAACATCTTAAACTTGCCTAAATCATCATCTAAACTTGTTACCCAATTCTTGATTAAATTCACCCAAATTTCCCACTCTCCTCTTACAAGAACTAATGCTAAGTTCTATCAAGTGTTATGCTACAGATTTTTCTCACCACTTTCACCCACTCATTAGTCCAAGAATAATGCAACATTCCCACCTTAGAGTTCACTCCTCTCCCCTTCTCCATCTACCTAGTTACCAACCGATTTTCATACTAAGTTTTCCCTCTTAAAACACTTGTAGTTCACTAGTTTGCTCCCACCTCGAAATGCATTTAAACCATTAAATTTCTACACAAATTTTGACATGATCTCCCCATAATTCTAACATTTTCCCACATATTATTTAACCCTCCAAACAGTCCAACCAACGAACTCATCCAAGAACACTAGACCACCCTTAAGTCATCATTTCCAACAACAATAGCACTCAATGTTCATGAACCTTAAAAGCTTGGCTCTTAGGCCCTTAATCAACATCAAATTAAACACTGAATTTCCTCATATTATTCGCAACACCTGCATTTCACTGAGCATTTATATTTGCACCAAGACAAACACAAAGTCCTTAAAACACCACATAGCTTAAGGTAAGTTATTTACCTTGGATTTCTTTCAACTTTCCCTCCTCCTCACTTCTTGTTCCACAACCGATTCCAATGGGTTATTTGTTACACTAATGACCAAATACCATAAATGGTAACGAGTACCAAGAATTTAATTGAAGCTCTTGCAACAACCCTAAAACAAGAGGGTGTTTAAGCATAAAAAGAAGAGATTTACCTTCTACTTCACAATGGGATTCTTAGGAACAAAGATGGGCAAACTCTAGCACTTAATGAGGCTTCAAATACGCTAAAACAAGGAGCAAAACTGGAGCTCAAAACAGAGCAAAATCGGCCAAGGAAGATGGAGAAAAAGAGGGATTTTCGAGTTGTTTCTTACCTTAACCCATCAAAAGGTTGATTGGCTTCAAGAATGGGTGTTTTCCTCTTCAAAATGAGCCACCCATGGAAGTCAAATGTGGAGTTTGAAGATTTGAAAGGAAAGGTGGAAAATGATCTCCAAAGCAAGGTGAGTATTTTGGTGTATTTATTTTCGATTTGGACTTGATTTGGTGAGGGAACAAGGAAGGAGAATGAAGGAGTTGGAGCTGCTCAAGAAATCGCCATAGGAGGGAACAAGGAGCAGAGAGAAAGATGGCAAGGAGAAAAGAAAATCGAGAGGAAGGAGAAAGTAGAGGAAAGAGAAAAATAAAGAGTGGTAATAGTACTTTACTTATGTTTTTGTCTTCTAGTACATAGAGTAGAATTAATAAATGAGAGGGAGGGGGCACAAAACATGAGTTACTTCTCACAGGGGCAAAAATCAAATATTTTTTTGTAAAAGTAGAGAGGAGGTGGCACATGGTCATTTAGCAGATAACACCCGTGAATTCCTGAACTGTCAGTTTTAACAGTCCGGGTCCGGTTTCCGGATTTTTGTTTTATTTATTTTTATGGTCCTAGACCTTGACTAATATTTAATTATAGCCATATGATTGACTATAAATTTTATTAGTCCTTTAAACCCGTTTAAAATCACATTTCCGGGTTTCTCGAAAAACGTGCTTTAAAGCCCGTTTTGCATTTTTAATCCACTATTTGGATCCGTTTCCTTCGGGGATTTTACCCACATGTTCTTAAGGACTAAATAAGTCCTAGGAATCCTTTTAGGACCCTAGTTAATGTTACATACTTATTATAATCATTTAACACACGTTTTTGCGTTTTGTGGCCTTTACGCATTTCTTTTTCTTTTTAGTTTTTGTTTCTTCACTAATGGTCTTAAGGACTTAATTAGCCTTAAAATGTCATAATTACATAATTAACAACTTATTAAGGTTTGGGGTATTTCAATCTACCCCCCTTAAAAGAACTTTGTCCCCAAAGTTCACACTTCCCACGCATCTTAATATTAGAACACGGGGATTACTTCTAAAACAACACTTCCATAACAAGCATACTTTACATAACATCGGACTCAAGGTCCCCATAACAAAACATCACTTAGACTTGAAAGTCTATAGCATAACAACATAGACATGTATTTCAATACATGCCGTACATACATAACCGAACCTGCTCTACCCCCCTTAAAATAGGGGTACGCCCCGTACCCTATACATACAACACTAAGAAGTAAACAACGACGGGTACTTCGCCCTCATATCATCCTCCAGTTCCCAGGTGGCCTCCTCGACCTCCTGGTTAGACCAGAGAACCTTCACCAGTCGAATAGACTTGTGGCGAGTGTCTCGAGTCTTAGTATCCAGAATCCGTACGGGAGTCTCCACTGATCGCATGGTCGGCTCTAGTGTTAGCCTCTCGGGCTGAAGTACATGGGACGGATGAGACATATATTCTTCAACTGGGACACATGAAATACATCATGTACCTTGCCCAGCTCAGCAGGTAAATCAAGCCTGTAGGCTACCGGGCCTATCCGCTCCGTCACAACATAAGGCCCCACATATTTCGGGCTCAACTTGCCTTTCTGGCCAAAACGAAACACACCCTTCATGGGGGATACTCTAAGAAAAACCTGATCGCCCACGGCGAACTCCAGGTCACGTCTGCGCACGTCGGTGTATGATTTCTGCCTTTCCTGAGCTGCCTTCATGATAGCCCTGATCTGACGTACTTCTGCTTGTACTTGCTCTTATACTCAGGTCCTATAATGACCGTCTCACTCGACTCATCCCAGCATAATGGTGTGCGGCATGGTCTACCGTACAAGGCCTGGAAGGGAGACATCTTGATCGAAGCATGGTAACTATTGTTGTAGCTAAACTCGATCAGATGTAACTTATCAATCCAGCTGGTCTGAAAGTCAAGTGCACATGCACGTAACATATCCTCAAGCGTCTGTATGGTGTGCTCACTCTGACCATCTGTCTGAGGATGGAATGCTGTACTCAGCTTCAGCTCGGTACCAAGCGCTTCCCGTGTCGATCTCTAATACCTCGAGAGGAATCTGGTGTCCCTATCAGACACGATAGTCTTCGGTACCCCATGGTGCCGTACAATCTCACGGTCGAAGAGCTCTGCTAGCTTCGCTACTTCCAAGTGTCCTTCATCGGAATGAATCGGGCCACCTTGGTCAGTCAGTCAACAACAACCCATATCATATTCAAGCCTCCCCGAGTAGGCGGAAGCCCAACAACGAAGTCCATGGAAAAATATCATGGAACTTCCACTCAGGAACGGGCATTGGCTGTACCATGCCACCAGGGGGACGGTGCTCAAACTTGACTTTCTGGCAAGTCAGACACCTAACAACATAATTTGTCACATCTTTCTTCATACCGGTCCACCAGAAATATCTCTTCATACTCTTGTACATCTTTGAAGCTCCGGGGTGAATAGAAGTAGAAGAACAGTGTGATTCACTCAGTATGTGCTCTTTCAGCTCAGCGCTACTTCGTGGAATACAAAGTCGGCCATTCAGCTTGATCAAGTCATCATCATGAAGTCGGAAATCATACCCTTGGCTCTCGAATGTGCCGTCAATCAGCTTCTGTCTGATCTCTTGCATGTACTGATCGGACATCTGAGCACTCCGTACCTCATCAACCAAGCTAGAGTGAGAGATTAGCGAATGGAGAGAGTGTGCTCGGTGACTCAATGCATCAGCTACAATGTTTGCTTTACCTTCCTTGTACTGAAGGTTTATATCGTAATCCGTAAGGAATTCGACCCATCTTCTTTGCCTCATGTTCAACTCCTTCTGAGTGAACAGGTATTTCAAACTCTTGTGATCTGAATAAATCGTCACATTGACTCCATACAAATGGTGTCGCCATATCTTCAAGGCAAAGACAATGGCACCCAATTCTAAATCATGTGTAGGATAATTTTCTTCATGTCGCTTCAACTGTCGGGAGGCGTAGGCCACAACCTTCCCGTGCTGCATCAAAACACAACCCATTCCTTTACCCGACGCATCACAGTACACCTCAAAACCATCAGTACCCTCTGGTAGTAAGAACTGTGCAGAAGTCAAAGCATCCTTGAGACTCTGGAATGAGCTCTCACAGTCAACTGTCCACTCAAACGGTGCATCCTTCTTCATTAAGATGTCAACGGTTTCGAACACTAGAAAAATTCTTCACAAACCTCCGATAATAACTTGCCAGACCGAGGAAGCTCCGGATGTCGGTAACCGTCTTTGGTCTAGGCCAGGTGCGCACAGCATCAATCTTGCCGGATCCACAGCGATCCCGGCCTCAGAAATAACATGACCAAGAAAGAGACTTGGTCCAACCAAAATTCACACTTCGAGAACTTCGGATAAAGCTGGTTCTCTCTCAATGTCTGCAATACACTCCTCAGGTGATTTTCATGCTCAACCTTGGACTAGAATAGATAAGAATATCATCGATGAAGACAACTACTGACTTATCCAACTGCTCTCGAAACAAATGATTCATCAAGTCCATAAACTTTGCCGGTGCATTAGAATAACCCAAAACGGCATGACCGGAATTCATAGTGTCCTTAGGCAAAAGACATCAGGAACACTCCGACACAACCGGCACATCTGGGCTAAAAACTCAGGGTCTCTCTCTATGTCATGGACATAGAGAGGATACATCATTCTTCTTCTGATCTATGATACATGGCCATGGCGGGAGATGATCTGTGTCGAAGGCTCCCCTGGGCTCTGGCAGTATGAAATGGTAACCCCAGACGGACTCCAAAGAAGCAGACGGTGTTCGGCACATATGATTCGGCCCTTGTACCGCTCCAACCAATTCATCCCCACAATCACATCAAATCCGAGCCCCTCGAACTCTATCAAGTCGATCGGGAACTCCTCATTCTTAATTCGGATGGTGGCATCTCGGTTAATAACGGGTGCATCGAATCCGCTCCTTAGACGGGAGAGTGACTAGGAAGTCAGGTAGCTCCTCCGCGTCTAACCCCAGTCTCCTCGCAAATGAGAGAGAGACAAAGGTATGTGAGGCCCCAGTCAAACAGGATTGACGCATCCACGCCATTCACAGGGAAGGTACTGGTGAGAAAATAGTGCCGCTTCTGCCGGCCTCTGCCTCTGTACACACACTCAGTGTACCTTCCTTCCCGAGTGCAGCGCCTAATTTATTTCACAAACTCGATAAGTATATGGTAACAACACGGGTAGAATACTCAAGAAATCAACACTACTTTATTCATAAAACTCATCCTTACACCATGGTCGTATTACATTTGGCTACATCACTTAATACTTAGCATACTCAATGCATCACATACTCAACATACAACTGACTTCACACTTACATGATTACACAACTTCAAAATTGCCTAAAGGTTAAATTCAAACGTCCAGGTTTCATTGTGTGGCATTGATTATTGTCGGAGGCGCCGTATTCAGCTTGATCTTCTTGATACCATGATACAGCATCCTCGACTGCCCACCCATGATTAACACATCTCCAGAGTTCAATACTAACTTCCTTGCGAGGTCCGCACGCTTCTGCTCTCCATACATGAATATTGCGGTATCACCAATGGACCAAGACACCACGGGTACTCCCTTACTTAGAGACTCGGGGTTTCGTCCTTATCTTGGTGTAAACCCAATCTTCCACCCTTTGGTAGTAGAAATTGACAATACACAAATCTGCCTTGATACTCGGAAGTGGTTCCGATTCAACTTGCTGAGCATTCCCACGGTGTGGTTAACAACCGCAAGGAACTCCTCAGGTATACTCGGTATGGTAGCTCCATCTTCAGCTCGTATGTCTTGGTATGTCTTGGTGTAGGGGTTCCAATCCTTACCCATGCACATCATCTTTAAATTCATTTTCGCTCCACTTGGGTATTCGGGTGTGTAGAAACCTCCAGGTGTTGCTCCAAGCTCGTTGCATCGTCGAATGATATGGATTTGTGCTTCGGGTGTCAGGTATCCCCTTAATAATATCATACCTGGTTGGATAACCTGACACTGTTCTGTCGGATAGCCGGCGATGTCGATGGTGGTATCCCCGGGGTTCGGTGGGGGTGGGATTGGATAACAAATATTGAAGGTTCCTAAGGTTAGAATTTCCTAATTTAGGTGGTTTTCACATTATACTTTAACTCATTACTCACATGGTTGTATGTTTAGACTCACTAATACACATGCATAAAATGCGGTAAGCAATCACTTATCTCACTTAAGGTTTAGGTGGTACCTGGTCTAGAAGAGGATCCTGGTGCCTCTGACCGGTCCACCACATTCAGGGCAGCCTTGCCTGCTCCCGGCCCCTTCCCCTTCTGGGAATCAGTATTCCCTTGCCCTGAGGATGGCTGATAGGTAGCCTTCGGGCCTTCTGTGGTCGCGGCGGTCTTACCCTTCCACTGCCCCCTAGGCTATAGTTTCTGCCATCGGGGTTCTGGTAGCACTCGAAGTCACGGTGCCCCAGCTTCTTGCAGTAGTGGCACTGCACATCGTTCCCTTGCAATCCTTGCCGGGATGGTCACCCTTGCACCACTTACAGAAGTAGTGGCGCTCCGGTCCAAAGCCCTTACTGGCTGCTATCACAACACACAATCAGTACACACTTTACAATGTAGCAATAAATACTTGAATTCGGTATTCGGAATTAATTAGCTACCCTTGGGGGGGTGAGAGCGTAAGGGCTTAGCCGCATAGGCATAGTTGAGCTTCAGCGGCTCCTCAGCGGTGGTGGTCTGGGCTTGGCCCTTGCCATCCTGATGCTGGCCCTTCTGGGGCTGAGGGTAAGGTTTCCTCTTCTTCCCTCCTTGGTACCCCTGCGTGCTTTGGCCCTCGCTCGTGGCCTTGTGCTTATGCGCATTCTCCTCGTCCCTTAGACGGACGGTGATCTCCACCTTAGCAGCGCGCATGATAGCACTCCTGAGGTCCAAGGTGTTATTTCATGCCCCGCACACATTTACACACTCATATATAACATAACTCGTTCACACTAAGCATTATTTGAAAATACCTGCAAGGTATTGTACTCGGCTGGCCCATGCCATAGTAGGCGGTGCTCAACCCACTGTAGAAACGGTTCACTAAGACCCGGTTCAAGTAACCTAGGTCGGGTAGAAGATGAACAAGGTCGGTGAAGGCGGTGTAGTAATCATCCACCGTCATTTTGTCTCCTTGCTTCAAACTGTCAAGCTCCAGGCGCTTTGCCTCTTGCACATGCACTGGGTAGTACTTGGCTCGTAACAATGCCGTGTACTGCTCCCATCCAAAATCAGGGTCGGCCACTTTCTCGGCCCGTACAAGTTTCCACCAATTCCTAGCCGAACCCTTCAAATAAAAAGCAGCAAGTTGGACCTTGGCATCAGCAGGAACAGCCAGGTCTCGTAGGCGGTCTCGAGCTCCGAGATGTACGCCTCTAGTTTGGAAGGGTCGGTCTCCCCTTTGTAAGACAGAGGTCTCAAGTCGGCCAACGCTTTTACCCAATTAGTTTCGTGTGGCTGTGGTGGTGGTGGTGGTGGTTCTGGGTGATCCTGACCACCGGGCTGTTGCTGCCCCTGTTGCATTGTCGTTATGATCTGTGGTACCACTTGAGCTAGGGCGGCCGCCATTGCTTCGGCCATCATCTGAGCGGTAGGGTTCTCCCCTGGGTCTCCTGAACCGCGCCCGCGGCCTCTTCCTGGTGGTCGCCCTGCCATCTTAATTTACATGAACTCTCATTAGTATCGCACTTACAAACTTGTCAGGTCAAATGTTTATAACGTCCGTTGGACGACAAGGTTTAAATTTCCTAACTCGGTATATTCCTAAGCTCGGTAATCGGTAATCAGAGCGATTGTTTGATGGCTTGGTTTTAGCTTTTGCCATTCTGCTGTTAACTCCGGTGTGAGATTTGGTAGAGTTACAGGTCCTCTTCTAGGGGCAGCTGGCAGGCGATTAATTCTTCCCAATGTGGCTTGCTCATTATTTACTGGTCCGTTGGCAGCCACGGTGAAGGTAAGTGCTCTTCTTGCCCTACGAGCTGTACGGTTGATCTCTGGGTCTAGATTGAATCTAGGTGGGCCTCGAGATCGGGTATCGTGCCTTCACCAAACACCTGCACAGTTACACAAATAAAACACGAAGTTTTTAAGTTAGTGGCTGTATGAACAGAACCGAACACAGCAAATTAAAAATGCGTATAAACAACTACGAAAATGCTGAATGTAAAAAAATAAAGCACAATTGTTCTAACGTAATAAATTCAAAACTATTTTGAAAATCAAAACAAAACTAGCAAACGCAGAATTAAGACTATAATCGAGTTAAAACAAAAAGGAAATAAATAGCACAAATAAAACAAAGTAAAAACAATTGACAACCAGGGCAAAGGACTTGACAGAGTCAAGTCCCCGGCAATGGCGCCATTTTGCAAACAGGTGAAATTGTTCTACTAAAACAAATTAATAAACTAGAAATTAATAAAATGAAAGGCATGTCGGGTTGCAAATTCCCGGTCACTATAGTATAGGAAATTGAGTAAACGGGTATCGAACCACGGGACTTGAATAATTAAGCCTAGTCCTAAGAAAATTGTAAATTTAGGGGGGTTGCGAATTGTTTTGTAACTGAATTGAAAAAAACGCAAATTAAAAAAACTAGATGAACGCTTAATGGAAGTAACTTGATGAGTTCAGTAAAATGAATGAGACTCCGGGTTTGGGCTGTTCTTTGCTGGATAAATCTAGTAACATCTACAATTCAATTATGAGAAACAGAAAGGCCAATTCTTAAGCTCTCTTCAATCCTAAATCTTAGTTAAAGGAAGAGCTCACCTATCAGAACATGTCAACTCTAATCTAGAAGCTGGCACAACACATATAGGCGGATTACGTGCGAAGAATTATTAGCTTTTGTGGGAAAAATTATCTATCCGACTAGTCTTTCCCCAAATCTCCAGGTTAATTCGAACTTCCTATTAGTCACCTTGTCTGTTCCTAACAGGATTCGCAAAACGACTCTATAAATGCGCAAATTTAATAGAGAAGATGAATGATAATCATTAACCTAGAAACAATCCATTACAATCCCGTAATCAAATTGCAGAAATCTTAACTAAATTGTATCCATCGTGAACAACCCTACCCCAGAGTTAATCCCTACTAGCCAGACATTACAAAGAAGCGAATAAATACAATCAAAAGAGATTCATCTAAGGGAAGAAAAACCCTCGAATTGAGTGATTATCCAAACTCAAAGACTGCCGGTGCAAGGTTGAAAACGATGTCTGACTCCCTTATGTCGATGCTCCTCCCGAGTGACGATAATTTGCTTGGTGAATGTGGATGAAGATGAAGCTGATGCTGATGGTGATGGTGTGGATGAGTGGAAAGAGCGTTGTTTACCAGCGTGAGAGTGTCGTGATGCAATGATAGGCAGTGTGATACCCCCTTCACTCAGATTAGGTCACTTTAAATAGAATTTCCTCCTTTTTTTTCCCTTCATAACGCTGAACTTCTGGTGAGAATTTAGTCGCATCCGAACATTGGTCCGACCTTCAATGTTCGGACACATTGTTTTGAGCGCTCCAGTTCCAAAAGTCTCGACTTGTGTCTGAACTTGGATGTTCGGACACAAGTTCGGACATGCAGCGAAGTTCAGACTTTCAACTTTTCTCATTGTGATTCTCGAACCATGTCCGAACTTCGAAGTTAGGACTGAAGTTCGGACATTTCATCAGGCACAGCACACGAACTCTCGACTTGCGTCCGAGCTTGGAAGTTCGGACACAAGCTCGGACACACCTTCAAAATCCTCTAAATCATCGTTCTAACTCCAATTTGACCTCCGTTTGTTACATCATCTCCCTCGTAAGTTAATCTACTATTTCCTCGGCTTCTCTCTGCATTTAACATAGAAAAAGGGTATCAAGCCTTAACAAACAACAAACCAAAGGAAAACGTAAGATAAGTGTGGAATATTATCGATGCGCGTATAAAAATTAAGCATTAAAGACCACTAAAACCATTCATATTTCACACTCATCAAGGGTGTTACAGTTGTAATAGTGGTAATGATGCTACTACTTTGGAAGGATTACCAAGATTCCATGATTTTTATGGTTTTAGTGTAACCTTCTGGGAAAGCGATTATTACCATTAGGATACAATGCCAAGTAAAAGGAAAAGTTTACAATAGTAGTTCAAACTGAAGTGACAATTGATGGCGCAAGTAACTTTGGTAGTTATAGTGATTGGTCATAGTATTCTGCTCACCCATGTGTTGAAGGATCTGGGTTAAGTTTGGATTAGTCGAACTGAAATTGGACTTGAGGTGGAGGCAACTTTTTTTGGATGCTTCATTCTGGCCTGTAACACCCCTACCGCTAATTCAATAATTATCTCCTAACCCGTCTCAATTACCAATAATAATGCAACGGAAATTCTTACTCCAATGGCGGGTGATAGAATGTAGTTAGTCACCCACGTGACTAACAAGGCCAAATCCAAACCAAACAAACAATACATACAATATCCAAATACCATATCGGTCTGATGACTTGAATATACCGAGTATTCTAATCCAAACATAATTTTCATTCCTTAATCAAATCACAATGCAATTACAACCTTAATTCAATCCTTATACAAATACAACCCCAATTCAGTTCTATACCGAGTATGTACAATTCCCAAGTCTGCCAATTACAAATCGGACTCACAATACAATATTTCAATAATATACAACATTCCTAACCAACTACCCATGCTTATACAGCACCTCGTCTTACACTCTCGGATGGTGATCGGCTTCGATGTACCTGGAAAAGAAAACAATGCCCCTAGGGGCTCAGCCAATTGCTGCATATGAAATTTGAATACCCCACGTGCTAACGGGGGTACGCCGACTATTTTGGTCGAGAACATGCGATTCATTTTAATTCAATCAACATGCTAGACAAACATACATTATATATGTACATTAACACAAATACTCACATTCAACCAAGGAATACAATCACACTAACACAATAAGTTTGTTAGTTAGTATTACTTAATCTTTGGCCTTGAGGGTTTCTACCCCACTATGCCTTACTCAATTTCCTCATTGTCTTACCCACTCTATTGGGTTACTCTTACTCAAATTATTTTACTCTCAATCTCAACTCAACTTCTCAAGTTCTCAATCTCAACTCAGTTCTCTACTCAAACTCTATTTCTCAAGTCTCTCAAGTTTCAACTCAATACTCAATACTCAAGTTCTCTATTCTCAACACTCAAATCAAATACTCAATTCCAATACTCAACTCAAATACTCAATTCCAATACTCAAGGTATATTTTAAGTCATACCATGACCACCGGGTAGAGTCATACACAAGACTCACCACCGGGTTACAAATACAAACGGAGCTATACACTTAGCTCCTCAAATACTCAAATGTTCGTTTCTCTACCGGACTACTCAAATTCCCAACACTCCTCTCTCAGAGTTATCTTACAATCTCCTGGATTAGCCTAGAAGTATCTCTCTAGATATTCTCCATTAGCATAGGGAATTCTCAATGTCTAGTATTCTCAGATTTAAGGCTTTACCCAACTTATCGAATACTCTCATGTTCGGGACATTGTTCATTTTAGTCGGATCCTCTCATTGTGGGTCGACTTGAGTCTAAGGGGTTTAGTGATCCTTACTACTCTTTACTTCTCTCAAGGTTCATGACTTGAGCAATCATCAATCCTTTAATTTGAGGTTACTTATATACTTCCACTATTAATTGTTTGTGGATTAAATCAATTCGGTTATCTAATCGTTATTGGGAGTTTTTATGAATCCTGTACAACAACCTCTCACATTCTGGTGAGTTTACCAGTTTGCATTTTCGTTTCTTAGTTTGGTAGTTATCGGGCGTTTCCACGTTTTCACAAATTTGCAACATGACTCTTTCTACGAGTTACTAATCAAACAAGACTCAACTATGAGCCGAACTAATAATACACATACAACATTCAAGCTCATCCAGAACCATACATTTCATGAATTATACAAACTTCAATTCAATACACCATACAACAAAGAACAATACATCACAAGCACAAGAAAGTGCAAATAATCCGATTCGTGCATTTATTTTGTTAAGGTGATCACACAATCAAACAAGCACACAAATCAGAGTAACACTGTTAGCATACGGGGCATGAGAAAATCATACCTTTCACCGGGGTTAGCTTTACCGTGTGACCTCACGATCCTTGATTCACACTTGTTCCATTGATAACATTAAAATGTTTCTATTAACATTAAGGTGTTACGGTATGTAAAACTAATACTCCCGTATTTAACCCCGTTATCCCGTTATCCTTAGTTTGTTCATCATGTGTCAATTCATGTTCTTACTTCTCACTCATTTCCAACACTTTTCTATGCTTTTTAGAACCTTTACAAGTCACCAACAACTCCTAAACATCATCTAAAACCAATACCATTCAATCCCCCAGGCTTAGACCCCTTTAAAACACTTTTGGCACATTTTTTAGGGTGGTCCGGGACTTGTTCCGGACCCAAAGTCCTGGCCAACTCATTTCCTTACTCTCAGCCTGATTTTACTCCTGGTCCGGGACTTGGTCCTGGACCTAGGTCCCGGACCAACCTAGGTCCCGGACCCTGCTAAAAACTGTAACTTTGTTAATTTTTCAACCCCAAGTTGACCCTTAATCCACCCCTAATCCTTCCTTAATCTTTCCTCATGTTTCATACATGTTTAATCACACTTAAACACTCCTTAAACCACCTTAAATCCTTGGTCACATTCACTACCCAATTCTTGTTCAAATTCACAAATGTCAATCCTCACATTTTTGCCTTTTGCACACTTGTGCATTTTCTACTTCTTCTTGATAGTTACAACCTTCTACCAACCTTACCAAATCACTTATTGACCATCACCACACCTTCCTCGACATTTGCATTATCTAAACCCAAGTCCATCCTTCATTTCCAAAATTTTGCACACTAACTCTTCCCTAGCATTTCTAGGGATCTCACATGCTATTTGCTATAGATTTTTACCTCTCTCAAACCAATTCTTCATTCACCATTTCAAGGTTGCTAATCCACTTAACTCAACCCAATACATACCTAACCTCTCCAATTCATTAAATCAGCTAAGAACACTCAATTTCTACACAAATTTTACCATAACTTCCCCATAAACCTAACATATCCAAACTCTTCAATTCACAACAATTTTCACTTAAATCAATCCTAAACTAGCCACACCCATAAGCGTCCTACCAGCACATAATATTTCCTCAAAATCCCATCAACAACTACATAAGCACTAAACACAAAGTGCATGGCTCCAAGGCCCTTAATTCAAACAAAATTTCATGAACTCCTACCAACCACAATCAAACACATTTTCCCTCACAATTTGGGTTCCTTCATGAAATTACCCATCCCATATTCTAAAACAATTAGATAAGCATCGAGGTAGTTTAGTTACCTTAATTTCACAAGTTCCTCTTTTCAAGTGTTCTCCTCTCCTCTTCCTCAATTTCGGTCAAGTGGGCCATGAAGTTGCCAAACTCCTTCCCAACACCCAAGGTACACAAAATTAACATAATTAAACTCCTTAACCCTTAGAGGAAGTTTAACTCAAAGAAAGGCTTAAAACACAAAAGCTAGGGTTTTTACCTTTGGAGGTTTAGGAGCATTTTTAACCCTTGAATCAAGAAGGGGGTTCCACCACCATTGGAGGGTTGAACCAATGCTCCAAAACAAGAAGAAAACAAGGTGTCAAAGAGGGGAAAAATCGGCCAGCACAAGGTAGTGGAGAAAAGTGAGGTTTTTTATGAATCTTTTTTACCTTAGAAGAATGGGAAGACTCCAAGTTTCAAGAATCTCTACTTTTCTCTTCAAATGGGATATACCCATGGAGATCAATTTCATCATTTTTGGATTATGGAAAGAGAGAAAGATAGAGCTTGATGAGAGGATGAAGAATATGTGATTATTTTCTCATTTGGATCTTTAATGTAGCTTGTACAAGTGGGAAAGGGGAAGGAAGCCATTGGAGGCTGTTGAAGAGCTCAAAATTGCCAGTAGAGGGGGAGGAAGAAGAGAGCTCATGGTGGGGAAAGGAAAAAGAAAGAGAGAGAGAGAGAGAGAAGAGGGAAATGAGAGGAGAGAGAGAGGGGGTGTCCTTTTTCTACTTTTTCCTTTTCTTTCTTTCTTTTCTTTCTTGCTTAATAATAGAAGAGAGGGGAGGCTGATTTAAGTAGTAAAAACCATCCCCCACTATATATGGATGCAGGAGCATTTTTCGTCTTTTACAGAAAACGCTAATTAATTTACCGGTTTTAGCACTATTCATTAATCGGGCCCGTTTTCTGGAATTTTCTCGTTTAATTAATTTTAATGGTTCTTAAGCTTCCATTAATGTTTAATTATAGTTATTTGGTTGACCATAATTTTTACGGTTTCATTTGTCCACTCAAAGTCACGATTTTGGGTATTCTCGAAAAATGTGCGCTAAAGCTTTATTAGCGTTTTTATTTCATTTTATGGATCTGTTTTCTTCGGGAATTGTTCCCATATATAATTAGGAATTATTAAGCCTTGGAAATCCATCTAATACCCTTGTTGAGGTTGTATTCCTCCTATGGTCATGTAACGCTCATTTTAGCGTTTTTCGCTTTTTAAGCGTTTTCACATTCTTTTGGGTTTATCCTCTTTTACCAAAAATATTTAGGCACTAAATTGTAACACCCTATTTAACGTATTTACAACGGAATTAAAATACTAAGGCGATTACAGACCATCAGGTTCCAAACACCCGGTACCAACCTCACCAATTACAACCATTACAATTATCTAAGTTACGGTCTGAACTCAAGAAAACAACGTAAACAAAACTGAACGTAAAATAGAAACTCTCCACAATTCCTAATTCCCATCCCAATCACTCATGCTCTTCGTGGCCACCTGTATAAACAATTCGTACCTGCTAGATGAACCAAGCAGCCCACCCCGGGAGGGGTGATTCAGTTCCCTGGAATGGAACTGGTAAAATTATCCAAAACAACATTTAAAACATAACTCTTCAAAATAAACAGTAACTTGAGATCAAACTCTTGAAAGTAAAACATGGAAACAAGGCACTTTAAAATCACCAAGTCAAAGATAACAAGTTAAGGATAGAGATAAATAATAGAAAGGTAAAGTTAGTCAATCCAAAAACCACACCATGAGTTAGTGAACATCCAATGCTCAAGTTAGAACCAATTCCAATTAGGAGTAGAGAGACCCAAGTAGTCACAAGGACTCGGAATGGAAGAAGATATCCAAGAACCAACAACTCGAGTGGAATAAAACCAATTGGGAGAGATGGCCCCCACCGCCAAGTACGTCCTTTTAGGACAGGGGATATGCAGCCCCTCACTGTTTACAACGTCCTTTTAGACAGGGGATATACAGCCCCTCACTGTTTACAACGTCCTTTTTGGACAGGGGATATACAGCCTCTCACTGTTACCAATGAAGACGCGCACACGTCACAACAAAGACTCAGCTCATGGATGAAACAATATCCAGAGTCAAAGGAAGAATTTACCAAGATTGACATTTCCCAAATTCCCACTAGATCATTAACTGCACCAAAGAAATACCAAAACACTCAGTCCTACAGAGCGTAGAAGCGGAAACCCTAGGCAGTTAATGTCTAATGAAACAACCAGATAGAAGGAACCAATAACCATGAAAGTTTCACATTCAAGGCTCAGTTAGTCACATCAAGCTGAGTTAGCCACACAACAGTTTCCTTTTGAAATTCCTTTAAACTCAGTTAGCGTTTTTTGAAAACGTCTCATAAGTCGGTCAGTAAAAGTATCGAAGTACGAGAAATCGTACCTGGATACGTTGTAGCAGTTCTAGTCAACTTGCGTAAACAATCAACAGTACTCTAAAGAATATAAAGGTAGTCTATCATCAATCACTTGTAGCCTACGTTAAGCTTAAATAGAACTCCTCACTCTTATTTCTAAGTCTCAATTAAATGTATGTATAACCTCGATTTATCTTAGAATTTCAATAATAACTCTTAAGCTCAATACCCTTACTCTTAATTTAGAATACGTCGTATCATGACCCATGATAGGTTGTCTTAGAATACTATATATTATCCCACAATGTAACGATTATTCATTCTTATCAACATCTACTAGCTAACCTATTATGATTAACTCTTCCCCTTACTTAATTTAGATCTACAACCTGTATATTGGAATCATAGTGTTGTAGATGCATTTCATTATAACTTAATTGATCTTAGAATTCAGAGACAACTACTAGACTCAATTATTTTATCTTTACTTTAGAATGACTTAATATTATAACCATTTAATTATCTTTTCTTAAGATGTTCAATTACTTTTCATCCTGAAACAACTATATTTTAATTAACTCAAACCCTTCCATTAACTCTTATACTTAGTATTCGCAAAGTATATTATTTGCTTAATTATTACCTATATAATAAGGTGTTTTAAGACAGCCCTTTTTATGTATCCTTACTTACATTTTAATTTCCTAAATATTTAATTTTTACACACATTCTCTCTATAGATTATGTATAATCCTTTTGTACTAAATTTTAATAAACTTATGTCTTAAATACATTTTTATATTATTTATAAAACCAAAGGTTTCAAAGGAATAACTTAATATATAATTCCCTTAACTAAGTTTTAGGATAAGTATTATGCCTTAACATAAGGTGAAAATTTAACTAAGAAGTAAATCCTCATTCATAAGAGAAATTGTCAATTATCTAGTAAGATCATCTATTCTGAAAAATCCTCATACCTTATATTCAAATGACCTTTTAATATTTTTAGTGGTATAGGGTAAACCAATATAATTTCTTACGTAACTTAGTTTCATCTAATTAAAGGTTCAAAGGGTTTAAGTACCTAATTCCTATTTACAAACCTCTTATAAGTTCCAACTAATAAATAGATCCCTTATTTATAAACCCTATTCCTCATTTTGGTAATTAATGTTATAAATGTATTTTATATGGCTCAACCAATTCTAAGAACTCAAGGATTATTATTTAGACTATCCCTAGTCATATTTAACATAGTTTTTATCTCTTACCCCTTTTATGATTTTACCTTAAAAAATTAAGTTATTACTCACTATTATAAAACGTTATGAAATGATTAAATCTAGCCTTATTAATCCACTTCACATTTAGATGTAAAACTATTTCATTTATTTTATTATTGAAATACCCCAAACTTAGATATGGTGTTTAAATGATAAACTAAGATATAAGGAGGCTAAATAATGCCTTAGAAACATTAAGAAACATTTCTAATCAAAGAAAATATAAGGAAACACCAAAAGAGCAGTTTAAGCAAAAACGTGCTCTAATTGGAGAGATATGGGAGAGTACCCAAATATTGTTCCAAGACCTTAGTAACATCCTAATGGTCATTTTAAATCAATTACCAAAGAAAACCAAGCTTGAAAACAAGTTAAACACCAAAATGTGCTTTAAGGAGTCTTAAAGCATTTTTGAAAAATTGTCTTGTAAATGAGTTTTGAATGGCTAAATGTCCATCATTACTCTCTAATTAATATGTGTACTATATAGTATCACATTTGGAGGTCTATATCAATGGGAAATCAAAAATTTCACAACAATGTGCCTTGTTTTTGATGAATAGTGAATTTATTAAGTTAGTTTATAACATAAGTTTATATAAGTGAGACATTTGGTCAATAAAGACTAAACTACCCTCATCACAAAAAGGGGGCCGGTTTCTTAAGGGGTGAGTCACCACCTTTATGACTCATTAAGTGATTAAGGAAGCAAATAAGTCTTTTAAAGCCTAAGGTACTATTCACCTTTTTACATAATATCTCACCTTTAGTGATTCTCTCTCCTCACTTCTTCATTCTTCCTTGTTCACACGGTTTTCTTGCTCTCTTCTCTTCTCCATTCACGTAGAGCTCACCTCCATGCTAGCTCCATCTTCTCTTGCACACATCTTGCTCATTTAAGCTCCAAATCCAAAACAAAATAGATATTCTTCTTAGTTAGCTCAAGCTCCTCCTTTCTATCTTTTCAAAACTTCAAGAGCTTCATATTGGTGCCAAGTCAAACCACCATTAGAGGAGAAAATTCAAGTTTGGAGACTCCATTGGCATCTCCATTCTCTTAAGGTAAAGAAAGTGTAAGAAACTAGGTTTCCACCACCATTTTCTTCACTTGACCGAAAATATATACTCATGGGACTCCATGTTTATGCCTTGTTCTAGCTTGTTTTTACTCTTCAAAGGAGAGAGAGGAGGTCCTTCTAGCTTCACATCCAAGTTGTCTTGAGAAAACCAAGGTAAAACAATCACATTAATACCTTAAAACATATTTTTAAACCTAGGGTTTTGTTCCTTAGGGTTAATGTGTTATCTAGTACTCATTGGAGTCATTGGATATTGGTTAGAACATTGGCAAGGAGAATCACATTGGTGACCGAGATTGAACAAAGAAAACCTAAGGAGAAAAGCTTTTAAGCTTGTGAGAAAACAAGGTAAATTACTTACCTTAAGGTATTTTGTTGTTTAAGGGAATGAGGTGTGACTATATGATGAGTTTTAGTGTAGAGTTTATATTGGGAAGGTGCTATAAAACCTAGGAGAAACAATGTCTACTCTTGTGAACTTGTGACTAATGAGCAAATGAGAAAAGAGATAGTTTAAGAATATAAAGGTGAAGTACAAGAAGCATTTATTTCAATGGGAGCCTTGTTGAGTGTATTCGCAGGTTGAAGGCATATATATGTGGAAATTCAGTGGTTAAGATTATTGTCATTTAAGGGCCTAAGTGCCAAGCATTTGGAGTTTAAGCACTATATGATGATGTGGTGTGATTTTGGTGCAAATTGGGTGTTAAGCTATTGTGATGAGAATTTGTGTGGTATTGGTTGTTTGGTGGAGAAAACCCATGTGTTAGGAGGTACTATATACTAGAGAACCTATGGCAAAATTTAAAGGAGAGTTTAAGTGTTTAAGATATCCTAAGGGAATTTAATGACTAAGGAAGTACTAGGAATGTTCTATAGGTTGTCTTGATGAAAAGGGTGAAGTTAAGGTATTTTAATATGACTTATGATGACTTAGGTAACACCATGGAAGGTTTAGGAATCAAGAGAATGTATTGGAGTATTTAGGACTTAGGCAAGTGTTGGTGCCATCTAGGAAGGAAATAATGTAATGATGATGGAAGTTTAATCTTGTTAAGGAACATTAAGAGAATGTTTAAAGAGTTTAGATAGTGAGAGATGCTTGGGAGATGATGTTATAGTGGTGAAGGAAACATTTGGCATAGTGGTTACATTAGGTATGAACCACCACAAAGAAACCTAGAGGAAAAACATTACAAGTGTTGGCATTATTACAAGGAAAATGCATAATGACTAAGATGGATTTTGGTGGATGAATTAAGGTATTTTAAGGAGGGCTTAAGGTGTGTTTGAGGTGCCCAAATGAGGTTATAACATATGAGGATATATGAGGAGAAGTTTGGAGTTGAAAAGGAATTTAGAAACAAGTTTTTGGAGCCGACCGGCCTTAGGACCGGACTTGCAAGGTCGGTCGGGCTCTGTTACACTACCGGAAAATGTTTCTGGAATCGACCGGACTTGGGGGACCGGACCTACAAGTCCGGTCGGGCTTGTTTTGTGAGAGGGGGAAATGTTTCTGGAATGGACCGGACATGGGACCGGACTTGTCAAGTCCGGTCGGCATGAATTTAGTACGGATTATAAGTCTCTGGAATCGACCGGACATAGGACCGGACATGTAAGTCCGGTCGGAGTGAATTTTCTAACGGTAAAAGGTACTGGAATGGACCGGACTTGCCAAGTCCGGTCGGTAAGTCCGGTCGAGCCTAAAAATAAAAAAAAAAAATTTCAATTTCTAAAAATGGTAATGGGTAAAGAGGTATGCCCTTGGAAGGTAGTAATGATTGGGACCCTAAGAACTTAAGGAATTAAGTTAAGATTAAGTAAAGTTTTAATGTTTAAAGTTAAGTTTGTAAGATAAGTGATAAGACTAGAGAGGTTATTGAATGGAAGTCCTTAGGGACTAAGTGAGTTAAGTAAGGTGCAAATAACTAATAACCTGAAAATGAATGAATGTTTTAGGTTTGTGAATTGGGACCCCGAAGAAGGTTAAACAAACAACGATCGACGGTGAACGGTACAATCCTTTTCGTGACCTGCTTGCTAACGAGGTGTCCCTCGGCTTGTGTGCTATCTGTTTATTTGCTATGACTAAAACAAGATAAAGCATGCAACCGGTTATATTGTTCTCGTTGTGTTGTGTTACATTTACACTAACCCGCGAGGCTTGAGATTGTTACTAACCAAGTTTAGTACTTACTGAGTTAAGAATAAGAGTAAAGTTGATGGTTGTTGGTTAATGCCCGATAAGGCTTAGCTAGCACACGATGTTTAAGGTGTCTACTAACTGGAACTTGAGTGAGGAAACCCGGGACCGATCTCCGGTCATGCATGCTAAGTGGAAAGGGGGACGGTATCTGAATCAGATCCGCCCTCCGCTTAAGGACTTGTCTTCGGACTTGTAGCCTAGGGCCGGTTGCCGGCTCAGCTACGCTGGACTCCCGTCCAGAGTAGGTGGCATTAAGATGGTGCGGTGGGATCACCTAAATCCCAGGTTCGAATTAAGCTACAACCAATCCCTTCCAGGAAAGGTTTGTGTACTGAGATTAAGATTAAGACTGAGATTGAGATTAAGATTAAGGTAAGGTAAGGAACTGAGATTAAGGAAATGAGGACTAAGGAGGGGGTTACTAACCCACTTGTTAAGGAACGCTTGAGTCGTTCATTGCTTGTGAACTATATATGTTCATCTGTGGTTATTGTTATTGCACTTCATATCATGTTTGTGTATGTAATCAATTCCCATGCTATCGACAATTAGTCGTCGTAGCCCCGTTAGCTTGGGGGCCATGAGAGGGTGTACCAGCATTCGTGCTGACCCCCTCGGGGGCTATTTTTACACTTGCAGGTAAGAGGCCCATGAGGACGCACTACGAGAGTAGGAGCGGTTAGGCTTAGAGGGGACTTTTAGTTTGAGTTCGGGTTGCGCCTGTGCACCCGACTGTTGATATTAAACTGTGTAAGTTGAGACTATGTTTGAGATACTAGTACTCGGTTGGTCGTGGTATTATGAACGTTGACGTGTAAATTGGATAATTGTTTTTGGATAAGTATTGTAAGTATTTTAACCGGTATCTTCTAACGTTCAGACCGTGGCAAGGTTCAGGAGTTGTTTATTTCCGCTGCGACATATTCGATTAAGTGTTCAGATTGCGATAACCACGATAGGCTTTGGATGGGGTGTTACAATTATTATTATATATTAAGATCTATTTGTGTAACATTTTATGTAATCAAATTACAATTTTTCCTAAGTCTTAACTTATTTATTACTTAACCCAATTACAAATTTACATTCTTGTCATTGACAAATAATATTATATATTTATTTAATTATGATTTATTTAAATCCTAGAAATTCGAAGGTAACTCAAAACTCAATTTCATAACCCCAATTTAATACCACCTCATATAATATTCTTTCATTAGTATTATGTAGAGGTTTAGTTGAACTTATTTATTCCTTCGTATTATATTTTCTATAAGGTATTTCATTTCTTTTATTTATTTTTAATGTATATATATATATATACTAATTTATTCAAAACATCCTTTATGAAGTTTTATTGTATTTAATTATCTCTATTAACTTTTACACAAATCCACATCCAATATATGGTTTATAAAATAAAGTATTTCCCCTAGCTTCAATTAAGTATATTAACTTCCACATTATATACTAACTAAAAATGTAGACTAGAAAAATTCCTTGATTCAACATAAGTTTCTATCTTATTCCTCTCACATAAATATATATATAATATATAGTATATAATTTTTACTTCACTTAAAAAATTATACCCAAAATATTCATTAACATACTGTTATTAAATGTTAATTTAGTCTTATCATATTATCCCACCCTATAAAGTTTATTAATAAACCATACTTTAATTTGTGTTACATTAAAAACCATATATTATAATCTTATGAAAATTTCATAAATACATTTTTAGACCGATTTACCCTTGTCCAAAAATTACCAAATTTAATATATAGTAACTATAATATTTTAGACATATTATCAAAATTTTATTTCATAAAAATATCTCTCTAAATTATCCAAATAATTCCATAATACTCAGAACTTGTAAAAATTATAACTTACGTTTACAAACTCAAAACCCATATTAATGTATATCAAAATAAACTAGATTTTATAAGGAATCTATGGTTAAAATATCGTGTCAAAATACATTCGGGAAGGCAATTAAATAAATCCAACAAGTTAGGGTTTAATTCTGAAATTATTATAACTAAATACAACTAAAACCTCCCACGTTTTAATCTTGGCCGTCTGATTCCTATAACCTATGATCGGACGGCCTACTTGCGTGAGTTCTTCAGCAAACTCAAAATGAATCCTGCGCACTAAATCGATGATTTATCTCAACTCACAGAACCAAATCGACTGATTTTTATTTCATTGGATTCAAAATTTCATCGCGGTTCTAATGATACCAACTTTACGATCTAAGGTGCACGAAATCGAAAATACGAATCTGGGTTTCGAAGTTAGGGTTCTTAGGTTGATTCGAATTCGAATTAACAAATTCTCCTAATCTAACGCGTAATAGATGAAATTGAGACATGGGTTTGACCAGTAATGTGATTACGAATGACAATAACGGAGCAATTTGATCAGAAACTCACCGGAATTGTGCCAACGAGGAGCATCGAGATCGGGTTTATGGAAAAAGTTTGGACTTTGAGTTGTTCGAGTAGTGAACTTTGGAGATCTATAAAATACGTTCTAGATCGAGTTAGGCCATGTTCTTGGGCTCATTAGAAAGAAGAAACATAGCTCTACAGATTGATAGCAAGAACTTACTCTAACTTGCAGTACACAGAAAGAAATTTAAACCGAAAGTTACGAGTTTATACCTTGTGTTTTCTTATGATTTTATGTAATGGCGAATCAGGAACTTTAGGCGCCTCGTTATCCCATATGGTTACGAGTCAGCCTTGGTCATTAACATGAAAGTTGTAGAGGGATTAGAGATCTACAAAACAAGCTATAGAACGTGAATTTGCGTTCCCAAACGAAGAAGTTATGATCAAACGAAGTTTACCTGATTTCGGTAAAATCTGGAAATCTGGGTTCCGGTTTCGCAGGGTGGCTACTTTGGATTAAATTTGTGGTCGATGTAGAATGATTTAGGTTGGGTATGAGTTATGGTTGGAAAGAGGATGCGTAGGAGAAGACAACAAAGAAAACAACACTCAAAAACTCCCAAAGATGAGTGAGATATCGTTTTTTAAAGTTAGGGAAAAAACACTGATGGAAGTTAAGATACTTAGCGATTTTTGTGCTAAGTACCAGCGACCCGTGTGGTCTTGACACGTGGCACTTTTCAAAATTTGGCTCTAAACTTCATTCTATCATAACTTTGGCTAGGATGATCCGTTTTCGACGTTCTTTTTATCGATCTTCATGGTTTTTCATAACCTATTTATTGGTATAGGTTTCATGGGATGGTTTGACCATTTTCAAAAAGTCAACCCTAGCAAGGCTTAAGAAGCTTAAGGGTTTCTAGAATTTTATATTGACTTTTATGCTACAAATCAATACTCCAATATTTATAAAATCTTTATAATATAATTTGAGTGTCTAGGAATTTTTCCAAGATTTATTGACTTATAAATCTTGTTATTAAATTCATAATACCATATAATAAATTAAATTAAATTGTATTATTATTTAGAATTTAATATAAGAAGTCCCCTAAATAATTTTTAAATAATACCATATACTAATTTAGTGTTTAATAATATTATTTAGGGTTTTTATAAAAGATATCTCCTAAACTAATTTAAATTTATTTAGGGGTATTTCACTAATAGGCCCTCAAATATCATATTGGAGTCATTTAATCACCCTACTTAAGTTCGGGGTATTTCAATCTACCCCCTTAAAGAACTTTGCCCTCAAAGTTAGTGAATCTAGAATAGTCACTCACAATGGTATTCTTTGATAGGGTTATAACCTATATAACCTGCCAGACATCCAAAAGTCTGGCTCGATGTATACCACACATCCAACAACATGTCACTGCATGCATAGCAATCAAAAATATCCGTTTCCAAGTGGGGTTCATCCGCAGATAAGGAAGGCACCAGTCCTCTCCCACACAAGTGATCTCTCAGGTACCGATCACATTTGAACACTTACGCTTTCTGGTTCACGGTCGTCATGACTTCGGGCACTTACGCTTTATGACCCTACGGTCCTTTGTTCTTGATCAAATTCATTTGCACATCTAGAGATCCTCAGGCTCCAAATTAGGTACTCTTCCCTGACCGGACTCCTCATATCCGGCGGCCCTTAGAAAAATTCAAAACACACACTACAAACGTCCTACCGGTCACTTAGTACCGTTGCTCGTCCGTTGTAATGGTTTTACAACTAATCACCACTCCCACTGGCTCACAACTAGCCTTACTCCCCAGGTTCGACCCGAATCCGGCGCCTAACCATGAGAAGGTCCAACTAGCACTCGTGGAAGCGGTTTCAAAACCGGTCCTCATTCTCGATTTGAAGAAAATTATTTGTATCAAAATCAGTTTGGGAAATTCATTTTGAAAACTCAATGCAACTCCAAATTCCAATTTATGTTAGTTTCACCTATTACTAGTGTGATTACTTGTGGCCACTTATAGGGAGCTTCAGGAGTCATTCAACCCCGATGTGATCAGCATCGGTGTTGAACTATCCTTCCATCCCAATTTGTGTTCGGTTTCCCTTGATCGCTACCAAATCAAGTTCCACCTCCCACCTCAATTCAGACAATCAAATAGTCAAACATTATTTCCTCTTTTATCTTTTTAATCTTGCTAGTCATAATCATACAACAATACATTTTTCAGTTTCAAGAATTCATTTACTCACTTACTAATCATCTCATTAACAGTTACTCCATTTATCTCCAAATACTTACTTAAGAAATTCGAGAATAAAACTCCAATTAATTTACCTCAGCTATCCCATAGTGTATCATCAAATAATTTCCTATCCTCCAATCGTTCACAAGTCAAATCAAATCAATTCACCTAGGGGACTCGATTCCCACTAGGTTCAGCATCGGTTTCACACCGATTTATACTCATCAATTCTCCCCAAACAAACTCATTTCTCAACACCGGTTTCATACCGGCTCATAACTCATACGATCTTCAATCGGGGTTCTCATTCCCATGGAGTTTCTCTACTCCTTTTTCCTACTAATCTCACAAATAACTAAACTTTACACAATGAGTGAGTACAAATGTTTATAACATAAGTACCAATCATCAAAACAAATTCTTTTGCGCTACGCGCATTATAGTTTACGCACTTATTACGTAAAACATGCATTTCACTATTTTTGGTCTACCCCCTTAAAAAGGATTACGCCCACGTAATCTACCATGTGTCAACATTGGACATTGGTCTAAGGCGTTCAGCCATCATGGAGTATTCTAACTTCCATGCGGTCTATTATACAATGTTCCTTGATCAAAGGGTTTAACCGTATTACCGGTTAGTCCCTGGATCAAGAATTTTCATCGGAGTTATTTAACTCTTCACCGGGTTCGGTTCTAGCCTAAAAGGCTTCAAGGCATTGATAATTAGCCATTCATTCACTAGGTATATTAAATCTTAGAATTTTGGGTCCACTAGCTTCTGTTGTGCGATCCTGATAACTTAGATTCTTAATGTGTTAGACATCATCTTTTTATCCCTTTTATGTTGGGAATATGGTTTCTCAATCAAGCGTGGTGTTCCTTTACCGTATGCGAATCCAATGAGCTTCGGATTTTTTATCCAACTCTTTGGAAATCTATATACATACTGTTGTGTATTATAGTGATCATTCATTTGATTCCTCCGACCCGTTATCGGTTGAGGTTAAGCCACTACTTAGCATGTAGTGCTTCCTCTATTGTCAGTGGTTTCTGAATTATGCCCACTAAACTGGTTTGTACAAGTGTTCATTACTTGTACGACCTTACGTTATCTATGTGTCGGTCCTTATTACTTCCATAAGCCTCCTTTCTCTTCTTATTTCGATGGAATTCATATCTTGTGATTGTTGGAAAGTTCCACAACCTTTGTGCTTCTTTGGCCTTAGGTCGCACGGTTTGTTTCTAAGTTTTCTCTTAACTGGCTTATGCCATGTTCGTTGGCGAAAGGAAGAATTTACCACGATTGACATTTTCCATATTCCTAGCTATCCCACTAGATCATTAACTGCACAAGTGCAATACTAAAACACTCAGTCCTACAGAGTGCAGAGGCATAAACCCTTGGCAGTAAATATCTTATGCAATTACAACAGGAATGATCATTTATGTCTGTCATCTCGTATTTAACAACTCCATGTCATTGTGTGGTTATTAATGTAGACTGGTCGCTCGCTGCGCACCATGTTCGTGTTTATTTCCAACTTTGGTTTCCATGGCATCCGCTATCACTTAGCTTCTGCTCATGTTTTTCTACCATTTAGGAAATGGTTCGCCATTTTCTTCGCTGAATATGGAATATGACATTCTTTTATATCTCTGAGCTCCTTGAGCGTTATTGATTTTATGCTTCAGGTTATGTATACACTGTTTCTTCTAAACCGGTTACTCTTCGGTTTTCAACAATTGCTATAACAGCTTATTCCCACATCGCTTGGCCACCATTGTATGCTCAAGCTTCACTGCCTTAGTAGTTCTGAAAGAGATGAGTTTTCGGGTATTTAATGATGGTATTCTCTTCGTTGGGATCTGTATGTTCACCGCTCTTGCGGTACCACAATAACGAAGGATATCTTCGCTCGTTAGTTATTAAACAATCTTACCTGTGCCATTACTAGCAATTCTCCTCATGATTTCAGTTAGGTTTTGCCAACTTGTATCTACATCTCATAGTTGTTGGATGGCTTACATGCCGCATTGCCTAGAGCTCTGCTCATCTTAGGTTGTTCACAAGTGGTTACTTCTCCGTACACCATCAAAGGTTTGGAGGTAAACTGGGCTCCATGTTAAAGTCATTGTATCACGCTTCCATTCGTTGGAGGCTCGTTAGGTATCTAAATATTTATCAGTACCTTTTGCCAATGTAGGGCATCCCCTGTCAAGTGGGATCCCTTCGATATTCTATCCGAGCGTTCGTTCAAGTTCTTGTGTTTTTATCGCAACATTTAGTTCGACACCCTTCAAGGATTGCTCCTAGGTGTTATCATGTTATGCCATTACCTTTGGCTAACCTTTGAGCAAGTTCAGTTTACTCCGCATCGCGGTTCTGGATTTCAACTTGTCCCATTTGGGGTTATATGTCTCCCGTTCTCAGGGTAGACTACAAATACTCTTCCTACATTTTGACCGGTTTGATATTCTCTCCGGTGGTGAATGGTATCCTCCAGTACCTTAGATGATCACTCTGGGTATTTCATCTTGTCCATTGAACATTGGCATGTTCACGTTCGGCATTTGCCTTACCGGGTTTAGACGGGTATTCATTCCAGCTAACATGCTTGCTTCTAGATTTTTGAGACATATCCAATGTCTTTTCTCAATTGTTGGTGCTTCTCGCACTTCTTAACTCTTAATCGTTCTCCCTGGGGTGAGTTCTTGACTCCTTTAGCTTGTAAGCTTATCTAAATTCCTTCGATTGTTCGAGGTATCCAACTGTTTCGGTTTGAATTTACCTTATGGTCCGTAGAACGGAGTCAACTACTTCCCGTGTTTCGTACACCACTCTTATACATATGTGGGGTACCTTATTGGTACGTTCCCACTTACCTGCCTAACTCACAAAAGGGTCTGTTAGGCCCGCAAGCTCCTTCGAAATGCGGTTGTCCCACATCCCGTATTTGAGTATACTCGTAGTGCTCGTCACACACCTAGGTGAAGTATTCTATTGTCAACTCCTCTTGTATCATTCTATGATACTCTCCGTGATTCTTCTGGTATGGCTTTAAAAATCCGAGGTTTAAAAAGAAGAGCTTGGGTTTGAAAGAAAAGTTTCTGTCTGAAAGAAAATCTTGGGTTTGAAAGAAAAATTTTCATGGTGTTGCCATGTCTGAGGTCTTGACCAAGTCTAGCTTCCCGCTGACTGGTATGTTCGTTAATATGATGGTCGGGCCGTTGGCCCTTCCAAGGTTTGATTCTTCGAGTTCTTAGGATTGGTGATCCTATATTTACTCCATTTGCCATAGCGGTACTTTAGTAAGTACTTGCCAGTCATTGCATGGTTTCCAAGTTGTCTTGCCTTTGCTGC
The DNA here is from genome assembly GCA_023374045.1 of Limonium bicolor. Taxonomy (NCBI): domain Eukaryota; kingdom Viridiplantae; phylum Streptophyta; class Magnoliopsida; order Caryophyllales; family Plumbaginaceae; genus Limonium; species Limonium bicolor. Next base: position 115,917,552 of record CM041781.1, on the reverse strand, counting down.
ACTTGCCTTGGCAAAGTGCGTGGGTAGGTTGTTTTTCAGGTTAATGTATACCAGTTACGGTATTGTTTTCGTCCGTATTTGGTGGTTTTATTGGATCTTCCTTTGATCCCTTGATCTTAGTGATTAATCTTCTGAGTAGCTTCTCGGTGTTCTTGACAAGATTGTCGATAATTCGGGTGCTTTCCCGATCCTTGTGGTACTCCTGTGTACCCTGGTTGTTGCTCGCTCCCACGCCCTTACGGTGGTTACCGAGGGTTTACTAATCTTTAGGAGCTACGTCGTAGTCCTGTTGGTGTAAGTTCTATGAGTGTTCCCGTAGTTGTCTGAACTAAGTTATTCGGGTATTACAGCCCTTTTGGCACTGTAGGTTTGGAGTTATCCAACCTTGACTAATTCCTTAGCTGGTTTGTAAACCGTTGTTGGTATTATCAAGCATCACAGTCCGCAGACTCTCTTGTCTCAGGTTTGTTACTCTATATCCCTTGCTTTATTGCGCGGTTGTGCTTCTCTTCTTGCTGGCTACTCATGGTTCTCGCGACTGCGAAGCACGTCACCCCATGGTGCCATAAATTTCATCATCCTGTATTTAGGATCTTCAATCTTCTGTTATTAAATGTGGTTGTTGTTGTTCCAACGGGAACCGTCTTCGGGATTTCCAGTTCCTGGAATTTAACATATGACTGGTTCCTTTTCTTTACAAGTTTATTTGTAACTGCCAGATCGGGTTTTACCCGAGTGTGAGAGGTCTTTCCATCTCTCTGGCGTTCTTGTCCCCACTTTATAACGGGGGATGCGGAGGGCGGGATTGGTTATGTAGGTATCCAGTTCACACTGGACATTCCTAACTAGCGTACCTCACACGCTAACACTCAACCCTTTGCCCTAAGTCTCTAATTCCTAACTCGGTATTTTTCTAAACTCGGTATTTCAACCATCAGAGTGATACTTCGCTCTGATACCACATTTTGTAACACCCTTACCACTAATCCAATCATTATCTCCTAACCTGTTTCAATTACCAATAATAATGTTCGGAAATTCTTACTCCAACGGCGGGTGATACAATGTCATTAGTCACTCACGTGACTAACAAGACCAAATCCAAACCAAACAAACAATACAAATACAATATCCAAATACCATATCAGTCTGATGACTTGAATATACCGAGTATTCTAATCCAAACAGTATTTCCATTCCTTAATCAAATCACAATGCAATTACAACCTCAATTCAAATCCTTATACAAATACAACCCCAATTCAGTTCTATACCGAGTATCTACAATTCCCAAGTCTGCCGATTACAAATCGGACTCATAATACAATATTTCATTATATATACAACATTCCTAACCAACTACCCATGCTTATACAGCACCCCGTCTTACACTCTCGGACGGTGATCGGCTTCGATGTACCTAGAAAAGAAAAACGGTGCCCCTAGGGGCTCAGCAAATTGCTGCATATGAAACTTGCATACCCCGCGTGCTAACGGGGGTACGCCGACTATTTTGGTCGAGAACATGCGATTCATTTTAATTCAATCAACATACTAGACAACATACATTATATATGTACATTAACACAAATACTCACATTCAACCAAGGAATACAATCACACTAACACAATAAGTTTGTTAGTTAGTATTACTTAATCTTTGGCCTTGAGGGTTTCTACCCCACTATGCCTTACTCAATTTCCTCATTGTCTTACCCACTCTCTTGGGTTACTCTTACTAAATTCTTTTACTCTCAATCTCAACTCAACTTCTCAAGTTCTCAATCTCAACTCAATTCTCTACTCAAACTCTATTTCTCAAGTCTCTCAAGTTTCAACTTAATAATCAATACTCAAGTTCTCTATTCTCAATACTCAAATAAAATACTCAATTCCAATACTCAACTCAAATACTCAATTCCAATACTCCAAGGTATATTTTAAGTCATTACCCATGTCCTCCGGGTATAGTCATACACAAGAAGACTCACCACCGGGTTACAAATACAAACGGAGCTATACCCTTAGCTCCTCAAATACTCAAGTGTCCATTTCTCTACCGGACTACTCAAATTCCCAACACTCCTCTCTCAGAGTTATTTACAATCTCATGGATTAGCCTAGAGTATCTCTCTCGATATCCTCCATTAGCTTAGGGAATTCTCAATGTCTAGTATTCTCAGATTTAGGTTTTACCCAACTTATCGAATACTCTCATGTTTGGGACCTGTGTTCATTTCAGTCGAATCCTCTCATTGTGGGTCGATTAGTGTTCTAAGGGGTTTGGTGATCCCTTACTTGAAATACCCCGGGTTTGAAAAACAGTGATTATTAGGCTAAATAAATATTAAGAGCTTAATTAGGCCTAATAAATACTTGGGAACAACTCCCGAGAAAACAGATCCGGAAAACAAGTTAAAAATCCAGACGAGCTTTAAAACGCGTTTTTTCGAGAAAACCGGGAAAAATTGATTTCAAACGGTTTTAATAACTTGCAATAATTATAGTTAGTTAAATATCTATAAATAGACCATATTGAGGGCCTAGAGCCATTAAAATTAATTAAACGGGAAAATTCCGGAAAACGGGTCCCAGGAGTGAATAGTGTCAAACCTGGGAGATGAAACGCGTTTAATTTGAAAAGATGAAAACAACCCGGGTAATTAGTAGAGTGTGGGGCCGGTTTCTATTGACCACACACACACACACTTATTAATTAACTAGCTAGTTTCTATTAAGACACTAGAGGACAAAAGAAATAAAGTAGAGATGGAATAGTAAAATGAGATATTAGTACTCTCTCACCTCCTTTTCCTTTCTTGGTTCAGGATTTCCCTCCTCCTCTCTGTACTATCTTCTTATTCCTCTGCACAATGGCAATTTCAACTTCTCCATACAGCACCCTCTCTTGCTTGATTTTGAACACTCAAATCAACTCCAAATCACACAAAAATACCACCGTTGGATTCCTCTCGCTAAGGGCAGCGGTTTCCACCCTTCAAAAGCTTGAAACCTCCATATTCATCTCCATGGAGGTATCCATTTTGAAGCTTGAATAGTGTTTTGGGTCTCCTTCATCTTCTTAATGCTCCAAGGTAAAAAGAAAGTCAAAAGCTTTTCTTTTCTTTTCCAGCTTTTTCTTGAAAATCAAAATGCCCACGTTGAACTTTTCTCCATTCCAGCCGGGTCCTTCTTGCCTTTGAGGAGTGCTGGAACTTCATCATTTTGATTGCCAAAAATCTCCATTTGGACACTTGAGGGTAATCTCTAAGTTAAACCCTAAAAACTAGCTCTTGGAATACTAGTTTTGTGAGGGAAGTTGGAATTAATTAGCTTGTATTGTGTGGTATGGGGATATGATTGTAGATAGCAATCTAAACCCTTCTACTTGGTGTGGGAACAAGAAGAGAAAGAGTGAACACAGAGAAGAGGAAGAAGAGAAGAGAAAACCGAAAATTAACAAGGTAATGAGCCACCTTGAGTTGGCTTTGTTGACTTGCAAACATATTTTTAATGTTGAATTAAAGTCTTGGTTTGGGTAGTAATGATACTACCAATTTGAATGTTAATGGAGCTGTTGAAATGTTGTTTAATGTGGGAGGGAGTCTTGTGACTACTATTACATATGTTGTGAACAAGGTGGGAATTTAATGTGTTGCTACTGAGTGAGTGTTGTAGTTGATGATGCCTAAGTCAAACAGGGGTGAAGAACTAATTTTGTGAGCTGATTTAGTGTTTGTGAGAATGCTTAGGAAGTAGGCAAGTGCTGTCAAAATTTACTAGGATGGTGTGGGTTTGAGTGCATTAATGAGGGTATAGTTGGAATGGTAGAAAAGAGGGTATTAAAGCTGTAACAGAATTAAAACTAGCATTTGCTTGCTTGAATTAAGTGAGGAATTTGGGTGGATTGATCAAGAGTTAAGAGTGAACTTGGTGATTAGTTTAAGGTGGTTTAGATGGTAATTAGATGCTAAAACATGTTGATTATAAGTGGGAAATATTGGAAAATCAAGTGGAGAAAGAAGTGAGTCAGAACAGATTTGGAAATGCCAATCTGTCAAAAATGCAACAGGGTTCGGGACTTAGGTCCAGGACCATGTCCTGGACCACCCCCAAATTTACCCCCGAGAGTGCAAGTTTTGACAGGTCCGGACTTAAGTCCATGCCCATGTCCCGGACCACCACGTTAAACTTGTCGAGAGTTCATTTCCTTCTTTGGTCCGGGACTTAGCCCCTGGCTAAAGACCCAGACCACCCCATTTTAATAGCCGAGAGTTGAACCCACTATTGGTCAGGGACTTAGGTCCTGCTAAGGTCCCAGACCACATGTAAAAACATGCCGAGAGATTGCCTAAGGTTGGGTCCGGGACTTAGGACCGGACAAGGTCCCGGACCAACCTAAAAACTTGAAAATAAGTTCATTAAGTGGGTTATAAGCTAAAAGATTGATTGGTAATGATATTATAAGCTAAGTAGCACTTAATTAATGATATGAGAGGGTCATTAAGGGCTTAAACAAGATTAAGAGAAAATGGATGAGCAAGAACTTGTATGAGTTAAGTTTGAAACATAATGACTAAGTAAGTAAAGTACGGGAAAATGTTAGAGAAGTACGGGTCAAGTTAATTATGGATAATTAACTGCCCAACCTAATGTATGTTATAGGATTCAATTAGTTGGACTCCGAGAGAGAGTTGGCAAACGAACAACGACGGGGAACGGTGTGGTTTTCTCATGCCCTGTATTATAATCCGGTTACTCCAGTTTGTGTGTTTGTGTGTTTATTTGCAACCACCTAATCAAGATAAAATGCATGAATATGATTTATTGCGTTTCCTTATATCGCGTGCTTGTCTTTGCACTTGATTGAACTATGTCTTGTAAGACAAGTTTGTATAATTCATGAAATGTTTGAATGAAGATAAATCTTGAGTAGTTGAAAGTTCCCTCTAACACCCTAACCTTCTGACTTACCTAACTTAAGAATGGGTAACTGAGATTAAGAGGAGACCGATATAGCTTCGGCCACATGTGAGAATGAGGAAGCAAGAGAGATTGCTTACCGAGTTCTGGCCTAACCTTCCCACCAAGGTTCGAACCGTATGGTCATAACCCGGGAAGTAAGCCAACGTAAAGCCCGGGGGTGGAGGTGGTGAGCATGCCTCAGCACTGCCCGGGGGTCACCCGACTTAACTGTAAATTATTTCAAGAGATAAAAATGGTTAAGTGTGGATCATGCCTTGTGCGAGACATATGACCATGAGCAAAGATTTAAGAACATCTGTCTAACCCGGATGAGAAATTGGCTAACATGTGAAGAGGCTAGAACTTGAGGAGAAAATCTCAAGGCCTCAATGACCAATGTGTGGATTACTTGTGTTGTTTCCATTATTGTGATGCTCTATGTGTGGGGGTTGTTTCTACATAGTTATATTGCTGTTTATATTGCATGCTTGCTCAAATGTTAATGAACTCCATGTATACGGCCGTGGTCGTGTACCCCCGTTAGCACGTGGGGTATGCAATTACCATATGCAGCTCTTGCTGAGCCCATGGGGTGATGTTTTTATTCTTACTAGTACCCGAGACGGTTGATGGATCGAGATGGAACGGGTGTCATACTTTTGATAGTTAGTAGTAAATGGTGTGTACCGAGTTGTACACGGGCTTGTAGCCCTAGAGTAGTCGGTGTACTATGTGGTATACCCGTTGTATTTTGAGAGTAGATAACTTGGAAAGGGCGAGTGGAATGTTTAAACTCATATCTTTTTGTGAGACTTGAGAGATCATTATGTAATGTATACTCTTAGTACTCGGTAATCAAGCGTTGTAAATTATGATGATGTAAGTATGGTATTTCTATTTATCAAACCGGGATTTATTTAGTTAGGACTATTAGCTATGAATGGTTGCCGGTATTGTATCACCCTCCGTAGTCGAGAGTAATTCCGCGGTGATTAACGATATTAATGTGACGATTAGACCATGATTAGAGATTTAGCGGTTGGGGTGTTACAAAAATGGTATCAGAGAACGAAGCCTCGCTCTGATAGAAAGAAATACCGAGTTAGTGATTACTGAGTTAGGAATTCAACCCGTTTAGTAACGAAGAAGTAGAAACCTAACCTTGAGTGGACGTTAATATTAACGGAGATCCTTTAATGTATGTAATGACGATACAACATCTTAAGCTTAAGACCATTTGGTCGCACCACCTGATGTAAGTCCGTTACTTGTTCAGATGTCAGGAAGAGGCCGCGGTAGGGGTCGAACTCGTGGAGAGTCTTCGGTGAGCCGAAACCGCAGACGATAGCTGAGATTGTCGCGCCATGGTAGCGCAGATGCTACCACAGGTTATTACGGCGGTACAGCAGACTCAGCAAAATCAACAAACTCAGGCTGATCCACTCCACCCCCACCACCCCGAGAAACAAACTGGGTGAAGGCTGTAGCTGATCTTCGACCTGCATGCTTCAAGGCGAAAGCGACCCAGCTAAGCTCGAGGCTTAAATCTCCGAGATGGAGACGGCCTTCGAGACCCTCGAGACTCCTGCTGGAGTGAGGGTGAGAATAGCTGTCTATTATCTGAAGGGTGCCGATATGGACTGGTGGAAGCTAGTCAAGGGCGAGTACGTCGCTGACCCTGCATTCGATTGGAATGCCTTCACTGCCCTCCTTCGATCTAAATACTATCCCGAACATGTAAAGACAAAGAAGCGGCTGGAGCTTGATGCCTTGAGAATGACAGATAAGATGACTGTCGACGAGTACTATACCACCTTCACTTCTATCCTCCGACTGCTACCCGACCTCGGGTATACCGGCCAGGTCTTGGTCGACTGCTTCTATGACGGCCTGAGCCATCACCTCTGGTATGGCATGGGGTACACGTGGTTTACCTCTCTCCAGGTAAACATCGATTGAAACCCTATGCCGTAGTAATATAAATAATGCCGTATTATGTGATAATCTCATCTAATGACCTAATATCAGGAGTGTTACCATGCCGCATCGCGAGTTGGATTACCGTCCAGTTAAGAGACGAGGAGAACGCGTAGAAGCGCAAGGTCAACAACAAGGGTACTGGCTCTGGCGCGAAGACCCAAGGAAAAGGTTGAGGAAAGAAGAAGGGGAAGTACTCCCACCCGACCCAAACCCAAAAGACTACCTCCGGAGAGAGAGTGTGCCTATGCTGAGAAGGGCAAGGTAGCTGAGCCTTTGCAGCTTGGCTATTCCGCGCCGGTAGCGGCAAAGCCACTGAGATCTCACCCGCCTAGGGTAAGACTCCCGTTAATCCACAAGTGTATGCAAATAAACTTAGAATACCGAATCTTGCTAACTCTTAATGCTTAGGTTCGGGATCTGGCTCAGGTAAGGGAACTCTGACGGTCGTGCCTTCAGTTGCAAGTATTGTAAGAACGACCACCCCGGCACTGATTTCCAGGGGAGAGAGGTCAGATGCTTTAGCTGCCGTAAGATGGGACACCGTGCTTATGAGTGTCCGGCCAAGAAGGGCAACAATCAGGAGTTCAAGTAGAGAGAGGGCAAAGATAGCAACTAGTGATGCACAAAACCAGTTTGGCCAGCAGGGGCAGGGGCAGGGCCTAGAGGTGCTCAGAAAGGTGCGCCACAGAGGCCGCCCGCCCTGCATATCATAGACCGCTCAGATGGAACTGGTCCGACGACCGGTTTAGGTACTATCACATACCTTTAACCTTGAGAGCATGTCTACTATTTAAATTACATGTGTGAGTGATTAATACAGGATTATAGTATACCTAGAGCATTAATTGGCTAGTAAAGGCTAGAACTCATAAAAATGGAACTCGCCACTTAGGAACATTCAATATCTGCTATCCTATACTGACAAAACCAAACCTCGAAGAACCCACACACTACTACAACATCAAGAAGTGTCAGGTCATCCGACCAGGTATGATATTATTAAAAGGATACCTGACACCCGAAGCACAAGTCGCTATCATCCGACGATGCAATGAGGTAGGAGCAAGCCAGGAGGATTTTACACACCCGAATACCCCGCGGCAGCAAGAATGAAGCTAAAAATGATGTGCATGGGAAGGATTGGAATCCTTACACCCGCACCTACCAAGAGCAGCGAGCAGAAGACGAAGCAACACCACCGAAAATACCTGGAAATTCCTAACGGTTGTTTACACAAGCCGTAGAGATTGCACAACAACTTGAAGCTGACCCCGTACCTGCACTCGAGGCAAACATTTGTATCGTTAACTTCTATTCAGAAGGAGGATGACTTGGGTTACACCAAGACAAGGGCGAGACAGTGGAATCTCTTAAACAGGGAGTTCCCGTAGTGTCTTGGTCCATCAGAGACAATGCCGAATTCTTGTATGGCGAGCAGAAGCATGCGGACCGCGCGAGAAGCTTATCCTTAGGTCTGGAGATGTCTTGATCATGTGGTGAGTCGAGAATGCTGTATCATGGGATCAAGAAGATCAAGTTGAATACGGCACCATTGACTGTGATCAATGCCACACACATGAAACCATGACGCCTGAACCTTACCTTTAGGAAGTATTAGTCATGAAACCCATGTAATACTTAATAATATTGTAATAGAAACGTCATGTATAACCTAGATGGTGTTAATAAAAGCAGTTTGTTTATCAAGCGTACCACTTGCAAGTTACTATCGAACTCATTAAGCTTATGATGTCTAGGTTGTGGACTCGGTACGGAAGGTAACCTGAGTATACTTACTAAGGCACAGGCCGATAAAAGCGGCACGATCTTCATGGGTACCTTTCCGGTGAATGGTGTTGAGGCCTCCGTATTGTTCGACTACGACGCCTCTCACACCTTTGTCTCGCCATCATTCACGGAAGGTTGGGGCTAAACGCGGTAGAGCTACCCGATTTCATGGTTACTCTTCCGTCGAAGGAGCGGGTACGTTGTACAAAGTACTACCGAGATGCCACTATCCAAATCAAGGGAGAGCAGTTCCCTATTTCCTTCATCGAATTCAGTGGCCTAGGCTTTGACTTGATAGTTGGGATGAACTGGTTGGAGCGGCATAAGGGGCGAATCCTTTGCGCCCAACACAGATTGCTGCTCAGGAGTCCATCTGGGGTCGCAGTATTGTATCGCCAGAGGCCGAGAGAGCCTTCGACCAAAGTCATCACCGCCATGGCCATGTATCAAGAGCTCAAGAAAGGGCATGAAGTATTCCTTTGTTATTTGCAAGACCTTGAGAGAGACCCTGAATTCAGCACCGACATTCCGGTAGTGTCGGAGTTCCCAGATGTGTTTCTGAAGGAGCTTCCCGGCATGCCACCTCAGAGAGAAGTTGAGTTTGAGATTGAACTCCTGCCTGGTACTGGACCCATTGCTAGAGCACCGTACCGATTGGCACCGGTAGAGATGGCCGAGTTGAGAGTGCAGCTTCGAGATTTGCTTGACAAAGGGTTCATACACCCAAGCGTATCACCTTGGGGAGCACCGGTCCTCTTCGTGAAGAAGAAGGACGGTAGTCTCCGCCTCTGCATCGACTACCGCGAGCTTAATCCGGTCACCATCAAGAATAATATCCGTTACCACGGCTTGAAAACGTGGAAACGAACGAAAACTACTGAACTAAGAAATGAAAATGCAAACTGGTAAACTCACCGTCGACGGCTCAGTGTGTCAGCTACGACATTCGCTCTCCCTTCCTTATACTGAAGGTCGATGTCATAGTCTGATAGGAATTCCATCCATCTCCTCTGCTTTAAATTCAGTTCTTTCTGCGTGAAGACATACTGTAGGCTTTTGTGGTCGGAGTAGATGGTAACACAAACCCCATAAAGATAATGCCGCCATATCTTCAATGCGAAGACAATGGCTCCCAGCTCAAGATCATGGGTGGGTAATTCTCCTCATGCTTCTTCAGTTGGCGAGAGGCGTAAGCTACTACCTTGTCGTGCTGCATGAGTACGCATCCGAGGCCTCTACCTGATGCATCACAATAGATTTCGAATCCCTCCGTACCCTCAGGGATGGTGAGAACGGGTGCAGAGGTCAACGAGTCTTTCAGGCTCTGAAAGGAGATCTCGCAGTCATCGGTCCACACAAACGGTGCGTCCTTCTTCATCAAAGTTGTCATAGGCTTCACAACCTTTGAGAAATCTTTCACGAACCTTCTATAATAGCCGGCTAGCCCAAGGAAGCTCCGGATGTTGGAAACATTTATGGGTCTAGGCCACGAACGAACTCCTTCAATCTTAGCCGGGTCGACTGAGATACCCGCGCTTGATATCACATGACCAAGAAAGGAGACTTGGTCAAGCCAGAATTCACATTTGAAAAATTTTGCATAAAGTTGGTTCTTGCGGAGTGTGTCAAGTACTTGCCTTAAGTGGCTCTCATGCTCTTCTCTGGGGAGCACCGGTCCTCTTCGTTTCTTAGTTCGGTAGTTATCGTGCGTTTCCACGTTTTCACAAATTCGCAACATGACTCTTTCTACGAGTCGCTAATCAAACAAGACTCAACTATGAGCCAAACTTAATACACATACAACATTCAAGCTCATCCACAACCACACATTTCATGAATTATACAAACTTCAATTCAATACACCATACAACAATGAACAATACATCACAAGCACAAGAAAGTGCAAACAATCCAATTTGTGCATTTATCTTGTTAAGCTGATCACACAGTCAAACAAGCACACAAATCAAAGTAACACAGTTAGCATACGGGGCATGAGAAAATCATACCTTTCACCGGGGTTAGCTTTACCGTGTGACCTCACATTCCTTGGTTCACACTTGTTCCACTAATAACATTAAAATGTTTCTATTAACATTAAGGTGTTACGGTATGTAAAACTAATACTCCCATATTTAACCCCGTTATCCCGTTATTCCTTAGTTTGTTCATGTGTCAATTCATGTTCTTACTTCTCACTCATTTCCAACACTTGTCTGTGCTTCATAGAACCTTTTAAAGTCACCAAACAACTCATAAACATCGTGTAAAACCAATACCATTCAATCCCCCATGCTTAGACCCCTTTAAAACACTTTCAGCACATTTTTGGGGGTGGTCTGGGACATGGTCCGGACCCAAAGTCCCGGACAAACTCATTTCCTTACTCTCGGCCTGATTTTACTCCTAGGTCCCGGGCCACCTACTGTCTCAACTCTTGGGGCTTTTTTTGATGCGGTCCGGGACTTGGTTCCCAACCTAGGTCACGGACCCTACTAAAACTACTACTTAGGTAATTTTTCAACCCCAAATCAACCCTTAATCCACCCCTAATCCTTCCATAATCTTTCCTCATCTTTCCTACATGTTTAATCACACTTAAACACTCCTTAAACCACCTTAAATCCTTGGTCACATTCACCACCCGATTCTTGTTCAAATTCACAAATATCCATCCTCACATTTTTGCATTTTGCACACTTGTGCATTTCTACTTCTTCTTGATAGTTACAACCTTCTACCAACCTTACCAAATCACTTATTGACCATTACCACACCTTCCTAGACATTTGCATGATCTAAACCCAAGCCCATCCTCCATTTCCAAGATTTTGCACACTAACTCTTCCCTAGCATTTCTAAGATCCTCACACGCTATGTGCTACAGATTTTTACCTCTCTCAAACCCATTCTCCATTCACCATTTCAAGGTTTCTAATCCACTCAACTCAACCCAATACATACCTAACCTCTCAAATTCATTAAATCACCTAACAACACCCAATTTCTACACAAATTTTGCCATAACTTCCCCATAAACCTAACATATCCAACTCTTCAATTCACACCAATTTTCACTTAAATCAATCCTAAACTAGCCACACCCACCTAAGCACATGTCCTCACCACACATCAACACATAATATCTCAAAATCCCCATCAACATCTACATAAGCACTAAACACAAAGTGCATGGCTCCAAGGCCCTTAATTCAAACAAATTTCACACAAACTCCTACCAACCACAATCAAACATTTTTCCCTCACAATTTGGTTCATTCATTAAATTACCCATCCCATATTCTAAAACAATTAGATAAGCATCGAGGTAGTTTAGTTACCTTAATTTCACAAGTTCCTCTTTTCAAGTCTTCTCCTCTCCTCTTCCTCAATTTCGGTCAAGTGGGCAATGGAGTTGCCAAACTCAATCCCAACACCCAAGGAACACAAAATTAACATAATTAAACTCTTTAACCCTTATAAGAATTTCTAACTCAAAGAAAGGCTTAAAGCACAAAAGCTATGGTTTTTACCTTTGGAGGTTTAGGAGGGTTTTTAACCCTTGAACCACCATTGGAGGGTTGAACCAATGCTCCAAAACAAGAAGAAAACAAGGTGTCAAAGAGGGGCAAAATCGGCCAGCACAAGGTAGTGGAGAAAAGTGAGGTTTTTGATGAATCTTTTTACCTTTAAGAATGGGAAGACTCCAAGCTTCAAGAATCTCTACTTTTCTCTTAAAATGGTCTATACCCATGGAGATGAACTTCATCATTTTTGGATTTTGGAAAGAGAGAAAGATAGAGCTTGATGAGAGGAAGAAGATGTGATTATTTCTCATTTGGAGCTTTAATGAAGCTTGAACAAGTGGGAAAGGGAAGAAGCCATTGGAGGCTGTGGAAGAAGCTCAAAATCACCAGTAGAGGGGGAGGAAGAAGAGATCTCATGGTTGGGAAAGGAAAAAGAGAGAGAGAGAGAGAGAAGAGAGAGAGAGAAGAGAGAGGAGGGAAATGAGAGGAGAGAGAGGAGGGGTGTCCTTTTCTACTTTTTCCTTTTCTTTCTTTTCTTTCTTTCTTTTCTTTTTCTTTCTTGCTTACTAATAAATAGAGAGAGGGGAGGCTGATTAAGTAGTAAAAACCGGCCCCACTATATATGTAAGCTGGAGCATTTTTTGTCTTTTACAGAAACGCTCATTATTTACCCGGTTTTAGCACTATTCACTAACCGGCCCATTTTCCGGAATTTTCTCGTTAATTAATTTTAATGGTTCTTAAGCTTCCATTACTGTTTATGTAACACCCCTACAATGCTCCTAACAACTACCGAAATCGCAGCGGAAAATAACCAACCAAACAATGACTAAACGCTTTGGTGTTACAACGCCGTTAACCACCCACGTGGTTAACTAGGCAGAATAATACAAGTGTATCGGTCTGATGATCAGACTCCCGAGCATAGAATCTAACATCCATATATAAACATAGCCAACCATACCGAGTATTTAATTTACAACACACCTACCAACCGTAACATCCACCAGATTTAACAAACGGTACCAAAATGTAATGCCTCGGGAGCACAGGCGCATCCCGGGCTCAACAACCAACATAGCCAAAAGTACATCAACGACCTAGGACCTAGAGCCACTCTGCTTCTTCGATCCTCATCCTGTAATAAAATATGGAGCCCCCGAGGGGGTCAGCAACCTTTGCTGGTATGGCTAACGCGCAGCCCATCGGCTACCGGGATACGCGCAACCAATTGTCATAATAACATGGCATTCATTTTAGAACATCCAACATATATATATATATATACATAGCATAGCAAGGGAATTGCATAGCATCATAACAATACATAACACCATAAAATCGGTCCTCACAAGGAACCTTCCACCATAGTTAGTATACCATGTGAGCCTAGAGATTTTTACCAATCCCATGTTAAGCTCGTTACCAACCTCGTTACCGTCCAGTTATATAGAACGGTTAACTTATACCCAAGGCGTGTCGGATATAGTAATCCCAAGCACACCGAAATAACATACGTATGCCCCTATGGCCCGACGTGAGTCAGTAACTAGCTTTGGATAAGCTAAGGGAAGGTAGAAACCAAATTGGAATACCACCTATACATACACCAAGAGAGCCGAACCGGATATGACATCGACTCCCATCCATCACACGCGTGGCCGGAACAACCGGACTCCTCACTCCCCCGATTAGCACTTGTTAGTGATCACACAATGTTTTGTTAAGTCACATACAAGCAAGTGTATAGGTCTTGTTAGACACACCAAGGGAAGGAGTCGCAACAATTCAACACCAAGTATAAACCTGTAAACTCTTTTCATGCCTTAATCTTATAAAGTCGTAACACAAGAAAAGCAAACAACACCCAAGCCGGTGTAAACCGGTAGGCAACAGACTGCAAGAAAACCATACCTTGGTCCTTGCCTCGTTTCGTTTCCACCTTGAGAGAATCCTATACACATTAGTAACGTCGGTTAATTATTTATTTAACTTCACACTTACTAAGTATTTAACATGATTGTATGACATGTTTTAATGTCTATCTTACCCTAGGTTATCTTCATTATACACCCTAGGGTTAACTACATAAGTCACATTCTTTCTGTTTTTTTTTTTACAAGTTTAGGTCCGACCGACCTTGCCGACCGAACTTGTCCAAGTTCGGTCGATTCCAGAACACAATTCCGTCAAAATTTTCTACTCCGACCGACCTTGTAGGTTCGGTCGCATGTTCGGTCTTTTCCCGAGAGTTTCTCCCCTTTGTAAATTTAGCCCGACCGAACTTGCCAAGTCCGGTCCTATGTTCGGTCGGTTCCAGTAACTCAATCCGTACACAATTACAAGCCGACCGACCTTGCAAGTCCGGTCCCCAAGGTCGGTCTTTTCCAGAAGCCAATTCTCGCAGGGTAAACTGGGCTCGACCGAACTTGCAAGTTCGGTCGCAAGTTCGGTCTGCTCCAGACCTTGTTTTTCCTTTTCACATTCAACTCCAAACTTCACCCCATATAACCTAGTACCCCCTAACCTCATTTGGGCATTTAATCTCACCTTAAGACATCCTTAAACACTCATAAACTCATTTTCTAATTCCTTAAACCTTTACTTATATCTTCACAAAATTCCTAACACTTACAATGTTTTCTCCTAGTTTTTCAAGTGGTGTTTCATACCTATGATAACTACTATCCCAAAAGCTTTCTCCTTATTTTAACATCATCTCCAAGCATCATCTCTCACAACTATCTCCTTATATCCTTCTTGAAACTCTTTTCCTAGTGTACACTTCTCCTTATTTTACCAAAGTTTGCCTAGGTATTTACCTAAGTCCCAAAGTGACTTTGGTACCATACTAAATCTCAAGATCATGCCTAAGTCCTTTTACACTCTAGAGTACTTCCTAGTTCATCAAAATTCCTTTAAAACAGTCATGAACTCCTTATTCATTCCTAAATTTTTCTAACTCACCAACCTTATGTAAACACTAGAACTTCTTTGATTCTTACCTAAATTTTGACATGGTCCCCTAGAACATTACTAAGCCTAAACACTTTGCTTTCCCATTAACACACAAGAACTCTAGTCAATCACAAGAACACTCTCATACACAACTTCACCCAAATTCACACTACATACAATATAGTGCATAATTTAAATTGAATGGCACTTAGGCCCTAAAATGCATGGCTCTCTTAGGCCCTTAAAGTGCATAACCCTTAAACACCTGAATTTCCACAATATATATGCCTTTAACCTGTGATTACATACAAAGACATATTTCTTTTACTAGTCTCTTGAGAACACTTTACTAAGTCATTCACCATTTGCTCTTTAGGTAGTTTTAATAAGCATTTATAAGCTCATTTCTCCTAAGGCTTAAACAACATTAGGTTAGTAGATTTACCTACTTTTTTTTCCAAAACACCTCCTTCTTGTTTCCTTACAAAACCGTATGGTATTTTGATTCCTTG
This sequence comes from Limonium bicolor, assembly GCA_023374045.1. NCBI lineage: Eukaryota > Viridiplantae > Streptophyta > Magnoliopsida > Caryophyllales > Plumbaginaceae > Limonium > Limonium bicolor. The sequence continues at coordinate 115,901,822 of CM041781.1, read as the reverse complement.
TCAAGTTCTAAACATATACAAACCCATAATGAGTACCAAGCTAAAGCTTCATCTCATTGTAAACCCTAATTTTACATTGTTTCAAAAACATTAATGTAGTCATTTTACCTTGATCTTTGAAGAAGTTTGAATATATAACAAGAGAGGACTCCACCTAGTCCTGAAGAGTTGAAATGAAGCTAGAACAAATCACACAAAGAGCCTATCAATGTGTATTTTCGGTCAAGTAAAACATGGAGGAAACATGATTTTCTTTGAGATTCCTTACCTAGAAGCAAAGGAGATGCAATAATATGTCAAAATACAAGCTCAAGCTCCTTCAATGGTGGAACACCTTGGCACCGAAATGGGCTCTGGAGTTTTGAGAAGATAGGAATGAAGAGCTTGATGAGAGGAAGAGATTGGTGGTCTTAGAATTTGATTTGGACAAGGAGCTTGATTTAGCAAGTGGTCAAAGATGAGTTTTCGTGGTTGTAGTGGATTACCGAGAGAGAACAGCAAGAAGAAAGGAAGAAAAGGTTAGACCGTGGGAAATGAAGGAAGAAATGAGAATGAAGATAGAATTTGCTTTTAAGAGATATTTGTAATAAAAGTAAAAAGTAAGTTTAAATTAGTTTTTCTTTCCTTACTTATTATATCAACTAAGAGTGTGAGTCACCACACTTAGAAAACCGGCCCCCTATATTAGTGAGGGTATTTTAGTCTTTGTTTGTCAATTTAATTACTTAATACAACATATGTTATAAACTAGCTTATAAAAATCACTATTCACCTAAACAAGGCACTTAGAAGTGAAATTTTTGATTTCCCATTAATATAGCCACCCAAATGTGATACTATATAGTACACATATATATTTAAGAGTAATGATGGACATTTAGCCTCAAAACTCATTTACAAGACATTTTTCAAAAATGTGCTTTAAGACTTCTTAAAGCACATTTTGTGTTTTAACTTGTTTTCAAGCTTGGTTTTCTTGGTAATTGGTTTAATATGTTCATTAATATAATAATATATAAGGTCTTGGTAAGTTCATTAGGTCTTACCCAAGCTTATCCCAAGCTTAGAGCACATTTTAGCTCTTATTGACTTTAAAGCACATTTTGTGTTTGCTTTTTTAAATTTGTTTACTAGTGTTTTTTAAGACTCTTTTTAGTCTTAATAAATCATGTTTTAATGTTTAACCAACATACCAAGTTTGGGGTATTTCAATCTACCCCCTTAAAAGAACTTTGTCCCCAAAGTTCATACTTCCCACATATCTTACTATTAGAACACGGGAACACTTATAAAAACTACTTCCAAAACATCATTTCCAATACTACCATCATTCTTACACCACAATGGACTCAAGGTCCAAACCACATAATACCATTCAGACACAACGGTCTGTAACATAACATAGACAATGTATACATATACATGTCGTACACAACCATAACCGAAACGGCTCTACCCCCCTTAAAAGGGGTACGCCCCGTACCCTATACATATAAACACTAAGAAGCAAACAATGACGGGTGCTTCGCCTTCATCTTTTCTTCCAGCTCCCAAGTGGCCTCCTCAACGTCCTGGTTAGACCAGAGGACCTTCACCAGTCTCACGGACTTATGGCGAGTGTCTCGAGTCTTAGTATCCAGAATCCGTACCGGAGTCTCCACTGATCGCATGGTTGGCTCTAAGGTTAGCCTTTCCGGCTGAAGCACATGAGACGGATGAGACATATACTTCTCTTCACTGGGACACATGAAATACATCATTATACCTTGCCCAGTTCGGCGGGTAGATCAAGTCTATAAGCTACCGGGCCGATCCGCTCCGTCACAACATAAGGACCACATACTTCGGGCTCAACTTGCCCTTCTGGCCAAAACGAAACACTCCCTTCATGGGGATACTCTCAAAAATACCTGATCGCCCACGGCGAACTCCAGGTCACGTCGCGCACATCTGCGTACGACTTCTGTCTATCCTGAGCTGCTTTCATATTAGCCCTGATCTGGCGAACTTCTGCCTGAATTTGCTCAAGATACTCTGGTCCTATAATGACCGTCTCACTCGACTCATCCCAGCATAAAGGCGTGCGGCATGGTCTACCGTACAATGCCTGGAAGGAGACATCTTGATCGAAGCATGGTAACTGTTGTTGTAACTAAACTCGATCAGATGTAACTTATCAATCCAGCTGGTCTGAAAGTCAAGTGCGCATGCACGTAACATATCCTCAAGTGTCTGGATGGTGCGCTCACTCTGACCATCTGTCTGTGGGTGAAATGCTGTGCTCAACTTCAGTTCAGTACCCAATGCCTCTCGTGTAGACTTCCAATATCTGGATAGGAATCTGGTATCTCTGTCGGATACAATCGTTTTCGGAACCCCATGATGTCTTACAATCTCTTTGTCGAAGAGCTCTGCAAGCTTAGCCACTTTCCAGTGTCCTTCATCGTATGAATCGAGCCACCTTGGTATGTCGGTCTACCACAACCAAATCATTTAGACCTCCCCTTGAAGGCGGAAGCCCTACCACGAAGTCCATAGATATGTCATGGAACTTCCACTCCGGCACTGGCATTGGCTGCACCATACACCAGGCCGTCGGTGCTCAAACTTGACCTTCTGACAAGTGAGACACCTCAACACATAGTCATTCACATCCTTTTTCATTCCAGTCCACCAAAATATCTTTTCATACCTTTATACATCTTTGAAGCTCCGGGTGAATCGATGTCGTAGAACAATGGGATTCACTCAGTATGCGCTCCTTCAGCTCAGCGCTACTCCTCGGTATACACACCGGCCATTAAGCCTAATCAGGTCATCATCGTGGAGTCTGAAGTCGTACTTCTGACCCTCGAATGTGCCATCAATAAGCTTCTGTCTAATCTCCACCATACTGATCCGTCATCTGAGCACTCCGCACCTCTTCAACCAAGCCAGTATGAGAGACTAGCGAATGGAGAGAGTGTGCTCGGCGACTCAATGCGTCAGCTACCACGTTTGCCTTACCCTCCTTGTACTGTAAATTGATGTCATAATCATTTAAGAATTCAACCCACCTTCTCTGCCTCATGTTCAACTCTTTCTGAGTGAACAAGTATTTCAAACTCTTGTGGTCGGAATAGATTGTCACGCTTACCCCATACAAATGATGTCGCCATATCTTCAGTGCGAAGACAATGGCCCCCAATTCTAATCGTGGGTAGGGTAGTTCTCCTCATGCTTCTTCAGCTGTCGGGAGGCGTAAGCCACGACCTTCCCGTGTTGCATCAACACACAACCCATACCCCTGCCTGATGCGTCGCAATAGACCTCAAAACCATCTGGACCGTCTGGTAATGTCAGAACCGGTGCAGATGTCAGAGCATCCTTGAGACTCGTGAAAGCCCTCTCACAGTCGACTGCCCACTCGAATGGTGCATCCTTTTTCATCAAGGAAGTCATCGGCTTCGAGACACTGGAGAAGTCCTTCACAAACCTCCTATAATAACCTGCCAGACCGAGGAAGCTCCTGATGTCGGTAACTGTCTTCGGCCTAGGCCAGGTGCGCACTGCATCTATCTTTGACGGATCAACAGCGATCCCGGCCTCAGAAATCACATGTCCAAGGAATGATACTTGGTTCAACCAAAATTCACACTTAGAAAATTTAGCATACAGCTGATTCTTTCTCAACGTCTGCAATACATCTCTCAGGTGGCTTTCATGCTCACCTCTCGATTTCGAATACACAAGTATGTCATCGATGAAGACTACCACTGATTTGTCCAACTGATCTAGGAACAGCGGTTCATTAAGTCCATGAACTTTGCTGGTGCATTTGACAAGCCAAACGGCATAACTGTGAACTCATAATGCCCATACCTAGTTCTGAAAGCTGTCTTTTCGATATCACTGTCACGGATGGCAATCTGGTGGTATCCAGAACGTAGGTCTATCTTGGAGAATACTGATGCTCCCCTCAGCTGATCAAATAGATCGTCGATGCGTGGTAAGGGTAACGGTTCTTCACTGTAACAGCATTCAGCTCCCGATAATCAATACATAGGCGGAGGCTACCGTCCTTCTTCTTCACGAAGAGAACCGGCGCTCCCCATGGTGAAACACTAGGGCGGATAAAGCCCTTGTCGAGTAGGTCTCTCAGCTGCTCCTTGAGCTCTGTCATCTCTGCTGGAGCCATACGGTAAGTGCTTTCGCAATGGGTCCGGTGCCCGGAACTAGATCAATCTCAAACTCAACCTCTCGTGCTGGCGGCATGCCCGGCAGTTCCTTAGGAAATACATCAGGAAACTCCGACACTACCGGCACCTCTGGGCTAAACTCAGGGTCTCTCTCTATGTCCTGGACATAGCAGAGGTATACATCATTCCTCGTCGCAACTCACGATACATGGCCATGGCGGTGATGATCTGTGTCGAAGGCTCCCTGGGCCTCTGGCGGTATGATATAGTAACCCCAGATGGACTCCTAAGAAGCAGTCGATGCTCGGCACATAGGATTCTACCCTTGTACCGCTCCAACCAGTTCATCCCGACAATCACATCAAAACCTAGTCCGTCGAACTCTATCAAGTCGATCGGGAACTCCTCATCCATGATTCGAACAACAGCATCTCGGTAGTAGCGGGTACACCTGATCCGCTCTTTCGACGGGAGAGTGACCTGGCATCTCTTCACCGTCTAACCCCAGCCTCTTCGCAAATGATAGCGAAATGAACGTGTGTGAGGCTCCAGAGTCGAACAAGATCGATGCATCCACGCCATTCACTGGAAAGGTACCGGTGAGGATTGTGCCGCTCTTGCCGGCTTCTGCCTTATTGCAGACACTCAGTATACCTCCCGTTCCGAGTGCACAGCCTAATTCATTGGCAAACTCATAAGTATACGGTAGTAACACGTTGATACACTCCAAAACAACATCCCTTTATTCATTAACACAGTCTTTACACCATAAGTTGGTTACATTGTAGACATGGCTAGATACAACTCCTTTATCATACACTGGCTTAATACATTACATGATTACACAAGGCTCAAAACTGCCTGAAAGTCAAATTCAAACGTCCGGGTTTCAGATGTGTGGCATTTACCACTGTCGATGGTGCTGTATTCAATTTGATCTTCTTGACACCGTGGTATAACATCCTTGATTGTCCTCCCATGATTAATACATCACCTGACTTCAACACTAGCTTCTTCTGTGCGAGATCACCACGCTTCTGCTCGCCGTACATAACACAGCGGTATCACCAATGGACCAAGACACCACGGGTACTCCCTTACTTAGAGACTCGGGTGACTCGTCCTTATCTTGGTGTAACCCTAACCGTCCACCTTTCTGGTAGAAGTTCACAATGCATAAGTCTGCTTCCACGTTCGGAATCGGTTCCGATTCAAGTTGCTGAGCAATCCCCACGGTGTGGTTAACAACCGCAAGGAACTCCTCAGGTATGCCTGGTACAGTTGCTCCGTCTTCAGCTCGTACATCCTGATATGACTTGGTGTAGGGATTCCAGTCCTTACCCATGCACATCATCTTCAGCTTCATCTTCGAACCGCTCGGGTATTTGGGTGTGTACACCTCCTGGTGCTGCTCCAAGTTCGTTGCAACGTCTGATGATGTGGATTTGTGCTTCCGGTGTCAGGTATCCATTTAAGAGTATCATACCTGGTTGGATAACCTGACATTGCTCCAGTGGGAATTCGGTGATGCTGATGGTGGTCTCTTCAGGGTTTGGTGTGGGCGGGATTGGATAACAGATATTGAAGGTTCCTAGTTTCAAATTGCCTAACTTAGGTGTTTTCCACATTATATTCTAACTCTTTACTTATGTTTTTATACCCTTAGACTTGCTAACACTCATGCATGAAATGCGGTAAGCAATCACTTTTTCATTTAACAGTTTAGGCGGTACCTGGTCTCGAAGAGGATCCTGGTGCCTCTGACCGGTCCACCACATTCAGGGCGGCCTTGCCGGACCCCGTACCCTTCCCCTCTGGGATTCAGTGTACTTCTTGTCAGAAGTCTGCTGAATAATCGCCTTCGGGCCTTCAGTGGTCGTGGTAGTATTACCCTTCCACTGCCCCTTTGGCTTATAGTTCCTGCTGTTGGGTTTCGTCCAACACTCAAACTCACGGTGCCCCATCTTCTGGCAGTGACGGCACCTCACATCATTCCCCTTGCAGTCTTTGCCGGGGTGGTCTCCATTGCACCACTTACATAAAAGTGGCGCTCCGGTCCAGAACCCGCGCTAGCTGCTATAACAACACACAATCAATACTCACTTCCCATCTTGACAACATACACCTCAACTAGATACACATGGTTAAGTAATTACCCTTAGGCGGGTAAGAGCGTAGAGGCTTCGCCGCATACGCGTACGTGAGCTTCAGTGGCTCATCAGCTGTGGTGGTCTGGGCTTGGCCCTTGTCACCCTGGTACTGACCCTTCTGGGGCTGAGGGTAGGGTTTCTTTTTCTTTCCTCCCCCATACCCTTGCTGACTCTGGCCCTCGTTGGTGGCCTTGCGCTTGTGCGCATTCTCCTCGTCCCTCAGGCGGACGGTAATTTCAACCTTAGCAGCGGCATGATAGCACTCCTGAATTTAGGATGTCAGTCATGCCCCGCAAAAACAACTTACCAACTCACATTAACATTCAATCAAGGTATAGATTGTTTCGCAATAAAGTACTCCAATTACCTGCAAGGTAGTATACTCCGCTGGCCCCATCCCGTAGCGGAGACGGTGGCTTAGTCCATTGTAGAACCGGTTCACCAACACTCGGTTCGAGTACCCAAGGTCTGGTAACAGGTGGATAAGGCCGGTGAATGCGGTGTAGTAGTCATCGACCGACATCTTATCCCCCTGCCTCAGACTATCCAGCTCGAGGCGCTTGGCCTCCTGCACGTGAACCGGGTAGTACTTGGCTCGCAGTAGAGCCGTGTACTCCCTCCAACCAAATTCAGGATCAGCCATCCTGTCCTCCTTCACTAACTTCCACCAACTCTGTGCCGTACCCTTCAAGTAGTAAGCGGCAAGACGGACCTTAGCTTCAGCAGGTACTGCCAAGGTCTCGTAGGCGGTCTCCAGTTCGGAGATGTACGCCTCCAGCTTTCGAGGATCAGTCTCCCCATTGAATGATGGCGGTCTAAGATCAGCCAACGCCTTGACCCAATTGGTCTCTCGTGGCGGTGGTGGTGGTGGCTGAACTCCGGGCTGTTGCCCTTGCTGTATAGCAGCAACCAATCAGGCACCAACTGGGCTACGGCGGCTGCAACTGCCTCAGCCATAGTCTGTGCCGTAGTATCATCGCCCTGGTCACCCAAATCTCCAGTACCGCGCCCGCGGCCTCTACCTCGTGGTCTACCTGCCATCTGAATTCATATGAACATTTCATTAGCATTATGCTTGCACACTTATCGGTCCAACGATTGTAACGCTTCCCGAATAATATCTCCACACTTAGTTAGTGGTCAACCTTTCCAAATCTGTTCACTTAGGTATCTGTAGTTAGGTTTCCTAACTCGGTATATCCCTAAGCTCGGTATTCTAGTCATCAGAGCGATACTTCGCTCTGATACCACTTTTTGTAACACCCCTACAACGCTCCTAACAACTACCGAAATCGCAGCGGAAATAACCAACCAAACAATGACTAAACGCTTTGGTGTTACAACGCCGTTAACCACCCACGTGGTTAACTAGGCAGAATAATACAAGTGTATCGGTCTGATGATCAGACTCCCGAGCATAGAATCTAACATCCATATATATAACATAGCCAACTATACCGAGTATTTAATTTACAACACCTACCAACCGTAAACATCCACCAGTATTTAACAAACGGTACCAAAATGTAATGCCTCGGGAGCACAGGCGCATCCCGGGCTCAACAACCAACATAGCCAAAAGTACATCAACGACCTAGGACCTAGAGCCACTCTGCTTCTTCGATCCTCATCCTGCAATAAAATATGGAGCCCCCGAGGGGGTCAGCAACCTTTGCTGGTATGGCTAACGCGCAGCCCATCGGCTACCGGGATACGCGCAACCAATTGTCATATAACATGGCATTCATTTTAGAACATCCAACATATATATATATATATATACCATAGCATAGCAAGGGAAGTTGCATAGCATCATAACAATACATAACACCATAAATCGGTCCTCACAAGGAACCTTCCACCATAGTTAGTATACCATGTGAGCCTAGAGATTTTTACCAATCCCATGTTAAGCTCGTTACCAACCTCGTTACCGTCCAGTTATATAGAACGGTTAACTTATACCCAAGGGTGTCGGATATAGTAATCCCAAGCACACCGAAATAACATACGTATGCCCCTATGGCCCGACGTGAGTCAGTAACTAGCTTTGGATAAGCTAAGGGAAGGTAGAAACCAAATTGGAATACCACCTATACATACACCAAGAGAGCCGAACCGGATATGACATCGACTCCCATCCATCACACGCGTGGCCGGAACAACCGACTCCTCACTCCCCCGATTAGCACTTGTTAGTGATCACACAATGTTTTGTAAGTCACATACAAGTGTATAGGTCTTGTTAGACACACCAAGGGAAGGAGTCGCAACAATTCAACACCATAGTATAAACAACTGTAAACTCTTTTCATGCCTTAATCTTATAAAGGTCGTAACACACAGAAAAGCAAACAACACCCAAGCCGGTGTAAACCGGTAGGCAACAGACTGCAAGAAAACCATACCTTGGTCCTTGCCTCGTTTCGTTTCCACCTTGAGAGAATCCTATACACATTAGTAACGTCGGTTAATTATTTATTTAACTTCACACTTACTAAGTATTTAACATGATTGTATGACATGTTTTAATGTCTATCTTACCCTAGGTTATCTTCATTATACACCCTAGGGTTAACTACATAAGTCACATTCTTTCTGTTTTTTTTTTTACAAGTTTAGGTCCGACCGACCTTGCCGACCGAACTTGTCCAAGTTCGGTCGATTCCAGAACACAATTCCGTCAAAATTTCTACTCCGACCGACCTTGTAGGTTCGGTCGCATGTTCGGTCTTTTCCCGAGAGTTTCTCCCCTTTGTAAATTTAGCCCGACCGAACTTGCCAAGTCCGGTCCTATGTTCGGTCTTCCAGTAACTCAATCCGTGCACAAATTACAAGCCCGACCGACCTTGCAAGTCCGGTCCCCAAGGTCGGATCTTTTCCAAGAAGCCAATTCTCGCAGGTAAACTGGGCTCGACCGAACTTGCAAGTTCGGTCTGCTCCATACCCTTTTTTTTCCTTTTCACATTCAACTCCAACTTCACCCCATATAACCTAGTACCCACCTCCTACCTCATTGGGCATTTAATCTCACCTTAAGACATCCTTAAACACTCATAACACTCATTTTCTATTCCTTAACCTTTACTTATATCTTCCAAACTTCCTAACACTTACAATGTTTTTCCCCTACCTAATTTTCAGTGGTGGTTTCATACCTATGATAACTACTATCCCAAAAGCTTTCTCTCTCTTATTTTAACATCATCTCCCAGCATCATCTCTCACAACTATCTCCTTATATCCTTCTTGAAACTCTTTTCCTAGTGTACACTTCCCTTATTTTACCAAGTTTGCCTCGGTATTTACCTAAGTCCCAAAGTGACTTTGGTACCTACTAATCTCAAGATCATGCCTAAGTCCTTATTACACTCTAGAGTACGTCTAGTTCATCAAAATTCCTTTAAAACATCATGAACTCCTTATTCATTTCCTAAATTTTTCTAACTCTCCAACCTTATGTAACAACTTAAACTTCTTGAGATTCTTACCTAAAGTTTTGACATGGATTCCCCTACCATTACTAAGCCTAAACACTTTGCTTTCCCCCCTTAAACACACAAGAACATCTAGAATCAACCAAGAACACTCTCATACACAACTTCACCCAATTCACACTACATTACAATATAGTGCATAATTTAAATTGCATGGCACTTAAGCCCTTAAAATGCATGGCTCTTAGCCTTAAAGTGCATAACCCTTAAACACTGATTTCCACAAATAATATCCTTTACCCTGCGATTACATACACAAGACATATGTTCTTTTACTAGTCTCTTGAGAACACTTACTAAGTCATTCATTCACCATTTGCTCTTTAGGAGTTTTAATAAGCATTTATAAGCTCATTTCTCCTAAGGCATTAAAACACATTAGGTTAGTAGATTTCCTCTTTTTCCAAAACACCTCCTTCTTGTTTCCTTACAAACGTATGGTATTTTGATTCCTTGTCAAGTTCTAAACATATCAAACACCATAATGAGTATCCAAGCTATAAGTTTCATCTCATTGTAAACCCTAATTTTACACATTGTTTCAAAACCATTAATGTAGTCATTTTACCTTGATCTTTGAAGAGAGTTTGAAATATAAACAGAGAGGACTCCACCTAGTCCATGAAGAGTTGAAATGAAGCTAGAACAAAGTCACCCAAGAGCTATATCAATGTGTATTTCGGTCAAGGTAAGAAACATGGAGGAAACATGATTTTTCTTTGAGATTCCTTACCTAGAGCAAAGGAGAGTGATAATATGTCAAAATACAAGCTCAAGCTCCTTCATGGTGGAACACCTTGGCACCGAAATGGGGTTCTTGGAGTTTTGAGAAGATAGGAGTGAAAGCTTGATGAGAGGAAGAGATTGGTGTCTTAGAATTTGATTTGGACAAGTGAGCTTGATTTAGCAAGTGGTCAAAGATGGAGTTTTCATGGTGGTAGTGGTATTACCGAGAGAGAACGCATGAGAAGAAAGAAGAAGAAGGTTGAGACCGTGGGAAATGAAGGAAAGAAATGAGAATGAAGATAGAATTTGCTTTTAAGAGATATTTGTAGTAATAAAGTAAAATTAAGTTTATTAGTTTTCTTTCCTTACTTATAAATCACTAGAGAGTGGTGAGTCACCACACTTAGAAACCGGCCCCCTATATTATAATGATGGTATTTTAGTCTTTGTTTGTCAATTTAATACTTAATAACACATATGTTATAAACTAGCTTATAAAAATCACTATTCACCTAAACAAGGCACTTAGAAGTGAAATTTTTGATTTCCCATTATATAGCCCCACCCAATGTGATACTATATAGTACACATATATATTTAAGAGTAATGATGACATTTAGCCACTCAAAACTCATTTACAGACAATTTTTCAAAAATGTGCTTTAAGACTTCTTAAAGCACATTTTGTGTTTTAACTTGTTTTCAAGCTTGGTTTTCTTTGGTAATTGGTTTAATATGTTCATTAATATATAAATAAGGTCTTGGTAAGTTCATTAGGTCTTAACCCAAGCTTATCCCAAGCTTAGAGCACATTTTAGCTCTTATTGACTTTAAAGCACATTTTGTGTTTGCTTTTGTTTTAAATTTGTTTCTAGTGTTTTTAAAGACTCTTTTTAGTCTTAATAAATCATGTTTTAATGTTAACCAACATACCAAGGTTTGGGGTATTTCAGTTTTAATTATAGTTTTTTGGTTGACCATTTTTTCGGGTTCATTTGACACTCAAGGTCACGTTTTCGGGTTTTCTCGAAAAACATGCACTAAAGCTTTATTAGCGTTTTAATTTCATTTATGGATCCGTTTTCTTCGGGAATTGTTCCCATATTAATTAGGAATTATTAAGCCTAGGAAATCCATCTAATACCCTTGTCGAGGTTGTATTCCTCCTATGTCATGTAACGCTCATTTTAGCGTTTTTCTCTTTTTAAGCGTTTTCACATGTCTTTTGGGTTTATCCTCTTTACCAAAATTATTTAGGCACTATAGTGTTATAACCCAAGATTTGGTTATAATTTTATCTCGTTACTAAGGTTCATTAAGATGGTCTATTCTGATTTAGGACACGGAAGTCCTTATTAAAGAAGCCGGGGGCGAGGAGGTCTTTTGTTTTCTATCAAATTAATCAGGTGAGGATAATACTTATTTCATTTCTTTTTCCCTCATTACTACCCTCACTTCTAATCACGTTCTCACGATCGTTTACGCTCTTCTTCTCGCTCAGTTGAAAACCCTCAACCCTCTCTCTTCTCTCTCAATTTTCTCTTCACTTTGTTCTTCTCCATCTGTCCAAGTGCTGTTGTTTGGGAATCGAGTTTCTGCTGTGAATTCATCGTCTCCGTCGCAATTCGCATTCTGCTCAGGTATAGTGTTCAGCCCTCTCTCAGTTCTACAGTTGCGTTGATTTCTCGTTCTGATTCGTTCTCTGCAATCTGATTATGATTCAGCGATTCTTCTCGACTCCTTCATCGGGTTCATCTGCTGTGGACTGCTCTGTAATCTGTAGACAGATTCAGGTGAGGGTTTTGATTCCGTTTTCGTTTCAGATTTTGGGTTGTGGACAGTTTCTGATTGTGGTGTTCGTTCTCTGCGCGTCGTTGTGAGTTTTCAGTGGCTGTCTGATTGCATTTTTTGGGTCTGCGTACTGCTGTGTCTGCGTTGGAGCGATCGTTGTTCAGATTCGAAGAGAATTCTCTGTTGTAATTGAGGTAGGTGGCTTTCGGATTCGATCCGTGTGTTTTCAGCCTTGGGGAGTTTGGGTTCTGCATTTATTCAATGATTTGATCTTGTGTTTGTGTGTGGTTTATGTCTGTTTAATGCCATTTCAATGGATTAAACCCCCAAGGTTGTTTTGTAAATGTGTGTGTTGATTTGGATTGGTTTTTGTGCCTCTGTTCGTTTGATTTCGCTTCTGATTTCTGAGGTTTTCGGCATGTCCGAACTTCCGTCCGAGCTTTGAAGTTCGGACATGCCCTTCTGCGCTTAATCTTTTGAAAATCTTCGCTGTGTCCGAACTTCCGTCCGAACTTTGAAGTTCGGACACAGCCTTCTGCTTTCTCTGATTTTGGCTTCGACTTGTGTCCGAACATTGATGTCCGGACACAAGTTCGGACTCTCCACGTCTGTTTTCCGAAGGATGTCCGTCCGAACATCCGTCCGAACTTGGATGTTCGGACACCTCTGACTCTCCATCTGTTTTAAGGTTCGACTTGTGTCCGAACTTTGATGTCCGGACACAAGTTCGGACATCTGTCTGATTTTGTCTTCTGAGTCTCGACTTGTGCCCGAACATTGATGTCCGGACACAAGTTCGGACAGGCTACTGTTTTGGCCATAACTTGCTCGTTTGAGCTCCGTTTTGACTTCTGTTTGCGGGGTTGGATTCCCCTTCTGATTTCCAAGCTATCTATGAGCTTTCTGGTGCCTTTGGTGCACATATGCTTATCTGTATTTAAGCTTCTGTTTTGGGACCTAGTTATCTCTGTGTCTGAGCTTTGGATGGCTGGTTACGCTGTCTCGTAGCGCGCTATGTAGGATCCTTCTGTTCACGGGTGATGTTCCCCGTTCTGTTCACGGGTTTTACACCTGTTCTGTTTACGAGTGAGGTTTCCTCGTTCTGTTCACGAGCTGGTTGCTCGTTCTGTCTGTATGCTGTGATCACTAGTGTCCCACTCTGTTTTCTGCTTCTGTCTGCTTCTGCTCTGTTTAGTCCCTTAATGATTGGACTTCTGTTTCTGATTTCTGATATATTTGTGGATTCTCTTGACTCCTTCTGATTTGTCAATATTCTGTAAATGTTTTGAGCATGCTGGTTGATGAAGTTGGTCATCTACTGGGCATAGTTGTGTGCTCATTCCCCCACTTCTAACGCTTTTGCAGATTGATTAGCGAGGATCGTCTCCCCTCAGCTTCTGGAGTTTAGCTGCTTTGTATTTAGCTCTTTTGAGACTTTGTATTTGGATTTGAGCCTTTGGGCCTTTGTTAGCTTCTGTTTCTGTTATACGTTTGGTGGGTTCTGTAAAACCTTTTGAGGTGTTAAGACTTCATTGTGGTTATACTTTGTTCAAGTATTCTGTTTTGGGCCTTATTTGATTATCTGTTTACTTCTGTTTATTAGAGCCTTGCGTCATTATGTAATAATACGCGGCGTGTAATACTCCTAACTCCTAGGCCAGTGTTGGGGGTGTTACATTTAGTGGTATCAGAGCTCTGGGTTCTAATCTGCTGGGATTTTAAGTTAGCCAGTTAGTCAGAAATGTCAGTGTTAGTGTCTGAGTTTAACTGTCTGCTGTTGGACTTTCAGAATGCCGCCAAGGAGAGCGAATAACCCTCCAGGGAATGTTGCTGATGCTGTTCAGCAGTTCATGACGCAGCTCATGCAGACCATGGCTGCAGGGGGCGGTCCAGCTGGAGGAGGACCAGCTGGCGGAGCAGGCCCGGCTGGGGCAGATGCTGGAGGGAGGAACGTGAAGGCGCTTCAGGAGTTCATGAAGCTGAAGCCGCCATCGTGATGGGGCAGGAGATCCCCAGGAGGCCAGCCACTGGTTGTCAGAGGTGGAGGATTTGCTGCGAGTGATGGGCTCTGAGGAGGAGTAGAAGGTCGACTTTGCCACCTTTCTGTTCAAGGCCGAAGCCAAGGAGTGGTGGAGGTCAGTTATGGGGAAGTTCCCACAGCCTTGGACGTGGGAGCAGTTCATTGGGGAGTTCAACAAGCAGTTCTACCCCGACGTCTACAAGGATCAGCGCATCCTGGAGTATAACCGGCTACGCCAGGGTCGGGATATGAGTGTGAGGAGTACGTCCGAAGTTTATCAGCCTGTCTAAGTTCGCACCTGAGCCTGACGAGCATAGGAAGGCCAGGAAGTTTGAGAGCGGCCTGAGGCCGGATATCCGATCTGCTGTGACGCCGTTGCGTCACAAGACCTTCAGGGACGTTGCTGATGTCGCCCTGTTGGTAGAGGCTGACTTGAGAGGTCGCCAGTCTGGAGGGAAGGACCAGAAGAGGAAGCAGAGGTCCGATGACAGTGATAGGAGGGATCAGTCTGCTTCTCAGAAGAAGCAGTCTACTGGAGACCGCTCTGGGGACCGTTCGCGAGACAGAGGTGGTTCGTCTTCATCAGCTCCCGCTCCGAAGTGCCGGGTCTGCGGCAAGTTTCATATAGGCCAGGACTGCTACAGGAAGTCTGGAGCCTGCTTCAAGTGTGGGTCCTTGGAGCATAGGATTGCTGATTGCCCTCAGGCTGAGAGGAGCAGAGGTAGCTCTGGAGGTGGAGCTGGAGGATCTACATCTGGGTCTAGAGACCGAGACCGGGTTGAGCAGAAGAAGCCCCAGGGCCAGGCCAGAGTGTACGCGATGGCTGGAGAGAGAGACCGATCGACTGACAGAGTTGTCACAGGTATTCTCCAGCTGTCATCTCGTTCTGTTTTCTGTTTGTTTGACTCTGGAGCCACCCACTCTTTTATTTCTGCTGAGTTAGTGGGTGAGCTCGGTTTGCCTGTTGTGCCTCTGGGTGTTGAGTTATGTGTGCATAGTCCATTAGTTAGGGACTCTTCTATGTTGTTGAATTCTGTTTGCAAAGATAGTCCTGTGTTAGTCAGAGATAGGACTCTGTGTGCTAACCTCATCCCGATGGAGATGACTTCTTTTGATGTGATTCTGGGCATGGATTGGCTTGCTGCGCACCATGCCCATATTGATTGTGCTGCTTCGAGAGTCACTTTTGAGGAGCCGGGTCAGCCCCGTTTGATTGTAGCAGGGAATGGACTCCCGTGCTCGCCGCCAGTCATATCAGCTATGCAGGCGTTCCGTTTTCTGAGGAAAGGATGCCAGGGATATCTGTGCTACATCCCTGAGGTTCGCAAGGATGCGAAGTTGGAGGAGATTCCAGTGGTCAGAGACTTCCCCGACGTGTTCCAGGACGATGTACCTGGGCTTCCCCCTGTCAGAGAGGTGGAGTTCTCGATCGAGCTCGCACCTGAGACTCAGCCCATTTCGAAGGCCCCATACCGTATGGCGCCTGCTGAGCTCAAGGAACTGAAGGTCCAGTTGCAGGAGCTGCTGGATAAGGGCTTCATTCGCCCGAGCGTGTCGCCTTGGGGAGCGCCAGTGTTGTTTGTAAAGAAGAAGGACGGTAGTATGCGGTTTGTGCATTGACTACAGGGAGCTCAACAAGGTTACCATTAAGAATAGGTATCCTCTCCCGCGCATAGATGACTTGTTCGACCAGTTAGCTGGAGCTAAGGTGTTTTCGAAGATCGATCTGAGGTCGGGATATCATCAGCTGAGGATTAAGGCACGACGTGCCTAAGTCCGCTTTCAGGACTCGTTATGGACACTACGAGTTCCTAGTGATGCCATTCGGGTTGACGAATGCGCCGTCAGTATTTATGGATGATGAACCGGGTGTTCAAGCCGTTTTTGGACCAGTTCGTGGTAGTCTTTATTGATGACATCTTGGTGTATTCCAAGAGTGCTGAGGAGCACGAGGAGCATTTGAGGACCGTTCTCCAGACTCTGAGGGAACGAGTTGTATGCGAAGCTGAAGAAGTGCGAGTTCTGGCTAGATCAGGTGGTATTCTTGGGACATGTGGTCTCCAAGGATGGTATCTCCGTGGACCCGGAGAAGATTCGAGCTATTACTGAGTGGGCCAGGCCTACTAATGTCGGAGATATTCGTAGCTTCCTTGGACTAGCGGGCTACTATCGCAAGTTTGTGGAGGGCTTCTCCAAGTTGGTGATTCCGTTGACTCGTCTGCTGCAGAAGGATGTGAAGTTTGAGTGGAGCGATGCCTGTGAGCAGTGTTTTCTGGAGCTGAAGAAGAGGTTGACTACTGCGCCGATCTTGACTCTTCCGGAGGGGACCGAGGGTCTCGAGGTTTTCTGTGATGCGTCCCATAGGGGACTTGGATGTGTTCTGATGCAGCATGGGAAGGTAGGCATATGGCTCTCGTCAGTTGAAGCCATATGAGAAGAACTATCCGACCCCGATCTGGAGCTGGCTGCGGTGGTCTTTGCGTTGAAGATTTGGGGGCACTACTTGTATGGGGCAGCGTGCAAGGTGTATACGGACCATAAGAGCCTCAAGTATCTATTCACTCAGAAGGAGTTGAACTTGAGGCAGAGGAGGTGGCTGGAGTTGCTACACG
The DNA here is from genome assembly GCA_023374045.1 of Limonium bicolor. Lineage (NCBI taxonomy): Eukaryota > Viridiplantae > Streptophyta > Magnoliopsida > Caryophyllales > Plumbaginaceae > Limonium > Limonium bicolor. The sequence continues at coordinate 115,884,848 of CM041781.1, read as the reverse complement.
ATTACGACTTAGAGATCCTCTACCATCCGGTAGGGCGAATGTGGTGGCTGATGCGCTTAGTAGGAGGGGTCCGTCTGGGACCGTCTGTGCTTTGTCCGGTGTGGAGAGGTCTGCTCAGGAGTTGCAGCGCATGGGTATCTGGGTCGTCCGTCCAGAGAGGTCTGGGATTTTGGCAGCACTGCAGGTTCAGCCTACCTTGATCGACCGGATCAAGGCCAGTCAGGACTTGATGTCAGTCTGTGTAAGATCAGAGAGAGTTTGTCTGCTGGTCAGGAGTCCGAGTTCCGGGTTTCAGAGGATGGCTGCCTGAGGTTCAGAGGCCGTGTTTGTGTGCCGGCAGACGACGCGTTGAGGCGTGAGATCATGCAGGAGGCTCATGGAGCTCCATACTCGGTACACCCCCAGGAGGTGTGAAGATGTACCGGGATCTGCGTGAGACTTTCTGGTGGAGCAATATGAAGAGGGACATCTCAGACTTTGTATCCAGATGTAGGACCTGTCAGCAGGTCAAGGCCGAGCATCAGAGACCGGCCGGTTTGCTTCAGCCTCTTCCCGTTCCGGAGTGGAAGTGGGAGAGCGTCGGTATGGATTTTGTCATGAGACTGCCTAAGACTCCGAGGGGTTTCGATGCAGTTTGGGTCATTGTGGACCGGCTCACGAAGAGCGCTCACTTCCTACCTGTCAGGAAGACCTTCAGTTTGCACCGTTTAGCCCAGTTGTACATTGATGATAGTACGTCTGCATGGGGTTCCGGCTTCGATTGTGTCTGACAGAGATCCGAGGTTTTGTCCAGGTTCTGGCAGAGTTTGCATCAGGCTTTGGGGACGAAGTTGTCTTTCAGTTCAGCTTACCATCCTCAGTCAGACGGGCAGACAGAGAGGACGAATCAGGTCCTAGAGGACATGCTCAGGGCATGTGTGCTCGACTTTGGGGGCAGCTGGGATCAGCACGTGGCACTGATAGAGTTCGCGTACAATAATAGTTTCCAGACCAGTATCGGGATGGCTCCGTTTGAGGCCTTGTATGGCAGGAGGTGCAGATCACCCATCTGTTGGGATGATCTGAAGGAGAGAGCTGTGATTGGTCCAGACTTGGTTCAGGATGCTGTGGGCAAGATTCAGTCTATCAGAGAGCGTCTGCTTGTGGCTCAGAGTCGTCAGAAGAGCTACGCCGACCAGAGGAGACGACCTCTAGAGTTTGAGGTGGGCGATCATGTGTATCTGAAGGTTTCTCCTGTGCGAGGAGTCGTTCGTTTTGGAAGAGAGGCAAGCTTAGCCCTCGTTTTGTGGGTCCTTTTGAGATCCTAGAGAGGATCGGACCGGTTGCCTATCGTTTGGCTCTGCCTCCGTCTTTAGCAGCAGTGCACAGTGTTTTCCATGTTTCGATGCTGAGGAAGTACATTCCGGACCCATCTCATGTGATCGACTTCAGTCCGCTTCAGTTGAGGGAGGACTTCACGTTTGAGGCAGTTCCTTTGAGGATTTTGGCGAGGGATGTCCGCAAGCTCAGGAGTAAGACCATGCCCTTGGTGAAGGTGCAGTGGTCGGGTCAGTCCGAGGAAGAGGCGACCTGGGAGGTCGAAAGCGAAGTTCGTTCTAAGTTTCCCGCGCTCTTCGAGCAGTAGGTATGTTTTAATTTCGAGGACGAAATTCTTTTAAGGGGGAGGTGATGTTATAACCCAAGATTTGGTTATAATTTTATCTCGTTACTAAGGTTCATTAAGATGGTCTATTCTGAATTTAGGACACGGAAGTCCTTATTAAAGAAGCCGGGGGCGAGGAGGTCTTTTGTTTTCTATCAAATTAATCAGGTGAGGATAATACTTATTTCATTTTCTTTTTCCCTCATTAACTACCCTCACTTCTAATCACGTTCTCACGATCGTTTACGCTCTTCTTCTCTCGCTCAGTTGGAAACCCTCAACCCTTCTCTCTTCTCTCTCAATTTTCTCTTCACGCTTTGTTCTTCTCCATCTGTCCAAGTGCTGTTGTTTGGGATTCGAGTTTCTGCTGTGAATTCATCGTCTCCGTCGCAATTCGCATTCTGCTCAAGGTATAGTGTTCAGCCCTCTCTCAGTTCTACAGTTGCGTTGATTTCTCGTTCTGATTCGTTCTCTGCAATCTGATTATGATTCAGCGATTCTTCTCGACTCCTTCATCGGGTTCATCTGCTGTGGACTGCTCTGTAATCTGTAGACAGATTCAGGTGAGGGTTTTGATTCCGTTTTCGTTTCAGATTTTGGGTTGTGGACAGTTTCTGATTGTGGTGTTCGTTCTCTGCGTCGTTGTGAGTTTTCAGTGGCTGTCTGATTGCATTTTTTGGGTCTGCGTACTGCTGTGTCTGCGTTGGAGCGATCGTTGTTCAGATTCGAAGAGAATTCTCTGTTGTAATTGAGGTAGGTGGCTTTCGGATTCGATCCGTGTGTTCAGCCTTGGGGAGTTTGGGTTCTGCATTTATTCAATGATTTGATCTTGTGTTTGTGTGTGGTTTATGTCTGTTTAATGCCATTTCAATGGATTAAACCCCCAAGGTTGTTTTGTAAATGTGTGTGTTGATTTGGATTGGTTTTTGTGCCTCTGTTCGTTTGATTTCGCTTCTGATTTCTGAGGTTTTCGGCATGTCCGAACTTCCGTCCGAGCTTTGAAGTTCGGACATGCCCTTCTGCGCTTAATCTTTTGAAAATCTTCGCTGTGTCCGAACTTCCGTCCGAACTTTGAAGTTCGGACACAGCCTTCTGCTTTCTCTGATTTTGGCTTCGACTTGTGTCCGAACATTGATGTCCGGACACAAGTTCGGACTCTCCACGTTCTGTTTTCCGAAGGATGTCCGAACATCCGTCCGAACTTGGATGTTCGGACACCTCTGACTCTCCATCTGTTTTAAGGTTCGACTTGTGTCCGAACTTTGATGTCCGGACACAAGTTCGGACATCTGTCTGATTTTGTCTTCCGAGTCTCGACTTGTGCCCGAACATTGATGTCCGGACACAAGTTCGGACAGGCTACTGTTTTGGCCATAACTTGCTCGTTTGAGCTCCGTTTTGACTTCTGTTTGTGGGGTTGGATTTCCCTTCTGATTTCCAAGCTATCTATGAGCTTTCTGGTGCCTTTGGTGCACATATGCTTATCTGTATTTAAGCTTCTGTTTTGGGACCTAGTTATCTCTGTGTCTGAGCCTTTGGATGGCTGGTTACGCTGTCTCGTAGCGCGCTATGTAGGATCCTTCTGTTCACGGGTGATGTTCCCCGTTCTGTTCACGGGTGTTTACACCTGTTCTGTTTACGAGTGAGGTTTCCTCGTTCTGTTCACGAGCTGGTTGCTCGTTCTGTCTGTATGCTGTGATCACTAGTGTCCCACTCTGTTTTCTGCTTCTGTCTGCTTCTGCTCTGTTTAGTCCCTTAATGATTGGACTTCTGTTTCTGATTTCTGATATATTTGTGGATTCTCTTGACTCCTTCTGATTTGTCAATATTCTGTAAATGTTTTGAGCATGCTGGTTGATGAAGTTGGTCATCTACTGGGCATAGTTGTGTGCTCATTCCCCCACTTCTAACGCTTTTGCAGATTGATTAGCGAGGATCGTCTCCCCTCAGCTTCTGGAGTTTAGCTGCTTTGTATTTAGCTCCTTTTGAGACTTTGTATTTGGATTTGAGCCTTTGGGCCTTTTGTTAGCTTCCGTTTCTGTTATACGTTTGGTGGGTTCTGTAAAACCTTTTGAGGTGTTAAGACTTCATTGTGGTTATACTTTGTTCAAGTATTCTGTTTTGGGCCTTATTTGATTATCTGTTTTACTTCTGTTTATTAGAGTCTTGCGTCATTATGTAATAATACGCGGCGTGTAATACCCTAACCAACTCCTAGGCCAGTGTTGGGGGTGTTACAATAGGCCCTCAAATATCATATTAGATTAATTTAACCACCCTACTTATGTTCAGGGTATTTCATGGCCTGAGAGGTTTGGTTTGGAGTTATCCACATTGCAGGTGTGTTGCCAGGCGTCGCACGGCCTATTTGCCTGTATGAAACACGAAAGCTCTCGAGTATTTGACCATTGGTTGAGTAGGAGATGTTGGTTATTTTATTTTAGTAATAAATAAAAGATAATATTTATTTGTTAAATATTAGTTACAACCAACGTCAAATAATATTGATAAGAATATTTGTTATTCTTATCTTTTTTTTCTGTTATTATTATATATAGAGGTATGGAATTAGTTTCCACGTGTGAGTGTATACACGATATACAGAATCTCTAACCCAAAGAATACGTAGAAAGAGAGCCGTGTTAGGGTTCTTAGGTCGTGGATAGCATGGGGAGTGCTGTTGTGGTCTCCTCCACCTGGTAGACGTGAATGTAACACCGCAACCGTTAATCCGTCATTCCTCTTACCTCTTAAACCGTCACTAATTACTCTTACTCACACGCAGCGGAACTCTAATTACAACGAGGGGTGAAATGATAAGCCGCAAACTTATCATATTTTAGGTGTTAGATTTAGTATTATATTTATCTAAATTAGGTTATATATAAGTTATTTGAGCTATATTAGGTATTAAAGTATTTTATTAGTTCAGTCTTATGTTTTTATATGTTTTTCTGTGCAAGGGATGATTTTCTAGCCAAAGGTTCATTGATGCCGGACTCCCTGCCGGATAACTTCTGCACGACACGAGATTAGATCAGGAAAGAGGCTTTGTCGGACACATTGCCGGTAGATTCCATCCGGCATAAGTAAAGAGTCGCCACGGTTGACCAAGCGATAGCAGTTATTGACCGTTGGTGATTAGGCTGTTGTCGGGTATGCTGCCGGGTATATCCTACCCGGCATATGCACTGTTTTCGCGCGATTTTTGCTGTTTCGACCGTTGAGCAGTTGACACGTTTTCCACATGTGCCGGCTACTCCTCATCCGGCACGACGCCCGGCAACAGACACAATTGAGCCCTATAAATAGGCCGAGAGTCTTCATCATTTGGCACACTTCAACATACAAAATCCACTCCATTCACTTCTATATTTTCCGCCTCACTCCATTGGTGGTGTCCAAAGAAGTCTACGGATCCATCCACGCAAGAGAAGAAGAAGACCTTGTCGGGTTAAGGCTATTAACATCTCATTCTCCCTCTTTGTATTCTCTTCTTGTAGTTGTGTGGATGGTGATGTAGAATTCTTTGTCTTCTCTGGTTAGAAATGGTTCTCTTTGTAAACATACTATGTTCACTCAATAAAAGATATAAGTTCAACTTGGAATTTTGAGTTTATTGCAAATTAGGAATGAAGTTGTTTCTTCTTCCAAGTACTTCAATTCTGACCTTGGTAAGGCAGAAAGGTTGAGGAATTCCAAGTGGTCTTTCTATTTGTCTTTTATAACTTAAAGGATGAAATTTAAGGCTTAGAATTCTCCCCTTTTCGGTTCGTTGATTACCTAGATATTGTTAGTTTTCGATACTGATTTGGGAGTGCTTATTTCGGCTTCAAACTGGAAGAGTAAATTGACATTTTGTAAGGCCGGATGGAATGCCGGGTGCAAGACGTCCGGCACATTCAAGGTTCTTGTCTTTGCCGGGTGCATCTTGTCCGGCATAATATCCGGCAGTACCAAAAGTTGGTTGGTTCGGAATTTATTCTTTTCCCTTGGTGTTCATTTGTGTTTTTATGACGTTGCCATTTCGAATCTGGGGTAGATTATTATATACTTTTTTAGATTAGGTTTTAGGTAGTTTTTCTTAATTGTACTTACACACTTATTTTTCCCCCTTGTTATAGAATAGGCTTTTGCCCGGATTAGGACTAGTTTTCTATAAGTCTCTTGGTACGATTCTCTCGGTCGTAATATATTTACACTATACTCCGACCGGGTTTTTATTTGCTACCCGTAGTAGAGTTGTAGGATTAGTTTATTATTTTTCTTTTTATATATAGTTTTATCCTACAATTTTTCTATTAGCAAATTGGCGCCGTTGTCGGGGACTTGGAATTAGTCCAAGTCCTAAATTCGGTAAAACGCCCTATTCTTTATTCTTTATTCTTTGATTCTTTTACTTCTTCTAATTCTTTTAATTTCAATTTGGTATTCGGTTGAATAGGCCGGGTGTAAAGGCCGGATGCCTCATACCCGGCACATTCAACATTTTATTTTCTTTAATTCTTGTATTCTTTGATTTATTCACCCTTAGTTTTTGCAGAATTGAATATGCCGTGCACTGCCGGCAACCGATACCGGCGTATTCGGAGGAAGTCCGATGCCGGACAGAAGTTATCCGGCATGATGACCGGCATGTTCAAATTATTTTCAAAATTTCATACATTGTTAAGCTTTTAACAATTTGAATTTATTCTTCTTTTACCTCTTCGTTTATTTATCTCTTCTAATAGTCCCTACCTTGATTATTTAAATTAATTTCAGAGTTTGAACTTGCCGTGTATTATGCCGGTTTCTTACACCCGGCTTCTCGAAGGAAGTCCGATGCCGGATATGAAATATCCGGCATTACACCCGGCTTGTTCAATTTTACTCTCCAATTTTTGTCGTAAATAGTAGAGACACATATAAATGATCTCTTACGTTTTATGTCATTCACTATTTTTATTTCTCCTTGTTGCATTTTTTGATTTATTTCTTTCGGTTTGAACAAGCCGGGCAATATGCCGGGTAAAATCAACCCGGCATTAGTGGAGGAAGTCCACTGTCGGGTACGCAATGCCCGACACACGGTCCGGCATGTTCAATTGATTTATTTTTTTTAGTTTCGTGACATTTCTATATTATTGATTTTTATACTATTTTGTTAAATTAATATTTTGTGTTGCTCCTCCTAAGTAAATAAGGTGAATGCATCTCCGATCACATAATCTTCATGAAGATTTATCTGACCGCGGTCAGGAGACAAAGAAGCCATTTCTTCGTTCCTTAAGGCAACGACGAAACCAACAAATGCACTCCCTCCCTGCACAAATGGAATCAAAAACCACCGGCGAATGGCAAGGACTCTCTTCCTCAGCAGGCAAATGTGGTTAGTGCACGACCACACACCTAGAGCACCGAATTCCAAGATTTTACAACGCCTGAGAGATTGGAAATGCAAAAGTTCTGGACCATTCGCATGGAGCATAAGTCGATGCAGTTGCAAATGCAGCAACTTTTTGCTCAACTATGACCACTTGGTCAACTCCCGTCTCCAGCACTAAATTGATCAACGGGAGTATGCGAGATCGATCTTCGTTTCTATCGAGATCTCTGATCACTCGGCCAAGTAGCCGAAGGCTAAGTGTAGAGAAGCCCCACGTATCTGGTCTTCTTTCACCGCAGGGAAGTCACTTCCTTTCCTTATTTCTTTATTTGTCTTTTGAACACTAGGGACAGTGTTCCTGCCAAGTGTAGGGCATGGTCCCCCCTTAAAAAATATTTTTATTTTAAATATATATATATATTATATAGAAAATAAATCACTAGTATATTTGATATAATAAGTTTAAAGTTTATCAATGTTTTACTAAACTTTTGCATGTTTTTGATTGAGATGAGATTAGGAATGAATAAATGCTTGTTCTCTTAAGAGGTAAGCTTTCTAATGACTTGTAGATTCCTGTTTTTAACTTCTTGATTCTTTTTATTAATATGAGTATATGATCTTTCTCCTAATTCTTTCTTTTATGTACTTCTGGGTATTTGTATCTTTTCTTTTCAAATTGTGAAAATCTTTGGGTGAAAATCTTAAAAAGGGTTTTTGTGAAAAAAAAAGAAGAAGAAGAAAAAAAAGAGAAAGAAAAAGAAATCTTCTTCCAAAGGAAAAGCATTATATTCCTTGAGGTTGCAAAAAAATACCTCAGAATAAAAGCAAGAAATGAGAGTTTTTCCTTTTATTTTTCTCCTAAATTCCCCGTTCTTCAATGCAGAAAAAAATCATGGTTGATTCAGAAACCCTTGCAAAATAGGGCTGAATAATAAAAACCATCGATGAGTGTCTTGGCCACATTCAGAAATTCTTGAAAAATAGAGCTGAATGATGGAAACCGGAAAAGGAGAGATTACAAATCCCTTATGTAAAATAGCCCAAAAGTTTTTGATCGGTTTTTGAAAAGTCTTTTTTTTATATACCCATTAGTATGTTACTGATGGAATAAGGAGGTTTAAGTGATACTTGTGAAATAGAGTCAGAGAGTTGAGAATATTTATCTACATTTCATTCTAGAGTTTATCTGTTTTGTGCATAAGTAATTAGTCCTTTCTAATCTTGTTTTGCTCGAGGACTAGCAAAAGGTAAGTGTAGGGCCTTGATAAGCCGCAAACTTATCATATTTTAGGTGTTAGATTTAGTATTATATTTATCTAAATTAGGTTATATATAAGTTATTTGTGCTATATTAGGTATTAAAGTGTTTTATTAGTTCAGTCTTATGTTTTTATATGTTTTTCTGTGCAAGGGATGATTTTCTAGCCAAAGGTTCATTGATGCCGGACTCCCTGCCGGATAACTTCTGCACGGCACGAGATTAGATCAGGAAAGAGGCTTTGCCGGACACAATGCCGGGTAGATTCCATCCGGCATAAGTAAAGAGTCGCCACGGTTGACCAAGCGATAGCAGTTATTGACCGTTGGTGATTAGGCTGTTGCCGGGTATGCTGCCGGGTATATCCTACCCGGCATATGCACTGTTTTGCGCGGATTTTTGCGGTTTCGACCGTTGAGCAGTTGACACGTTTTCCACATGTGCCGGCTACTCCTCATCCGGCACGACGCCCGGCAACAGACACAATTGAGCCCTATAAATAGGCCGAGAGTCTTCATCATTGGCACACTTCAACATACAAATCCACTCCATTCACTTCTATATTTTCCTCCGCCTCACTCCATTGTTGGTGTCCAAAGAAGTCTACGGATCCATCCACGCAAGAGAAGAAGAAGACCTTGTTGGGTTAAGGCTATTAACATCTCATTCTCCCTCTTTGTATTCTCTTCTTGTAGTTGTGTGGATGGTGATGTAGAATTCTTTGTCTTCTCTGGTTAGAAATGGTTCTCTTTGTAAACATACTATGTTCACTCAATAAAAGATATAAGTTCAACTTGGAATTTTGATTTTTATTGCAAATTAGGAATGAAGTTGTTTCTTCTTCCAAGTACTTCAATTCTGACCTTGGTAAGGCAGAAAGGTTGAGGAATTCCAAGTGGTCTTTCTATTTGTCTTTTATAACTTAAAGGATGAAATTTAAGGCTTAGAATTCTCCCCTTTTCGGTTCGTTGATTACCTAGATATTGTTAGTTTTCGATACTGATTTGGGAGTGCTTATTTCGGCTTCAAACTGGAAGAGTAAATTGACATTTTGGTAAGGCTGACGGGATGGAATGCCGGGTGCAAGACGTCCGGCACATTCAAGGTTCTTGTCTTTGCCGGGTGCATCTTTTCCGGCATAATATCCGGCAGTACCAAAAGTTGGTTGGTTCGGAATTTATTCTTTTCCCTTGGTGTTCATTTGTGTTTTTATGACGTTGCCATTTCGAATCTGGGGTAGATTATTATAAATACTATTTTAGATTAGGTTTTAGGTAGTTTTTCTTAATTTGTACTTACACACTTATTTTTTCCCCTTGTTATAGAATAGGCTTTTGCCCGGATTAGGACTAGTTTTCTATAAGTCCCTTGGGTACGATTCTCTCGGTCGTAATATATTTACACTATACTCCGACCGGGTTTTTATTTGCTACCCGTAGTAGAGTTGTAGGATTAGTTTATTATTTATTCTTTTTATATATAGTTTTATCCTACAATTTTTCTATTAGCATGAAACAACACCGTTAGCCACCCATGTGGCTAACCAGGCCTTTCTTACATACCGTAACGGTCTGATGAACTAGAACAACCGAGTACTCAACATAAATACAAACTTAACTCATTACTTACTATACCGAGTCTACAATATACGGATACCGATAACATATTCGGTCTTACACCTCATTCAATACATAAGTAACTAAGTCTAGCTACCCATGCTATCCACCGACCCTGTCCTACACTCGAACAGTATCGCCTCCGGTGTACCTGCAAATAAAAACGATGCCCCTAGGGGCTCAGCTTAAAGCTGCATATGAAATTCGCATATACCGCGTGCTAACCGCGGTACGCCGACTCCTTTGGGTCGAAAATACATGGAGTTCATTTTAATCAAACAACATGCATCACAGCAATACAATATATATGTATATTACACAAGGAATCTACATCCAATCATGGAACACAATTCCTAACTAACATAACAAGGTTGTTAGTTGTATCAGTTTACTCTTAAGCCTGGAGGTTTACTACCCCACTAATGCCTTAGTTGCTCATAAGAAACCTCACCCGCTCTCGGGTTACTCATTCTTACACACGCCCATTCTCTTGGGCTACTCATTCTATACTCGCCCATTCCCTCGGGTTACTTATGCTCATAATCTCACCCACACTCATGGGTTATTATACTCATTGTCTCACCCCCACTCTTGGGCTACTCATACTCAAGCTCACGTAGTTCTCGAGGCACTACAGGTCTCCTATGATCTTGACGCTTGTTTCTCTTATTACATTCTCAAGCCAAACTCATGGCTCTCAAGCGTAGTCTTACTTCCCGGTTTCGACCCTACTCTGGGTCTAGCATGGTAGGAAGGTTCAACTAGCTCCGTGAACTCTCTCTTAGTTCTCATCTCTTTTACATAGGTCCGACTACTCTCAGACTACTTACATTCCCATACACTCCTCTCTCAGAGTTATAATAATATCATGTATATTAGTCTAGAAGCATCACTCTCGACGTTTCTAATGACTTTGGGAACGTTACTGAAGTTCGGTTAATCTTAGGTTTTAAGAGTTACCTTTACATTTCATATACTCATACTTTCAGTTGTTTTCTTATACCGGATAAAATCCTTATATAGGAGGTCGACCATATCTCAAGGGAGTTACTGATCCCTTAGGTCTCTTTTACTTATTTATCTAGTTCACATCTTGAACTTTCTACCATCCTCTAGGTGGAGGTTCATTTAGCTTTCCACATTTGTACATTTCGTGGTCTGTTTCGATATGGTCTTCTAACCATTATCGGGCATTTACTCAACCCGTACATCTCCTCACATTCTAGTGGGTTCGAATGTTTGCGCTATCGTTATACTTTAATCGATAGTTTGTGTGTTTGCACGTTTTCGTTATCATTCGCAACGACCCGATCTATAGGTCTCTAGCTAAACGTTACTCACTATGAGTCGGTCTTTACACTATGTTAGACCACACCGGCATACAAGTATGTTAGCTCATTCAACATACAACAAGACATACATAATCAAACAATGGATTATTTTCATGCTTTAGTCTTGATTAAGTCGGCACACAAACACACAGATCAACGTAACTCAGTTAGCATACGGGGCATGAGAAAATCATACCTTTCACCGGGTTTTTACTTTTACCGTGTCATCTCACCATGCTCGGGTCACGCACGACTCTCTGATAATGTTTCAAACATTATTGTTAATACTAAGATCATACAATACATAATTGAATGCTACTCCCGTACTTACCCTGTTATCCCGTTACCTCGGTTTTACTCTTGTTAATTTGGGTTCTCACTTCTCAATCACTTCTAACACTTTCTTACGCTTCTTAGGGCCTTTACATGTTACCAAACAAGGCCTTAACATCTTATAACATCATTAACATTCAAACCCCCATCATTAGAAACCTTTAAAACACTCTCTGTAGGATTCTGGGGGTGGTCCGGGACTTGGTCCATACCCTAAGTCCCGGACCAATTCACTAGCTAACTCTCGGCCAATATTTGATGGTGGTCCAGGACCTTGTCCCCATCTTAAGTCCCGGACCAAGGTGAGCATGGAACTCTCAGTATGAAAACAGGGGGTGGTCCGGGACTTGGTCCTGGACCTAAGTCCCGGACCCTGCTACAGATTTTACAGATTTGGCATTTCCAAATCTATTACAACTCTATTCTTCCACCATTTGATTCCCCAATCTTTCCCACTTATAATCCACATGTTTTAGCATCTAATTTCCCATCTAAACCACCTTAAACCAATCACCATGTCCACCCACTAAGTCATGCTTAACTCACTCAAGTTCACTTATATTTTCATAACTAGGTTTCTTGTTCTTTAACTCCTTGTAACAGATTTGGTACCCTCTTCTTACCATTCAAACTTCACTCACTAATGCCATTCCTAGCACCCAAATGACATTATTTCCACTGCTAACACACTCTTCTTCTTAGTTTGGTTTTCCAAACCATTAACCACTCACTTAACACCTCTTACACACCTAGTTTCTTCCATTAAATGAAACACTCAAGTTCATAATCTCCAAAGAAATTTTGACAGCACTTGCCTACTTCTTTAGCATATTCACCACAATGAATCAACTCATATACACTCCTTCATCCCTGTTTAATGAAGCACCAACAACTACAATACATCAAATTCCCACTTGTTCACACATATACACTAGCTTAGCTTCTAGGTTTATTTGCACACTTAAACCACATTAAAACATTCTCATTCCCACTCAATATTGTTGTACCATGACTACACCAATTCAAGAACATTAAATCAATTCTAAAATCTGTTTACAAGTCAAATAAAACCAACTCAAGGTGAGCTTATTACCTTGTTTGTTTTTCGGTTTTCTTCCTCTTCTTCCTCTTTCTCTTGCTCTGTCTTTCTTTACTTGTTTCCACACCACCCAAAGGAGTATAGATTGCTAGCTACAATCTTATCCCCATACACACATAACAACCTAATTAATTCAAATCCTCCACAACACAAAAACTAGTAATTTTCAAGAAAACTAGTTTTTAGGCTCTATCTTAGATATTACCTTAGAGTATCCAAAAGGAGAGCTTGGCAATCAAAATAATGAAGTTCCAGCACTCCAAAAGGGCGTGATGAAACCGGCTGGAATGGAGAAAATATTCAACGTGGGAATGTTTTTTTTATTTTGCAAGGAAAGCTAGAAATGAAGAGCTTTTGACTTTCTTTTTACCTTGGAGTATCAAGAAGATGATGGAGACCCAAAAACACTTCTTTAAGCTCCAAAATGGCCTACTTCCATGGAGATGAAGATGAAGTTTCAAGCTTTTGAAGGGTGGAAAACATAGCCCTCGCCGATACGAATCCAACGGTAGTATTTTTGTGTGATTTGGTGAAGAGATGAGTAAGTTAATGGAGGAAGAAGGTGAGGGTTGTTTGCTCCTTCTCAAATCGGCAATGGGGGAGCAAAGGAAGAAGAAGGTAGTACAGAGAGGGGGCAAATCGTGAATGAGAAGAGAAAAGGAGGTGAGAGAGTACTAAGCTCATTTACTATTCCCTCTCTTGCTTTATTTATTACTTTTTCTTTCCTTACTTTTTCTTTCTTTCTTTACTAGCTAGTTAGCAAAAGGGAAGGCTAATTAACCCAATAAAATCGCCCCACTATATACATATATGCTGGAGCGTTTTTCAGTTTTTTGACAGAAAACGCTCGTTATTTTACCGGTTTGGCACTATTCACTAACCGGGCCTGTTTTTCGGATTTTTCTCGTTTCTTTATTTTTAATGGTTATTAAGCTCCCATTAATACTTGATTATAGTTATTTAATCAACCATAATTTTTACGGATCCGTTTGACCACTTAAAGTCACGTTTTCGGGTTTTCTCGAAAAACGTGCTTTAAAACTCCGTTAGCGTTTTAATCCTTTATTTGGATCCGTTTTCTTCGAGAATCATTCCCGTACACTAATTAGGCCTAACTAAGCCTTAGGAATCCATCTCGGACCCTTACGAGACCATATATCTCTTATACTCATTAAATGCGCGTTTTAGCGTTTTTCGCTTTTCAAGCGTTTCTCTCCTTACTTTAGGTTTTATTCTTTTTACCAACTCTCTTTAGGCACCATTAGGCCTTTAAAAATAATATTAGAATAATTAAATCACCATTATTAAGTCCGGGGTATTAAAGTGAAGGATTCAACAGTTGCTGTCAAAGGAAGACAATCCGGTTGACGACGAACAGAAAGAACAATCTATATAATTCCGTTGCGCTCAAGAGATAGGTACGGGTTGACTGTAACAAGTTGCTGGCATCATAGCTTTCTTTTCTTCCTTTCATTATGTTAAACGGCTGCTATAATGCTTCTTAAAGGGCACGGGTTCCCGTAATCCGCTAACAAAAATAATGCTTGTAATATGGACTAATCCTTTGGCAGGTTCTAATAAAAAGATGGTATGCCTTTCACAATTTGCTTTATTTCTCCATCTAACCACACACACAAAAAAAAAAAAAGGAGAGCAACAACAAATAACGAACGAAAGTGCAGATAACCTTTCGATTTTACGAGGTTGTACATCTAATTAAGTCACAATTACAAACATTTCATCTGTAATGACAACCAGCCAAAAAACGTTTTGCACCAGAACATTGGTAAAAAAAACTAACACAGAACTGTCTGCACCAGGAATTTAGGAAATGTATCCCAACCAGCCTGCCATACTTCAGTCTATTATATGTACTTTCCACCATCCAAGTAACTACATGATTAAAATCAAATTCAACATAGTAATACTCTCTTTAACAGAAGGTGCTATCTCGCACTATCCCCCCCTCAACACCAAAGGCTTTTCTTCCACAAAGCCTCAAAGAATCAACCCATGGGCCGGCTCTGGCTTAGATGGGTCATCACTCACACTAGTACCAGCAACCTTTTGAGTACTTGATTCATGAATTGGAGTATACCCCTCAGCAACATTTCTCACTTTTTCCTCCTCAGCCACCTTCTCTTTCGTCTTCTGCCCTACTTCCCCTGCAGCCTTACTCACCCGGCTGAATGCACCTGTCACCCAAGAAGTTCCTGTCAAAACATAACGGTTCTTCATGATAGCAGACCCTGCACTGCTCACTGTCTGCTCAGCAGCAGAAAATGCTGACTTTGTCTTCTCAGATACTTGAAACTTCTGGTCAACCTCTTTCATCTTGTCATTCACCAATGTGGTACCCATGCTGATCTTCTCAGTCAGACCTATCTTCTGGTCAACCTCTCTCATCTTGGCTGACGCCGTAGAGGTGAAACCATGCTTCTCATCAAACGACTTGGCCTTACCAATTGCATCTTTCCCCAACACAAACCCCTTTGCCAGCATGCTGGTCACCACATCCTCAGCCTTCTGGACAGCTGATCCATCCTGTACCTGGTTTGTGCTCTCAGTTGCCTACACATATCGGCCAATACAATCACCAGTTAGTAGTGGTATAGCACGTACGAGTAAGGAATATCATATGGCAATTCCATTCTGTCGGTGAGGCTACTTCCATCCAACAATTAACCCCGGACACTAAAAGCACCATTGAAGTTGTGCAAAGAATTAGCCCCTGTGTCACCTCAAGGTTCAGAAATTACAAGTTTTACCGCCCCACATGGCCATTTCAAAACTCATTTCTTCCACAGAAAAATCTTCCTATCTCTTGGTATACCACAAGACAAAAACTAATAATGTCCCAAGAAAAAAAAACTCCACTCTCATGCATTATGGGGATTGGAGAAGGTGCTCAATGTTCCAAATGTTATCTAAAGTGCAATTATTACCATAGGAGTGGATGATATGGTAGCTGGAGGTTTGTAGTCAGGTGCAAGAGCTATGGTAACAGATTGATCAACAATAGTTGCTCCCTGAACGAAAATGGAGCAAAAGGTAGTTATAGAATACAAATCCCATATATGGTTGAACTGGAACATAAGAAACTAGGAGCAGTTGCAATCACAGTAATGCAGAACCCATACATGGTTGTTTTGGATTAAAACCTGAGAACATGGCCATTTTCCAGTTCCCCAATCACCATGAAGAGAAGTGCAATAACAGCATTCAATGAAGTGAAGAGATCACATATATACAATGTCATAATTGACTGACAAGACTGGCATACAAAAGCAGTTTAATCCAAAAAAGAGAGAAACATAGCACTAATAAATCCAAGATTTGTAATTGAAAAACATCGAAACAAAAATTTAACACAAGATCCTGCCTTCTATGACCATTATCAAGACCATGATATGCTTCCATATATAAAAATGCAGAATAAGTAATAAAGAACAATGAGAGGGCCAACAGATTCTCAATTTAACTGAAAAACATAGATATGCACTCATCTTTTCGACTCTGAATCTCCCCACTCCAGTCCCACACAGATGAGAATACAGAATGACGATCACTTGATTTTTGATTGAAAAATGAGTGAAAAAAACTGCAGCATATATAATATATATATATATATATATTGCACTTGATACCGAATCCAATAACATACAACGCATTCTGTCTAATCAAGACTTCAGTACATTACCATCAGGTAGGTGTACAGTAAACACTTCCTTCAAGGAAACAGAAAAAAGATAGAAGTAATGCAATATATCAAAAGAAAACATGGCATTAGAAGAATTCTGATTCATATTTTCTAGATAAGTAGATTTACTGATAGAAGAACTGCAGTTTCTGCTCCTTGGGGATTTGTGAAAGTGACATATGCAGTCTGCGATCGTTCATTCTCACTGAAACCAAAAAGGAAAATACTGTGAGCAATACTTCTAGAATGCCCCACCATCACCTTGCAGATCATCTACGTAAGTTCTAGGTACTTGCTGAATACACTGAGAAAAAGTTCCATCTACCAACTCCTTATGTCTCATGCGTTCATCATACATAAGTCAATCACAAAAGAAATATGAAACAAGATAATGCCTCTCGCAAAATCATTAGAACAGAAACCAACCTTTGCATCTCAATATGTGCTATTTCTCCAGAAAATGAGAAAAACTCCTTGATTTCCTGCTCGGATGCACCCAGGGAGAGGTTGCAAACCTTGACTGTTCGAATTTGCTGCAAATAGTACATATGAAAGAACACAGCTATTACGAATGAATTAGATGCAGACGGCCATATGAAACCAACCTCTAACCCTAGAGCTAAAATAAAAACAGCAATCAAAATTAAAAGTAATCCCTCAGCATTAAATCATACAAAATGGTGATGATAATAGTAGTATCGGTCAGAGCATGAGATGCAAAGTAGAGGTTCGTGGGATGCCAGAACAATTAGTTTCCCCGAATTGACCAACCATGCGCAACGGGATGATGGAAGAACCAAGAAAAGTAATACAGACATCAACCCGATTTAATACACAAGAGTGCAAGGAGCTGAAACTCAAAGAAAGTTGGTCTTTCCCCTGTTCTTTTGTGAAAGATCAACCAAAACCCTAATGCCATGTAGAGGGTGCAATCGAGTACTACGAGATTCTTAGAGCCACTGCAACATGCAAAACTGCGTCATTAATCCCAGAAGACTTACAACTTAAGCTTCAAAATGAGAGATCGGGATCAGAAAGAGCTACAGTTGAGCCGGAAAGATACACAATCCTCGCCACCAACACCAGTAAGAATCATTGATGAAATGATGATATACGAACAGCGGAGAACGATAAAAATCAAAGAGATTTGAGCATAAACAACTGCAAATCAACTCGCAATAGCTCGAAACTGAGTATACGGGGAGAACCGACGAGAGACAGGGACTCACCGACATGTTGATGGCTGTAAAATGGCTCGATCCAAGAGAAGATAATAGATGCGGTTAAAAAACAGCAATAGACGGGAGGAAATGGTCGTCGTTGGAAGAGGTGGCGGCAGTTTTCCTGCTGGAGTCGTTGACAATGGCAGTGAGAAATAGCCGAGTAAAGGAAAATGAATCGCAAGCATCGATCCTGTGTAAAAGAAGGAACCGGCTATGGTGCCGCATCGGAATTATGGCGCTAGCCGCTAGTGTTATCTCTGAGTTGACTGTTGAATCAGTTTAACAGTTAAAAAAGTTAGTGTACAAAATTTCACTTACTACCAAAAATATTGTAAATCACAATGATCATGTAAATATGTAATGATGTCTCGTGTAACATTTTTCAAATAATTGATATTCAATAGTATTTGAATTATAAAAGTTTATAGTCGATGAATAATGAATTTTATTAATTATATTACAAATTTTTATTTTCATCAAACTACTTAGAGTACGTTGGAATGTAGTAGGGTGACCTTTTCTTGGAAAAATGATAAACTACATCTCAAACAGCTTTAGCAGTCATTTTAAGAACATCTTTGCTCACCACTAAGTTACATACTCCCTCCATCCTGAATTGACCATCATGTTCACTATTTGGACATGAAGTTTGACTTCAATATTTAACATATTAGATAAAATAATTTTAAAAATTTCAGTTTTACATATGATTCCTTACAAAAAAAATATATATTACAAAATTTAATTTTATAAAATTATTTTATCTTATATGCTAATATTGAAGTGGAAAAACATGTCATAAAGCAAACAAGACGGTCAATGTAACACCTCTCTCCATAAACACGTAATAATCCCTCACGTAGCAAAAAATAAAACGTCTTACAGCGGAAGATAAATAACAACAACAATACTCACTCGAGTGTCACCTGCCATTACTCGCCCATGCGAGTAACGAAGCATAACTATATCCAACAACCAAAATAAACAAACTGCTAGCCGCTGTGATAATGAGATAACTCCTATACATCATACTAAGTCCATAAACCATAAACGTCGACAAGTGAGCGTCTACCCAATCCCGAATATACATAACTGTACCATAATACATCCACAGTCTAACATTGTTATACCAATAAACTCCATGTGCGGTAATTAAAATAATCCCTAACTACCCTGTTCCCGCACTTCGGCTTTGACAATGATCAACAACCTGTACAATGAGTGTAGTCTCAACGATAAACACTGAGTATGTCGGGCCTGGACCCTATTGGTCACTTAGTCATTTCAACCATCTTATTATTAGATTGGTTTCATGCTTTACCATTTTACAGTTATAATTAATACTGTAATAAACATGCATAAATACCTAATCATCCATCCAATCCAAACAGTCATTACATATCACAAACAACAATTGTATAATCGAACATATCGAATAATAGTACTGTATAATCGCCGTAGCGAACGTCTTCCTTAATTAATCTAATTTGGCCTTCAAGGCCCCATCCATCCAAACCATGTTTAATTAATACCAGTTGGGCGTCATGTTGAGACAACCCGATAACCTCACCAATGGACAGTAGTCCTCCCGTACACACGAAGGTGCTCATTTCGCCAGAGGTCCGAAGGTCCCTGACTATTCACTTTGCCTCGTAAGGCGTCCATATAAAGGCCGTAGCCACCTGACCCACGATCCAAATAGGGCTCGTTGGGTAAATACCTAGAGCGGAACCCGATCGGGAAGCCCTCAGTGATCACAAATGCGTAACCAAGTAGTTCGTAAACTACCAGGATTCCTCTCCTCAACTCATACCAACTCTCTCATAATGTTTAAGATAAACTCTTAGTTTTAATTGAGAATACATTTATAATTAGCTGCCCAATGGTTCCACGCATACTTAGAAGTAATCTAGGATATATTCATGTTCGAGATCCATGCTCTAGAGAACGACAATGTCGTGACTCGTACCTAAGTGTTTTACTTAGGTTACCATATGCTTAATATTAATACTAATGGTATTATATTAAGTAAATGTCATGTCATCTCACATAAACGCATAATTTATGTTTATATAAGTCGATCTATAGTCGACGTAGTGTTAGTCCCGTAGGACGCTCGTGCATAAATAATTAATACAGTAACACACATAATCATACACGTATCCATCCACAACACAACACACAATTATCACCAAATCTGAGCCCAAGGAATTCCTTAGGACAACCCGGATCAAACCCTTTACATACCGTACACCTTAGACCAAGATGCTTAGTGTAGACCACTAGCTCGTCAAGCGCCTTCGTCTGAAGTACGATAGATTGTATAAACTATAAGTCAGTCTCCATGACTAACAAATCCAGCATTTCCGAATAACAAGTAACCCTGACAGTTCTTTCCCCAGATTTCTACAGTTAATTGTATGGGTTTCTCTAAACCAGTCGGCTTGTTACTAAAACTCGTATGTCGAAATGTTTCGACTGTTTAAGTTTAGTTCATTATATTTCTTTAATCTTATCCATCATTGAATTTAGGCATATAACCTATAGTTGCATGAATACATGCATGATTTATTATATTGTATTATTTTCCCACCATCCGTTATAATCTTTGCATTATATAATCCATTATCTTTAGTAAACTACATTTGCATTCAAAAACTTATAACTTATAGTTTGTAACTAGTTTCATGTATAACCCACCACCATTATATTATATGTTTTCCAACCATAATTGAATACCCCGACCTTAAATATAGTGATTAAAATTATCCAATACATATTTAAGGCCTAATATTGCCTAAGTAATATTGGTAAGGAGAATAAATCCAAAGAAATAAAGAAACGCTTAAAAGTGAAAAACTAAAAAGCGTAAATAACCATAGGATGTATGAGACCTCGGTTAGCTCATTATATGGAGTATAAGGCTTAATAAGGCCTAAATAATATATGGGAACAACTCCCGAAGAAAACGGATCCAATAACGTAATAAAACGCTAAAGAGAGCTTTAGCGCACGTTTTTCGAGAAACCCGAAACGTGACTTTGAGTGGTCAAACGAACCCGTAAAAATGATAAATCATTAAATAACAATAATTAAGCATTAATGGAAGCTTAATAACCAATGAAATAAGAAACGAGAAAATTCCGGAAACGGGCCCGATTAGTGAATAGTACCGAAACCGGGTAAAATACGAGTGTTTTCTGTAAGACGAAAAACTCCAACTAGTAGTAATGTGAAGGGCCAGTTTTTTTTTCGGGATTAATTACCCCTCTCTCTCTCACACACACACACACACACTAACTACTAAATAAAGCAAAAAGCAAAAAACAAAAGAAGTATAAAGTGAGGGGGATTCTCTCACCTTACTCTCTCATTTCTCTTTCTCTTTTCTTTTTCTTGTCCTCCCTTCCCATCCGATTTCTGCCCTCTCTCTCTGGTTGGGGCGATTTCTTGAAGCTCTCCAAATCTCCCATTGTAACACCACTCTCAACAATGATGTATAATCGCTCACGTGAACAGGAAAAAAATGTGTCTCACAGCGGAAGAAATGACAGTAATAGAACTCACATGGGTGTTACTTGCCATCACTCGCCCACACGAATGATGTAGCAATACAACAACTTAACAAAATGAACATAATAATACAATCCGCGGTGACAACGGATACCGCCTACATGTCTATCTAAGTCTCAAAAGCGCAACTACTGTGAGCGTCTAGACATACTCCAAATCTTACAACCACCAACTTTAGTGAAACAACCTAATACATAATGAGATACGAACGGTAAATCCAAAATCCACAACACCCTAACTACCCGGCCCCGCACTCCGGCTTCGTCCATGATCATCAACCTGCATGAAGCCATAAAGGCTTAGCGATAACGCTGAGTATGCCGAGTCTGGACCCTAATGGTCAATTAGGTCGTATTACCGTCTTTTTATTAGGTTTGTTACATGCAACATCGGCTTACAGAATATAGCAGGAAACTGTAAAACATAATTAGCATGTAACAATCATCACAGGTATACACAGAACAACAGCACATCGTACCATACAATAGCATCGATAAGTCACACGTTGTTCTTAGTTTCACATCATCATGTATTACAACGCTCGGCCCCCCGGGCCCTCACGTATCGTTTTGATTGGTTAGCACTGTCGGGTGTCAGTTAGACAACCCGAATATATTCACTTGGACAGTAGTCCCACGTACACACACGGTGCTCACTGCCCTGATCATCCGAAGACTCTGGCTATTTCACTTTGCCTTTGTAAAGGCGTCCATTTAGGTGGCAAATGGCCTGGTGCCAACGGTAACACACTCCGCCTGACAATCTATCTAGGTTCGTTCAGGATTAACTAGGGAAAACCCGACACAGGTTAACCCAAGAGATCTCTCTACGCGCGACCAGTAGCCAATGACTGTCTGGATTAAGGTTCACATCACTTCCATTCACACTCCACTTTAACTTCGCCAGTTAGTAATTCTGTTACAGTTTTAATTATGGAGAACACCACTTATTTGTTGGCTGCCCTATGGGTCTTACGCATGCCTAGAATGAGTCTAGGTAGTATTTACTTTTGAGTCGAAGCTCTAGAGACCGACAATGTCGTGTCCCGTTCCTAATGTTTTACTTAGGTTATAACTACATACTTGTAATACTTAGTGTATTAGGTCAGGCAACGGTAATCACAGTCACATAACCGTATATGTAGTTTTATATAAGCCGATCTATAGTCACATAGTATTAGTCCCGTAGGACGTTCGTGCATAAATAAGTAATGCAGTAAACACGTATATACATCAACACATAGTCACACATGTTATCAAACAAATCCGAGCCCGAGGAATCCTCAGGACAACACGGATCAAACTTCTTTACATACCGTACACCGTGTCTAGGTTCGCGCAGTGCAGACCACTAGAGCTTTCGAGCGCGTACGTCGAAGTGCGATCTAGAAATACAAGGAACGCTAAGCGTCAATCCACATGACAGTACAATTCGTATTTCCGAATACGTTTGAAATCCCAATACTATGCCCCCCGATTTTACAATTGTTACTAGTTAAAGTATCGTTTTTTAACAACCCCTTACTCGTCGTGTGGGTTAATATTTGGTTTACAATAGAGTATGAAACCTTACGTTATACACTTGTGGTACTTCACTCGAGATTTATTTATCATACCAAAATCACATACTTCCCTTAGTATTTTATGTCGTTGTAGACTATAGTGTATATCTTTATTTTTTTGATATGTGTTATATGTATATGTATGTGTTTTAGCATAACCGTTTTAATAAACTATACCTCATCCACATAATATTATTTATGTTACATTTGTTCCATGATGTTATATAGTATGATGTTTGGTGTGTCACTAGACAATATAGCACAAGGTTTTGGCAACTTTATGTCTGTACCGAAAGATAATATACACATGTGCCACATTTGAGCTCCTTTATTATATAGTTCTCATTAATCACAAGATTACCACATAACTTATAATATGTTGTAAGTCTCTCTAACTTTATAACATCAAACCTTGTGAAAATATAACCCAAGGTTTGACAACATCTTACTCTAGTTACCGGTAGTATATGTACATATAAGATTTCATTCTTTTCAAATCTCATTCTCTTTCAAAATTACCATTCCACCACATCCATCATAGATTAGAAAACCTAAGACTGTATCACAACTTAAATCTCCTCTGTACCTCAATTATTCCGAAAGAACATACTGTTGAAAATCCTGAAATCATGTTGTTGCATCTCTTTTTTTTGTTTCGGTTTAGTCATCTATTTGATTTCTAAACCTCCAATGGATGTACCAAGCTAGTTCACTCACTTAGAAGTATCTTAGGATCACCCTAACTCAATTCCACCCTTTATATCCTTCTGTAATAGGGTTATACAGAAAGTCATTCATTTCAGGAGCAATTGGAAACTGATGTATTGAGTTTGATAAGTTATTCCTTTTTGTTTTTGTTTCTCATCCCTTGATTTGGCTTCTTCATCACTCTCTCCCCCACTCTGCTTAGATACTTAGTTCCTGGTGTTATTACAATTTCATTCTAATAGAAATCGGCTTATACAGAGACAGGAAAAGAAACTGCTAAACAGAAAAGAAACTGACCTCACTCTTATCTGTTTTTTTTCCTTTCTGTTTGACAGTTGGCTTACAGTTTTCTTTTCCCTTTTCTTTCCAAAATGTTTATATTAGTTAAGTGAATTAGCAGGATTTTAAGCCCTTGAACCACTCAATGCAAACCCCTTTAGACACACTGCAACTTAGGTATACAGAAAACAAGATCTCTGAACTATAACTTGAAAACAGAACTGATGTGTGCTCTTATTATCCCCTCTATCTGTTTTCTAAGTGAGCTACCCCCTCCCCATAATTCCTTACCTACTTAGCTAATGGTTTATCGAGATTTTTAGACTCAGAACAACTCAAAGCAACCTCTTAATGCCACCTATGCCACTAAAAGTTTGAGTACACAACAACCAGAACTGCAGCAGAAAATCTGCAATAGATGTATTTTTTTTCCTCTCTGTTAGTTCATGTGTTTGGTTCTCAATTCTTCCCAAATGGTTGACCCAGTACTGAAGTATTCCATCAAGTTTTTAAACCCAACCAAAACGCAAGACAACTTTGTTACAGATACAGAAATAGCCAGACACTTATCTGATAAGAAAACTGAAACTGAAACAAAAATCTGAAATCACAACTGATGTCTCTTTACTCTCCTGGTTTGTCTTTCTTGATTACTCGTTTGACCTCCAATCCTTTCCAAATCGTTTATCCCATTAGCTAAACGTATCATGTAGGTTTTAAACCCAAAATTAACTCAAAAAATGTTGCTATCACTTCTGGAAATTTACTTTACAGAAACTGCTATATTGTGAAAACTGAAAGAACCAGTTTCTGTATTTCTATCTTCCCCAATCTCTTTTCTTTACCCATGAATTGACTTCTCGATTTCCCTCCAACCTTCTTATTCCTTTAGTTAAGTGTTTGAACTAAGTTTCAACCCCCACAGCAAATCCAATCAATCTGTTACAACACTTAGATAGTTAATTTCTGAAGTGGGAAAAAACCGAAAAGAAAGAAACTGAAGCTTGGAAACTGATTTCTCCTCTCTTAGTGTAATGTGTTAGAGGGTTCTTATGTTACTCGTCTTGCCAATACAGCACCTACAATGTCTCTGGAAATCGATTACATAGAAGTCAAGGTTGCAGAATTTAAGCTCTTTCTTTTCTGTTTAAGTTGATTATACAGAACTGTCTGCATCAGTTCTTGCTGTTACAACAGTTCTCCCCAGATTCCTTTTCTTCTTCCTTTGATTTCAGTCCTGGTTCCCATTATTATCTAGATGTTTGGTGGTTTCTAGGTTTATAGGTAACTAAGACATACTGTCAGTGCACTGAAATCAAAGTTTTCAGAAAGAGAACCTACCATTTTGCATTTTCCTTCTTCTTGTTCACGGTTTGTGCATCAGGTTGGGTTTCTAGTTTTCTCAAGATGTTGTTATCCTTATTTGAGTGTGTTAGAATGTTTTAGTTTCCTTAACTCACAATACAAGCCAATTATACACAAACATCTTTGAGACTGAAACTGAAGTACTAAAACCTGATAACTTCTGTCGGTTTTTCTGAGAATCCTTAATCCTGGTTTCCTTTTCAGTTTTCTTTCATTGCTATCCTACATAGTTATGTGTTATACTGGAGTTGTAAGTTTCAATCTAGCCCTTACTACCCCCACATTACCACTGCAAGTAAGTGTACAAACACTATCTTCACATAAGTTGAAAATTTACACCCGAAACAGAACCCATAAACTACTACATCTGTTTTCTGTTTTGTTTCCCTTTCTCTAGTTATGATCTATTTTTATTGCTTTTCTTCAACACCCTCACGCTTATAGACTTGGTCAGGTGTACTCATAAGATGATAAATGTATTAGCAACTCAAAGATACTTAATATACCGAGGCTACATGCAACAAATTGGCATGGTTATCAGTTTTGATAGATTTAGTCTCTTTTTTTTATTTTCTGATCCTGAATCAGTTTAGGGATTACTCACCAGTCTAGAGACTTGACAACTTCTCCTAGCTACACCTTTGGAGGAATATCAAACTCACAGCATCTTGATCAGTTTGACTACACTGGAACAGATTACACAGAGGTTAACCCGTGATGACTTAGAGAAAAGGACATGGTTTGGGGTAAATCTGAGATAAGCATGATCTTTACCTTGTCTCTTTTTTTTCCTACCGTGAATGGTACATCAAGGGAACTTGCTTGGTCTTGCTCCTTCACCCAACTGAGTCCTAACCTCTGATCCATTACGTGAAGAAAGACAGGAAAGAAGAAAAAGTGTTCCAGATCAGCTAGGATTATTATGGTAATAAGGAGGAAAGGCAATGTGTAAGCTCAGTATGATTGGGCACACAAACAGATGCAACAGATGGTGTGGGAACCGGTTGTAGTTTACCTTATTAAGTTTTGTTTTTCTTTGAAGCGGTAGTGGCTTGTTGCTCATGGAGTTGATGCGTTCTCCAGGGACTAGATTCCCAAACAGGTCTATGTAGAGGTTAAAGAGATTGTAAGCTCGACAGTGGGTGAAGCCAGTACAGAACAGAAGGGGAATGGGCAGTTGATCTACCTTACGTGAAGTAGCGGCTGGGTTGGTCTGCTTCAGGTCTCGCACACTGGGGATGAGTTCTCGCATGGAACAGACAGCAGCTGGTCTCGTTAGACAGAGACACTAATTCAAAAAGGAAGACTGAGTGGATTTATCGGTTCCATGGAGCTTACTGAGATCAAGGCGGTGCAGGTGGTTGCAAGTTACAAGAGGAATGTTATGGGCGATTGAAAATAAATATAAGCTTGTCGCGTGGAAGTTTATGGGCGTTTAGAAATATAATTAGTTCTGTCGTTATGGAAGTTTGGAGTAGTTCAGACTTTGAGGTCTCGAGAAACAGGTGAGGAGAAGCGTTGAAATGGGGCATGTTTGTCTCTATTCTTTCTTTGTGACCTTAGTAGCGAGATTACTTGTTTACATTTGTTGGTAACCATTACCGAATTCGAGCATAGCTCAACCGGTTAAGGCTTCGGGAATGGTATGAAAGGTCTCGAGTTCAAATCCTGGCTAGAGCATGTTTGCTCCTTTTTTTGTTTCAGCCTTTTTATGCCTATTTGTTGTATATTTGTATGTACATATATATAAGCGACTATTTTGTTATGTCACGTTGTTGATTAAACCTTTATACGGGTACGACTATTTTATTTGTCGAGTTTTAGTTATATTTAACAACGTTATAATCTTATAACGTTGTGTATATGTGCATATATATTCGTTTTATACTTTAATGTTGTAAATTATATATTTAAATAATGTTTAATTATTTAGGGGTATTTCAGTCTACCCCCCTTAAAGAGACTTCGTCCCGAAGTCGTCTTTCTCGAGTGATTTATAACAACTACCCATATAGCCATGGTGAACATCTATTTGATGTGACGGTATCTAAGCGATACAATATGAATTGAATTCTAAGGGAGTACACCTATATATATATATATATATATCAATCATCAAACCATTCATACATCCGAGTATCTCTTAGGATACTTACATACATGTTCACAACATACACATGTGCGCAATGCGCAAACAACCACCAACAAGACAAAACACACACGTATGCCCCGCATACAAATACACAAACAAACACGCAAAACTTGAGGCTCTACCCCCCTTAAAAGGGGTTATGCCCCCGTATCCCAAAAGTACTCACAGACGCTACTCGAAAAGCGCTGGATACTTGGCTCTCATCGAATCCTCTAACTCCCAAGTGGCCTCTTCGACCTCGTGGTTGACCAAAGAATCTTGACCATGCGGACGGTCTTGTTCCTGGTCTCCCGTGTCTTCGTATCTAGAATACGTAGTGGAGTTTCTTCGTAACTGAGATTCGGGTCTAGTTCTAAATGCTCTGTCCGTAACACATGCGAGGGTGAGGGATGTATTTCTTCAGCTGAGATACATGGAATACATCGTGCACTCTCCCGAGCTCAGCAGGTAAGTCTAACCTGTAAGCTAGCGGGCCCACTCGATCCATAATGCGATACAGACCAACATACTTCGGGCTTAGTTTGCCCTTCTGTCCAAAACGAAAGATGCCCTTCATGGGTGACACTCTGAGGAAGACTCGGTCTTCGACTGCGAACTCGAGGTCTCTCCGTCGGACGTCTGCATATGATTTCTGTCTATCTTGGGCAGCTTTCATATTTCTACGTATCTGTAGGACATCCTCTTTCACCTGTTCTAAGTACTCGGGTCCAAGGAATGTGTTCTCGCTAGCTTCGTCCCAACAGAGAGGTGTCCTACATGGTCTACCATATAAGGCCTGGAATGGTGGCATCTGAATCGATGCGTGGTAGCTGTTATTGTAGGCAAATTCAATTAGATGCAATCGATCAACCCAACTCTCCTGAAAATCTAGGGCGCATGCTCGGAGCATGTCCTCCAAGGTCTGGATGATCCTCTCACTCTGACCATCTGTTTGCGGGTGAAAGGCGGTACTTAGCTTCAGCTTCGTACCCAGAGCCTCCTGAACTTGCCCCTAAAACCGTGATAGGAATCGAGGGTCTCTATCTGACACAATTGTTTTTGGCACGCCATGGTGTCTTATGATTTCTCGCTGGAAAAGATCCGCTAGTTTGGGAACTTTCCATGTGTCTTTGATCGGAATAAATTTAGCCACTTTCATCAATCTGTCGACGATCACCCAAATAGTGTTCGCACCTCCCTTAGTTGGTGGGAGGCCGACAACAAAATCCATGGATAGGTCCTCGAACTTCCAGTACGGAATGGGCATAGGCTGCACCAAACCTCCTGGTCTCCTGTGCTCGAACTTGACTTTCTGACAAGTCAAGCAGCGGGTAACAAACTCCGTTACATCCTTTTTCATACCACTCCACCAAAAGTGAGTCTTCAGATCTTTATACATCTTCGATGATCCCGGGTGGATAGACAAGGAAGAACAATGAGCTTCACTAAGTATCTTCTCTTTCAACTCTGGGCTGGATTCTGGAATGCACAATTTGCCATTCAATCTGATCAGTCCGTCATCACTTAGTGTGAAATCGTATTTCTGCCTCTCGAATATGCCGTCAACCAACTGTTGCCTGATGGTCTGTATGTACTGGTCGCTCTCCTGAGCACAGCGTACTTCTTCGACTAGGCTACTGTTTGCTGACATGGCATGTAAGGAGTGAGCTCTCCGGCTCAGGGCATCGGCTACTATGTTTGCTTTCCCCTCCTTGTACTTGAGGTCGATGTCGTAGTCCTTCAAGAACTCGACCCATCACCTCTGCCTCATGTTCAGATCTTTCTGGGTGAATAGATATTGAAGGCTTTTGTGATCTGAGTATATCGTCACTGTCACACCATATAAGTAATGTCTCCATATTTTTAAAGAAAAAACCACTGCTCCCAGCTCTAAATCATGTGTCGGGTAGTTCTCCTCATGTTTCTTCAGCTGTCGGGAGGCGTAGGCTACGACCTTCCCATGCTGCATGAGTACACACCCTAGCCCCGTACCTGAGGCATCACAGTACACTTCAAACCTGTCGGTCCCTTCAGGAATGGTGAGTACGGGAGCCGACGTCAAAAGGTCCTTCAGTGTTTGAAAGGAACACTCGCACTCTACAGTCCACACAAACTGAGCGTCCTTTTTCATCAAATTAGTCATTGGCTTGGCTACTTTGGAGAAGTTTTTCACAAAACGCCTGTAGTATCCAGCTAACCCTAAGAAACTGCGGATATCAGTCACTGTCTTTGGTCTTGGCCAGCTCTTGACTGCCTCTATCTTCGCAGGGTCGACTGATATGCCGCTGGCTGAAATGATGTGCCCCAAGAATGCCACGCTATCTAGCCAAAACTCACACTTCGAGAGCTTGGCGTATAGCTGGTTCTCTCTCATAATCTGTAGAAACTCGCCTAAGGTGTGCTTCGTGGTCTTTCTTAGTTTTAGAGTAGATTAAGATGTCGTCAATGAATACCACTACTGACGAGTCAAGTTGCTCTCTGAACAGACGGTTCATGAGATCCATAATAATGCAGGTGCATTTGACAATCCGAATGGCATCACAGTAAACTCGTAGTGACCGTAGCGTGTCCGGAATGCTGTTTTCTCTATGTCTCTCTCAGCGATGCAAATCTGATGGTAGCCTGACCTCAAGTCGATCTTTGTGAACACTGATGCACCTCTGAGCTGATCAAACAGATCGTCGATGTGTGGAAGGGGTATTTGTTTTTGACTGAAACTGCATTTAACTCCCTGTAGTCGATGCAGAATCTCATACTCCCATCTTTTTTCTTGACAAACAACACTGGTGCTCCCCATGGAGATACGCTCGGTCTGATAAAGCCCTTGTCCAGTACATCTTCCAACTGTACCTTTAAATCTTTCATTTCTGCTGGCGCCATTCGGTAGGGTGCCTTGGCAATAGGCCCCGTGCCCGGCATAAGATCAATGGCGAACTCCACCTCTCATAATGGTGGCATGCCTGGTAATTCCTCAGGAAACAGATCAGGAAATTCGGATACTACTGGTATATCCAAATCCATCTGCTCCTCTTGCCTTGTATCGTGGACGTAACATATATATACGGTGTGGCCCTTCCTCACTTCTTTCATTAGGTTCAAGGTAGATACAATTTTGATGGTGGGTTCCTTCGGTACACTGCGGTAGGAAATAGCCTTGCCCCCCGGGCTTTTGAGTAACAGTCGGTGCTCGGCACAATGTATCCGGCCCTTGTGTCTCTGCAACCAATCCATACCGATGATGAACGTCGAAACCCAACCCTTGAACTCGGTCAGTTGACCGGGGAAAAGCTCGTCCCGTATAACGTTTTGCAAGTCGCGGTAGCGTCCCGTGCATCGCACTCTCTCCCTGGATGGTAACGTGACGGTGAAGATCGGAGAGTGCTCCGGGTCAGTCCCAACTTCTTTGCAAAAGAAGAGGAAACGAAGGAGTGGGATGCCCCTGAGTCAAATAAGACTGATGCATCGGTGCCATTTACAGGGAAGTACCTGTAGTATTTGATTTACATTAGTACGTGGCTATAATGTTAAATTCATTAGTTCGGCTGGTCTCTATCCTTACCAGTGATGACGTTGCCAATCTCTTTGGCTTGTGCCGTATTCAGAATGTTGTAGGTTTGCTTCTTTCTCAGATTCGTGGCCTGGATTAACGAGTCGCATGAGGATAAGACTGATAACAATTGTACGAAAAACTTTGAAACTCCACTTTTATTTATTTCACAAATCATTACATTATACTTGCATACAAGCTAGTGGTTTACAACATTACATTAATACTCTCTTAAGGTCAAGTTTAAACGTCCCGGTTTGATGTGGGTAGTGTTTACTAAAGCTGGTGGTGCGGTGTTTAACTTAATCTGCTTGATTCCGTGATACACTAATCTCGAATCTCCACCGAATATCAAAACATCTCCAGATCTGAGGACTAGCTTCTTAGCTAGATCCATTCTCTTTTGGTCGCCATACAAGAATTCTGCTTCATCACCAATGGAGAATGACACTACGGGAATACCCTTTGCAATGGACTCGGGTGTCTCATCCCGGTCCTGGTGTAATCCCATCGCCCATTTTGTTCGTAGAAGTTTACAATGCAAACGTCGGCATCAATGTCGGGTACTGGTTCGTCTTCAAGCTGCTGCGCGGTCTCCACCGCCTTCCGTGCTAAGGCCTTGAATCTCTCGGGTATCCTAGGTACTCTCGCCCCATCTATCTTTTCCTCACTTCCTGGTATGTCCTAGTCTGTGGATCCTAATCCCTACCTAGGCACAACATGTGTAGCCTCATCTTCGAACCGCTCGTAAAACCCGGAATGTAAAACCCACCTAGTTCTCTACCCAGGCTCTCTACACTCTTCTATGATGTCGGTTTGCTCGTCTAAGGTTAGGAATTCTCTAAGCAGAATCATGCCTGATCGGATGACTTGACTATTCTCTCTTGGATGTTCCTGTCTTTCGGCTACGGGTCTTGGCGAACTCGGTCTCGTAGATAGGGGGTAGCAAATGTCGAAACTACCTAAGATGTGGAAGTTTTCCTAAGGTAAGTTATTACTTAAGGTCGTAACACACATACATGGGTCATGCTTTCAAGCGTTTAACACACATCATGGTTCATATAATAACAGTCGGGTATTAGAATTACCTGTAGTGCGCTGGGTGCCCGCCTCAGCGCCTGAGGTTCCCGTTGAATTAAGGGTGGCGCGTCCCTGGTCGACTCCTTTTTCTTTTGAAAACGCATGTTGGTGGACGTCTGGCCCCCTGGCCACCTCGTGGCGCTCCTGATCTTCCAACAGTGGGCTTCTGAGCAGTCTTCGTCCCCTGGTAATTCCGGCCGCCTGGTTGGAGTAACATTCAAAGTCGCGGTGCCCCATCTTCCTATAGTATCGGCATTCCACCTTGTTGCCGCCGCAGTCCACCCCTGGGTGGTCCTTCCCATAGCGCTTACAGTAGTAATGGTGTTGGGGTCTACCGGTGCCTGTTGCAACCGTACCTTAGGTTAACACGAGTCATGCACAGTATTAGGATTAACAAATAGTTTGACATCTAAAATTATGAGGAGGGTATTCTCACCCCTGAGAGGTGCCGATCTGAGTGGCTGGGCATCGATGGGTGGGCCGGTCAGTCTTGGTACGGAATCTTTCCCCTTGAAACCCTGCTGACTCCGTTGCCCCTGCTGCCCCTGCTTTGCTTTCTTTTTGAAGAAGCCTCTGTCAAACAGATTTGGGGTCAGCACCATGATAATCAATTAATGATTAAATCAACAATGAAAATATTTCCTTACTTTCCCTTCTTTGAGCCCTCGCCTCGGTTCACTCCCCCGTCCTCAGACTCCTCTCTCGGGCTTCTTCCTCTTCTTCTGGCCCAGAGTCTCATCCTGAGTCTGGAGCATCAGCTCCGTCCTCGAGGCAGCATCATAACATTCCTGGAACACAAACTGGTAAGTCTTCACACATTCACTGTATTCGGCAAATAGAATATTGATAATATTTAACGGCGTTTAGATTTTACCTGAATGGTAGTATAGAGAGTGGCGCCCATGGCTGCCTAGATACGGAATAGAAGACCCCCCTGA
Source organism: Limonium bicolor (assembly GCA_023374045.1). Lineage (NCBI taxonomy): Eukaryota > Viridiplantae > Streptophyta > Magnoliopsida > Caryophyllales > Plumbaginaceae > Limonium > Limonium bicolor. Next base: position 115,852,093 of record CM041781.1, on the reverse strand, counting down.
ATTTCTCGACCTTAACGGTCTCAGAGTAGTCGACTCCGGGGATGAAGTCAAGAAGACTGATAAAACGAGCATAGTACTCGTCTACGGACAGACTCCCCTGGGTCAGCGTCTCAAACTCCCGACGCTTCTTCTGCTTGAGGTGAGCGGGATAGTACTTCCCTCGCAGGATCTCCACGAACATAGCCCATGAGAAGTCGGGTGTCGCTAAGTGCTGGTCCTTCACAAGTCTCCACCAGGTATGCGTTCTTCAATTGAATGCAGCAATTGTGACTTTCTGATCCCCTGGCACTCGCAAGGCCTCGAAGGCCTTCCATGCTCCACGATGTAGCGCTCCAAGGCAATGGGGTCCGGCTCCCCTGAGTAGGTCGGTGGTCGTGTCTTAGACACCGCCTTCAGCCAATTCGTCTCACGGGGCTGCGGTGGGTGGGGTATAGCGCCTCCAATCTGGGTAAGTATAGCAGCAACTGCTTCACTGATGCCTGGGATACCGGTGTCGCCACCGGCCCCTCTGCCGGCTCCGCGGCCTCTAGGTCTACCAGCCATCTGCTGTACAGACTGTCGTATTATAATTTGGTAATATACCGTCAACACACACAGAGATATTAAATTGCCTTAGAGGCTAAATATGTATACACATAGTGCGTAATCTCTACTTAAGTTCACTAAATAAGTCGTCTCGTACCTCACAGACGTACCCCGGGTTTCCCAAATCCTAGGCTCACTGTTTAATTCCTAGTATCTCGTCATCAGAGCGGCACTCCGCTCTGATACCACTTTTTAACACCCCTCTCAACAATGACGTAATAATCACTCACGTGAACAGGAAAAAATGCGTCTCACAGCGGAGAAATGACAGTAATAGAACTCACATGGGTGTTACTTGCCATCACTCGCCCATACGAATGATGTAGCAATACAACAACTTAACAAAATGAAACATAATAATACAATCCGCGGTGACAACGAGATACCGCCTACACGTCTATCTAAGTCTCAAAAGCGCAACTACTGTGAGCGTCTAGACATACTCCAAATCTTACAACCAACTTCATTGAAACACCTAATACATAACGAGATACGAACGGTAAATCCAAAATCCACAACACCCTAACTACCCGCCCCGCACTCCGGCTTCGTCCGTGATCATCAACCTGCATGAAGCCATAAAGGCTCAGCAATAAACGCTGAGTATGCCGAGTCTGGACCCTAATGGTCAATTAGGTTGTATTAACCGTCTTTTTATTAGGTTCGTTACATGCAACATCGGTTTACAGAATATAGCAGGAAACTGAAAAACATAATTAAGCATGTAACAATCATCACAGGTATACACAAAATAGCAGCACATCATCGTACAATACAATAGCATCGATAAGTCACACGCTGTTCTTAGTTTCACATCATCACAGTACAACGCTCGCCCCCGGGCCCTCATGTATTGTTTGATTGGTTAGCACTGTCGGGTGTCAGTTAGGACAACCCGAATATATTCACTTGGACAGTAGTCCCCGTACACACAAGGTGCTCACTGCCCTGATCATCCGAAGACTCTGGGCTATTTCACTTTGCCCTTTGTAAAGGCGTCCATTTAGGTGGCCAAGGGCCTGGTGCCAATGGTAGCACACTCCGCCTGACGATCTATCTAGGTTCGTTCAGGATTAACTAGGGAAACCCGACACAGGTTAACCCAAGAGATCTCTATGCGCGACAGCAGCCAATGACTGTCTGGATTAAGGTTTCACATCACTTCCATTCACACTCCACTATTAACTTCGTCAGTTAGTAATTCTGTTGCAGTTTAATTATGGAGAACACCACTTATTTGTTGGCTGCCCTATGGGTCTTACGCATGCCTAGAATGAGTCTAGGTAGTATTTACTTTTGAGTCAAAGCTCTAGAGACCGACAATGTCGTGTCCCGTTCCTAAGTGTTTTACTTAGGTTATAACTACATACTTGTAATACTTAGTGTATTAGGTCAGACAACGGTAATCACAGTCACACAATTCGTATATGTAGTTTTATATAAGCCGTCTATAGTCGACATAGTATTAGTCCCGTAGGACGTTCATGCATAAATAAGTAATGTATTAAACACGTATTTACATCACACACATATCACACATGTTATCAAACAAATCCGAGCCCGAGGAATTCCTCAGGACAACTCGGATCAAACTCATTTACATACCGTACCCGTGTCTAGGTTCGCGCAGTGCCACCACTAGAGCTTTCGAGCACGTACGTCGGAAGTGCGATCTAGAAATATAAGAACGCTAAGCGTCAATCCACATGACAGTACAATTCTGTATTTCCGAATACGTTTGAAATCCCAGTACTATGCCCCGGATTTTACAATTGTTACTAGTTAAAGTACCGTTATTTTAACAACCCATTACTCGTCGTGTGGGTTAATATTTGGTTTACAATAGAGTATGAAACCTTACGTTATACACTTGTGGTACTTCACTCGGGATTTATTTTATCATACCAAATCACATACTTCCCTTAGTATTTTGTGTCGTTTGTGACTATAGTGTATATCTTTATTTCTTGATATGTGTTTATATTATATGTATGTGTTAGCATAACCGTTTTAATAAACTATACCTCATCCACATAATATTATTTTGTGTTACATTTGTTCCATGATGTTATATAGTATGATGTTTGGTGTGTCACTAGACTTTATAACACAATTTTGGCAACTTTATGTCTGTACCGAAAGATAATATACACATGTGCCACATTTGAGCTCCTTTATTATATAGTTCTCATTAATCACAAGATTACCACATAACTTAATAATATGTTGTAAGTCTCTAACTTTATAACATCAAAACCTTGTGGTAAATGTGAGCCTCGATTTTAAACCCTATCCTATGTGGATTAACTTGATTGGGATCTAATCGGGTTTTAGGTTCACTTATAGCCTAAGATTAATAACTATGTCATATAACAATAATCATAAAACCTAAGCTAGCTCACTGGAACCTATTACGAGTCGCCACCTAATTTTAACCTAGATCAAATTAGGAAAGGAGAGTTCGGGTTCGGGGGCTTGATATTCGACTTAATTAGGTTTCAATTACTTTCATTACCCTTCCTAGGTCGTTTTTCCTCTACTTGGTTCAATTACGGCTTTCTACAAAGTTGTTTTTAACCTAGGTGCGCGCTTCTGTTTTTTTATTTTTTAACATTTTTTGACAGAAAATAAAGTGGAAATTAAATTACCTAAACTAGGGTTTCGGAGGCAGAATTAGGTCAAATTTTGTTTCCGTTCGTAGCCACGGACCTAATGTCCGAGGCCACGGACCCCAGTTAACCTATATGAAAATAAAAGTCGAATTAAACATAAAACAGAAAATTGTAAAGTCCGGGGCCACGGACAGGCTGTCCGTGGCCCGGACATTATTAGAAAACCTAAATTTTTTTAAAATTTAAAAATCCCGCCGCCGTCCGTGGCGTCCGAGCTTACGGACAGTGAGTCCGGGACCCCGGACATGACATCCGTGGGTGCGGACCGGCCTCGGACGGTGGCGTTGAGGCTGTTCCCGAAGGTGTTTTTGGCTCAAATTTTATGGGTGCGTAGCCTGAAGGATGTACAAGACGTTAGTGATTGAAAGTTTTCAATTTGAATTCGAATTAAGCACGAAACTTAGCAAACAAGTTATTGGACAGAAGCTTAAACAACAGCAATACAGAAGCGTAGAGGGGTTAGTTTGAGCCCAAATTTTGAGGCAAGACAGATAATACCGTGGGGAGTTAGGAAAGTGGGATTTCTACCTGTTTTACCTTCGGATTCACGGTGATTCTTCACACCGGGATTCGTCGAGTGCTCCATTGATGGCAGACCCGAGAGGATTTCGAACCAAGCTTCTGGTTGTTGGTTGTTCTTGCTGTTCTTCACGTTTGGTGGTGTTTTTGTGGGGTTTTGATGACTATTGATGCTTTGGGGATTGGAAAACGTGTTTAGATGGTGATTTCGGGGGATTTTCGGTATGATTTGAGTGGCCGGGTGTTGGAAAACGTGGAGAGAGAGAGGAGGCTGTGTTTCCTGACTCTCTAGGGTTCTTGAGCATATGAGGTTCTGATTTTATCCAAAACCTATCCCCTTATATAGACTTTCTTAAAGATAAAGAAAATCTAGTAAAGTAAGATTTTTTGTATTTTAATTAAAACTTTCCAAAAGAATTTTGCTGTGAAATTTTAACCACATGTCAAGGGATATTATGAATTTTCTGAGGTGGAACCGAATTTTTTAAATGTTGGAATATTTTTAAATCGAATTTCTTGTCAGATTCAGTCAGAAATTGCTAGAAAATTATTGGAAACTCGAAAAAAATCAAAATTCCAACGCCATTATGCATAGAATGTCATCCTCTATCATGGGTTAAATATCAAAAGCATTTCAAGCTGATTTGGGCATCCTTTGAGGAGAGAGAAAGCTTATAGGAGGTCTTAGGAGCCTTTAAAGATTACCAAAACGCCCCTGAAAATGACGAAGCTGCTCCTCATGCCATGGGATGCGCCGCTCGAGCCAGAATCCCTCACTACTTGATTAAAATGCCCCTCACACACCAGGGCCTTGTAGACCCTAACCAGGGGGGTCAAAAGTTTGGGTATAACAGATTGCCCCCCGTCAACTAGACTTTGTAATGAAAGTGAGAAGGCTAGTTGATGCTTGAGTGATACCCCAAAATTTCAAATGTTACCAAGACCCTGCATGTTATCGAAACCGATAAATTGTGTCGAGCTATTCTAAGGCGCTGACTACCTATAAGTAAAATGAAGTAATGTCAAGCAATTCTAAGGCGTTGACTACCTATAATGATGATATGATGTCAAACTATTCTAAGGTGTTGACTACCTGTGACGAATGAGATGATGTCAAGCTATTCTAAGGCGTTGACTACCTATAAGTAAAGTGAAATGAAGTAATGTTTAGCAATTCTAAGGCGTTGACTACCTAAAATGTGAAAATGAGATAATGTCAAGCAATTCTAAGGCGTCGACAACCTAAAATGTGGAAACGAGATAATGTCAAGCGATTCTAAGGCGTTGACAACCTAAAATGGGGAAATGAGATAATGTCAAGCGATTCTAAGGCGTTGACAACCTAAATGTGATAACTGGGCGGTATGCAAATGCAAGAATACTGAAATGTTGATGATGCTAATGATGCTGATGATAATGCTGATGATGCTGCTGATGCTGATGATAATGCTGATGATGCTAATGATGCTGATGATGCTGATGATAATGCTGATGATGCTGATGATGCTCGGATGCTTCTGGGGACCGAAACCCGTGCCAATGCTCCTGGCTGGACCCAATGTGGACTTATTGCCATCGCCCCCCAAGCCGGTGTGCAGGGATAACTCCTGGTAAAAACCTGCAGACGTTATAATCTGAGTGGTTAAATTGGTGTAAAATTAAAAGAAAAGAAATTAAAACTCAAAATAAATGTCGGGCTGCAAATAAATCCCGGTCGTAGTAGTATAGCGAATTGTAAGCGACCAGATGTCGAACCGTGGGACTAATGTACATATAATAGTACCTAAGCGTGTCACAAGAGGGGGGATTAATTGACTTGTAAAATGAATAAAAAGAAAAATAAAATAAACTAAGTTAACAAATAATTTAAACGGAACTCTGGGTCAGGTTAATAAATCTGATTAATTATGCTATCTCTACTGGTTTAATTAAAATTGTTTGGCAAAATTCCTCTTATTATCTTAAGGACTAAGTCATAGCCTCAGAAGAACTCGTTTACCTGAAAATGCAAGGTTCTAATCAAGGTTCAAGCACAATACGTGTAAACGGACGGTTTGATATGAGAAATTATTTATGCATCTGAAAATACTAACTTATTAAATCATAATAAGCTTTCTCCAAATTTACGGCTTAATTAACCTATCTATTTATCACCTGGTCTGATCAAAATAGACTTAGTAAAGCAGTTTAATAAACTCATGACATTTATTAAAAAGTGCGAGATAACTTTTAAAACGTAACAAACTGTATTTAAATAAACCAGTAAAAATAATGCATAATTAATACAAACACATAATAACCATTCCCAGAGTATAAATATTCTAGCCTAACATATTAAATAGATAAACAGAAACAAGAGTAATAGAAATCATCTGTAATCACTCCCGGCTCGCTCTGCTATTTTGTATACGTAGGGCTAGACACTACTAGAAAAAACGGATTTACCTACGGACATTTCCGTAGGTAAGTGGTAGGTATTTATATTTACCCACGAAATACCTACGGAAAGGTTCCGTGGGTACATACCTCGTGGGTAGTTAATTACCTACCAAATAAAACTCCCGTAGTTAATTAACTACTAAATGCCTACGGAAACGTCTGTAGCTAAATACCTACGGAAATGTCCGTGGGTAAACACCCACGAATACCCACGAAATTCATGTTATCTTGCCATGTGGATAACCACGGAATACCTACGGGACTGATTACCTACGGAACTTTCCGTGGGTAATCACCTATGAAATACCCACGGAACATATGCTTTGTTGCCATATAGATACCCACGGATACCTACGGGACATATTACCCGGAATAATTCCGTAGGTATTTCCTACGAAATAGGACTTTGTTTGCCATAAAACTTACCCACAGAATACCTACGGACCGTTTTATCTACGGACATTACCGTAGGTATTCCGTAGGTAAATGTTACAAGTTTTTTTTTTTAAAAAAATGATTCAGCGAACCTGCATTGCAATACAATTGATTTACCAAAACCAAAGTTGTTTTCTTGTAGCACAGAAGCATAGAACAATTTCATTGCCCCCGCCCTTACTCTCACACAGATTTTTGAAGGAAACCATTGTACATACCACACCTCCACAATGTCTAATACAATAAATGTAACCATTGCAAGAATTTCAGTATCGAATACCAAGACATTGTTTTTCTCACGTACAACCAATGCATACACGTATGTATGGTAACAATTTCATTGATTCCTTTGATTATTCCCTTCCCCAGTGTCACACATTTATGGAATTCACATGAATTGTTGGACTATGCCACCACCCTCAAACAGACAGCAAAAATTACAATGCAAAATGACAAACAGAAAAACGGGCAGTAATCTTGGTTCTTTCATCATCATTCTTTTGCAACAGCGGTTTCCCCCTCAGAGAAGTAATCTTGCCTGCGCAATAAGATGAAGAAAAAGCACACCTGTTAACATTTTTAACTATAGCCTCTTGGCAGCTGTATCTTTTTCCACATTCAGTTTTGAGATCTTTACCATGTTGTTCAGCACCACACCGAGGCAAAAGTTAACATTTAAGATAGAAGTATTTTATTCAGCAACAATGACACAACTACTTCTCACCAGAAAGTTTGCTTATTGCATTAGTGAATGCACTTTATGCCTAATCGAAGACCTATTCTATAAACTACAACCACATGACCAGATTCAAATTTATGATGTTATTACTCACTAAATTTTCGGCTGAGTAGGTTGAGGCCAGTTCCAGCCATAGCAACATTTACACTAAAAAGATTCCAGTTTTTTCTGCATAAAGCATAACAATGAAAGAAGTGGTAGATAGATATTCTTCTTACTATCAATCTGCTCTCCTTTGAGCTAATTCTACATTTGGTTCAGGTACAACCTTACAGCGGTGACCTCTATGTGGCATGCATCACACACAAATCAGACCACTCTCTCACAAATTATCATCATCTATAACTGGAAACATTAGGAAAAAGCTCAACTCTTGAGAATATATATTCTACGAAGAGCTAATTCAAACAAATATATATACCAAGAATGAATAGCAGCAGCCAACAAAAACACAGGAAGCTTCAACAAGTGATCTGGCTGGGAACCCAATAACTCTGTTAAATGCACTAGAATATCTGCTCGCTGGTTCACACTGACACCAAAGAAAACCATCACAGATGAAAATGGAGGATAAAGAATTGAAAGTTTGTAATTTAATATCATAGTGATGGAGCAGATGCAGATTTATGATGTTATTACACTCCTGAATTTTACGGCTGAGTGGGTTGAGGCCAGTTCCAGCCATAGCAACATTTACACTGAAAAGATTCCAGTTTTTCTGCATAAAGCATAACAATGAAAGAAGTGGTAGATAGAAAGAAAGAAGTGGTAGATAGAAAGAAAGTGGTAGATAGAAAGAAAGAAGTGGTAGATAGATATCTTCTTACTATCAATCTGCTCTCCTTTGAGCTGATTCTCCATTTGGTTCAGGTACAACCTTAACACCGGTGACCTATGTGGCATGCATCACACACAAATCAGACCACTCTCTCACAAATTTTCAGAACACAAGACCTGAAATGTCAACAAAGACTTGAGATAACAATATTCAGATAATTTGATAGAGCACTAACACGAATCCAGGTGGAGAGTTAATAGGAAATAGGCAACAAAGACTTGAGATAACACATATTTAGAGTTCTGAACCATGCAATGAGCATGCATCACAACTTGAACACTTAACATTTAACTAATAAACATTTTTTTCAAAAACATTAGCCATGGTCGATGACAATTTTTTAGCAGAGAAACAGAACAATGATAAATAGATAGTTCTTCATCTTCAAATGGAGTTTACTTCAAGATACATTCATGGATATTGTACCAACCATAAGACATAGAACTAATATATATCACATTAACATTTCACATAAGATGTGATGATTATCAATTATATATTTTTAATAATTATGTTTAGTATCATCATCATCATCTTTGTCATTTTATTTATGTGTCATTTATGTTTTTTAGACATGATAAGAGAGGTGAGTGTGGTTTTAGTGAAATTGTGAAATACTACTAACTAATTTTACTACTACAACAACTACACTACATGAAAATAGTGAAGAAGATGGTCTTTTTGCTCTCTGTGTGCGTATCAATCCATCCATCAAACTAAGCTAGTAGTACTTCAATCATTCATTTGCGTTTCAGAAATCAAAATAACCAAAATAAACAGCTGGCAAGCCATATCATTGGTTTAGCCACCCACATCGTGCGTATAGCCGACTATTGAAATTGTAGAAAAAAAGTAAATAATAATGATTTTGATTAGTTGGAGTCATCAGATCCACCGGAAAATAGACAGTAGGTCCAACTCTGAAAGAGTTTATGTGAATCTATACCAAAATTCAGACCGAAATAAACAACTAGACTAGGTTACGACACTTGAGCCCGTACGGACAATATATATATATATATTTGTAATTCTTAGTATAATATGTTTATATCTTTAACTTAATATTACATCTTACATTTTCTTCAATATAATTGTGTTTTTAGAACTATATAATTGTTTTCGTTATCATGTGATCTGGAGAGCTTGTGTGGATTAACCATTTTCAGAACTAGGTATCCCCCTATGTTCATATGTTACCCATTTGATTAGTAGTTTTAGTGTTCTCTTTTCTATATACACTGCCTATTTTATACAGCCAAGAAGATGGTAGTACTGTCATGATTCCGTCTGGGATACCATTTATTCAAATCATCTCCCAACATTTCAATTCATCAAATCATCTCATATATCACAACAACTACCCAAAAAAACATCATCCTCATTGGAGATTCACGAATTATGGTTGAGAGACAATTCATATTTCTCCCAACAGATTTAAAGGATGGTAGTTGTAGTACTACTACTACTACTACAGCAGTTGATGAAGTAATAACAAAGCTGAGTCAAATCCCACCTCACAGCAATCTGTTACGTATTAATGGTGTTTGTCGTAAGTTGGTGATGAAGGAATGTTATGAAGTTTACTTGATATATGAGATGCCGGTTGGTGGTGATGGTGAAGTTAAGAATTTGAGTTCAGTTATTCACGGATTAAATTGGGAACAACGGAGTAAAGTGGCGATTGATGTTTGTAAAGTGTTGAAGTATCTTCATTGTAATGGAATGGTAGTTGGTGATTTATTGTCTAAAATAATTTTGGTTAATGATGATGGTGAATGTTTGATGAGACCCTACGTAGTCGGAGAAGACAAGTGGTTTGTTTCTTCACCGTACTTTGTGCGATGTGGAGCGAAGGAGGAAGGAAGCGAAGAGAGAAAGAGGAATGAGAGTGAGTCGATCGACGGAGTCGAGAGCGACAGAGAAGAGACGACGAGAAGAGAAGAAGAAGATAGATTGTATTCACCGTTCTGAGTTGCAAAACCCCGAGAGAAACAAGAATATAAGCTAAAACTAAGTAACGTCGCTAAACAGTACTTAGAAGCTAATGACCGTTGATAAACGGTAAATGAAAGAATAAGAGGGGAAATAAGACTATACATAATCCTAACCCCCCCCCCCCCCCCTCAAACCTGAGAAAGAGCTATTTCGTTAGGTTTGAAGTGTTTAACATTCCCATCGATGAAAGCTGATGTTGATAGTCTTTTCCCGATAAAGATTTTGTAAGCATATTCGCCTTCTGATGTAAATTGGAGATGTGTACGACGTCAATGAGACCAGCTTTGATTTGATCACGAACATAATGGACATCGATTTCAATATGCTTCGTACGTTCGTGAAGGACGGGGTTATGTGCGATGTAGACAGCCGATTTGTTGTCGCACTTCAACGGTATAGGAGTGATGTCATCTATGCCAAGTTCATTGAGGAGACGGGACAGCCAAGCTAATTCGGTGGTGACTCGTCGGAGAGCACGATATTCGGCTTCGGCGGAAGAGAGAGATACCGAAGCTTGTTTCTTGGATTTCCAAGAGATGGGGGAGCCTCTAAATAAGATGTAATAACCACTGACTGATCTGCGAGAAATAGGACACGAAGCCCAATCAGAGTCACAATATGCTAAAAGAGAGAAGTCAGAGGTGTTGTTTAAAAAAATGCCATAACCGAGAGTCCCTTTGATGTACTGAAGGACATGGATGGCGGCGTCCCAATGACTTTGACAAGGATGCTGATTGAATTGACTTAGGAGTTGAACACTGAAATTGAGATCTGGTCGTGTGTTGATCAAGTAGTTCAACTTGCCAATAAGACGACGGTATTCGGTTGCATCAGAAAGAGGACACCCGTCTTGTAATTGAAGTTTGGAGCCAGGGGCGAGAGGACTGACAACCGATCGCTGAGAAGAAATATTGTAGTCGGTGAGGAGATCAGAAGCAAATTTTGTTTGAGTTATGCCGACCCCATGAGAAGTGTAGTGGAACTAGAGCCCAAGAAAGTAAGTGAGAGTCCCGAGATCTTTATTTTGAAGGAGTTGTGGAGAGTGTTTTTGACTTGAAGGATTTTGTTATCATCATTGCCACACAAAAGAATATCGTCGACATAAACGCCAAGAAAGAGAATAGAGTCCCCGTTGCTCCACTTGAATAGAGAATAATCATTGTCTGAAAGAACAAAACCAAGATTAGTGAGACTAGTTGAAAGTTTAGCATACCACTGGCGTGATGCTTGTTTCAAACCGTATAAAGATTTCTGCAATTTGCATACTAAACCATTTGGGGTAGTCAAACCATCTGGAATTTTCATGTAAATCTCTTCGTGAAGGTCCCCATGAATGAAGGCGTTGTTGATGTCGAGTTGATGGATCTTCCAATGTCGTTTTATGGCAACACTTACTAAAGTTCGAATGGTTGTCATCTTGACAACTGGAGAAAAAGTTTCATGAAAATCTTCTCTTTCTTTTTGTGTAAATCCGCGAACGACCAAGCGAGCTTTGTATCGATCGATGGTTCCATCGGATTTGTGCTTGGTTCGATACACCATCGGCAAGTAATACACCTTTTTCCTTTGGGGAGTTTAACGAGAGTCCACGTTTTATTTTCTTCAAGGGCTTTGAGTTCGGAATCCATGGCTGCTCTCCATTCAGGATATTGAACAGCAACGCGGTATGAAGAGGGTTCAAGAGGACATTGCATTCGGACCTGAGAACACAACACTTGAGAAGGAATAAAATCAGTAATAGAATTTAGAGAAGGAGGAAGATTTGGTTTTGAACTTTTGAGTCTGGTGGATAAAAGACATGTGAAAGGGTCTTTTCCAACATGGTTGCATTCGTAATCCTCGAGATGAGTAGGGGCGCGTCTCATTCTTGTCGAGCGTCGAAGGTTGGACGCCCAAGATGTTCTGAAGAACCTTGATTGATTTGGTCGTTGATGGGCTGGATGATAGGAGAAGCATCTTGATCAGAAAGGGCTTGATCTGTGTCGCTTTGTTGAGGCATCAAAAGATGGGCCAGTGAATGGTCTTCTGCTGCGGTGAGCTGAACCTGATCGTTGGGAGAGATTGACACGATCCTGTCAGAAGCCACATGGCTGTCATCGAGAGTGAAGTGGACAGAATCATCTGTCGTTTGCATAAGTGAACCAGGCTCAGTAATGGTTTCTTCATAAAGTAAATCGTTGTCGGAATCTTCATGGATAGGAACAGGAAGAAAAGGAGATGTAGTCTGGGCTGACCCATCCGCTTGAAAAGCCCGTTCTTGTAAAGGAAAGTTTTCTTCAAAGAAAACTAAATCTCGACTTGTAACAACTTTGTTTTCATTGAGGAGTAAGACCCGATGTCCTTTCTTGCAAAGGCCTGGACCAAGATATACTCCCTTGTGGCCACGAGTATCGAATTTGCTCCGGTTGACTGCAGGTCCAGTATGATAACCAACGAACCAATTTTTGATACTACTAAAATCAGGCGGAGAGCCATACAAATATTCATAGGGGGACAGACCATTTAAAGTAGAAGAAGGAAGTCTATTGATAATGAAAGTAGCCATATAACACTCTCTCCCCAAAAGGTAATATCAAGGCCGGATTGAAAGAACAAAGCGCGGGCAGTTTCAAGCAAATAACGATGCTTTCTTTCAACAACTCCGTTTTGTTGCGGAGTGTAAACACAAGTGGTTTGATGCAAGATACCCTTTTTATGGAAGAAATCTTGTAAGGTTTTTGAAGATCCCAATTCATAAGCATTGTCGGAGCGAACAATTTTGACAAATTTTATTAAACTGCCGCTCAACCATGTTTATGAATTTTGTATGTGCTGTGATGCATCAGATTTGAATTTCATAAGAATCACCCAAGTACATCTACTAGTATCATTAACAATAGTTAAAAAATAACGACTACCATCATGATTAGTAATAGAACAAGGCCCCCAAGTGTCTACATGAATGAGATCAAAGCAACATTGGGATCTATTGTTGGAACGGGGAAAAGGTAATCTATGGCCTTTAGCCCTAAAACATATATCACAAATGAAATTGTCAGGAATGTCACTCCTTTTCACAAGACCCATTTGAACCATCTTATTCAAAGGAGGGTGGCCCATCCTTTTATGCAGTATCATCACGCGGGAATTACAAGAATGAGTAATGCGAACAGAATCATTGTTATTACAACCATTAAAGAAATCGCACAACATTCTATTATCAAGAAAGTAAAGCCCATCCCTTTGATGCCCAATTCACCTTTTATTCTTCCAAGTACGGCCTGAAAATAGCATGCATCAGAATCAAATGAAACAATGCCGTTGTTCTGCTGAGCTAATTTACTAACAGAAGCAAGAGACAATTTAAAACTAGGAACATGAAGAACATTTTCTAGTCTAAAACCATCAGCAATCAAGGCAGTTCCTGTAACGTTAATAACTTCAACATGACCATTAGGCATAGTAACATAACTAACATCAGTAGTTTGTTTCTTATTGCTAAGCAAAGTTTCATCACCACTCAAATGCTCACTAGCACCGGAATCCAGCAACCATTGATGATTAATATGTTTATGAATGGAATTATTGCATTTAGGATAGACAATACATGCAAACTGTGATTCCTTTCTGTTGTAAAACACACTGTTGCTTGCAACATTCTTATTTGAAACCTTTTCTGATTGTTCAAGCAAACTGCAAAGTTTAGCCAGTTTATCAACAGAAGATGCAGAGAGACCTTTTATACCTTATGTTTTCTTGCCAACTGAATTCACCGAAGAAGAAGCATTTCTTGACCCCTTCCACCAATCTGGATATCCACAGATCTCAAAACAACCACTCTTGAGGTGGCCTGTTTCCCACAGTGAGTACATATACTTGTGTTCTTTCTAGCAGTATTATCCTTCCTGGATTTACTTCTTTCAACAAAATTTACTTCAGTTTTGTTAGTGCTATTTGCAAAGGACATGCTAGGGGTTTCATTCTCACCCTTTCCATTGATTCGTAGCCTCTCCTCTTGGAGTATTATGGCATAAGCCGAATCCAGACTGGGAAGTGGTTTCTTCATGAGAAGATTTCCCCTTACATTAACAAAATCCTCACGTAACCCTAACAAAAACTGAAATAATTTCTGATTCTCGGCATGCTTAGCAACTTTCTCACTGTAACCACAAAACAAGTATCGATATTCGTCATTGCAGATATATCATCCCAGATACTAGTCAATCTAGTAAAGTATTCGGTGACAGAAGAGTTTCCCTGCTCGATTTTGGACAAATCGCGGTTAAGCTCAAACAACCTTGTACCGTCAATTTGATCATACCTCCGTGTGAGGCGTTTCCACATATCGTAAGCAGTAGAGCATGGAACAAGACTATCCCCTATACTAGTTTCTACAGAGGCAAGAATCCAGGAACGTACCAGCCCATCGCATCTGTCCCACGCATCTCTGCGATTTTTGGCGACCTTCGATTTCTTCAACGTACCGTCAATCAACTTTATTTTGTTCTTGGCCAACAGACAGATCTCGATTTTCTTCTTCCAATTCTGAAATCCCCTCTTGCCATCGAATTTGGTGGAGGTGAGTTGAACTCCAGGCGTTTCCGAATTAGAAACCAACAATGGATCTGAATCGTAGCGGCGTCTAACCTTCTTCTTGTCGGTCATCTCTTCCTCTTCAGTTTCCGAAGAATTTTCTTCATCGTCATGAACATCGTCTTCCTCTTCATCAGATTCTGACGCCATTTGTGCAAATTAGGGTTAACAGCGGTCGTTACCGCTCTGATACCATGTGCGATGTGGAGTAAAGGAGGAAGGAATCGAAGAGGAGAAAGAGGAATGAGAGTGAGTCGATCGATCGGAGTCGAGAGCGACAGAGAGACAGAAAGAGACGACGAGAAGAGAGAAGAAGATAGATTGTATTCACCGTTCTGAGTTGCAAAACCCCGAGAGAAACAAGAATATAAGCTAAAACTAAGTAACGTTGCTAAACGGTACTTAGAAGCTAATGACCGTTGATAAACGGTAAATGAAAGAATAAGAGGGGAAATAAGACTATACATAATCCTAACATACTTTGCTTCAGGTACGTTAAAAGTTAATTATATCCATGTGTACGTGTGGCTTAATTAGTTCATTGATCTATTACTTATGCATTCATTGTATATCAGAAACAAATACGGCTAACACAAGAATGATGATGATGGACATCTACGGATTCGGTGTCTTACTAATCCCAAACAACCCTATTAC
Source organism: Limonium bicolor (assembly GCA_023374045.1). Lineage (NCBI taxonomy): Eukaryota > Viridiplantae > Streptophyta > Magnoliopsida > Caryophyllales > Plumbaginaceae > Limonium > Limonium bicolor. The sequence goes on along the minus strand of CM041781.1, from coordinate 115,836,642 downwards.
TGCTGGCAAACCAAATTCCAAAGGCTCTTAGAGCTTGCAACTATGAGAAACTGAATATAAGAAGTCAAATACATTCAAACCAAAGACTTCAAAGTTAGCTAGAACTAGAAGTCATGGTGTACACCACAAACAACTCTACTAGTGCTGGTTTCAGTAAGAATGGCAAATCAAATTCTAAATGCTCTTAGAGCTTGCAACTATGGAAAACTGGAATATAAGAGTCAGATAGATTGAGACCAAAGACTTCGGAGTAAGCCAGAACTAGAAGCCATGTTCTACACCACAAACAAACCCATTACTGGTTCAACAGAAATAACAAACCAAATTCCAAAGGCCCTTAGATTTGATTTCCGAAATGATATAGAGAACATAAGAACTTACAACTACAAAAAACTGGTATATAAGATTCATATAGATTTAACCCAAAGACTTTGTAGGTATCTAGAGCTAGAAACATGCAGTGAATGGACAAGAAATTAACAATTTGAAGGTAATTAGGCAGTACAACGTTTACTGGTTCCGGTAAGAAATTATTGATCATGAAAATAACTAATTTGGATTATCTGAACAAGTTAGGTAGCAAATGATAAGTGATTGCCCAAGGAACAAAGAAAACAAACAGAAAACAAACCCAGCGGATACACTCCTGCTAAAAACCTACCTGTCGATTTCTAGGGTTCTAGCTACCAGAAGAGAGGAAAAAAAGTTTAGGCGATAAGAGAGGAAGAATTACTTACTTGTTCACCAGAGACTAGCAAATTCTTTAGGCGACACCACTTGCTTCGTCAGTTTAGGGTCCGCAGTCGAACGACATAGTATTGAGCAAAAATCGAATCCAGTTTCGGTTTAGGTGTGCGAGAAGCAGATTTTGTAGAAGGGGAAGAAGAAGCTGCTGATTTCGTAGAAGGGGAAGAAGGCTGATTTCGTAGAAGGGGAAGAAGAAGCTGCTGATTCCGTAGAAGGGGAAGAAGAAGTTGCGATTTCGAATGACGGGAGAAGAAGAATTCACACAACAACAGGAGAAGTTGATTACGGGAGATTCGATTTGCATTGTGAATTTTGAAGTTTTTACAAACTTGCAGAGAACAAATATCAAATTTAAAAAACGCCGTCGTTTTCAAATGTTTACCTACGGGACCGATCCGTGGGTAAATACCTACCGGACTGATCCGTGGGTAAAATGGCCAAAGTATGAAGTAATTTCATATACAAACGCAGTCGTTTAGCAGTATTTTTACCAACGGGAAAATCCGTGGGTAAATACCTACGGGACTTTTTCGTGGGTAAAAGTGGGATTAATATGCAGGAAATTGTCGGTCTTGAACGCAGTAGTTTAGCAGTATTTTTACCTACGGGAAAATCAGTGGGTAAATACCTACGGGAGTTTTCCGTGGGTAAAAGTGGCCTAGGATGCAGAAAATTAAAGCATAGTCGTTTAGCAGTGTTTTTACCTACGGGAAAATCCGTGGGTAAATACCTACGGACTTTTCCGTGGGTAAAAGTGGGATTAATATGCAGGAAATGATTCGGCTTAAACGCAGTCGTTTAGCAGTATTTTTACCTACGGGAAAATCCGTGGGTAAATACCTACGGGAGATTTCCGTGGGTAAAAGTGGCAGTCGTTTAGCATGATATTTACCTACGGGACTTTTCCGTGGGTAAAAGTGGCCTAGGATGCAGCAAATTTAAACGTTGTCGTTTAGCATGAAATTTACCCACGGGACAAGTCTGAGGGTAAATACCTACGGAAAAAACCGTGGGTAAATGTTAAGTCCACGTTCACCTACGGAAAATGCCCGTAGGTATTTTTCGCGCCACTTAGCGCTGTCTCCCCGCGTGATTGCCCACGGAATTTACCTACGGAATAGTCCGTGGGTATATTTTCCGTGGGTACGCAGTAGGTATTCTGGAGGGAAACTCTTCCATCACTATACCATAGGTATTTCGTAGGTAAAGCGTATTATTTACCTATGGTTTTGGTCCCGTGGGTAATTTTCCGTAGGTAAACAGTAACTTTTTAGTAGTGAGAGGTGAATATGGTGGAAAGTGAAATAAAAATGGAGAAGACGGGAGGAGAGAAATGAGGTGAACGTGTGATGTGTGGTGAAGTGGTACGGTGATGGATTGTATGGGTGTGGATTTATTGATCGATGTCTTTCTTAACACAGGTTACGTGCGTTTATATAGGAGGAGGAAGAAGGAAGAAAGGAAGAATGATTGCAGACAGAGGTGGAAGAGCATTGATTGCTCAGGGGACAGAACGCGAAGAGTAGATAGATAGTATAAGTTGCAGGTCGACGGCGAAGTCGACGAAGAAAATCTGTTTTGCGCGAGATTTTAGTCGCGTCCGCCTAAGCGTCCGCTTCACGTCCTCACGTGGACGTCTTTGTTTTTTTTTCCTGTTCGCCCGGCCTCTTCTTCTGTCCGCTCGATTGTCAGCGTGCGGACGTCTCTGTGGTCCGCCTGGCCGTCTGCCCGACTTCAACGCGGACGTCTCTGTTCTATAACTCTTACGTCCGCCTAAATACCATGCGGACGCATGGGCGGACACGAGTTCTTGACCCATTATCTTGTACGAACTTTGACCGGCTCTAGATTCTTCGTTTGGACTCCGTGTTTCGAGCCGTTTGCGCCTATGCGTTCGTCTCTTCGTCTACTTTATTCCCAGCTTGGTTTTCCTCATGTTTAAACAATAAATTTGTGAGATAAACAATAAAACATAAACTAGAGGAAAACTAACCGAAGTGGAGAAATGAGTAAGAAAAGTGCTAATATTATATATGAAATACACCTATAAAACATGCTCATTTGGACACTTATCACACCCCCACACTTATCTTTTTGCTTGTCCTCAAGCAAAACCACGTACCCAAGTAAGTAGGGAATGCTCAACACTAACAAATATTATTATGAAGGGTAGGATAAACATGATCTTTAAACTTTTTGAGGAGTGTGAAAAATTAACTGCTGGTGGCATAGGTGTGCTCAGGGTAAAAATAAAATATAGAGTTTCGGGGTATGATCTAAGGTACTTCAATGTTTCTTTTGTTTAGGTGACTGAGAACTTTTACCATGGCCAACTTCTCTCAAGAATGGGCATTGAGGAGAAAATAAAAGGAAAAATAGATTTATGCATTTGTTTCACTTTTGCATAAGGGATGAGAAAATGTAGGCATCACGCCTTTGTATTTAAGAACACTCAACTCTCTTTGTTGGTTACCAATGGTGTCTCGCAAGTCCCTTATTATTTTGTATTTTTTTCTTTCTTCTTTTTTTTTTTAACAGTGAAGCACCCCTTAGCAATCCCTAAGAGAGAAAACAGAAAGAAACCCTGAGCAATAAAATCCAACCATTTGCAGATTATTTGGTCACACCGCATATAAAATGCTCCTCAAAAGTAATCAAAATTTTAAAATTTGTACCATTTATCCTACAATTCATAACAATATTTATTCTTAAAGAGAACAACCTACATAAAAGGGTCCATAATATTTGAATTGGACAAACGCATGATAAGGAGAGAGATTAAACATTTAAGCACAAAAATGTCACCAAAAAGGCACACTCCCCCACACTTAAATTGAACAATGTCCTCATTGTTCACCAGAAAAAACAAGGGAAAGTTTCAGAAGACCTTTTCGGTAAGTAGATAAATAGAGATAACACAAAGATCACAAATAAACATTTAAGCACATAAACGCTCCTCTGCAGTTTTTATTTAATTAAAAGCAAAATTAAAGAAACTGGTACTCCCCTGATATTATTTTTGCTTGCGTTAATCGGCGTTCCCCACACTTGAGCTTCAGCCTCAAGTAGTGTAGCTTGGTTGCGGTGTCCCACATGGAGGTGCACCTGCATAAGACACTAGAAGCATCCATACTAAAAACGGGGTTAAAAGTTAGCAAAAATAAAATTTAAAGAGAACCTGAGAATTAAAACAGCATAAAAGCAAATTAAAATACATCCGGGTTGCCTCCCGGGAAGCTGCCCTTCTTTAACGTCTTTGGCTAGACGCCCGCTTTGTTATCCTGGATCAAAACAAAACGTTACCTCGGCATATAAAATAAGAAAATTAATACTCCACAAAATCTGGTGTTTGAGGAGGTATTGCCGGGAACGTAGTTCTAACAGAAGACCCGGTGGTGCTGATTTGTCTTCCTCAAATTGGAGGATGTAAACATCATCCTCTTGTAGGTGAGGCTGGTAGAAAGAACGCTGATTAGTATCATCTTCTGAGAAAGTTAATTCTTCGAAGGTGATAATGGCGTTCTGTTTGGATATCTTGGCGGGAGGTGATGGCAATTCCTTCTCTTCATTTTCGAGGATGAAAGTATCCTCATCTTCTGGATAGAGCACAGAGAAGGATGGAAACTGGCGGTAGGCGATTGTAGAGGGAAGAGAATAACTTACATCCGTAGTGGGGTGTTGTACCTCATGAATTATTTCGCCCTTCGGTTGCTGTTTTGGTTGAGCGAGTCTCTCCAAGTAATCTGGTTGATCTTCTAACCAGAGTTGTTCTTGGAATATGAGACAATCCTCATAATCATGAGCTCCCCCACACACGGAGCAGTATAATACTGCGAATAGCAAATCTCTTGCTCGAACACCTGTTCCATTTCCATTTTGTTTTTTGTGTTTTTTTGTATATAAAACAAAACTACTGAACAGATTAGAAAATAAAATAATTAGAAATAAACATAACAATAATATAAACAAAATATAAGGAAACTAGTGAACAGGAATGAAGAAACGAAGCGTTTTTTTTTTCTGTATCGGACGTCCGCTTGGAACTTAGGCGGTAAGGAGGGCGGACGTGGCTGGGGCGGACCGCCTGGGCGTCCGCATGGGAGTGGGGCGGACGAACCTCTGTTCGCTTTTTTTTTTTCTTCTTCACGTAAACAACATTAGAAACTAACAAACTATCAATATTAACAAAATATAAAACATAATTAATATAAACAACAAACAAAAATAATATAGACAAAATATTCTAATATAACAAGTGAATAATCCGGGGCTTAGGGACTAGAATAAACTAGTCCCCGGCAACGGCGCCATTTTGCAGACGTTATAATCTGAGTGGTTAAATTGGTGTAAAATTAAAAGAAAAGAAATTAAAACTCAAATAAACATCGGGCTGCAAACAAATCCCGGTCGTAGTAGTATAGCGAATTGTAAGCGACCGGATGTCGAACCGTGGGACTAATGTACATATAATAGTACCTAAGCATGTCACAAGAGGGGGGATTAATTGACTTGTAAAATGAATAAAAAGAAAAATAAAATAAACTAAGTTAACAAATAATTTAAACGGAACTCTGGGTCAGTTAATATAATCTGATTAATTATGCTATCTCTACTGGTTTAATTATAATTGTTTGGCAAAATTCCTCTTATTATCTTAAGGACTAAGTCATAGCCTCAGAAGAACTCGTTTACCTGAAAATGCAAGGTTCTAATCAAGGTTCAAGCACAATACGTGTAAACGGACGGTTTAGATATGAGAAATTATTTATGCATCTGAAAATACTAACTTATTAAATCATAATAAGCTTTCTCCAAATTTATGGCTTAATTAACCTATCTATTTATCACCTGGTCTGATCAAAATAGACTTAGTAAAGCAGTTTAATAAACTCATGACATTTATTAAAAAGGTGCGAGATAACCTTTAAAACGTAACAAACTGTATTTAAATAAACCAGTAAAAATAATGCATAATTAATACAAACACATAATAACCATTCCCAGAGTATATAAATATTCTAGCTAACATATTAAATAGAAACAGAAACAAGAGTAATAGAAATCATCTTAATCACTCGGCTCGCTCTGCTATTTTGTATACGTAGGGCTAGAGGGTGAATATGTGGAAAGTGAAATAAAAATGGAGAAGACTGGAGGAGAGAAATGAGGTGAAACGTGTGATGTGGTGGTGAAGTGGTACGGTGATGGATTGTATGGGTGGTGGATTATTGATGGATGTCTTCTTAACACAGGTTACGTGCGTTTATATAGGAGGAGAGGAAGGAAGGAGAAGGAAGAATGATTGCAGACAGAGGTGGAAGAGCATTGATTTCTCAGGGGACAAAACGCGAAGAGTAGATAGATAAGTATAAGTTGCAGGTCGACGGGCGAAGTCGACGAGCGAAGTCGATGAAGAAAATCTGTTTTGCGCGAGATTTTAGTCGCGTCCGCCTAAGCGTCCGCTTCACGTCCTCACGCGGACGTCTCTGTTTTTTTTCCTGTTCGCCCGGCCTCTTCTTCTGTCCGCTCGATTGTCCGCGTGCGGACGTCTCTGTGGTCCGCCTGGCCGTCCGCCCGACTTCAACGCGGACGTCTCTGTTCTGTAACTCTCTTACGTCCGCCTAAATACCATGCGGACGCATGGGCGGACGCGAGTTCTTGACCTATCTTGTACGAACTTTGACCGGCTCTAGATTCTTCGTTTGGACTCCGTTTTTCGAGCCGTTTGCGCCTATGCGTTCGTCTCTCGTCTACTTTATTCCCAGCTGGTTTTCCTCATGTTTAAACAATAATTTGTGAGATAAACAATAAAACATAAACTAGAGGAAAACTAACCGAAGTGGAGAAATGAGTAAGAAAAGTGCTAATATTATATATGAAATACACCTATAAAACATGCTCATTTGGACACTTATCAAAACCTTGGGGACTTATTGCCTTCGCCCACCATTCGTTGATCCCGAAATAAGTTGACATCGCAAAAGGAGGATTTATTGCCATCACCTCGCCAACTTTTCTATCGCCAGGTCTTGTGACGCGCCTGGGTAATGCAACTAGGTCTTATGACAAGCCTATATGAATGTGATGAATGCAAGTGTTTGATAAGAGCAGGTAAGCTAAAGGGTAACGCTAGGTCTTACTACGAGCCTAAGGGAATGCAACTAGGTCTTACTACGAGCCTAAAGGATGGATCTAGGTCTTATGACGAGCCTAAGGGTTGGATCTAGGTCTTATGACGAGCCTAAGGGAATGCGACTAGGTCTTACTACGAGCCTAAAGGATGCGACTAGGTCTTACTACGAGCCTAAAGGATGGATCTAGGTCTTATGACGAGCCTAAGGGTTGGATCTAGGTCTTATGACGAGCCTAAGGGAATGCGACTAGGTCTTACTACGAGCCTAAAGGATGCGACTAGGTCTTACTACGAGCCTAAGGATGGATCTAGGTCTTATGACAAGCCTAAGGGTTGGATCTAGGTCTTATGACGAGCCTAAGGAATGCGACTAGGTCTTACTACGAGCCTAAAGGATGCGACTAGGTCTTACTACGAGCCTAAAGGATGGATCTAGGTCTTATGACGAGCCTAAGGATGGTTCTAAACGAAAGTGGGCCAAGTGTATGATGGGTCCAAAAGGATGTAGAAGGATTAGGGCTCAAGACGGGCCTGTGAATGTTTGAATGTGGAGGAAGGGCTTAGGACGGGCCCGTGGGAATTTGATGTGGAGGAAGGGCTTAGGACGGGCCTGTGGGAATTTGAGTGGAGGAGGAAGGGCTTAGGACGGGCCTGTGAATGTTTGGATGGTTTGAACCTTCGGGTTTTAGACTTTTGGGCCTCAATCGGTGTCGCTTTTGCAATTGTTGGAACCAACAATTGCCCCCAGTATTCTTTCTTAAGGCAATCTGAGTTAGAGTTCATGGCGATCGATCGGAACGATCGATTGCCCCCAGTATTTTCTTTAGCTTAACGTGCGAACAAGTCTCGTCCTCACAGGGTCAAGGCTTATGTTTTGATGTGGTGCTTCCTAACCTACACTCGACGTGTTTGGTGTTTGCACTCGTTTCTCACTTACGGTCACAACTTCTCAACCATTGAATTTGACATTTGTTAGATTTACGTGTTTAACCTGTTACTTTCACTCGATTGGATACACAACTACTAAGTCGGAAGTCTTTTAAGCTTATAACGTGGCTATGGGGTGTGATGAATGATAACAGGACAATGGAGGGATGTTTAGGATATATGGAGCTATAAGGGTGACCAAATCTGCAACTTGCACCGTCTCTCGGACTTGTCTTCTTTGCCTTGAAGTCGTTTGGCTACTTCGTGATGACTTCACTTTGAACTTAGGACTTGGAACTTTTGACTGTTCCTTGCATCCTTTTCCTTTTTCCGATTTCGGATTTCTTCGAGGCTTTTCAAGTTTGCCTTCCTTGAATCTCCTTTCCTTCGGGGTTCTTGTGTTTCCCGGTTTTGAACTTTGAGAGCTATTTTTGATGTTAGCTCATTTGGATCCTGTGTCACTTTGGGACCATTTGCGGATCGCTTCGTCATGCTGGTAGCGGTTTTGCTTCTTTGGACTTGTGAAGTTGTTGTTCGGAAGTCGGGCTCCTTGCTTCCTTTGGTCACCGGGTTGGTTATTCATCATCGGTTGGCTTGTTTGTGGAGCTTCTAGTGTTGTGAAAAAGGTTATATATGAAAGCTCAGCGGGGGTGCCTAGGGTTTAATGTCAGGGTTCACAAGCTTTTGGCTGTGTGGTGCTGTTTCCTAGGTGCTTCGTCATCCCTAATAGTTGTGTATCCGTTCTTTGTTACTTTTCATAGGTTTAAGCGTAAATTTACAAATTATCTCCTCCGGTCGGAGTCATGCCGTTTACCTCACCTTTGAATGTGACCTCTCTGGAGTCGCGTAGAAATGACATGCTCTTTTCACTCTGGTTCTACCGCTCAAGGTACTCTCGCGAAGTGCACACTCAGAGACTTGCTTGCACATTTAAACAAAAGAAATAAACATTATCATTCCTTAACTCAGATTGCCCCCAGTATTGTTGTGGGGTTTTCTTGACTAACCTTAGAATGCCCAAGTTATTTATGGGGGATGATTGTGTGCGTGACGGCGAGTGGTGATGAGATATTCCTGTGAAGAGGTGATGGGTGATCTTGCAGCAACAAATTTTGGCTTTGTGTATTTGGTGAAATGTTAAGAAAGCGCATGGGATGTATATGATGAAGGTGGTGTTCGTATGAGGAAGTGATTGTCGAATGATTCAGCAATTTTTGGTTTAAGCTTTGGTGAAGTGGTAAGACACGTATGAGGGTGTGATGAGGGTGGGTGGAATGATGAGATGACTTATCTTTGACCTTGTTTTGACAACAAAGATGCATACCTAACTTGTAATAGCGGACAATGATTTTCTACATGCAAGAGATTTCTCGAATAACACTAAACAAAACATGCATCAAATGTCAAGGCGCAAAAACATCGAGAGAGAGCTCATGTCAGACAATACAGATAAAAGAAAAGACAGTACTCTGATCATGCAGTACATAGAGAAAACATGAAATCCTAAGACTACGGCTGCGAAGGAGGTGGACGTGGGAAGGCCGAGTACATATGAGTCATGAAATCATCCATACGGCCCTCCATACGTATCTGCCTGCGCTCCATGCGACCCTGAGTAATGTGGAGGGATCGGATATCCCTCTGCAAGCTCTCAAGCGTAGCCGGCTGCGGTGGTGGAGGCGGTAGGGCGTAGTAGGAGGAGAGTGGTATAGGGTACTCGGTGCCCATGTAGCTCGACCCCTCACCCTGGTAGGTGTATCCTCTTGGCGGGTCCTCGTGATGTGGGACGTCCTCGGGCTCCGGTGCCTGCTGTCTCTGCCTGGGCCGGACTGGTCTCTGAGAAAAGACTCTGGCCTGCTGTGGGAAGGCCCAACCCTGATCGGCTGAGTAGCCAAGGGACCTCAGCATGTCCATGGTGTAGGTAGGATATAGAGGCTCCCAATCGTCATCCCCATCGGGACCTGTGCACACTCGCATAGCCATGAATGAAACTCGGGTAAACTAAGGCATGACGACCGGCCGGGCTGCTACCATCAGGTGGTCTCTCATCAAGACCGACAACGGGATCAAGCCCTCCTCTGAGTCAGGTGGATGCTGAATGTACCTCATGAGGAAGCAGTAGTAGCGAGCGGAGACGTCATTACGCACTTTCGGTAGCACGTTACGGGACAAGACCTCCAATAATACCCTGTGTCAGAGCAGTAGGTAAAGCGGAGGGGAGGATCACCTGCTTCCTTGGCTGATCCCTCGTGGAAGAACGAACACGCTCCGACAGGGTAGAGTGCTGCAGATAGAACTGGCGCGCCTCGCTCTCCAAGGCTGCAATCGTCTCTAATCCCCTGTGCTCTGGGTCACTAGGATGCAAGCCTTAAAAATGCACAAAATCATCTAGGCCCACAGTAATGGGCTGACCACGTACATAGGATACCACAGCCCCAGTATCATCCTGGTCCAAGTTAGCATAGAACTCTATGACTAACTCCCTAACATAGCTCTTTGGGCAATTAAGTACCCCCACCCAGTGAAGGTGCTGAAACAGGTGATCGAGGTCAAAAGTGGCGATCACGTCATCGTTGAAGAGACGCTCCTGCTGAATGGAAATATCCTGATTCTCATAAAACCAGTGCTCCTGCTGAGCTCCTCTGAAACGGTATGATCATAGGTAGGGGATGTCTCTCTACGGCGCCTGCGACGTGGCTGAGGGCCCGACGCCCCAGCCCCAGCTACCCCACGGGAACTCCTACGACCCTCCATGGTATGCCTGTGGATTCAACGAGACAAAAGACATATAATTCTGCAGGAATTTTGACAGAGTTTCCCCTAGATTTTCACGAATCCCGTGCTTCCAAATGCACTCCACACCACATAATCAGTCCTAGGATCTATCACTTATGCAAACTTTAAACATTCCATGAGCTAGAAACGCAGGGAACCTCATTTCGCACTTAAAACGCACTAAACTAAAACGGGCGACCCTCACAATTACCAGCAGTTTTAACTTTCCAAACGAACTTTTCACGTTTTAAAATGTCCTTGTAAAGCTAGTTGGCCATTTAAAACATAAAAAATCAAACTTCGAAAATTTGACCCGAGAACCACCATTGTCGTCTTCTTCCTAGCTCCAAATTTCGTTTTTCTTTGTTTCTTCACCAAAATGGACAAATGAGTAGCCAAAATGTAGAGAAAACTTACCCAAATACAATGGTGGAAGAGTATTTTGGATTGGGAGTCGGGAAAGTGCTGAAAACGGCCAAAAACCGTTCGCCCCGGACCTAGCTCGGACGTGACTTTCAGCCCTCGTAAGTGCTCGAAATGGAGAGATCTTGGTATGGAAATGCCCAGAATTGAAAGAGGGATGTTTTGTGAGCAAAATGGCGGTGGAATGGGGGTGATTTGGTCAAGAAATGAGTGAGATATGAAGGAGAGAAGTTAGGGTTTTGGAAATGGGGGTTGCTGGAATGGAAATGTTGAATTTGGGGAAAAATCCCGATTTGAATCGGGTGAACAAGGCCACTTATCGAAACGGCGTCGTCTGGTGGTCAAACGGACGCGTCCGAGTCAACGTCCAGGGCCACGGACGGCGCGTCCGGGGTCACGGACGCCCCCCCTTTTTTCCTTTTTTTTCCTTATTCAAAAGTAAATGATTAAATTAAAAGAAAACCAAACAAAATAAGGTATTCTCTTTATTCATTTCGAAATTAAAAGAAAAACAATTCATAGAGTTCTAAGAAAACAGAAAATGCCTAGGATTAAGTATCTAAAACGTAAGCTTCCTCTTGACAACTCTTGGCTCGGCTGCCCCCTCCTTCTTTCGTTTGAATGCATCTATCTCCTCCTTTCGACCGTATAGCCATTTCCGATAACTTGCTGAGAGCTCCAAGTCTTCAGGTGCCAGGGACTTCACCACTTGAACCTCCCCTTCGAGTCGATCCATCATAATCGCATGAAGAGCCTCATGATCGTATGCTTTCCTTGGCGCTTCATATAACGAACCCTTGGGTGGCTCTGGGCTCGCCCAATCTGACGGCTGGAACGCCACGGGTGGATGACATAAAGGTTCTCAAAACCGGGTAACGAAATCCCTCCGTAGTAACCTCCACACATTCGAACTCCTTCAATCTTCCAAGCTGAGACCGTCCATCGGACTTGATGCCCCTGCCGTATGGAGTTCAAGAGGGCCGGCCATCCATCAACCGGCTCCTCGGGGGCTCGCCTTCTAGGGAGATGCTGGATCGTGAACGTTTGGTTATACTCAGGAATCAGCTTGAGCCGCTCGAGAAGCCAGACTTGCAGAAGATAAATGCTTCCTTCGAAGAAGAAGGGGTATCCTTTGACTTAGGCCATGAATCTAGACTCTGAATAATCTGTGCGACTATCAATGGTCCCAAGGCGAAACTAGCTCGAACCTGCAGAAGCAAAGGGAAAACCTTTCGGTGTATAGCCATGTATGGGGTTCTGAAAAGGTAGATTGCCAGCAATGCGAGATCGAGAAAGTTCCTCTTATGCTCTAAAGGAGTCTCAGAGGTAACGAAGTCTGAAAGAGTTTCCACTGGTAATCCCTCGGGCCCCACCATTCCTAGCAACTGGGCCGGACTTAGCCCAAGCAAATGAGAATGAGCCTCGACCGGTGAGGGCGTCAAGTTCGGTACTACTGGGCTAGCTAGGGTATTGGCCCCTAGAAGTGCATCAAATTCCTCAGGCAGCATAGTTAGCTCGTTATCTCCAAACTTGAAAAGATGTTCAACCGGATCCCAATGGTTAATAGCCGCTCTCAGGAAATCTTCGTGCAATCGCGTTTGGGATAGATATGCTAAAGTGTGGAGGATAGACAACTTGTTGACCTTCTTTGACCAGTTGAACACATCTTTCATAGTTCTGTCACAGGACTTGTTGAATTCGAAGCAGTGGGCCATCGGATTTTTTTCCTATTTTGTTAAGAAAAGAAACACATACAGGGTATCAATCAGCACACGAACAACTGGGACTTCGAACTGGGTTGGGCCAACTGTGGGGTGATTCCCTATCCGTTCTATGTCTAGTCATGGGCCAATCGCAAGAGCAAACAAGGTTCCACACAAATTCAAAATGTCCTCACCCGACGACCTTGATTAATGGTATGGATCAATCCGGAGAGATGCTTGGGGCACTGGCCCAGGTCACCACAAAGGAATAGGGCTTGCACGCTATCCTCTTTGGCTCCCCCACTTTTTTCACATCACCAGAAGGTGTGCGTCTACGGTCGGGTCTTTGACTGACCAAACAATGGGCTAGGTAAGGGTACTGCCAGGAAAATGCTTGGGCTAAAGCCCAGGTATTAAGGGGGTGTGGTTAGACGACACCCTCCTCTTTTCCCCCACTTATTCACATCGCCTAAAAGGTGTGAGTCCCTGACAGGGGACCCTCAAACGGGTCCCGGGGTGAAATTGGTTTGCGCGGACCCTCGCTCTTATATGATGCAAGGGTGCAAAAATTAAAGTGCGCACGAAAGTAAACAAACAGTGTAAATAAAGCCATAAATAAAAATTTTCGAGTTAAGCCCTCTTTCTTAAAATTAACAAGTTAAAATTAAGAAGTTTGTCCCCAGCAGAGTCGCCAGTCTGTGAGCCTCGATTTTAAACCCTATCCTATGTGGATTAACTTGATTGGGATCTAATCAGGTTTTAGGTCCACTTATAGCCTAAGATTAATAACTATGTCATATAACAATAATTATTAAAACCTAAGCTAGCTCATTGGAACCTATTACGAGTCGCCACCTAATTTTAACCTAGATCAAATTAGGAAAGGAGAGTTCGGGTTCGGGGGCTTGATATTTGACTTAATTAGGGTTCAATTACTTTCATTACCCTTCTGATAAGTGCAAAACATATAGACTTTTTAGGGTTTAATCATCTTATTAATTGCAGTATTTTTAGTAATGTTTCGCACTTATCTAGGGTTTTTCCTATAATTATGTTGTTATATTAACTAATGTATTATATGTGTTAAAATGTAGGAGAAATACCAATTAACACAAACATTATAAAGGATTAAAAGAGGAACCGCCACATAACAAGGCGGACGAGACACAGGAGGAGAAACAAGAGGCGACCGCCTCCTTAAGAGGCGGACAACTCTAATGCAACCGCGAGGCGGTTGAGATAGAGAGTACCGCCACTTAAGAGGCGGACAACTCAGACGCAACCGCGAGGCGGTTGAGACAGAGATGACCGCCACTTAAGAGGCGGACAACTCTAATGTAACCGCGAGGCGGACAAGAAGAGAGAAGACCGCGAGGCGGACACACAAGGAGACCGCTCCTTATCTAGCGGACACGGCTAAGTGTCCAAAAATTAACGGGTTATCTTCTAGCCGACTCGTTCTGCAACTTGAGAAGGCGCCTACCAGAAATCACGCCCGCGTTTCAGCTTTGTCCCCTGCGCAATCAATAGCTGCAATCAATGGGGAGCTGCAATCATCGAGCTCAATCAGTGAGCTAATGAGCTGCTGCTGTTCTTCTTCTTCTATAAATACGAGCTTCATTCCTCCTTACTGAGTGTCCTTCCGGAGGCTCCTTCCGTGGTTCCTCTGGAGTTCCAACTCACGCACCATCTCATTTCTCTCTTTCCGCCTTCTCCATTTTTATTTATTTTACAGTCCACTAAATCCACCTCTAGCCTACGTATACAAAATAGCAGAGCGAGACGGAGTGATTACGGATGATTTCTATCATTCTTGTTTCTGTTATTCTATTTAATATGTTAGGCTAGTTTACTTTCGCTTTGGGAATAATTATTATGTTCTGTATTAGTTATGCAATGTTTTTACTGGTTTTAATTTAATGAAGTTTGTTACGTTTAAAGCTCATCTCTCGCCTTTTTAATAAATGTCATGAGTTTATTAAATTGCTTGCTAAGTCTATTTTGATCAGACCAGATGATAAATAGATAGGTTGATTAAGCCGTAAATCTGGAGAAAGCTCTATTATGATTTAATGAGTTAGTATTTTCAGATGCAATTATATTTCCTGGAATTTAATGTCCGTTTACATAAGAGTGCTCGAACCTTGATTAGACCGGCATTTCTGGTAAACGAGTTCTTATGAGGCTATGACTTAGTCCTTAGGATAATTTAAGGAATTTTGCCAAACAATTATAATTAAACCAGTAGGAATAGCATGAAAGAGCAGATAATATTAATCTGAACCAGAGTCCCGTTTAGTTATTTGCTTACTTAGTTAATTTTATTAACTGTTTTTATTTATATTTAACAAGTCAATTAATCCCCCTCCTGTGACACGCTTAGGTACTATAATATGTACATTAGTCCCGTGGTTCGATATCCGGTCGCTTACATTTCACTATACTACTGCGACCGGGATTTGTTTGCAGCCCGACGTTTATTTTGGTTTTAATTTCTTTTCTTTCTTTTAATAATTACACCACTTAAACCACTCACAATATAACGTCTGCAAAATGGCGCCGTTGCCGGGGACTAGATTTATTCTAGTTCCTAAGCTCCGGATTATTCACCTGTTTACTTATAAATATTTTGTTCTCTTAAAAATGTTAATAATATTTCTATATTATTTTCGTTTATTGTTAATATTAATTATCTACTATATTTTGTTAATATTACTCCTCTAATAATCTGTTAATATTAAATTGGACATTTGGACAAATTGGACACCTGACTTTGGCCATCTAACTCCGGACATCTAACTTCTGATATCTAACTTCTAACTCTTATTAACATTTAATTTCCATTGTCTCTAACATTTTATTTCCATTGTCCCTAACATTTAATTTCCATTGTCCTTAACATTTAATTTAATGTATTAACCCGCTAACTTATAATTTTTGTAATCTAACTACTAATTATTATTTTATGTGTACTAATGTTTATCTGTTTATTTAGCTCGTATGTTACAAGTTAAATCGAAAAAAAAAAAACGAAACAGGGGTTGTCCGCAAGGACAACCGCCCCGTTTGCTCGCGGTCGCCCCACTCTTGACCGCCACTTAACTCGCGGACGCTACACACGCGACCGCCTCGCGGTCGACTCACTCTTGTCCGCCAGATAACGCGCGGACGCCACACAAGAGACCGCCTCGCGGTCGTGCTTCAGAATAGAAAAAAAATGTAAAAACTCAGCGTTTCACTCACCGTTCTTCCCCATCCAGTTCGAGCTCGAGCGAACCCGATAGAGAAGACGAACGTCCGCAAATCGCCTCCCCCTTCAAATCAACACAACTTCCTCATTTCTTCATCAAATTTTACAAGGTTGGTACCAAAATGCTCGTTTTTCAATTCTCTACGTTTCTATAGCTTCAAATCTGTAAATGATGAACTACATTAGGAGAAATTAAGGACTGAAGTTTCGAATCCCTAATTCCTTAATTCGAAAATTTCGAACTCTAATTGCTAATTTGTCTCGAATTTGTCCTTATTAATCATAATCTACATATACAAGGTTAAATCTTCACTTATTACACTTAGATTGGGTGTTTTTGTTGAACTCTAAAATTGATATGTGCTAGTTACGAAAATTCATTGTTAAAACTAGCATTTTTCAGTTTTATTTAGCCTTGATAATTAAACGAGTATAGATTGTGATTATAGGTTATTATTTCTAGATTTGATTGGTGACGGTACTAAAAACCTTGATTCAGACTGAAATTTTTGTGGAGAATCGAAGAATTTTAGGGGAGACTCTGTCGAATTTTCGACAGAATTTGTGTTGTATAATTATTCTGTTTATGTTTTATTATTTGTTCATCTTGTTTTCTATTTTTATTAATTTACGGAGTTGGTTATGTTAAAATACTAATGTTCTGTTTGATAGTAATTTATGTGTTGTTTATTAACATTTTCGTTGTTATTAATTGTTAATTTTTATGATGTTTTTCTTGATTGATTTTTATGTTGTTTTTTGTTTATTAATTTTATGTTATTATTGTCTAGTAATTTTCATGTTATTGTTATTACTTTGTTTGATATTTAATATTTTAACTGTTATGCTGTTAATGTTTTTGCTTTTAATTTTAAATATATATTAGTATGCCTCGTATTCGTGGTGGCGACTGCCCTGGAGCATCATCTTCTTCTGCACCTCGTCTTCTGGACGATGGTTTTGTCTCAGTAGAGGCTCGTGCCTGGTTCGATCAGGGCAAGGACTTTATCATAGAGAGGAAATTGAGCCGGCAGTGCTAGCGGCTGCAGGGGTGGATACGCTATTTGCCAGGCTAGGACTTTCAGAGGTCCTAAAGTTAGGAGAGGGAGTCTTTGCTCCGGACTTAGCTCGAGAGTTTTATGCTAATGCCCGGGCAGGCGATATGAGCATCATTACTTCGTATATACGCAGTCACCCCGTGGAGATCACACCCTCGACTTTCACTTCTCCTGCAACACATCCCGGATGGTCCTGGTGATATCCGAGGATTCATAGAGGAGTACCTGCAGAGGTCGAAGTCCAGGTGGCTTCAGGCTGTAGGACGGAGGACCCGACGTAGAGGGGAGGAGGAGAAGGATGTCCTCCCGTTCGCTAGCTTCCCGACGCTGACTCAGAGGCTTCTCCTGGAGATCCTCAGTCATCAGATTCGCCCATCTGGGGCGCATGATGCTTCTGATGAGGATTGTGCCTTACTGGACTATTTCCTAGGTCCATTTCCACCCGCTCAGTGCCTCTCCTTCAGCCACGTCATGTTCGGCCAGCTCTATAAGGTGGTCTCTTACATGAGGACGAAGAAGAGAAGATCACTCCCTTTTTCCCTTCTTCCTCAGTCTCCACATTATCGGTACTGTCCCATTCCCAGCAGGGTTCAGGGAGACTTTAGATCTTCGTCCAGCGAAGCGCTCAGTGTCACTGCTGACTGTGCGGAGCTGGGCTTTTTGCGCTCAGATGACGGTACTTGGGTTAGGAGTGCCACTGCTCGGTCTTCCACTGCATCTTCCACATCAGCGGGGACCTCTACTGGAGCTACACACTCAGCCGATCCTGACCCACCGTCCGCACAGGGAGAGGAGCCTTATAGGCCGACTACTGATATGATGCAGACCCCTGCTCCTGTACCTTACTCGACGGATCTACAGGCTCAGTTCCAGACCTTCCATCAGATGCAGCAGCAGATGCATCAGAGGTTTGAGAGCTTTGAGCAGACTCAGCAGAGGATGCTGGCTGAGCAGTCACAGATGATGCAGCGCCTGGAGCGGAGTGACGAGTTGTATTCACGAGTGGTACAGCGCTTAGACCAGGGTGACAGTTGCAGGCACAGACCGCTCAGCTCATGCAGCGTCTCCTCGATCAGTCAGGCCAGGGACCAGCACAGCCTCCACCACCACCACAGTGATTATTTATGTTATCTTTATTTATTTTGATTTTCTCTGACTTTTTTGTAGACTATTACTGTTTAAACCTTGTGCTAACATTTGATATATTCAGGAAGGTAACAGTGTGGTACTTTATATTTTTTATTTTATGAATTTTTATTTATGTTTTTCATTTAATGATTTTCTTTTGGTTCATTTGGAGTTCTGCTGGCTATATATGATTTTTCTTTCAGAACAAATTCGATGTCAAATATATAGCTGAACTCACCTTTGGAAAGCAACCTCAGTTGCTTTGGAATTTCAAATCTTCGGTTGAACACTTGCGCAACTCAAGTGTGAGGAACGTCTCACCCCTGTCAAAGCTCTAAGTGTGAGGAAGGTTACCTTCCTCAATCTACGATACAAGGGGAGTTTCAATTACTCATTTATTATATTAATGTTCAACCTTTATTTAATCCTTTATGAGTCTGTCATAATTTGAAAGGTCATTTCTTGATTTTAATTCTGAACAATGAGGACATTGCTCCTCTTAAGTGTGAGGAAGGAGAGACCTTTCCCTGAAATTATGACAGTAGTTCGATAATGCCACACTCACTTTTGCTACTCTAAACTGCCTATATAAAAATTTGATAAAAATGAGGTAAAATAATTGTAGAAGTATCTGAAATTATGTCAAGTGACAACTGAAAGGTAGTTTTTTTCAAGGAGTTTGTATAAAATTATTTCCATCAAAATACTCTATTTTTCGCTCAAAAAATGATAGATCTGCTAGTTGTAAAAATCAATTTAGTTTAGCTTGGGATTATCGGAAATATTGTGGAAAAGTCAAGAAAGAAAAGGATAAAGACAAGGTACTCCGCTGTTTATAAATTTTCTAACCAAAAAAAGGCCTCGTCTATCTGGTTTATTAAGTCCTTTGGGGTGCCTTTAACACCTATCTACCTAAGGTCTCGTGACTGGGATAGAAGACCCAACACCGCCACAAGGATAGAGAGAAAAGTCTGGGGTACAGAAAAATAATGCAATTAAAAAATATATTATATAAATAATAAGTGCTTTGTATATACAATTTGCACATTCAAAAAAAATGTGAATAAATAAATTGCAATTTATATTTATAAAATATGAGTACGTGGTGTTGAAAGGTATTGCGGAATAAGGCATTACTTCACACCCCTTGTCATCCCGGGTTAGTGAATGAAATTGGTTGGAAATCCCAGGTTAATCTAACTTGTTTTCTACAGTAAAATTTTCTATGCTTTTATTAATGGTTCTTTTTCACTGTTTGCTAAAACCTACTTCTAAGAGCAGAATTATTCTTTCGATTGTCACTTTGTCTAAATTCCCTTCTACACTTATT
Source organism: Limonium bicolor (assembly GCA_023374045.1). NCBI lineage: Eukaryota > Viridiplantae > Streptophyta > Magnoliopsida > Caryophyllales > Plumbaginaceae > Limonium > Limonium bicolor. Next base: position 115,817,168 of record CM041781.1, on the reverse strand, counting down.
TAATCTTGTTTTATTATTAAGGCTTAGAGATAATTATATTCCTTTGCTTGAGGACAAGCAAAAGTCAAGTGTGAGGAAGTTTGATAAGTGCAAAACATATAGACTTTTTAGGGTTTAATCATCTTATTATTGCAGTATTTTAGTAATGTTTCGCACTTATCTAGGGTTTTTCCTATAATTATGTGTTATATTAACTAATGTATTATATGTGTTAAAATGTAGGAGAAATACCAATTAAACACAAACATTATAAAGGATTAAAAGAGGAACCGCCCATAACAAGGCGGACGAGACACAGGAGGAGAAACAAGAGGCGACCGCCTCCTTAAGAGGCGGACAACTCTAATGCAACCGCGAGGCAGTTGAGATAGAGAGTACCGCCACTTAAGAGGCGGACAACTCAGACGCAAACCGCGAGGCGGTTGAGACAGAGATGACCGCCACTAGAGGCGGACAACTCTAATGTAACCGCGAGGCGGACAAGAAGAGAGAAGACCGCGAGGCGGACACAACAGAGGAGACCGCTCCTTATCTAGCGGACACGGCTAAGGTCCAAAAATTAACGGGTTATCTTCTAGCCGACTCGTTCTGCAACTTGAGAAGGCGCCTACCAGAAATCACGCCGCGTTTCAGCTTTGTCCCCTGCGCAATCAATAGCTGCAATCAATGGGGAGCTGCAATCATCGAGCTCAATCAGTGAGCTAATGAGCTGCTGCTGTTCTTCTTCTTCTATAAATACGAGCTTCATTCCTCCTTACTGAGTGTCCTTCCGGAGGCTCCTTCTGTGGTTCCTCTGGAGTTCCAACTCACGCACCATCTCATTTCTCTCTTTCCGCCTTCTCCATTTTTATTTATTTTACAGTCCACTAAATCCACCTCTAGCCTACGTATACAAATAGCAGAGCGAGACGGAGTGATTACGGATGATTTCTATCATTCTTGTTTCTGTTATTCTATTTAATATGTTAGGCTAGTTTACTTTCGCTTTGGGAATAATTATTATGTTCTGTATTAGTAGTATGCAATGTTTTTACTGGTTTTAATTTAATGAAGTTGTTACGTTTAAAGCTCATCTCTCGCCTTTTTAATAAATGTCATGAGTTTATTAAATTGCTTGCTAAGTCTATTTTGATCAGACCAGGTGATAAATAGATAGGTTGATTAAGCCGTAAATCTGGAGAAAGCTCTATTATGATTTAATGAGTTAGTATTTTCAGATGCAATTATATTTCCTGGAATTTAATGTCCGTTTACATAAGAGTGCTCGAACCTTGATTAGACCGGGCATTTCTGGTAAACGAGTCTTATGAGGCTATGACTTAGTCCTTAGGATAATTTAAGGAATTTTGCCAAACAATTATAATTAAACCAGTAGGAATAGCATGAAAGAGCAGATAATATTAATCTGAACCAGAGTCCCGTTTAGTTAATTTGCTTACTTAGTTAATTTATTAACTGTTTTTATTTATATTTAACAAGTCAATTAATCCCCCTCCTGTGACACGTTTAGGTACTATAATATGTACATTAGTCCGTGGTTCGATATCCGGTCGCTTACATTTCACTATACTACTGCGACCGGGATTTGTTTGCAGCCCGACGTTTATTTTGGGTTTTAATTTCTTTTCTTTCTTTTAATAATTACACCACTTAAACCACTCACAATATAACGTCTGCACCTTCCTAGGTCGTTTTTCCTATACTTGGTTCAATTACGGCTTTCTACAAAGTTGTTTTTAACCTAGGTGCGCGCTTCTGTTTTTTTTTATTTTTTAACGTTTTTTGACAGAAAATAAAGTGGCAATTAAAATACCTAAACTAGGGTTTCGGAGGCAGAATTAGGTCAAATTTTGTTTCCGTCCGTAGCCACGGACCTAATGTCCGAGGCCACGGACCCAGTTAACCTATATGAAAATAAAAGTCGAATTAAACATAAAACAGAAAAATGTAAGTCCGGGCCACGGACAGGCTGTCCGTGGGCCCGAACATTATTAGAAAACCTAAATTTTTTTAAAATTTAAAATCCCGCCGCCGTCCGTGGGCGTCCGAGCTTACGGACAGTGAGTCCGGGACCCCGGACATGACGTCAGTGGGTGCGGACCGGCCTCGGACGGTGGCGTTGAGGCTGTTCCCGAAGGTGTTTTTTGGCTCAAATTTTATGGGTGCGTAGCCTGAAGGATGTACAAGACGTTAGTGATGGAAAGTTTTCAATTTGAATTCGAATTAAGCACGAAACTTAGCAAACAAGTTATTGGACAGAAGCTTAAACAAACAACAATACAGAAGCGTCGAGGGGTTAGTTTGAGCCCAAATTTTGAGGCAAGACAGATAATACCATGGGGAGTTAGGAAAGTGGGATTTCTACCTGTTTTACCTTTGGATTCACGGTGATTCTTCACACCGGGATTCGTCGAGTGCTCCGTTGATGGCAGACCCGAGAGGATTTCGAACCAAGCTTCTGGTTGTTGGTTGTTCTTGCTGTTCTTCACGTTTTGGTGGTGTTTTTGTGGGGTTTTGATGACTATTGATGCTTTGGGGATTGGAAAACGTGTTTAGATGGTGATTTCGGGGGATTTTCGGTATGATTTGAGTGGCCGGGTGTTGGAAAACGTGAGAGAGAGAGAGAGGAGGCTGTGTTTCCTAACTCTCTAGGGTTCTTGAGCATATGAGGTTCTGATTTTATCCAAAAACCTATCCCCTTATATAGACTTTCTTAAAGATAAAGAAAATCTAGTAAAAGTAAGATTTTTTGGTATTTTAATTAAAAGACTTCCAAAAGAATTTTGCTGTGAAATTTTAACCACATGTCAAGGATGGATATTATGAATTTTCTGAGGTGGAACCGAATTTTTAAATGTTGGAATATTTTTAAATCGAATTTCTTGTCAGATTCAGTCAGAAATTGCTAGAAAAATTATTGGAAACTCGAAAAATCAAAATTCCAACGCCATTATGCTTAGAATGTCATCCTCTATCATGGGTTAAAATATCAAAGCATTTCAAGCTGATTTGGGCATCCTTTGGAGGAGAGAGAAAGCTTATAGAAGGTCTCAAGAGCCTTTAAAGATTACCAAAACGCCCCTGAAAATGACGAAGCTGCTCCTCATGCCATGGGATGCGCCGCTCGAGCCAGAATCCCTCACTACTTGATTAAAATGCCCCTCACATCACCAGGGCCTCGTAGACCCTAACCAGGGGGGGTCAAAATTTTGGGTATAACAGTAAAATATAACCCAAGGTTTGACAACGTCTTACTCTAGTTACCGGTAGTATATGTACATATCAGATTTCATTCTTTTCAAATCTAATTCTCTTTCAAATTACCATTCCACCACATCCATCATAGATTAGAAAAACCTAAGACTGTATCACAACTTAAATCTCCTCTGTAACTCAATTATTCCGAAAGAACATACTGTTGAAAATCCTGAAATCATGTTGTTGCATCTTTTTTTTTTGTTTCGGTTTAGTCATCTAGTTGATTTCTAAACCTCCAATGGATGTACCAAGCTGGTTCACTCACTTAGAAGTATCTTAGGATCACCTTAGCTCAATTCACCCTTTATATCCTTCTGTAACAGGGTTATACAGAAAGTCATTCATTTCAGGAGCAATTGGAAACTGATGTATTGAGTTTGATAAGTTATTCCTTTTCTATTTTTGTTTCTCATCCCTTAATTTGGCTTCTTCTTCACTCTCTCCCCACTCTGCTTAGCTACTTAGTTCCTGGTGTTATTATAGTTTCATTCTAATAGAAATCGGCTTATACAGAGACAGGAAAAAAGAAACTGCTAAGACAGAAAAGAAACTGACCTCACTCTTATCTGTTATTTTTCCTTTCTATTTGACAGTGGCTTACAGTTTTCTTTTCCCTTTTCTTTCCAAAATGTTTACATACTAGTTAAGTGAATTAGTAGGATTTTAAGCCCTTGAACCACTCAATGCAAACCCCTTTAGACACACTGCAACTTAGGTATACAGAAAACAAGATCTCTGAACTGTAACTTGAAAACATAACTGATGTGTACTCTTATTATCCCTCTGTCTGTTTTCTAAGTGAGCTACACTCCCCATAATTCCTTACCTACTTAGCTAATGGTTTATCGAGATTTTTAGACTCAAGAACAACTCAAAGCAACCTCATTAATGCCACTGAAAGTTTGAGTACACAGCAACCAGATGTATTTTTTTTCTTTCCTCTCTGTTAGTTCATGTGTTTGGTTCTCAATTCTTCCCAAATGGTTGACCCAGTTACTGAAGTATTCCATCAAGTTTTTAAACCCAACCAAAACGCAAGACAGCTTTGTTACAGATACAGAAAATAGACAGACACTTATCTGATAAGAAAACTGAAACTGAAACAAAAATCTGAAATCACAACTGATGTCTCTTTACTCTCCTGGTTTGTCTTTCTTGATTACTCGTTTGACCTCCAATCCTTTCCAAATCGTTTATCCCATTAGCTAAACGTATCATGTAGGTTTAAACCCAAAATTAACTCAAAACAATGTTGCTATCACTTCTGGAAATTTACTTTACAGAAACTGCTATATTGTGAAAACTGAAAGAACCAGTTTCTGTATTTTCCCCAATCTCTTTCTTTACCCATGAATTGACTTCTCGATTTCCCTCCAACCTTCTTATTCCTTTAGTTAAGTGTTTGAACTAAGTTTCAACCCCACAGCAAATCCAAATCAATCTGTTACAACACTTAGATAGTTAATTCTGAAGTGGGAAAAAACCGAAAAGAAAGAAACTGAAGCTTGGAAACTAATTTCTCCTCTCTTAGTGTAATGTGTTAGAGGGTTCTTATGTTACTCGTCTTGCCAATACAGCACCTACAATGTCTCTAGAAATCGATTACACAGAAGTCAAGGTTGTAGAATTTAAGCTCTTTCTTTTCTGTTTAAGTTGATTATATAGAACTGTCTGCATCAGTTCTTGCTGTTACAACAGTTCTCCCCAGATTCCTTTTCTTCTTCCTTTGATTTCAGTCCTGGTTCCCATTATTATCTAGATGTTTGGTGGTTTCTAGGTTTATAGGTAACTAAGACATACTGCCAGTGCACTGAAATCAAAGTTTTCATAAACAGAACCTACCATTTTGCATTTTCCTTCTTCTTGCTCACGTTTTGTGCATCAGGTTGGGTTTCTAGTTTTCTCAAGATGTTCTTATCCTTATTTGAGTGGGTTAGAATGTTTAGGTTCCTTAACTCACAATACAAGCCAATTATACACAAACATCTTAGAGACTGAAACTGAAGTTCTAAAACCTGATAACTTCTGTCGGTTTTTCTGAGAATCCTTAATCCTGGTTTCCTTTTCAGTTTTCTTTCATTGCTATCCTACATAGTTATGGTTATACTGGAGTTTTAAGTTTCAATCTAGCCCTTACTACCCCCCACATTACCACTACAAGTAAGTGTACAAAACACAGGCTTCACATAAGTTGAAAATTTACACCCGAAACAGAACCCATAAACTGCTACATCTGTTTTTGTTTTGTTTCCCTTTCTCTAGTTATGATCTGTTTTTATTGCTTTTCTTCAACACCCTCACGCTTATAGACTTGGTCAGGTGTACTCATAAGATGATAAATGTATTAGCAACTCAAAGATACTTAATATACCGAGGCTACATGCAACAGATTGGCATGGTTATCAGTTTTGATAGATTTAGTCTCTTTTTTTTTCTGATCCTGGATCAGTTTAGGGATTACTCACCAGTCTAGTGACTTGACAACTTTTCCTTAGCTACACCTTTGGTGGAATATCAAATCACAACATCTTGATCAGTTTGACTACACTGGAACAGTTACACAGAGGTTAACCCGTGATGATTAGAGAAAAAGGACATGGTTTGGGGTAAATCTGAGATAAGCATGATCTTTACCTTGTCTCTTTTTTTCCTACCGTGAAGGTACAGCAAGGGAACTTGCTTGGTCTTGCTCCTTCACCCAACTGAGTCCTAACCTCTGATCCATTACGTGAAGAAAGATGGAAAGAAGAAAAAGGGTGTTTCAGATCAGCTAGGATTATTATGGTAATAAGGAGGAAGGCAATGTGTATGCTCAGTATGATTGGGCACACAAAACAGATGCAACAGATGTGTGGGAAACCGGTTGTAGTTTACCTTATTAAGTTGTGTTTTCTTGAAGCGGTAGTGGCTTGTTGCTCGTGGAGTGATGTGTCTCCAGGGGACTAGTCCCAAACAGGTCTATGCAGAGGTTAAAGAGATTGTAAGCTCGACAGTGGTGAAGCTAGTACTGTAACACCCCTACAACGCACCTACCAACTACCGAAATTCGCAGCGGAATTAAACATCTAAATAACAATTAAACACTATGGTGCTACAACGCCGTTAACCACCCACGTGGTTAACTAGGCAGAATAAATACAAGAGTACCGGTCTGATGATCAGACTCCCGAGCATAGGTCCTAACATCCATACATAAACATAACCAAACCATACCGAGTATTATTTTACATACCAACTGTAACCTTAAACACCTGTCACTGTAAACAACAGTACCAATATAACAACACTACGGGAGCACAGGCGCATCCCGGGTTTATCTTACAAGATCCAAAGTATTCCAACAGCCTAGGATCTAGAGCCACTCCGCTTCTTCGATCCTCATCCTGTAAATAAAAATATGGAGCCCCCAAAGGGGGTCAGCAACCTTTTGCTGGTATGGTTAACGCGCAGCCCATCGGCTACCGGGATACGCGCAACCAATTGTCATGATAACATGGCATTCATTTTAAACATCCAACATATATATAACATAGCTTAGCAGGGGAAATTGCGTAGCACAATAATAATACATAACACCATAATTCGGTTCACACAAGGAACCTTCCACCATAATTAGTATACATAGTGAGCCTAGAGATTATTGCCAATCTCATGCCAAGCTCGTTACCAACCTCGTTACCGTCCAGTTACATCGAACGGTTAACTTAAACCCAAGGCGTGTCGGATATAGTAATCCCAAGCACACCGAAAACAACATTCGTATGCCCCTGTGGCCCGACGTGAGTCAGTAAACTAGCTTTGGATAAGCTAAGGGAAAGTTGAAACCAAATTGGAATACAACCTATACATACACCAAGAGAGTCGAACCGGTAGACATCGACTCCCATCCATCACACGCGTGGCCGGAACATGACCGGACTCCTCAATTCCCCGGTTAGCACTTGTTAGTGATCACACAAATAAACTTGTTAAGTCACACACGAACAAGTGTTTAGGTCTGGTTAGACACACCAAGGAAAGGAGTCACAACAATACAACATCATAATATACAACAACTGTAAACTCTTTTCATGTCTTAGTCTTATAAGGTCGTAACACACAGAAAAGCAAGCAACACCCAAGCCGGTGTAAACCGGTAGGCAACAGACTGCAAGAAAACCATACCTTGGTCCTTGCTTCAACTCGTTTCCACCTTGAGAGAATCCTAAACACATTTAGTAACGTCGGTCAATTAACGTACTAGTTCACCGTTAACATTAACTACATCACATTTCTAGTTATTTCTTTTCCACATTTTGTTCCAACTTTTCATCCTTTAAAATGTCATTATAACTCTCCTAACATGTCTTGACAACCTATAATATCATTACTAACTTATACCCATCTTTAGACATCGTTTATCAACCTAGAACCCAAGTTTTATAGTGGTCCGGGACTTGCTCCCTAACTTAGGTCCCGGACCTATACTTAGCAAACCTCTCGGTCTCTTTTATTGGGGTGGTCCGGGACTTCACCCAGGTCCTAAGTCCCGGACCATTCTATGCAATTTCTCTCGGACAGTTTAAAGGATTGGTCCGGGTCCTTGGACAAGAACCAAGTCCCGGACCTACGACCACGTACAATTCTCGACCTGATTTTGATATATGGTCCGGGACCTCATCCAGACCCTAAGTCCCGGACCGAAACTACTGAAATCCACGTACTGCATTTTTCATGTCCTGCTGCGTAAGTTATTTACACCCATCAAATGTATAGACTTCCCAGTACACTCTTATACTCAAAACTTCACCAAATATACACCACATAACAACATAGTGCACAATTTAAATTACATAAATCTTAAACACTGAATTTCCACAATATATTTGCCTTTCACCTGCAAATACAAACAGCCGTACGTATGTTTTTTACTAGTCTCTTTGAGAACATTTTCTAAGTCATTTACCTTTGGCTCTTTAGGTAGTTTCAACAGACAACGTAAGTTTATTTCCAAGGGAATTTTAAGCTACCTTTGGTTAACATAAAAGTAGAGGAAACACCATTTTTCTTTGAGTTTCCATACCTTGAAGCAAAGGAGAAGAATAATACGTAAAAGATGGACTCAAGCTCCTTCCATGGAGATTCCTCTTGGCACCAAAGTGGAGCTCTTGAAGATTTGAAGGGACTAAGTCGAAGAGCTTGATGAAACTAAGAGATCGGTGGTCTCGGTTTTAGATTTGGACAAGTGAGCAAGAAGTTACAAGGATCTGAAGTTGCATGTTTGTGCTGGTGCTGTTCGATCGTGAAAGAGAGAAAAGGAAGGAGATTGCTACGTGAGATAATAAGGAAGAATGAAGGGATTAAGAGAATGATTGATGGTAGTTGCTTTTTAAGGATATTTCTCACGTAAAGCAAATAGTGCTTTTTAGAATACTCACTTATTTGCTCAATCAATTAGCAAGGGTGTGACTCACCGCATGCATAACCGACCCACATTTAATTCAAGGGGTTACTTAGTCTTTATTGCTCAATTAAATTACATATGTTAACATATATTACAAACTAGCTTATTTTAGTTACTATTCATAATAACAAGGCACTTTGAAACGAAATTCTTGATTCTTATTTATTTAAACTTCCAAATGTGATACAAAATAGTACACATATTAATTAAAGAGTAATGATGGACATTTAGCCATTCAAAACTCATTTATAAGACAGTTTTCCATTTTTTTGGCAATTAATTGTATTTACTATCTATTAAATGGTTTACTAATATTTATAAGACTCTTTTTAGTCTTATTAATTTATTATTTAATATTTAAACCACTATTAAGGTTTGGGGTATTTCAATCTACCCCCCTTAAAAGAACTTTGTCCCCAAAGTTCATACTTCCCACATATCTTATATTCTAAAACATGGGAATCACTTATGAAACAATACTTCCATAACAACATCAACAATATACCTACACAACATGGAACTCAAGGTCCCAACAACATAATACCATTCAGACTCTAAGGTCTGTAACATAACATAGACAATGTATATAATACATGTCGAATACATCCATAACCGAAACGGCTCTACCCCCCTTAAAAGGGGTACGCCCCGTACCCTACACATACAAACACTAAGAAGTAAACAGTGATGGGTACTTCGCCTTCATCTTATCTTCCAGCTCCCAAGTGGCCTCCTCAACGTCCTGGTTAGACCAGAGGACCTTCACCAGTCTCACGGACTTATGGCGAGTGTCTCGAGTCTTAGTATCCAGAATCCGTACGGGAGTCTCCACTGATCGCATGGTCGGCTCTAAGGTTAGCCTCTCAGGCTGAAGTACATGAGACGGATGAGACATACTTCTTCAACTGGGACACATGGAACACATCATGTACCTTGCCCAGCTCAGCAGGTAAATCAAGTCTATAAGCTACTGGTCCTATCCGCTCTGTCACAACATAAGGCCCCACATATTTGGGCTCAACTTGCCTTTCTGGCCAAAGCGAAACACTCCCTTCATGGGGGATACCCTAAGAAATACCTGATCGCCTACAGCGAACTCCAGGTCACGTCTGCGTATATCAGCGTACGACTTCTGTCTATCCTGAGCTGCCTTCATGTTAGCCCGGATCTGGCGAACTTCTGCCTGAACCTGTTCCAGATACTCTGGTCCTATAATGATCGTCTCACTCGACTCATCCCAGCATAAAGGCGTGCGGCATGGTCTACCGTACAATGCCTGGAAGGGAGACATCTTGATCGAAGCATGGTAACTGTTGTTGTAACTAAACTCGATCAGATGTAACTTATCAATCCAGCTGGTCTGAAAGTCAAGTGCACATGCACGTAACATATCCTCAAGCGTCTGGATGGTGCGCTCACTCTGACCATCTGTCTGTGGGTGAAACGCCGTACTCAATTTCAGTTCAGTACCCAGTGCTTCTCGTGTGGACCTCCAATACCTCGATAAGAATCTGGTATCTCTGTCAGATACAATCGTCTTCGGCACACCATGATGTCTAACAATCTCTCTGTCAAAGAGCTCTGCAAGCTTAGCCACTTTCCAGGTGTCCTTCATCGGTATGAATCGAGCCACCTTGGTCAGTCGGTCTACAACAACCAAATCATATTCAGACCTCCCCTTGTAGGCGGAAGCCCTACTACAAAGTCCATAGAAATGTCATGGAACTTCCACTCAGGCACTGGCATTGGCTGTACCATACCACCAGGCCGTCGGTGCTCAAACTTGACCTTCTGACAAGTGAGACACCTCAACACATAATCATTTACATCCTTTTCATTCCAGCCCACCAAAAATAACGTTTCATACCCTTATACATCTTTGAAGCTCCAGGGTGAATCGAAGTCGTAGAACTATGGGATTCACTGAGTATGCGCTCCTTCAGCTCAGCGCTACTCCTCGGTATACACAGTCGGCCATTAAGCCTAATCAGGTCATCATCGTGGAGTCTGAAGTCGTACTTCTGACCCTCGAATGTGCCGTCAATAAGCTTCTGTCTAATCTCCTCCATATACTGATCCATCATCTGAGCACTCCGCACCTCTTCAACCAAGCTAGTATGAGAGACTAGCGAATGGAGAGAGTGTGCTCGGCGACTCAATGCGTCAGCTACCACATTCGCCTTCCCTTCCTTGTACTGTAAATTGATATCATAATCATTTAAGAATTCAACCCACCTTCTTTGCCTCATGTTCAACTCTTTCTGAGTGAACAAGTACTTCAAACTCTTGTGGTCAGAATAAATCGTCACGCTTACCCCATACAAGTGATGTCGCCATATCTTCAATGCGAAGACAATGGCACCCAGTTCCAAATCGTGGGTAGGGTAGTTCTCTTCATGCTTCTTCAGCTGTCGGGAGGCGTAAGCTACGACCTTCCCGTGTTGCATCAACACACAACCCATACCTCTGCCTGATGCGTCGCAATAAACCTCAAAACCATCTGGACCGTCTGGTATAGTCAGGACTGGTGCAGATGTCAGAGCATCCTTGAGCTTCTGAAAGGAAATCTCACAGTCGGCTGTCCACTCGAATGGTGCATCCTTTTTCATCAAGGAAGTCATCGGCTTCGAGACACTGGAGAAGTCCCTACAAATCTCCTATAATAACCTGCCAGACCGAGGAAGCTCCTGATATCGGTAACTGTCTTCGGCCTAGGCCAGGTGCGCACTGCATCTATCTTTGCCGGATCCACAGCGATCCCAGCCTCAGAAATCACATGGCCAAGAAAAGAAACTTGGTCCAACCAAAATTCACACTTAGAAAATTTTGCATACAACTGATTCTTCCTCAGTATCTGTAACACATTTCTCAGGTGGCTTTCATGCTCACCTCTCGATTTCGAATACACAAGTATGTCATCAATGAAGACTACCACTGATTTGTCCAACTGGTCTTGGAACAAACAGTTCATCAGGTCCATGAACTTAGCTGGTGCATTGGATAAACCAAACGGCATAACCGTAAACTCATAATGTCCATATCTGGTTCTGAACGCTGTTTTCTCAATATCGCTGTCCTTGACTGCAATCTGATGATAACCGGATCGTAAATCTATCTTGGAGAACACTGATGCTCCTCTCAACTGATCAAATAAGTCGTCGATGCGTGGTAAAGGATAACGGTTCTTCACCGTAACTGCATTCAGCTCTCGATAGTCAATACAAAGGCGGAGGCTACCGTCCTTTTCTTCACGAAGAGGACCGGCGCTCCCCATGGTGAAACACTAGGGCGGATAAAGCCCTTGTCGAGTAGGTCTCTCAGCTGCTCCTTGAGCTCTGTCATCTCTGCTGGAGCCATACGGTAAGGTGCCTTCGCAATAGGTCCGGTGCCTGGAATCAAATCAATCTCAAACTCAACCTCCCGTGCTGGCGGCATGCCCGGCAGTTCCTTTGGAAATACATCAGGAAACTCCGAGACTACCGGCACATCTGGGCTAAACTCAGGGTCTCTCTCTATGTCCTGGACATAGCAGAGGTATACATCATTCCCTCGTCGTAACTCACGATACATGGCCATGGCGGTGATGATCTGTGTCGAAGGCTCCCTGGGCCTCTGGCGGTATGATATAGTGACCCCAGATGGACTCCGAAGAAGCAGACGATGCTCGGCACATAGGATCCTGCCCTTGTACCGCTCCAACCAGTTCATCCCGATAATCACATCAAAACCAAGTCCGTCGAACTCTATCAAGTCGATCGGAAACTCTTCCTCCCTGATACGTATATAACAAATCTCGGTAGTAGCGGGTACACCTGATCCGCTCTTTCGACGGGAGAGTGACCACAAAGTCTGGCATCTCTTCGCCGTCTAACCCCAGCTCTTCGCAAACGATAGCGAAATAAATGTATGTGAGGCTCCAGAGTCGAACAAGACCGATGCATCCATGCCATTCACTGGAAAGGTACCGGTGAGGATTGTGCCGCTCTTGCTAGCTTCTGCCTTATTGCAGACACTCAGCATACCTCCCGTTCCGTGTGCACAGCCTAATTCATTTGCAAACTCATAAGTATACAGTAGTAACACGTTGGACATACTTCAAACAACGTCTCTTATTCATAACACACTCCTTACACCATAAGTTGTTTACATTGTAGACATGGTTAAACATAGCTTCCTTAGCATACAACTGGCTTAATACCTTACATGATTACACAAGGCTAAAACTGCCTGAAGGTCAAATTCAAACGTCCGGGTTTCAGATGTGTGGCATTTACCACTGCTGACTGGTGCGGTATTCAGTTTGATCTTCTTGATACCGTGATATAACATCCTTGATTGTCCACCCATAATTAACACATCACCTGATTTCAACACTAACTTCCTTGCGAGGTCACCACGCTTCTGCTCGCCATATATAAACACTGCGGTATCACCAATGGACCAAGACACCACGGGTACTCCCTTACTAGAGACTCGGTGACTCGTCCTTATCTTGGTGTAATCCCAATCGTCCCCTTTGGTAGAAGTTCACAATACAAAGATCTGCCTTAACGTTCGGAATCGGTTCCGATTCAATTTGCTGAGCAATTCCCACGGCGTGGTTAACGACCGCAAGGAACTCCTCAGGTATACCTGGTACAGTTGCTTCATCCTCAGCTCGCACTTCTTGATATGACTTGGTGTAAGGATTCCAGTCCTTACCCATGCACATCATCTTCAGCTTCATCTTCGAACCGCTCGGGTATTCGGGTGTGTAGAAACTTCCTGGTGCTGCTCCAAGTTCGTTGCATCGCCTGATGATGTGGAGTTGTGCTTCCGGTGTCAGGTATCCATTTAAGAGTATCATACCTGGCTGGATAACCTGACATTGCTCCAGTGGGAATTCGGTGATGCTGATGGCTGTCTCTTCAGGGTTCGGTGTGGGCGGGATTGGATAACAGATATTGAAGGTTCCTAAGTTTCATTTCACATTATTCCTTAATTCACTACTTAGGTGACAGTACATTAGACTCTCTAATACAACACTCATGCATGAATGCGGTAAGCAATCACTTTTCACTTAACAGTTTAGGTGGTACCTGGTCTAGAAGAGGGTCCTGGTGCCTCAGACCGGTCCACTACATTCAGGGCGGCCTTGCCGGTCCCTGTTCCCTTCCCCTTCTGGGATTCAGTGTACTTCTTGTCAGAGGGCTGCTGGATGATCGCCTTGGGTTCTCAGTGGTCGTGGCAGTCTTACCCTTCCACTGCCCCTTTGGCTTATAGTTCCTACCATTGGGGTTCTGCCAGCACTCAAACTCGCGGTGCCCCATCTTCTGGCAGTAACGACACTGCACGTCGTTCCCCTTGCAGTCTTTGCCGGGGTGGTCTCCGTTACACCACTTACAGTAAAAGTGGCGCTCCGGTCCAGAGCCCGCGCTATCTGCTATAACAATACACAATCATTGCTCACTTCACATCTTAACAACATATATTTCAACTTGTTACACATGGTTAATCAATTACCCTTAGGCGGGTAGGAGCGTAGAGGCTTTGCTGCATACGCATATGTGAGCTTCAGTGGCTCATCGGCTGTGGTGGTCTGGGCTTGGCCCTTGTCACCCTGGTACTGACTCTTCTGGGGCTGAGGGTAGTATTTCTTTTTCTTTCCTCCCCCATACCTTGCTGACTCTGGCCCTCATTCGTGACCTTGCGCTTGTGCGCATTCTCCTCGTCCCTCAGACGGACGGTAATCTCAACCTTAGCAGCGGCATGATAGCACTCCTGAATTTAGGACGTCAGCCATGCCCCGCAAAACAAAACTCACCAACTCACATCAACATTCACTTAAGTGTAACCTGATTCACAACACGGTATTTTAATTACCTGCAAGGTAGTATACTCAACTGGCCCCATCCCGTAGCGGAGACGGTGGCTAAGACCATTGTAGAACCGGTTCACCAGCACCCGGTTCGAGTATCCAAGGTCCGGTAACAAGTGGATAAGGTCGGTGAATGCGGTGTAGTAGTCATCAACCGACATCTTATCCCCTGCCTCAGACTATCCAGCTCGAGGCGCTTAGCCTCTTGCACATGCACAGGGTAATACTTGGCTCGCAGTAGAGTTGTGTACTCCCTCCAACCAAACGCAGGATCAGCCATCCTGTCCTCCTTCACAAGCTTCCACCAACTCTGTGCCGAACCCTTCAGGTAGTAAGCGGCAAGACGGACCTTAGCTTCAGCAGGTACTGCCAAGGTCTCGTAGGCGGTCTCCAGCCCGGAGATGTACGCCTCCAGTTTACTAGGGTCGGTCTCCCCATTGAATGACGACGGTCTCAAATCAGCCAACGCCTTGACCCAATTGGTCTCTCGTGGCGGTGGTGGTGGTGGCTGAACACCGGGCTGTTGCCCCTGCTGCATCGCAGTAACCAACTGGGGTACCATCTGGGCAACGGCGGCTGCTACTGCCTCAGCCATGGTCTGTGCCGTAGTGTCGTCGCCCTGGTCACCCTCATCTCCAGTACCGCGCCCGCGGCCTCTACCTCGTGGTCTACCTGACATCTGAATTCACATGAACATTTCATTAGCATTATGCCTGCACACTTACCAATCCAACGGTGGTAACATTTCCAACAGCAAGCTAATTCCACACTTAGTTAGTGGTTAACCTTCCCAATCTGTTCACCTAGGTAGCTAGGGTTGGGTTTACTAACTCGGTATGTTTCTAGCTCGGTATTCTAGTCATCAGAGCGATACTTCGCTCTGATACCACTTTTTGTAACACCCCTACAACGCACCTACCAACTACCGAAATTCGCAGCGGAATTAAACATCTAAATAACAATTAAACACTATGGTGCTACAACGCCGTTAACCACCCACGTGGTTAACTAGGCAGAATAAATACAAGAGTACCGGTCTGATGATCAGACTCCCGAGCATAGGTCCTAACATCCATACATAAACATAACCAAACCATACCGAGTATTTATTTTACATACCAACTGTAACCTTAAACACCTGTCACTGTAAACAACAGTACCAACATAAACAACACTACGGGAGCACAGGCGCATCCCGGGTTTATCTTACAAGATCCAAAAGTATTCCAACAGCCTAGGATCTAGAGCCACGCTTCGATCCTCATCCTGTAAATAAAAATATGGAGCCCCCAAGGGGGTCAGCAACCTTTTGCTGGTATGGTTAACGCGCAGCCCATCGGCTACCGGGATACGCGCAACCAATTGTCATGATAACATGGCATTCATTTTAAACATCCAACATATATATATAACATAGCTTAGCAGGGGAAATTGCGTAGCACAATAATAATACATAACACCATAATTCGGTTCACACAAGGAACCTTCCACCATAATTAGTATACATAGTGAGCCTAGAGATTATTGCCAATCTCATGCCAAGCTCGTTACCAACCTCGTTACCGTCCAGTTACATCGAACGGTTAACTTAAACCCAAGGCGTGTCGGATATAGTAATCCCAAGCACACCGAAAACAACATTCGTATGCCCCTGTGGCCCGACGTGAGTCAGTAAACTAGCTTTGGATAAGCTAAGGGAAAGTTGAAACCAAATTGGAATACAACCTATACATACACCAAGAGAGTCGAACCGGTTAGACATCGACTCCCATCCATCACACGCGTGGCCGGAACATGACCGGACTCCTCAATTCCCCGGTTAGCACTTGTTAGTGATCACACAAATAAACTTGTTAAGTCACACACGAACAAGTGTTTAGGTCTGGTTAGACACACCAAGGAAAGGAGTCACAACAATACAACATCATAATATACAACAACTGTAAACTCTTTTCATGTCTTAGTCTTATAAGGTCGTAACACACAGAAAAGCAAACAACACCCAAGCCGGTGTAAACCGGTAGGCAACAGACTGCAAGAAAACCATACCTTGGTCCTTGCTTCAACTCGTTTCCACCTTGAGAGAATCCTAAACACATTTAGTAACGTCGGTCAATTAACGTACTAGTTCACCGTTAACATTAACTACTTCACATTTCTAGTTATTTCTTTCCACATTTTGTTCCAACTTTTCATCCTTTAAAATGTCATTATAACTCTCCTAACATGTTGAACAACCTTATAATATCATTACTAACTTATACCCATCTTTAGACATCGTTTATCAACCTAGAACCCAAGTTTATAGTGGTCCGGGACTTCTCCTAACTTAGGTCCCGGACCTATACTTAGCAAACCTCTCGGTCTCTTTATTGGGGTGGTCCGGGACTTCACCCAGGTCCTAAGTCCCGGACCATTCTATGCAATTTCTCTCGGACAGTTTTAAAGGGATTGGTCCGGGTCCTTGGACAAGAACCAAGTCCCGGACCTACGACCACGTACAATTCTCGACCTGATTTTGATATATGGTCCGGGACCTCATCCAGACCCTAAGTCCCGGACCGAAACTACTGAAATCGACGTACTGCATTTTTCATGTCCTGCTGCGTAAGTTATTTACACCCCCATCAAATGTATAGACTCCAGTACACGCTTATACTCAAAACTTCACCAAATTACACCACATAACACCATAGTGCACAATTTAAGTTACATAATCTTAAAAACACTGATTTCCACAATATATTTGCCTTACCTGCAAATACAAACAGCCGTACGTATGTTTTTTACTAGTCTCTTTGAGAACATTTCTAAGTCATTTACCTTTGGCTCTTTAGGTAGTTTCAGCAGACAACGTAAGTTTATTTTCCAAGGAATTTTAAGCTACCTTGGTTAACATAAAACGTAGAGGAAACACCATTTTTCTTTGAGTTTCCATACCTTGAAGCAAAGGAGAAGAATAATACGTAAAAAGATGGACTCAAGCTCCTTCCATGGAGATTCCTCTTGGCACCAAAGTGGAGCTCTTGAAGATTTGAAGGGACTAAGTCGAAGAGCTTGATGAAACTAAGAGATCGGTGGTCTCGGTTTTAGATTTGGACAAGTGAGCAAGAAGTTACAAGGATCTGAAGTTGCATGTTTGTGCTGGTGCTGTTCGATCGTGAAAGAGAGAAAAGGAAGGAGATTGCTACGTGAGATAATAAGAAGAATGAAGGGATTAAGAGAATGATTGATGGTAGTTGCTTTTAAGGATATTTCTCACGTAAAGCAAATAGTGCTTTTTAGAATACTCACTTATTTGCTCAATCAATTAGCAAGGGGTGTGACTCACCGCATGCATAACCGACCCACATTTAATTCAAGGGGTTACTTAGTCTTTATTGCTCATTAAATTACATATGTTAACATATATTACAAACTAGCTTATTTTAGTTACTATTCATAATAACAAGGCATTGAAACGAAATTCTTGATTTCTTATTTATTTAAACTTCCAAATGTGATACAAAATAGTACACATATTAATTAAAGAGTAACGATGGACAGTTAGCCATTCAAAACTCATTTATAAGACAGTTTTCCTTTTTTTGGCAATTAATTGTATTTACTATCTATTAAATGGTTTACTAATATTTATAAGACTCTTTTAGTCTTATTAATTTATTATTTAATATTTAAACCACTATAAGGTTTGGGTATTTCAAGTACAGAACAGAAGGGGAATGGGCAGTTGATCTACCTTACATGAAGCAGCGGCTGGGTGGGTGGTCTGCTTCAGGTCTCGCACACTGGGGATGAGTTCTCGCATGGAACAGACAGCTGCTGGTCTCATTAGACAGAGACACTAATTCAAAAAGGAAGACTCAGTGGATTTATCGGTTCCATGGAGCTTACTGAGATCAAGGTGGTGCAGGTGGTTGCAAGTTACAAGAGGAATGTTATGGGTGATTGAAAATAAATATAAGCTTGTCGTGTGGAAGTTTATGGGTGTTTAGAAATATAACTAGTTCTGTCGTTATGGAAGTTTGGAGTAGTTCAGACTTTGAGGTCTCGAGAAACAGGTGAGGAGAAGCGTTGAATTGGGGCATGTTTGTCTCTATTCTTTCTTTGTGACCTTAGTAGCGAGATTACTTGTTTACATTTGTTGGTATCCATTACCGAATTCGAGCACAGCTCAACCGGTTAAGGCTTCGGGAATGGTACGAAAGGTCTCGGGTTCGAATCCCTGCTAGAGCATGTTTGCTCCTTTTTTTTGTTTCAGCCTTATTTATGCCTATTTGTTGTATATTTGTATGTACATATGTATAAGCGACTATTTTGTTATGTCACGTTGTTGATTAAACCTTTATACGGGTACGACTATTTTATTTGTCAAGTTTTAGTTATATATACAACGTTATAATCTTGTAACGTTGTGTATATGTGCATATATATTCGTTTTATACTTTAATGTTGTAAATTATATATTAAATAACGTTTAATTATTTAGGGGTATTTCACCCATGTCTTCTTCACCTTTCCAAGCATGCTCCATCTCCATTTGAGCTCCAAAGGCGAAAATAACCACATATTCTTACTCCCCTCATCATCCTCTACACTTCTCTCTTTTCAAAATTCAAAAATGAGGAAGTTCATCTCCATGCGGTTTCCCCATTCAAAGAGAAAATAGCATCAATGGGTAGCTTGGAGTCTCCCCTCTCCATTAAGGTAAAAATCTACATGAAAAACTCATGTTCTCTTCATCTTCCTTTGTAACCGATTTTCCCTCTTGTAATGCCCTATTTTTCTCTCTCTTTTGAGCATCAATTCAACCTTGCAATGGTGGTGGAATCACCTTCTTGAACCTAGGGCTAAAACCCCTCCTAAAACACTCCAAAGGTAAACCCTAAAATTGTGTTTTAAGCATCTCAATGAACTAGCATTAATCTAAGGGTTAGTATTTTAATTACACCTGTTTATGTGTGCTTTGGGTGATGGGAATGGAGTTTGGCAACTCCATTCCCCACATGGCTGATTTGTGCAAGAAAGAGTGAAGGAGGAGAATTGGAAAATAAAGAAGGAATTAAGAGCTTAAGGTAAGAGCTCCTTCTTAATGCTAAATTTAATGCATTAGAGTAATGGGAATGGGTAAATCAATTTAAAGAACCCAAAACAATGTATTAGTATTGTAGTTGTGGAAGTTTGAGAATTTGTGAGCTAAGTATTTGGATTGTAGGCCTTAGAGCCAAATAATTGTGTATGTGTATTGGAATTGTGGATCGAAGAGGTATTGATGAATTTATGTTTGCTTGAGTGCTGGTAGGACCCTTGTAAGGGTGTGGCGAGTTTAGGAATGAAATTGGTGAGAAAGTATGTGTGTGGATAAGTAAGAAAAGTAGGTGAACTATGGCGAAATTTTAGTAGGAATATGTGCATTTATGGATGATTTGGTGAATTGAAGAACCAATATGTGTATTGGGATTAGTAGAGATGTTTAGAAACCATGGAGTAGTAGTTGTGGGAGAATGAAAGGATATAAAATCTGTAGCAGGAGTGTAGTAATACATTGTAGAAACTAGGAAAAAATAATGTGCAAGATGTAGTGAAATGAGTGTTGGACTTGGGTATAGATAGTGTACATGATTGGTAATGAATTGGAATGGTAAAATGGAATTAGAACAAAGTGCAAAATGCAAAAAGAAGTGTAGGAAATGCACAATTGTGCTAACTGTAACAGAGAGGAAGAAAAATCTGTAGAAATCGAGCAAGTATTGAGTATGGATTTGAATAATGTTTTGAGGAGGTTCGGAACAGGGTTAAGGCATGTTTGAAGGTGTTTAAACATGTAGGAAACATGTGGAATGATTTGGAAATGATTAGAGGTGCATTAGGGGTTCAAAACTGGTCAAAAGCTGTAAATTTTAACAGTTCCAGGGTTGGTCCGGGTTTATGAATCGGTACACAAACCCGGACCATAGCAAAAACACGGCCGAAAGACTTTCCAGGGGGTGGTCCGGGTTTGTAGACCGGGACACAAACCCGGACCACATGTAAAAATGGCCAGAATGTGATTTCAGTGTCTGGTCCGGGTTTGTAGACCCAGACATAAACCCGGACCATGCTAAAATTGTAACAGAATATGTTTTAAAGGTGTCTAATGATGTGGAAGTGAATGGTAATGGTTTTAGGAGTTGTTAAGGCCTTGTTTGGTGACCTTTAAAGGCCCTAAGAAGTGTAAACAAGTATGAGAAGTGATTTAACAAGTTGTAAGTTTAAGGACATTAAGTTAAACCGAAATAACGGGACAACGGGGTAAGTAAGTACGGAGTAGTAATGATGTATGTATTGTAATACTTAGTATTAATTGAACCACTTGGCATGTAGTCATTGGTTCAAGAGTAAGGATCAAGGGACGAGAGTGAACCAAAGGAACAAGGGAACACCCAGTAAAGTAAATTCTGGTAATGGTATGATTTCTTCATGCTCTATATCCTAACCTGGTTACCCCGATTTGTGTGCTTATTTGATCACCTAAATAAGATAAATGCATGAATCGGACTATATTGCGCTTACTTGTGCTTGCTATAGGTTGTTCTTGATGTGTATTGTCTTAAACACTAGTTTGTATAATTCATGAAATGAATGGATGATGATGAATTGTGTATGTACCTTGTAGTGTATTTGTGTAATGTATTATACCTTGCGAGTATGTGTTATGGGAGTAATGTAATATTGTGTGGCTTGGATGTGAATGACTTCTACTAATTCCTAACTACCTAAATCCTAACGTAAGTATTGAGTAAATTGGAATGAGTAGATGTCCGATATAGTTTCGGCCACGCGTGAGGATGAGGAGACACAAGAGGTTGGATCCGATTCCTGGTTCTTAAACTTGTCCACGGCCCAAACCCCTTAAATGGGTAGCATCCTGGATTAGTGAACCAAGTAAATCCCGGTGGTGGGACAGAGTAGTCCCCGGGCCGGAGGTCCCGACGATTTGACTTGAGTAAGTAGTAAGTATGTAAAGTATTGTATGAGTAATGGTCTTGGCTGGTGTAAGTCATTGACCCCGAGTAAAAGAGTAATCTCCACCCGATTAACCCGGGTGGACAAATGGAGCTAACAAGTATTGCGTATTGTGTATGCATTGTGTATTCGTATTTCGGTAAAGGTAAGTAAATATCGGTTGGCTAGTATGTTGGATTTTGTGTGGGTTGAAGTGTATGTATGTCCTCCTTGTGTAGCATTGTAGCATTATGAATGAAGCATGTATGTATGTATGTACTGTTGTAAAATGAATTGCATGTATTCGACCAAGTGGTCGGCGTACCCTCGCTAGTACGTGGGGTATGCGGAAGTCATATGTAGTGAAAGCTGAGCCCCTAGGGGCAACGTTTTTAGTGTGCAGGTACCCGAAGCAGATATGATCACAGTAAAAGACCGACAACTATGTTTGGATAGCTAGGAGTGAATTGTAGATAGTTGTGAGTTGTATAAGGCCCGTAGCCTTGATGTAGTAGTGTACCAAGGGGTACACCATATTTATTGAAAGTATGTAGCTTGTGAGGAATGGGTAGATGTTAGACTCTTAATGAGTATGTATGAAATTGAAAGAGGTATTGTATTTGTATAAGGATCTTAGTAAACTCGGTATGTATATTGTATTGTATGGTACTGTAATGGAGTATTGTGTTGAATGAGAAGTTGTAGTACCCGGGTTGTAATTGTAGTAAGGATTGTATTTATGTAGCACTCGGATATTCCGATCCATCAGACCGATGCTGTATGTAGTAGTAGTAGCCTTGTTAGTCACGTGGGTGGCGAACGGCATTGTATCACCCACCGTTATGTATGTAAGTATCCGCTGCGAAGGAATGTAAGTACGTTGTGATTGGACGGTAATGACGGTATTAGCGGTAGGGGTGTTACAAAAAGTGGTATCAGAGCGAAGTATCGCTCTGATGACTGGAAATACCGAGCTTAGGAAGTACCGAGTTAGGAATTAGAAGCTTAGGGCTAAGAGCTGAGTGATGGCACTAGAAATATGCTAGTTAGGAACTCCCGGTGAGTACCGGATACCTACAATATCAGACCCGCCCTCCACAAACCCTATTGTATAGCTTGGGAAAGAACGCCAGAGAGAAGGAAAGTCCTCTCACTCGGGAAAACCTAATCTAGCAGTTGTGAAATCACTATACGGTAAACAGGAACCGACATGTAGTAGATTCCAAGAATTGGAAGTCCCGGAGATGGATCCCGGTTGAACAACAATACCCGCACTTAATAGCGGTGGAACAAGTACTCCAACCACAAGGAGGCTACAACACGCAACAGCATGGGGCGACAAGCCTAGCAGTCGCGGAACCTGGATAGACAACTAGCAGTAGGAAAAGAAGCACTAAGAGTGCAATGGAGCGGAAAAAAGGAACTGTAACAAAACCCGAGACACAAGTCTACGGGACAGTAATAACTAAGTAATACCACCAACAATGTGCTAGCTCACTAAGGACATAGTCGGGAGTGGTTAACTCCAAGAGTACAATGCCAAAAAGGTTACAATACCTGGCCAGTATGCTTACATAACTACAAGAACATCCACAGGATATAATCCGATAGGACTACAGGAGTAGTGCCTAAACAAGCTAAGGCTCAATAACCATGGTAGACATGTGGGAACGAGCGACAAGAAAAAACACAAAACCAAATAAATAAGGATCTCCAAGGATTGGAGAAGTACCCCGGTCAATGACAACCATGTCAAACTCACTGAGAAGTTGCTTAGAAGATTGATTAACCCTAGTGAAGGATCAACAGATCAAAGGAAGAGTCGACAAGACTACCAAATACTAGTGGAAACCATACAGTGACCGGTATAGGTTTACCCAAAAAAACCACCAGTACCACGCACTTGCCACGGCAAGTGCAGTAAGAACAAGAACATGTGAAGGAACCCTAACGCACCACAAGTACATAGTAATGTACCGTGACTGCAATGAAGCAACTACAGAAGCAAACATCAAAAAAAAAACTGGAAGAATAGAACCTTGGAAAGGCCTGACGGCCCGACCGTTGTATTAAGAACATACCAGTCAGTGAGAAGCTGGACTTGGTCAAGACCTTAGACATGGCCATGCCATGAAGAACTTCTTTTAACACCGAACCGTTATTTTAAAACCCAAATTTCCTTTCAAAACCACAACCCTTCTTTTAAACCTTGGATTTTTAAAACCAAACCAACAAAATTACGGTGAGTATCATAGAATGATACAAGAGGAGTTGACAATAGAATACTTCACCTAGGCGTGTGACGAACACTACGAGTGTACCCGAATACGGGATGTGGGACGACCGCACTCCGAAGGAGCTTGTGGGCCTGGCATATAGTTAGGTAAGTGGTAACGTATCAATATGATACCCACCTATGTATACATGTAGTGCACGAAACACGGGAAGTAGTCAACTCCATTCTACGGAGTATGAGTAAGATCAAACCAGAATAGCTGGACACTTCAGACGGTCAAGAAGAAGAAACTCAACTAAGTAATAAGTATAAGAGAACTCAGAGAATCCATCTGAAGATAAGGAATGAGGACTAGGAAGTGAAAAGAGCATGTTGGGACATCAGAGTGTTGCAGAGATAGCCAATCACCTCGACAGAGTCAATCATCCTTAGCCAGACACAAAGAGCAAGTCACTTCAATGGAGTCCATGCAACTAAGGAGACTTCACAGACTCTCTCGTGCTGTTGCGAATAATAAGGAGTTAACTCGGGAATGCTTCAACACCTCAACGGTCATAAAGTCCTCCCATCACACGCGAAGTTCGCTGCCCAAGTAAGAAGACCACTTAAATACGTTGGACGTTGCCCACTAAGTTAGTTCCGGTATTTGTGAAACTAACTCCCTCGACCTGCCGGCTGTAATGCTAGTATAAATAGTTTGTGTAATAGCTAGTTTCAAGTGTGCTTTCATTGAGATATATTTCAGAGTTTAGAGAGAGAGAAAGAACTACTATGTAAGCCAGAGAGAGAGAGAATACGTACCAAGCTAGTTAGTGCATCTAGATAGACTCTGCCTAGGAAGATCCTAGTTTCGCTACGCTTACCATTGATCTGATCAGAAAGTGTATTGGGTGAGTGAGTGAAAAACAGCTAAGTAGATCCCTTCTACTTAGTGGGTATTTGTAAGTTGTTTTATTTGACCAGGAAATGAAATAGCTTATTTGTGTATCTTGCTGAGTTCCACAGAGTCCTTCTATCCTTCTAGCATCTTTTCGTTTCAATTACTTCAAAGTCTTCCGCACCCTTAGTTTAATCAATTCGATTAAGTACCTCTACATCACAGAGTGTTTCTCACTCACAAAGACTGATTCAGTCAAAATAACTCTTAGACTCACACCTTTGGTTGGTTTGAGTTAGCCACCCGATCCTACACGTGGTATCAGAGCCTTGCTTAGGCTAACGGTCAATCAACGAAGCAATGGTAGACCTCTTCGCCAGTCAAAACAACAAAATGCACTTCGAGCACCCCAAACTCACCTCCACCAACTACGACCATTGGAAAAATGAGATCGAGCAACACATTGAGTCTGTCAACTCTGAGCTTTGGGAGATAGTCACTGGAGGAGATCTTGCAGTCAATCCAGATCGATCCACATGGACTGCTGCAGATCGCAAAAGGTACGAGCTGAATTGACAAGCATCACGCGCAATATACACTTGCCTGTCCATCCCAGAACAAAGGAGAGTCAATCACTGTAAGTCCGCTAATGAGATATGGACACTCCTTCAAGCTACCCGTGAAGGAGTCACTGAACTCAAGAAATGCAAAGCTCAAGAACTTCGAATGGACTATGAAAATTTTCTGCAAAAACCCGGTGAGTCTCTGGAAGAAGTGCTTGATCGTTTTTATTTACTAACTACTACCATGCAGGAAGTGAACATCTTACCGGATCGAGAGAGTGTCTTGCACAAGCTGCTGGACAGTCTCAGAGAAGAATGGACAGAAACTGTAATCTCCACCAAAGCATGCAAGGATTTATCCAAATGGAGCTGTCAAGACCTAGGTTCCTATCTAGAATCCATAGATAAATATAAGAAGAATGTTCGAAAGAAGTGTGGTAATACATCTTTCTCCTTCCTCTAGTAAGATTACTACTTTGAATGATCAAGCCTGCAGGTTAATTCGACTCAGTACACTCAAAAGGAGCCTATGTCGCTGATACTCAAATCAGACAAGCTAAGGCTGAGCTGGTGGATATTATCGTTGAAGAAAGGGGGCTGATGAGACTATGGAAGACTTTGTCTTCATAGTAAAAAACTTCCGAAAATTCATGCGCAACCAACCAAATCGACAAAGTCGGTCGTTCTCCAACACCTCCAAACAGTCTTCAACTCTGTCACCTGTTTCAACTACAATAAACCCGGTCACTTCAAGAAGGACTGCCCCTTACTCAAGAACCAGTATGGAAAATCCCAAGGGAGGTCGCTAATGGCAGCTGTTGGTTGGGGTGATTCAGACTCCAACGATCAGGACACAGAGTCTAGCGGCCAGGTGTGTCTCATGGCACATGATACGACGGAATCCATGATTCTCGACAATGAGGTAGCCCATTCTCACCTTGAAACAGACCCTTACCATATTACCCCTATGGTATTTATGACCTTAATCGCTAAAATCATCTCCGAGACTAACTCCCTCAAAGCAAGTCTCACCAGCAAAATAACCGAGTTATCTGAGGAACTCGAAATCTCAAGAGGTCATATGTATGCCCTAAGAGATGAAGCTGAGGAACACAAGACCATCTCTTGTTCTCTTAGACTAGATCTTCAAGAATCAAGGCGTCATGTTGATTCCTTCAAAAGGAACTCCATGATACCATAAAACGAAATCAATCTAGCTAGGGCGACCAGAAAGAGTCTCTCACCCAGATCGACTCTCTCAAACAAGACCTCACCATCATTACTGATAAATGCTGCTCTCTTCAAAATGATCTAAATGCTTCTGAATCCAAAAACATGTCCCTGAACACCACTATCAAAAACCTCACTCAAAAACTGAAAGAAAAGGAGCACGCTCTCTCTCTCAAGCCAGTCACATTTATCAAACAAGTCACCCCCTCCGAACTACCTGAGTAAGCCAACTCCAAGATCAAGGAAGTCAGCCAAGATCGAGATGATCTTTTCTCTAAAGTAGAACAACTCTCTCAAGAGATTGTGAATTTACAATCCGGAGTTCGATCCACTCAATCAAAGCCCAAGTGGCACAAGGGTAAGTTCGATATCCCAAAAAATATGTCCAAATCCGACAATAGAGCCAAACGATATCAAGAAAAGGAGAAGTTTGACTCCTGGTGGAAAGGACAACAGAAATACGTCAATCTTCCTCCAACCAAAATTTATGGCTACTATGGGAGTCTTGGACATAGGGACAGTGCATGTGATAAATTGAATAAAGACCTTTCATTTAATGTCAAACATGTTAAATTGATACTTGACGCACGAGAAGAATTGAAAGATCTGGCTCAAAAAGGGAACCCAAGTACATCTGGGTTCCCAAATCTAACAAATGATCTATTATGTTGTAGGTGAAGGCGAATGGAGACAGCTGGTACTTGGACAGTGGGTGCTCCCATCACATGACTGGAGATCCAAATCAATTCAATTCACTTTCATCCTACCAAGAAGGTAAGGTTACTTTTGGAAACAACAACTAGGGTGAAATCGTGGGAGTTGGCTCTGTAGGTAACCCCTCAAAATTTAAAATTGATGGAGTCCATCTGGTCACTGGACTTCAACATAGTTATTAAGCATTTCTCAAATTTGTGATAGATTCAATTTGGTACTTTTCTCCTCTTCGGATTGTAAGGTTTATGATGAGCGTACAGGTTCCTTAAAAGTTGTGGGACGTAGAGAAGGAAATCTCTACAAAATGTGCTTAAACTCCATTAATCCAGATGATCAAGTCTGTCTCAATGTGCATTCTAAAAACTCATTGCTGTGGCACTCCAGACTTGGTCACGCAAATCACAGGCTGTTGAATAAACTGAAAAGCAAAGACTTGGGGATTGGTTTACCCGACACAAGCTTTGACACAGACTTCGTCTGTGAAGCATGTATAAAAGGTAAACACACCCGGTCTTCTTTCAAAAGTAAGTCGACTCTCTCTACTAGCTCTCCATTAGAATTACTCCACATGGATCTTGTTGGCCCCATGCGTACACAAAGAAGAAGTGGTAAGAGGTATATTCTGGTCATAGTCGATGACTATTCTAGGTGGACTTTGGTCATTTTTCTATCTACTAAGAATGAAACTTTTGCGGAGTTTGTCAAACTTCATAAAATGCTTATCAACAAATTTTCGTTTACATTGAAAACCCTGAGAATGGACCAGGGTACTGAATTTTGCAACAAGTCATTTGATGAGTTTTGCAGGGACAACAGAGTTGATCACCAAATCTCCTCCGCACGCACTCCGGAACAAAACGGAGTGGTTGAACGAAAGAATAGAACCTTGGTTGAAATGGCACGCACAATGCTCATTGATAGTCAACTAACTTCATTATACTGGGCAGAAGCTGTTAACACAGCATGCTATGTGTTAAATCGTGCGTTGATTCATCCATTCCTTCACAAGACACCTACGAACTACTCCATCAACGTAAACTAAGTCTCATTCATCTCAGACGTTTTGGATGTAAGTGCTTTATTCATAATAATTGTAAGGACAACTTGGGTAAGTTCTCTCCTAAAAGTGATGAAGGTATTTTTCTTGGTTACTCTTCTAAAAGCAAAGCTTATCGTGTTATTAATCTAAGAACTCAATGTTTAGAAAAGAGTCCACACGTCAAGTTCGATGAGTCCCACAATGTTGGCTCATCTTCTGATCAACTTGACTTTGCTCCAGACGATTTCCTCACTGACCCACACTTCATCACTGTACCCATAGGAAGACTCCATGATTCCCAATCCATCATACCAATGACTCTCCAGAAAACAAAAACAATGCATCAGACTCTACTGACTCTGACAATAACCCTGAGACACCCTTACCACAAAACTGAACTTTGACTCCTCTGACAAAGGCACCCCCTCCTGCTTCACGTCGACAGTTCCAACAAAAATCAGCCCATCCTCCTGACAACATTATATCTGACCCAAACTCAGGTGTTCAAACACGTTTTCAAGCTATGCAAAACCTCTGTGCCTTTGGTGCTTTTCTCTCCAGCACTGAACCAAGAAATGTCAAAGAAGCACTCCTTGATAGTGATTGGGTCACTGCAATGCAGGAGGAACTAAATTCTCTCCAAAGACATGTTGTCTGGGAGCTAGTTCCTTGACCTACACATCAACAAACCAGTGGTACTCGTTGGGTCTTTCGTAATAAACTTGATGATGTAGGACAAGTTTTCAGGAATAAAGCTAGATTGGCCGTTCAGGGCTACAATCAAGAAGAAGGGATTGACTATGATGAAACCTTCGCACCTGTAGCTCGTCTTGAAGCAATTCGCATGTTAATTGCGTTTGCTGCATTCAAAGGTTTCACATTATATCAAATGGATGTCAAGACAACCTTCCTCCATGGCTATATTGATAGAGAAGTCTACGTCGAGCAACCCCCAGGGTTCACAGACTCCGTCCATCCCGACTACGTCTACAAACTGTGTAAGGCCCCTTACGGACTAAAACAGGCTCCGCGCGCCTAGTATGAAAGACTGTCTACATATCTGTTGCAAAATGGTTTCTCTCGAGGTAACGTAGATAAAACACTATTCATTCTTCACTCATCGCATGACTTACTCCTAGTACAGATTTATCTTGATGATATCATTTATGGCTCTACAAGTAACACCCTCTGTGACCATTTTGCTAACCTCATGAAGCAAGAGTTTTCCATGAATGAGTTAGGTTAGCTCAAGTTCTTCTTAGGATTACAAATTCAACAGGAAAAGGAAGGGATTAAGATCCACCAACAAAAGTACATCAAGGAACTCCTTGACAAGTACAATCTCAAAAATGTCAAGAGTATGTCCACACCAAGTTGTACATCTACCAAACTTCATCTCGATGATGACGGAGTCGGTGTCAATGCCACAATATAGGGGAATGATAGGGTCCCTCTTGTACCTGATTGCCAGTTGCCCCGACATTCTTCACGCAATCTGTCTCTGTGATCGCTTCCAAGCAGCACCAAAGCAGTCTCACCTCAAAGCAGTCAAACGTATCTTCCGATATCTTAAAGGTACAAGTACACTCTATCTATGGTATCCACGATCTCCTACTTTCACTTTGTCTGGATATAGTGACTCTGATTGGCTGGTTCGCTCCAAGATCGAAAGAGTACTTCAGGTAATGCGCAGTTCTTGGGTCTTTGCCTTGTTTCATGGTCCTCCAAAAAACAAAACTCCGTAGCACTCTCTACAGCGGAGGCAGAGTATGTCTCTGCTGCAGCCTGTTGCTCCCAACTTCTTTCGATGAAACAACAACTTCAAGACTATCATGTCACCCAAGAACAAATCCCAATCTTTTGTGACAACAAAAGCACAATCAAAATATCAGAAAACCCAGTCCAACACTCAAGAACCAAACACATTGAAATTCGCTTTCACTTCTTGAAAGACTGTGTCGAGAAAAAGCTCATCCAACTTGACTTTGTGCCCATAGAAGATCAACTTGCAGATATCTTTACTAAACCCTTGTCTACATCATGATTTGAAGCACTGCGATCAGCAATCGGGTTGACTCCGTCTACCTAGACGGTCGCATCTCCTTACCCCTACCGCAATCTTCAGCAGGTACTCCCTCATGTCTCATCGAGTCTGTCTTGGTTTGCTCTTGAATCTGTGAATTATGTTTTATTGCTTAAAATGTCTCTATAATTCTGGCGCTATACACCCACGTCATCTATCCAAACCAACCCCGCCTAAATCCAAGCCGTTAATCTCGCTAGCCCCTGACGTTCCCTTATTTTTCTTGCCTGACACACGAAATCCCTGCAACTTCCGCAGACATTTCAGCCTTTATATCCATCATCCGTCTACTCCATCTCTCTCACCTACATCCCCTTTACACCCAAGCATACTACAATCTCTAATGGCAGGCATTAATCTCTACGGTATCAATATCCCGACCGATATTTTCCAAGATCCCATCCGCCTTCAGGCGTACCTACAATCAATGGCCAACCCAAAACCATCTTCACTCCACCACCACCACCACCGCTCACTCTCCCACCAAAACCACTGCTACCTCATCCCCCATACACTCCGCCACACCACCACCAACCACCCGCAATACATCACCCCATCAAACGCCACCTTCTACTGCCAAGACCGTATTCTTGAGACAGATGTCGAAGATGCCACACCACTTCAAACACTGCCACCATCTCCACCACATCAACAACCAAACCCTACTACCGAAACCCAACACACTGATCAGCCGCAAGCTCCACCCAAAAATCTCCAACCTCAACCCCACAAGCATCCCAAGAGAAATCCGTAACCCCAACCCCTCCAAATCTCCAAAACCCAAACCGCGAAAACGAAAAGCTCAAACCTTTACTCGACCCACAGCCAAAAGAGTTCTCCGTTCTTCTGTCAAGGCCCAACCAGTCTCCTCTGGTTCCAGCGAATCTTCACCAGTAGAGGAATTGCCCACCGTCAGTCACGATACATCTACTGGCGCCACCTCCACCAGGGTCCAGACACCTCCCAAGCCGCAACGACGATGTGCGAAGATAGACCCTTTCACCCAGCGCTACATGCTCGGTGACCCTGCTTCAGAACGCAACATTGTCAGGGGTAAGTTCCTCGATTTCTCATATGCTCTGTCTTCAAACCTAGGGGAGTTAGTGACAATGCTAGAGGTTCAAGGGTGGAAACACCTTTTCTGTGAGATACGAGAATGGTACCCCAAGAGTCTGTCGACTTTTATCAAATTCTCGTTATCCGAAATGGTGTAGCCAAATCTTTTGTCAATTCCACTCCCGTTTTCTTTAATCTTGAAAAACTGTCTCAAGTTCTTAGAGTCCCTCATACCGGTCTATCTTTTTATGAAAAAAGAGAGTACTTCCAGAAATCCCCGGGGTCCCACAAAATAAGATCTACCGCTTTTTCTCCTCAAAGAAAAAAGTGGGCTCCCCAATACCCCTAGGCAATCTTTCAATCCTCCACCAACTCCTGCACATCCTTGTCATAAAAAACATTGTCCCCCGAAAAGAAAGTAATCTAATGGTCAACTGCTTGGACCTCACTATAATGTACTGCATAATCAACCGTCATTCCATCAATTTGGCCCACATCATTCTCCATCACTTAGCCCAGTCTGTCGACACCCCGAAACACTCCCTGGGGTATGTCTTCTGGCTGCCTCGAATTCTCAAATTCTTTCAGGTACCCCTGGCGACATCCACGCCAGAGTCCATCGAAGAGGCAGACACCACCAACCTTTGCTATCTGAATCGGCTGACATCTATCGACAAATCCAAGCTGCTGCCCCCTTCATCCACTCCAACAACGGCGGGCACTTCCACTTCTCACGAGGTAGTCCCTCAAGATACTCTCCAACCCCTCCTGGAGAAAGTGGAGCGACTCCTCGCACAGGCAGCAGAGCTGATTCAGGGCCAATCGCGGATGATGAACAGACTCACTAGGATCGAGACGACTGTGACGGCCTTGCAAGAACAACTCCTTGATATCCAAGCCTCCCTGACCCCAACCCCTTAGCCATGACGTGTGTGTGTGTAGTGTTAGGAGTTAGGCTGTTTTAAGTTCTAAACACTTTTTTCTGGTTTGTGTGTGAATTTGTGGACTAACTCTTTCGTGACTATGGGCTTCCCTCTGATGAAAGCAAAAGGGGGAAGCGGTGAATCCCATCTGGTGTACGGGCGACTCCGTTGTTGCTTTAAACTGCTTTCGGATTTTTACTGCTGGACCGTGTGGTCTAGTACTATAACTGCTTTTTATACTATGCCTTATCATGCCTGTTACACTGCCTATTCATTATTTGCTTGCCTGGAGTCCCTCTACGATTAAGGGGGAACCTAAATGGAGTCCTTGAACTCAATACTACTGCTACTATTAAGGGGGAACATTGACAGGGTCGGTTCCCCTAGTTCTTTGTGTTTCTGTTTTTCATTTCAGGATTGACTCCATCGGGATTCACGGAGGTTTGCTATCATTAGCAACAAGGGGGAAACTGTTGGGACATCAGAGTGTTGCAGAGATATCCAATCACCTTGACAGAGTCAATCATTCTTAGCCAGACACAAAGAGCGAGTCACTTCAATGGAGTCCATGCAACTAAGGAGACTTCACAGACTCTCCCGTGCTGTTGCGAATAATAAGGAGTTAACTCGGGAATGCTTCAATGCCTCAATGGTCATAAAGTCCTCCCATCACACCCGAAGTTCGCGGCCTAAGTAAGAAGACCACTTAAAGATGTTGAACGTTGCCCACCAAGTTAGTTCCGGTATTTGCGGAACTAACTCCCTCGACCTGTCGGTTGTAATGCTAGTATAAATAGTTTGTGTAATAGCTAGTTTCAAGTGTGCTTTCATTGAGATATATTTCAGAGTTTAGAGAGAGAAAAAGAACTACTTTGTAAGCCAGAGAGAGAGAGAGAATATATACCAAGCTAGTTAGTGCATCTAGATAGACTCTGCCTAAGAAGATCCTAGTTTCGCTACGCTTACAATTGATCTGATCAGAAAGTGTATTGGTGAGTGAGTGAAAAACCGCTAAGTAGATCCCTTCTACTTAGTGGGCATTTGTAAGTTGTTTTATTTGACCAGGAAAAGAAATAGCTTATTTGTGTATCTTGTTGAGTTCCACAGAGTCCTTCTATCCTTCTAGCATCTTTTCGTTTCAATTACTTCAAAGTCTTCCGCACCCTTAGTTTAATCAATTCGACTGAGTGCCTCTACATCACAAAGTGTTTCTCACTCACAAAGACTGATTGAGTCAAACCAACTCTTAGACTCACACCTTTGGTTGGTTTGAGTTAGCCACCCGATCCAATAGAGCACAAACTAATAAGTATAGACATTGGATATGTCTTAAAGACTTCAAGCAAATTCATGGTAACTGGAGCAATTATCCAGCTAAACACAGTAAGGCAAAATCCTAATGTGAACACAATGATGCTCAACAAACGGGATGGAGTTCCCAAGAGCAATCACAAGATTACCACGAAGTATAATCCATCATTGGAGAGGAATGTAAACCTTGTCAATAATACTAGGAGGAACTATAAATGGTCTACCCAAGGACGGGAGACGCTATAACCCTAAATGGGATAGCTCAAATACAGTACCACAAGGTGGTAAAGCGGACATAACATATCATAAACATTAGCCAGAAGTAACGGCGTAACCTAACAGCACACAGGAGCAATCCTTGAAGGGTGTCTGAGTTAACACCAGTCGAACAAAGCATGATGATAAGAGCACGAGAGCTAGAACGAACACTCGGTTAGAACACCGAAGGGATTTCACTTAACAGGAAATACCCTGATTTACCAAAAGGCACTGATTAGCACCAGATTGCCTAAAGGGCCTCCTATGAACGGAAGCGTGATGCCATGACTTGCCATGGAGCCCGGTAATACCTCTAACCTAGGGGGTATACAAGGAGTGGAAAGATATATAAGCAGCTTGCAAAGAGCATAGCTTGCAGCAATAAGGCTTAAAAGCCATGAACCAACTACGTTATGTAAGCTTAAACGGTTGCAAAACCCATACTATTTACTAACAAGACTAGCAAGAGATATTGCTTTATGCGACAAATAGATCGACAACTGAACAACCCAATTAAAGCTCAGCATAATGAGCGGCTTGGAGTAATGGCTACCTCAATGTCACTG
Organism: Limonium bicolor; assembly: GCA_023374045.1. Lineage (NCBI taxonomy): Eukaryota > Viridiplantae > Streptophyta > Magnoliopsida > Caryophyllales > Plumbaginaceae > Limonium > Limonium bicolor. Next base: position 115,782,770 of record CM041781.1, on the reverse strand, counting down.
TCACTAGAGCATCAGTCTATATACAGTTGACGAAGTTTTTAATTCCCTTCATGCCTTACGTAGCAATGGTAGCACAGAGGCACAAGAATCGCAATAATGCCAACAAAGGCCTAGTCCACACTTGGACACTACAGGAAACCTGAGGAAAGGTACCCCTCGTTAATCGAAGACCACCAAGGTGGTGAAGATGTAAACCCTTAGAAAAGGCTTCCATCTACTATAACAATAAAGCCTACGCATGTAAATATTGCCATGGGGCGATGAAACAAGGAAAAGACATTTCCAAACCATTACGATTTGAAGGAGTAAGTATACTCCATATGCACCCAAACATGTGGTGAACCATTGTATAAATACTAACCTAGTAAACCTTGTCATGAGACTTATGAGTGGAAGCAAACCCCTCAGCAAGAACTTTCATCTATCAGTGATAAAATACTCTTCAATGAAAGAATGGGACCAGAAAACCCTTGAAGTTCTTGGGGATGTCCCGGTGATGTACATACAAGTGAAACTACACAGCTAGAGCCTATAACTAATGCTCGGCACTAGGAGACAGTAATTGTCAAAAACAATGTGAATGCACATTGCGCATCACGAATGACCAGCGCTTAAGAGAGCCTATAATCCGATAAATTACTTCATCTATTGTCAACCAAGATACTTGGTAAATTGTACCATAAATGAGGAATAATGTGAGGTAAGCTAACCTACACACGGAACCTAAATTGAAATAAAACATCTCCACATGGGAAGATTGTAACATTGCGGTATGCTACAACAACCGCCATACACATGAACAGAGGAAACCCTCGTTGTATTCGCACCATAACGAAAGGGTGCCAATGACAATGGCAATGAGTAAAGAGAAACTACCACAGTAACAGAAACAGTAAAAACCATGTTGTATAACGAGTAAGAATACGGTGCGCAACAAGCGACCGCTATGAGGAAGTAGTTAGTCAATGACACGGAGTATAAGCATGAGAAGACAGGCAGAAATATTCATTCCTATCACATAAGTGACTTACTGCCAAGTGTTTACGCCTCTGCACTCTGTATGATTGAGTGTTTTGGTATTGCACTTGTGTAATTAATGATCTAGTGGGATAGCGACGATATATGGAAAATGTAAATGGTAGCAACCCTTCTTTTCACCAATGAACGTGGCATAAGCCAGTTAAGCAAGCTTAGCAACAACCGTGCGGCCTAAGGCCAAAGAAGCACGAAGAGTGTAAAACACACTAACAATCACAAGATGTGAATTCCATTGGAATAAAGGGTGAAGGAAAATTGAAGAAAGTAACTAGGACCGACGCATAGAGAATGCAAGGTCATACAAGTAAAGAACACTTGTACTGAACCAGAAGAACTGGTATAATTCAAAAGCTATTGACAATAGAGGAAGCACTACAACCAAGTGGTGACTTAACCTCGCCCGACAATAAGTCGGAGGAGCTTAGCGAATGATCGTGGAAGTACGAATAGTATGTATAATAGATTGCCAGAGAGCTGGACATGAATAAAAAACCCAGTGAGTTCAAGCATGATAAAAGAATACCGCATTTGTTTAATAACCTTATTCCCACAATATAGGGATAAAAAACGTAGCACATTAAGGATAACAAGAAGGGTGAATAACCCAAGTTATCAGGGTCACACAGCAGAAGCTAGTGGGCCCTAGCTAGGAGATAATGTACCTAGTAAGTATAATAGAATGGCTACTAATGCCTTGAACCCTGATAGGCTAGAACCGAATTAATTATGAGTTTAATAAACTCATATAGGAATTCTTGGTGCAAAGACCAAACCATTCGTATGGTTAAGACCCTTTAACCAGAGTATATTATGTAATAAACCGTAGAGAAGCTAAAACGCTTCAGATTGCCCAAATTGAGTAAACCAATGTATAATAATAATAACATATGGTAGATTACGTGGGCGTAATCCCTTTTAAGGGGGGGTAGAGCGAAAACCGCTTAATGTAAGTTATATGAATAAAACACTTAAACTATAATGTGCATAGCACGAATGAGAGTCGAATTGATGAATGGTACTATGTTAAATAAACATAAGTATTCATTCATATTGTAATTGTGGTAATTAGGCATTAGAGATGCAAATACCGTATGACGAATATACCCATCTTGTAACCCTAGTGTAAGAGTATTGGTAAATAAGAGTAATGAGTAGTGGACGGAGTTCCACAAGTATTATATCCCTTAAAGAAATAGTACGAAACGATTGAGAGTAGCTGATGAATGAAGTCTAGGAGTAGTGTATTCCTAGGTATATTATTGGAAGTAAATTGAGGACGACCGGATTCAGTAGGTATTGTATTCCTTAGTTAGAATAGTTGAGATAATGGAGAGTAATGGATGAAAGCAGCGAAGGTGGATGAAATGAACACATAGGCATGGAATCTCGAAGTAAAGCATTTGGAAGTAGATTGAGAATGATTGATGGACTGAATTCCATCCTTTGGAGTTGTATGAATTTGTAATTATGACTAGGAAGAGTAAAAAGATAGAAAATGGAAATAATTGAACTATATGTTTGTTTGAAACTGATGTGGGAAGTCGAACTTGATCCTGATCAGATCAAGGGAAACCGAACACAAATTGGGGTGGAAAGATAGTTCAACACTGATGCTGATCACATCAGGGTCGAATGATTCTTGAAGCTCCCCTCAAGTGGTCACAAGAATCACACATAGGATAGAAGTAATGAATAAAAATTGGAATTTGGAGTTGTGTGTTTTAGAAAATTTCTAAGTAGAAGTTGTGAAAGAATTTTTATTAGCCTAGAGATGAAGGATTTGTTAGAAGCGTATACCGGAGAAGGTAGTACTGTATCATATTGTATTACTCCAAGGGCAGCGGGACATAGAGGAATCCTGTGTGTAGATGACCTGAGTGCCTGCGGGATTGTAATGTGTATTGCATTGCTTTGGGGATAGCTTTCCATTGTATGTATGTATAAATTTTGTAATGAGGAACCAGATGGTTGTTAGTAATACGGATCGGAGCGATTATTGTACATCGGTATGGTATGGAAAGGAGAAACCTTGAGTACTGGATTGGGAATTGTAAGGAAGAGGAATGTATGACTATGGCACTAGACCTGTATGAATGAGTAAGTATAGTAATCCTATAACCTCGAACAACTTTGAGGACAAAGTTCTTAAGGGGGGTAGATTGAAGTACCCCAACCTTAAATATAGTGATTAAAATTATCCTAATACGCATTTAAGGGCCTAATAGTGCCTAAGTAATATTGGTAAGGAGAATAAATCCAAAAAGAAATAAACAAACGCTTAAAAAGCGAAAAAACGCTAAACAAGCGTTAAATAACCATAGGAGGTATGAGACCTCGGTTTGCGCATTATATGGATTCTAAAGGCTTAATAAGGCCTAAATAATATATGGGAACAACTCCCGAAGAAAACAGATCCAAATAATGTAATAAAACGCTAAGAGAGCTTTAGCGCACGTTTTTTGAGAAAACCCGAAAACGTGACTTTGAGTGGTCAAACGAACCCATAAAAATTATAAATCATTCAATAGCAATAATTAAGCATTAATGGAAGCTTAATAACCAATGAAAATAAAGAAACGAGAAAATTCCGGAAAACGGGCCCAGTTAGTGAATAGTACCGAAATCGGGTAAAATAACGAGCGTTTTCTGTAAAAGACAAAAAACGCTCCAACTAGTAGTAATGTGAGGGGCCGTTTTTTTTAGGGATTAATTAAACCCTTTCTCTCTCACACACACACAACTAACTAATAAATAAAGCAAAAAGCAAAAGAAGTACAAAAGTGAGGGGGGGATTCTCTCACCTCACTCTCTCATTTCTCTTTTCTCTTTCTTCTTCCTCCCTACCCTGCCGATTTCTGCCCTCTCTCTCTGGTTGGGGTGATTTCTTGAAGCTCTCCAAAGCTCCCATGGCTTTTTCACCTTTCCAAGCATGCTCCATCTCCATTTGAGCTCCAAATGCGAAAATAACCACATATTCTTACTCCCCTCATCATCCTCTTCACTTCTCTCTTTTAAAAATTCAAAAATGAGGAAGTTCATCTCCATGGGTTTTCCCCATTCAAAGAGAAAATAGCATCAAAGGGTAGCTTGGAGTCTCATCTCTCCATTAAGGTAAAAATCTACATGAAAAACTCATGTTCTCTTCATCTACCTTTGTAACCGATTTTACCCCTCTTGTAATGCCCTATTTTTCTCTCTCTTTTGAGCATCAATTCAACCTTGCAATGGTGGTGGAATCACCTTCTTGAACCAAAGGCTAAAACCCTCCTAAAACACTTCAAAGGTAAACCCTAAAATTGTGTTTTAAGCATCTCAATGAACTAGCATTAATCTAAGGGTTAGTATTTTAATTACACCTGTTTATGTGTGCTTTGGGTGATGGGAATGGAGTTTGGCAACTCCATTCCCCACATGGGCGATTTGTGCAAGAAAGAGAGAAGGAGGAGAATTGGAAAATAAAGAAGGAATTAAGAGCTTAAGGTAAGAGCTCCTTCTTAATGCTAAATTTTGATGCATTAGAGTAATGGGAATGGGTAAATCAATTTAAAGAACCCGAAACAATGTATTAGTATTGTAGTTGTGGAAGTTTGAGAATTTGTGAGCTAAGTATTTGGATTGTAGGCCTTAGAGCCAAATAATGTGCATGTGTATTGGAATTGTGTATCGAAGAGGTATTGATGAATTTATGTTTGCTTGAGTGCTGGTAGGACCCTTGTAACGGTGTGGCTAGTTTAGGAATGAAATTGGTGAGAAAGTATATGTGTGGATAAGTAAGAAAAGTAGGTGAACTATGGCGAAATTTTAGTAGGAATATGTGCATTTATGGATGATTTGGTGAATGGAAGAACCAAGATGTGTATTGGGATTAGTAGAGATGTTTAGAAACCATGGAGTAGTAGTTGTGGTAAGAGAATGAAAGGATATAAAATCTGTAGCAAGGAGTGTAGTAATACATTGTAGAAACTAGGAAAAATTAATGTGCAAGATGTAGTGAAATGAGTGTTGGACTTGGGTATAGATAGTGTACATGATTGGTAATGAATTGGAATGGTAAAATGGAATTAGAACAAAGTGCAAAATGCAAAGAGAAGTGTAGGAAATGCACAAGTGTGCTAACTGTAACAGAGAGGAAGAAAATTCTGTAGAAATCGAGCAAGTATTGAGTATGGATTTGACTAATGTTTTGAGGAGGTTCGGAACAGGGTTAAGGCATGTTTGAAGGTGTTTAAACATGTAGGAAACATGTGGAATGATTAGGAAATGATTAGAGGTGCATTAGGGGTTCAAAACTGGTCAAAAACTGTAAATTTTGATAGTTCCAGGGTTGGTCTGGGTTTGCAACTCGGTACACAAACCCGGACCATAGCAAAAACACGGGCAGAAAGACTTCCCAGGGGGTGGTCTGGGTTTGTAGACCCGGACACAAACCCGGACCACATGTAAAAATGGCCAGAACGTGATTTCAGTGTCTGGTCTGGGTTTGTAGACCCGGACACTAACCCGGACCATGCTAAAATTGTAACAGAATGTGTTTTAAAGGTGTCTAATGATGGGGAAGTGAATGGTAATGGTTTTAGGAGTTGTTAAGGCCTTGTTTGGCGACCTTTAAAGGCCCTAAGAAGTGTAAACAAGTATGAGAAGTGATTAAACAAGTTGTAAGTTTAAGGACATTAAGTTAAACTGAAATAACGGGACAACGGGGTAAGTACGGGAGTAGTAAAGATGTATGTATTGTAATGCTTAGTATTAATTGAACCACTTGGCATGTAGTCATTGGTTCGAGAGTAAGGATCAAGGGACGAGAGTGAACCAAAGGAACAAGGGAACACCCGGTAAAGTAAATTCCGGTAAAGGTATGATTTCTTCATGCTCTGTATCCTAACCTGGTTACCCCGATTTGTGTGCTTATTTGATCACCTATAAGATAAATGCATGAATCAGACTATATTGTGCTTACTTGTGCTTGCTATAGGTTGTTCTTGATATGTATTGTCTTGAACACTAGTTTGTATAATTCATGAAATGAATAGATGATGATGAATTGTGTATGTACCTTGTAGTGTATTTGTGTATTGTATTATACCTTGTGAGTATGTGTATGGGAGTAATGTAATATTGTGTGGCTTGGATGTGAATGACTTCTACTAATTCCTAACTCCTAACTCCTAACGTAAGTATTGAGTAAATTGGAATGAGTAGAAGTCCGATATAGTTTCGGCCACGCGTGAGGATGAGGAGACACAAGAGGTTGGATCCGATTCCTGGTTCTTAAACTTGTCCGTGGCCCAAACCCCTTAAATGGGTAGCATCCTGGATTAGTGAACCAAGTAAATCTCGGTGGTGGGACAGAGTAGTCCACGGGCCGGAGGTCCCGACGATTTAACTTGAGTAAGTAGTAAGTATGTAAAGTATTGTATGAGTAATGGTCTTGGCTGGTGTAAGTCGTTGACCCCGAGTAAAAGAGTAATCTCCACCCGATTAACCCGGGTGGACAAATGGAGCTAACAAGTATTGCGTATTGTGTATGTATTGTGTATTCGTATTTCGGTAAAGGTAAGTAAATATTGGTTGGCTTGTATGTTGGATCTTGTGCGGGTTGAAGTGTATGTATGTACTCCTTATGTAGCATTGTAGCATTATGAATGAAGCATGTATGTATGTATGTACTTGTAAAATGAATTGCATATATTCGACCAAGTGGTCGGCGTACCCTCGCTAGTACGCGGGGTATGCGGAAGTCATATGCAGCGAAAGCTGAGCCCCTAGGGGCAACGTTTTTAGTGTGCAGGTACCCGAAGTGGACATGATCACAGTAAGAGACCGACAGCTAAGTTTGGATAGCTAGGAGTGAATTGTAGATAGTAGTGAGTTGTATAAGGCCCGTAGCCTTGATGTAGTAGTGTACCAAGGGGTACACCATATGTATTGAAAGTATGTAGCTTGTGAGGAATGGGTAGATGTTAGACTCTTAATGAGTATGTATGAAATTGAAAGAGGTATTGTATTTGTATAAGGATCTTAGTAAACTCGGTATGTATATTGTATTGTATGGTACTGTAATGGAGTATTGTGTTGAATGGGAAGTTGTAGTACCCGGTTGTAATTGTAGTAAGGATTGTATTTGTGTAGCACTCGGATATTCCGGTCCATCAGACCGATGCTGTATGTAGTAGTAGTAGCCTTGTTAGTCACCTGGGTGGCTAACTGCATTGTATCACCCACCGTTATGTATGTAATATCCGCTGCGAAGGAATGTAAGTACGTTGTGATTGGACGGTAATGACGGTATTAGCGGTAGGGGTGTTACAATAATATATATCCATCCTTATATACATTATTCTCGCATAAGTATATATTTACCAATATAGGTAAGTTCCATGAGTTATAAAACTCTTATATTATATGTTACATTTTTATCATCTTATATAAGATGATAATTCCCATTAATTGTATTATATTATACAACTTATATTAAGATTATTATCCTAATATTATGTAACATCTTTATGTTGTATAACTACAACTCGTAAGGTTTATTCAATATATACTTTAGTTTATAAATCTTCTTTGTTTATAGTTTGTCACATTATTTAATGTGAATATCCTTACTTATATTAAATCCATTTAAATCCCATTAATACCATATAATTGTTATAACATTTATAACATTGTAGACCATAGTCTAAAATTCATTTTCTAACCTATTTAAATTCGGTACAACACTATATTTTCTTTTAATTCCATTTTAACCCCATAACATTATGTAATGTTATACCATATACTGATATCATATAATATGATATTTTATTTCCTTTAACTTATAACCTATAGTTTTCATACAAAACTATATTTAATGCCGCATAGGCATATACATTTAAACCTTATTCTTTTCCATAACCCATAGTTTTCTTTATTTATAAAATCACCCCATAATTTATACCATGTTATATATACCATATAATATAACATTTTAACTTATAAAAAGGTATAACCTATGGTTATTTTATAAAATAACCGAACAGTTTTAATCTATTTCAATTTAGTTTCCAGCCCCTTTAACTTTCCAAATTTATAATTTGACCACATATATAATGTTATGTCATATATATCATATATTATAACATTTTAAACCTTAATATAAATATAACATATGGTTATATATTTTTCAAACTTCCGAACAGACCCCATGTCTATTCTAAATTATTTTTCAACCCACCAACTTTCTATAATTGCGATTTAACCCATTTTATAACATATAGTTTTATAATATCATTAAAAACTATATATTATACACATATCTTATTAAATATCTTATATTATTCTAAAAATCACCAAATTTCACGCAAGGGTTATAATTAACATTACTAACCCATATACTTTCGGTATTTGCATTTCCACCCCATATATTTATCCAAAGTGTCATAATGACATAATAACTATATATTATACATATATAGTTTATTTTAATTCTAAAATCAACCAAATAAATTCCTAAAAATTCCTAATAGCCCATGGGTGTTTATGTAACACCCCATCTCGATCCAATCGTGGTTATCACAAACTTATCACCATATATACAAACTCTGCAGCGGATTCAATTACATTCCAGGACCTTGCCACGGTCTGACTACAGAATATACCGAACATTAGTACATACCAATCTTAACCAAATACATATCCTTCTTACAATCCCCTCACATCCTATACATCTTACTAATTCAAATGCCATACGAGTGTACATGCACAACTCGTAGGCCACACTTAACCCGTAACGCTTGTACCCCATCTTACTCTCATGACGGCCGCCTCCTGACGTTCACCTGTGTAGTAAAAACAGCCCCCAAAGGGGGTCAGCACGAATGCTGGTACGATCCTCTCATGGCCCCCAAGCTAACGTGGCTACGACGACTAATTGTCGATAGCATGGAGGTTGATTAGATGCACAACATAATAGAAAGTGCAGTAAACAGCAATCCAAATATGAACAATCAAAGTTCAAACATAATGAACGACTTAAATGCGTTCTCTTAATTAGAGAGTTAATTATTTAACTCCTTAAGTTATGTTTCCTCTTAATCTTAGTTCATCCTTATCTTACCTCAATCTTAGTCTTATCTTAGTCTTAGAAACAACCAACCTTTAAAAAGGAATGGATGTAGCTTATCTTAGTCTTATAATACAAACCATCCTTTAAATAGGAATGGTTGCAACTTATCTCAAACCTCATCTTAATATTAGAATACAAACCACTCTTTAAATAGAAATGATTGTATCTTACCTCAATGTTTATTTTTGTCGGGTCAAAAGCAACCCTAGCCAATGAGCTATTAACTCCATTGCTTGAATAAAAAACTTATCTTATAATTTAGGATTTAGGTGATCCTACCGCACCATCTTAATGCCTCCTACCTTGGACTGTATGTCCAATGTAGCTGAGCCGGCAACCGACCCTAGGCAATAAGTCCGAAGACAAGTCCTTAAGCGGAAGTCGGATCTGCTTTAGATACCGACCCCCTTTTTCCTTAGCATGCATGACCGGAGTCAGTCCCGGGTTCCTCACTCCCCCCTTAAGTTCTAGTTAGTAGAAGTCTCAAGACAATGTTTGTTGGTTAACCTCTTTCGGTTTATAACAAACTAATATTAGGGAGCGTTCCTTAGTCTCACTCAATTCCTTACTAAACGTTGGTTAGTAAGTTCTCACGGTAAGTTGTGTTAGTTTTCAAACATCACACAACAATACAATAAACGTAATGTTCCGGTTGCATGCTTTATCTTGTTAAGTGAGCACACAAAAACAAATGGCACACAAGCCGAGGGACACCTCGTTAGCAAGCAGGTCACAAGAAGAACTGTACCGTTCACCGTTGGTCGTTTGGTTGCTTACTCTCCTCCGGAGTCCAAACTCTCAAGTCCTAAAACATTCATTCAGTTTTAGGTTGTTAATCACTTAACTTAATTCAACTAATTTAACTTACTTAACCCATAATGATTCCCACCTAACAGCTCTTAAGTTTTTACAACCTAATCTTACAACTTAACTTTAAACTTTTAAGTTTATACTTAACTTAATCCCTAGGTCTTTATACCTCTAATCATCAGTGCCCTCTTAATGGGGTACCATTAATACCACTAAACTTTCTTAGGGTCTCTTTCTCTTTTTTTTTTCATTTTTAGGGTCGACCGACCTTACCGACCGACCTTACCCAAGGTCGGTCCATTCCAGAACCTATTACCGTTTGAAAATTTTCACCCCGACCGACCTTGCAAGTCCGGTCCCCAAGGTCGGTCCATTCCCGAGAGTTTTTCCCGTGGGAAATTTAAGCCCGACCGAACTTGCCAAGGTCGGTCCCCAAGTTCGGTCGATTCCAGAAACTCTTTCCGGTAGTGTAAACTTAGCTCGACCGACCTTGCAGGTCCGGTCCATAAGGTCGGTCGGCTCCAGAACCTTGTTTCTAAATTCCCTTTTGACTCCAAACTTCTCCACTAGTTCCCCCATGTGTCCTAATACCACTTAGGCACTTAAACTTACCTTAAAACATCCCCTAAAACCTCCTTAACCATTTTCTCAATCCTTATAAGAAATTCCTAACACTTGTTACTTATTCCTTATATCTCCAACAAGTACTTCACCTAAGACTTCAACTAACACAATATTTCCTTTCCATTAATGCAACTACTCCTCAAACATCATTATTCATCCATCTTTCCTTTGCTAAACCTTCCAAGGTATCTTGCATCTCCATGCACCAATTCCTCTCTTTTCCTTTTATTACTCATCATTCCTAAACTCTTGGACATACCTAAACATTTTTTTACTCAATTACTCACCATTCCCATGATCTCACACTCTTATACATTCCTAGTCAATCTACAACATTCTCCTTCAATCTTCACTCCCATCTCCTAAGTCCACTCATTAACATCTAAACTAAAACCTTATTGTTCCACTACTAGCATCATCACTACTTACACAAGCTTCCCAAAACTTTCATTGATATATTCCCTAGTTCATACCTAATTCATCTTAAAGTATTATACACCTTCTCCTCCAAATTTTGCACAAGTCTTACCATTCCTCTTACCATGACTTTGGTGTGTTCAATACACCCTTTTAAACTAATTTCCTCATAGACAACTCTAGGTCATTCTAAACCTCAAGAACTACTTAGTTAACTCATTTCCACTCAAATTCCTCTTAATGATCCCTAGTAAATCCTAGGGCATATTAACTCACCTCCACCACTTAAACACTTTGCTTTCTACTAAAATTTCGCCATAGCTTCTCTAATATATTATCATGCCCAAATGCATTGTTTTTCTCATTCAATCATCTCACACACATCAAACCCTTTTCTCCTCATAATTCTCACCCAAACCAACTCATTCACAACAAACTCAATATAATGCAATAAGCTTAAATTGCATAGCACTAAGGCTCTTAAATGACATGGCTCTTAGGCCCTTAAATGAATTAAACTTAAACACTGAATTTCCCACATATAAAAGCTTTCAACCTGCAAATACACACAACAATGCTCCCATAGCAATATAAGTGTTCTCTTAATTCACCTTATACTTATCTTACTAACTTATTTCCATTGGCTCCTTAATCACAAGTTCATAGACTAGTTTAAATTCTTTTTCCTAGGTTATACCCATATACCTAATGTAAGCCCTAGGCTACATTGGTACTCATCTAAAACTCATTCCTTAAACCTTAAACCACCATTAGGTAAGCAATTTACCTTGTTTTCTCAAGCTTATCTTAACTCCCTCCTTAGACCTTTTTCCCTTGGGAATCTCGACCACCATCTTAGCTTCCCTTGCCAATGTTCTAATCAATACACAATGACTCTCATGAGTGCTAAATAATACACTAACCTTAAGGAGTAAACCCTAGGTTGAAAATGTGTTTTAAGGTATAAAATGAATGTTTTACCTTGAAGTCTTAAGGTAGGCTTGGATATGAATCAAGATGGACCTCCTCTAGCCCTTGGAGAATAGAATCAAGCTAGAACAATGGATAAAACAAGGCTCCATGAGTGGTAATTTTCGGCCATATAGAAGAAGTGGTGGAAACATGATTTTTCTTACATTTTCTTTACCTTAAGAGAATGGAGAAGCTAATAAACTCTTCAAACTTGATTTTCCTCCATCAATGGAGTTTTCTCTTGGCACATAAATGGAGCTTTGAAGGATTTGAAAAGATAGAAAGCTAGAGCTTGAGCTAACTAAGAATAATATGTGTTTAGTTTTTGATTTGGAGCTAAAATGAGTAAGTTGTAGACAAGGCAAGGTGAGGCAACAATAGAGCTTGTTCTCTCGGTTGAGAGGGTGAGAGGAAGAAGAAAATGAAGAAAACCGTGGAAGAAGAGAATGAATGGAGAAGAGGAGAGAAGGTAGGCTAAAAGGTAGATATTTACCTTAAAGCAAATAGTAACTTTTCCTTATTTCACTTTTCTTTTCTTATGTTGAATGACTCATGTGGTGACTCACCACCTAAAAACCGGCCACCCCCTAATAATCAAAACAATTGTGGTCTTGGTTGACCAATTAATTAGCTTATATTGACTTAATGCTAAACTAGCACTATTTGATTACTATTCACAAATTAGTGCACATATTTCTGAAATTTTTGATTTCCCATTGATTTATAATTCCTAATGTGATGCTAATTAGCACACATGTTGATTAAGATGTAATCATAGGCATTTAGCCACTCAAAACCCATTTCTAAGACAATTTCTCAAAAAGGTGCTTTAAGGAGTCTTAAAGCACATTTGTGTTTAAGCTTGTTTTTGAGTTGGTTTTCTTTGCTAATTGATTTTAAATGTCCATTAGCATGTTAATAAGGTCTTATAAGGATATTTGGGTGCTAATTAAAGTCACTCCAAGCTTAAAGCACATTTTTGCCTAAATTGCCCTTAAGGCGTTTTCTTGTGTTTTCCTTGGTTTAAATTGTCTACCAATCTTTCTAAGGCATATTTTAGCCTTACTACATCATAAATTGATGTTTACTAGGCATACTTAGGTTTGGGGTATTTCAGTTTATAATACCATTTTACACCCTTATCTTTCGGTAATAACATATTTACCCCATATGTTATAAAAAATGTTACAATTAAATACTTATCTTATTATAAAACCTTAAATAAGTTATTTAACTTATCTAATTGGTCAAAACCTACCATATGGTCAAGGTTGACCTCCTTAATATTTCCTTGACCATCAATTCCCATAAATAACGGTTTATACCCATATTTTCCAGAAATTACCATTTAACCCAAAACTTTATAAAATCTTATAATTTTTATTTTAAATCCTTTTAACCTCAAACTTTCGGCTTTATTAATATATAGCCCCCAAATTTAATTTAATTATGATTTAACCCCTTATACTATGCGGTAATATGTATATATTACCTAAACTTAATTAAAACCTTATAAATACATAAATAAAATGGCCTAAAGTACATGGCCTTATTCCAAACATTAGCTTATAAAATAAATTACACATAAATGCCCAAAATGCATTAAACTCTCGGCCTCACCATATAGTTTTCCATATTAACCAATTTTCCACATAATGTCTTAAATTTGACAATTATGTTAATTAATTACTTATATAAATTTACTAACCCATTCCTTAACCACCTAAGGTCAAAATAAGACCTTTTATACCATGTTCACTCACGGCAATTGTATAAACATATGTTTAAACACATATTAATACACCAAGTGAAGGTTTAAGTGATTTATACCTTATTTTAGCCAAGATAAGGCATTGTTTGGCCACGGCTCCTTAGGATAAATTTTTCCATAGCTTGATTAACATGTTTTTAAACAGCAAACAAGACATGATTAGTCTCCAGGCAAGAGCTAACCATAAGAAGTGTTTTAAGGTATAATTTCAAGGTTAAATTTACCTTACAATACCAAAGGCAACCAAGTTGATCTTCGGCCTATTTTTACAGAAGATAAAGAGCATCAAAAGGTCTCCTAAATCAAGCTTTAAAACCGGAATAAATCAGGTGAGAAGATGGCTAATTTTCACCTTGATTAAGATGCCAAAAATGGTGTTTTGGCATGGATTTGGCTATTCCTTGAAGCTCTTGATTTACCAACTGAATAAGCATGTTAAGAAGAAGATTATTAGCCTAAAGAACCAAGGTTTACAACCGGTAATGAAGGAAATGAAGAGATAAGTGCTTAAAGCACATTTTACCTTAAAAGTCAAGATTAGAACTTCCCTCCTTCTTCCCTTGTTACAGCCGAGAATCACTCTTATTTTAACCTCCAAAACAACCTAGAACCATGGATGGAAATGGTTGATGTTTAGCTCCATGGAAAGAGGAAAGAAAAGTGAAGAGAATGAACATAAAATGGCTTAATAAGCTTACCTAGATCAATTGGTGTTCTTCTCTGAACTTGGTGTTTTCCCATGGTTATGGAGGAGGAAAGAGAGAATGGAGCTGGTTGGAGTCGGCTGGGAAGGAAGGTAATGAGAGAAGAAAGCTAGTTTTGCTTTTTATGTCATTTAATGTTACTTTAGTGCATAGTAATAGATGACTCATTAGAAGATATTTGTTGTTGGATAATGGATGAGGATGACTCATTAAGTGGGCAGCAATGGATGGTCAAACCAAAAGATGACCATTGACCATGGTTAAGTTAAGTAATTAAATGTTATTTGGGTACTATTCACCCAAAATCACCCATTTTGATTTTATTTTTAAACTTTGATTTAGACTTTATAATATAGTCTATCATGTCACATTAATGTTATAAAGAATGTAATCTAGTCTTTAAAGTGACAAAAAGTCAATATCTTAGAGCTCATACACAAAAACGTGCTTTAAGGTGTTTTAGTGCACATTTTGTGTCACAAGGTTGTTTCTGAGCTTGGTTTTCTTTGAGAATGGTTTCATTGTGTTCCTTACATGATAATTGAACTTAGGAATCCAATTTTATATCAAATGGAGGTCATAAGACCTTTAAGGTTTCTTAGAGCACATTTTTGCCCTAGTTGACTTTTAAGCATGTAAATGCTTGTTCTATGTGTTGGAGTGTTGTCCAATATTTGTAGTACAAAAAGCAAAAGGACACTCTATCACCTCTCATTCTCACTTTTTCCTCTTCTCTCTCCCATTTCTCCCTCTCTCACCGATTTCTCCCTCCTCTCTCTCTGGTTTGGGCGATTTCATGGAGCTCCACAAGCCTTCCATGGCTTCTCCTCTTCCTCTACATGCTCTAGCTCCACTTGAACTCCAAAGGTAAAAATAACTACATATTTGAACTCCCCTCATCCTCCTCTATCATTCCCTCTTTTCAAAATTCGAAAAGGATGAGTTTCATCGCCATGGGTTTTCCCCATTGAAGAGAAAAGCACACCATTATGGAGCTTGGAGTCTCCTCTTTCCAACAAGGTAAAAATCTACATGAAAAACTCATGTTTTCACCATCTCCTTTCATAACCGATTTTACCTCCTTGTAACACTCCATTTTCTCTCTCTCTTTTGAGCATAATATCAACATTACAATGGTGGTGGATTCACCTTCTTGAACCAAGGGCTAAAAACCCCTTCTAAAACTCTCCAAAGGTAAACCCTAGAAATTTCATTTCAAACACTTCAATGAATTGGCTTTAATTTAAGGGTTAGTATATTAATTGTAGTGTTTTGTGTTCATTGGGTGATGGGAATGGAGTTCGGCAACTCCATTCCCCACATGGCCGATTTGGGCAAGAAAGGAAGAAGGAGGAGAGATGAGAAAGAAAGAAGGAATTAAAGCTCAAGGTAAGAGCTCTTTACTAATGTTAAATTTAGTGCATTAGAGTAATGGGAATGGGTAAACCAATCTAAAGAACCCAAAATAATGTATTAGTAATGTAATTGTGGAAGTGTGAGTAATTGTGCAATAGTATGTGAATTGTAGGCCTTGGAGCCAAATGGTTGTGTATGTGTATTAGTATTGATGCTTGATGGAGTATTGTGTGTATTGGGATGGATTTTATATTCGTATTGATTGCTGGTAGGACCCTTGTAAGGGTGTGGCTAGATTAGGAAAGAATTGGGTGAGAATTGGTATGTGTGGCCAAGTAAGAAAAGTAGAGGAACTATGGCGAAATTTTGGTAGGAATATGTATATGTATGGATGACTTGGTGAATGGGAAAACCAAGGTGTGTATTGGAGTTAGTAGAGGTGTTAATGACTATGGAGTAGTAGTTGTGGTAAGAGAATGAAAGGATATAAAATCTGTAGCAAAAATTGTTGAATGGCATTGGAGAAACTAGGAGGATTTATGTACTTGACCTTGGAGGTGAGTGTTGGACTTGAAGAGGAGAGGCAATGCATTGTAGGCATTGGAAATGGCATTAGGAGAGGGAATTATGTATGGAGGAGGTGGGTGGGAACCAAAATCTGTAGCAAGGAGTATTAAATTGCATTATAGAACTAAGAGGAAATAGTGTGCAAGATTTGGTAAGGGAGAGAGTTGGACTTGGGTATAGGTGATGTAAGGGCTTGGAAGTGTATTTGGGATGCTAGTAATGGTATTGGTAGTAGGAGTATTGGATATGAGCATTGAACTTTAAAATCTGTAGCATGAGTGTAACAAAAAACCGTTACAATTGTTGGAAGAGAAGTGAGGGAGGGAATTGTGTAAGTTGTTTGATGGATTTGTAATGGATTTAGTGGATGAATTAAGGTGATTTAGAATGTTTAAATAGTACTAAAACATGTTAGGATATATGTAGGAAGATTGGGGAAGCAATGGGTGAATGAAATGGGAAAGAAAAATAAGGTCTGTAGCAATGTCCTGCTACCGTCCGACCCACAGCCTGGATCGGACGCTGGGTCGGACTGGGTCGGACATGTCTTAAGCAACGAAAATAAATATTTCTGGAACGGTCCGACCCAGGGCCGTGAGTCGGACGTGGGTCGGACATGCAAAAAAAAATCTGTTGTCGAAGTTCTGACTCCGTCCGACCCACGGGTGAGTCGGACGTGGGTCGGACAGGGCTTGGACAACAGACCCGAAACAATCTGGAATGGTCCGACCCAGAGGGTATGGGTAGGACTGGGTCGGAACGGAGAATTTCAGAGAACGGTAATCTACTGGAATGGTCGACCCAGGGCCTTGGGTCGGACGTGGGTCGGACGACCCATAACTTACAAAAAAAAAAACAACTATAGGGTTATAACTAGTATGTATATATATATATATGTATACCCACCTATACATATGTATATCTATGTAAGTAAACCATGGACAAGTAATGAAAAGAAAGTAAATGAAATATAAGTGTAAAGAATGCAAAGACTTAGTAAGTATGAATTAGGAAATGTAAGAGTAATTGTATTAGGTTCATGATAGTTAGAGTAATCATTCAATTATATGGATATCATAGGAACTTGATTTGTGGACACCGGAGGAACGTTGGGATACAAGTACAACGGTGAAAGGTATGATTTCTTCATGCCCTGTATCCTAATCTGGTTACCCCGATTTGTGTGCTTATTTGATCACCTAAATAAGATAAATGCATGAATCAGACTATATTGCACTTACCTGTGCTTGACTTATGTTGTTCTTGATATTTATTGTCTTGAGCACTAGTTTGTATAATTCATGAAATGTATGAATGATGATGACTTGTATTCGAATCTTGTATTGTACTTTAGTATTGTAGTGTATTTGTATAAGTGGGTATTGAGCATAGTAATTGTGGATGTGGCTTGTATGAATGACTTCTGCTAATTTCTAACTACCTAACTCCTAACTTAAGTGAGTAAACCGGAATGAGTAGAAGTCCGATATAGCTTCGGCCACGCGTGAGGATGCGGAGTCACAAGAGGTTGGCTGCAATTCCTGACTCTTAAACTGGTCCGCGGCCCAAATCCCTTAAATGGGTAGCATCCCGGATTGGTGAGTCAAGTAAATCCCGGAGGTGGGACGGTGTAGTCCCCAGGGCCGGAGGTCCCGACGACTTAACTTGAGTAAGAGTAAGAGTAAGTAAGTATGGATCCGTAAGTATGTATGAGTAAGTATGCGTATGTATGAAGTAACGAGTAAAAGAGTAATCTCCACCCGATTAACCCGGTGGACCAATGAAGCTAACAAGAACTGTACTTTGTGTATGCAATAAGTATGTGTATTCGGAAGAAGGTAAGTAAGTATTGAATGGTTATATCGTATTCCTTGTATGTAATGAATTGTATGTATGTATGTTTGCGTAAGTATTATTGTACTGTGTGTAAGCATGTATGCATGTATGTTTGTATGAAAACGAACCGCATGTATTCGACCAAGTGGTCTGCGTACCCTCACTAGTACGCGGGGTACGGTTATCATGCTCGGCGAAAGCTTATCATGCTGAAAGGGGAAGAGAATGGAAGAAAAGGAATGACCAAGTCAGAACAAGGGACGTAGAGCTTCCGGCCACTCTAGCCGGATGAGAACAGAGATACGCAGAGCATCCGGCCGCATTAGCCGGATGGAGGTAGAAACACATAGGGCATCCGGCCGTCCTCGGCCGGATGAAAATAGGACATAGACAAAGTAAAATGTAATACGGTCGACCGCCTGTGGTCGACCAATGGTATTACAAGAGGGGTAAAACTGTACCTATACATGTAAAATACAGGCTGGCACCATGAAAACCAGGCCCAAAATACTATAAATAGGGGCATACCCCCATGAAATATGATACGCAGCATTTGACAACAAAACTCACACTCGATTCCAATATAAGCTCTCTTTCTCTCTCTTTACTCTCGTGAAACTCTGTGTTTGAAACCAGGTAAGGTAGGATAGAAGATCAGATCAAGTCATACTAGGATAGATGTACTATTACATTGGATCAAGTTGGATCGTATTAGGATAAGTATACTGTTTCATTGGCGCCGTCTGTGGGAAACGAACAGCAAGAAGCAACCACGAGATCACCTGGAAGTAAGGAAGTAATCTGCGGCGATTTATAGCGTAAGATCTGAAATAACCGATGACATTTTTTCGCAGGATCGGAACACGAAGGATGGCTCCAAGATCAAAGAGAACATTGAAGAACGCTACTGAAGATAACAACCGCTCGAGGAAGGAATGAGTTCGGAGATGCCAGAGGCCATCTCCAAAAAGATCTTGAGGACATGCTAAAGGGGCTAGTCAGATCCATTGACGAGAAAATCGTAGAAGGAAATGAGACTTTGCAACAGGAACTGATGCAAAGGGACGAGGAGTATCAAAGAAAATGGGACGAAATAACGAAGGCCATTGAGCAATTGAAAAACAGAGATTCCAGAGGCAGCAATGGCGAGGAAAGCAAGGACAGAAAGCACAATTCAGTCGTTGACGAAGGAGAAATGGGAGAAGATGATCAGATAGATATGAGCTTGTACCCCTTCTCGGAGCGGATGGAAGGAGGTAAACTCCCGCCGCACTTTGTCGCCCCGGCGATTGAGAAATATGACGGGACTGGAGATGCCGCCCAGCATATCAAAAAGTTCATGCTTGCCATGAACACTCAGGGGATTAGCTCCCTCGCCCTCTGCAATCTGTTCCCCGGAACGCTTTCAAAGAGAGCATTGGGATGGATCTCCACGAGACTGCCACAATCCATCACGAGCTTCAAACAACTGACTGAGGATTTTCAGCAATACTTTGCTGCGAGTAAGAGGGTTAAAAAAGAAACAATAGAGTTGATGGACATCAAGCAGCGAAAAGGGGAAACCGTGAAGGAGTACAGCGAGCGCTTCCATAAGAGGGTCGCGGAGATTGATGATATTGATGAGAAAATCTTGATTAAGGCCTTTGGAAATGGCCTAGCTCAACCTCGACTAGCTGGAAAGATCGCAACGAAGGCGCCGAAAACTCATGGAGAGTTAGCTGAAATGATCCATGATTTTTTGAAGTCTGAGATAGCGGAAAACAAGGCTAAGGAGCTAGCAGATAGCTTCAAGGCCGCAGGGATGCCGGAAAAGAAAGAAGGACATGGAGGAAATGCCGGAAGGGGAGGGTCAAGGTACAAGCCATATTATGGCAAATCCACCGCCGGATCTTCCTCTCAGGGGGCACAGCATCAGGGAGCGAGAGCCATTGTCTACATTGATCCGGGGAAGTATGCTGCTGTAGTGAGGGAAGGATATCTTCCTCAGCCTAGAAGGCCACCATAGGGGGAAATTCCGGTTGCATTCTGTGAATATCACGGGAATCGCAGCCACCGAACCGTGAACTGTGCTACCTTGGCCAAAGAGCTCCGAGTCATTGAGGAAAATAAGAAGAAAGGAAGGCAGGTAGCTGGGGCACAAAGGCAATACAGCGGCCAACAAGGTGGTACCCAGAATGCACCCCGAGGGCGACAAGAGGAGGAGGTTCATCCCAGGCTTGACCCTGGCAAATCAGTGGGGATGATAACAGGACTTTTTTCAGAGGTAGGACCACTAACCCCTAACGAAAGAAAATGGCATATTCATCAAGTACATCAGGAACTCCCGGAGAGGAAAATCGCCAAAAAAGAAAGCTTTCCTCCTCCATTTTCTTCTTCTCCGACGAAGATGAAGATGGAGTCCTATACCCACACAACGATCCGCTTGTTATTCGTGCACAAGTAAACGACCGGATGATGGAGGGAATTTTGATCGATAGTGGGCCGAGCAAATGTCATATCAGCCGAAGCGGTTAAGAGATTAGAGGTGCCTGAAGAGAGATCAAGCCCTACTCGGCGGTTCTAGGAGGATTTGTAGGAGGTGTCTCTACCACGTCTTCCGGTAGTATAGATTTCACAATGACCTTAGGGCAAGGAGACGAAAGAAGAACAGAAAGGCTCACGGCTTTTATTGTGCCAGGCCTTTCTGGATATAACATGTACCTTGGAAGGCCAGGGATCAATGCTTTCAAAGCCGTCCACAGCACTCATCACTTAAAAATGAAGTACTTAACCTCAAGCGGAAAGGTGGTTACGATAAGAGGAAGCCAAAAGATGGCCCGAATGTGTGAAGTCCGCATCATGGACAGCCTTCCTAGTGAGGAAGTGGTCAAGACTGTGGGTTCGGACAAGGAATTCAAGGGAAAGTTACCCTCTTCCACAGGGCCGGATCAAAAGGAAGAAGAATGTCGAACAGCCCAAGATCCCGCCAAAGAGGTACATTTAAAATCTGACCCTTCTAAATTTTTTAAAATAGGAACTGCGTTTGACAGTGGAGAGCAAACTCACTTAATGAGGTTCCTGGAAAAAAGAAGGGCGACATTCGCTTGTAGCACGGACGAGATGCCTGGTATAGACCCAAGCGTTATCCGGCATGAGCTTAGGGTAGACCCAAAGCATCCGGCGGTCAGACAAAGGAAAAGGGTAATAGGGGAAGAAAGAGATTTAGCCGCACGAACCGAGGTCCAAAAACTCCTTAAGGCCGGATTCATCAGGGAGGTTGCATATCCACGCTGGTTGGCTAATGTTGTTATGGTGAAAAAAGCAAATGGAAAATGGAGAATGTGCGTAGATTTCACAGATCTAAATAAGGCATGTCCTAAGGATTTTTATCCCCTGCCATCAATAGATAGACTAGTAGTCTCAACTGCCCAGAGTTCTGTGTTAAGTTTTCTGGATGCTTTCTCCGGCTATAATCAAATAAAAATGAAAGAGGATGATTCGGAAAAGACTTCCTTCATCACTTCAGCCGGAACATTCTGTTACAAAGTAATGCCTTTCGGCCTAAAGAATGCAGGGGCCACTTTTCAACGGATGATTGACAAAGTATTTTGTCAGCAAATTTCCCGTAATGTGGAAGCTTACGTTGATGACATAGTTGTAAAAAGTCCGTCGAAAGAACAACACATGAAGGATCTAGAAGAAACATTCGACACTCTGGATAAATACCAAATCAAACTAAATCTGGAAAAATGTGTGTTTGGTGTAACCAAAGGGAGGTTTCTTGTTTTATCGTTGGACAACGAGGTATTGAAGTTGATCCGGAAAAAAGTCAGGCAATCCTCGACCTTTCTCCTCCAAGAAACATCAAAGATGTTCAAGCTTTGAATGGGAGACTCACAGCGTTAAGTAGGTTCTGTTCCAAGCTTCAAGAAAAATCAATCCCGTTCTTCAATATTCTAAGGAAGAACAGCAAATTCCAGTGGGGGCAAGAGTGTATAGAAGCTTTTGAAAAGATCAAGGAGATGCTTCGGGATCTACCTAAGTTGGGTGTACCTACCCCAGGGCAGGATCTATACCTTTACTTGTCCGCAACAGATTGGGCGGTGGCAGCTGTCCTAATCATGGAGGAGAAGAAGGAGATACCAGTTTACTATACGGGCAAAATCTTGAGCCCGACAGAAGGACGGTACACTAACATAGAGAAAATCTTGTTCGCACTGGTAGTGGCGTCAAGAAAATTACGACCCTACTTCCAGTCACATCGAATCTTTGTCAGGACCAACTGGCCGCTCAAAAAATTGCGAACAATCCAAATGCCTCCGGCCGGATGGTAAGCTGGACAGTAGAGCTAACACAATATGAAATTCACTTCTTGCCCAGAACGGCGATAAAAGCTCAAGCCTTGGCAGACTTCATAATAGAAACAAACTTTGCAAAAGAAGAAAAGCAAACTCAGAGTCCATATGTCATCTTGGTTGATGGGGCTCGATGCAAAAGTGGGGCAGGAGCTGGAATAGTGGTACAGGCGCCGGATGGGCAAAGCTTGAATTATGCCTTCCGTTTGGACTTTGATGTTACTAATAACGAAGCCGAATATGAAGCTCTTATCCAGGGATTGGAAGTAGCTACAGCCCTGGGGGCGACAGAATTAGAAGTATATTCGGACTCTATGTTGGTGGCAAGACAAAATGACAACATCTATGAGGTCAAAGAGGAAAAACTATGGAGGTACTTGCTCAAGGTCCAGGAACTAAGGGCAAATTTCCAAAGATGTGAGCTAAAACACCTTCCCCGTGAAAAGAATGTCGAAGCTGATGCCTTAGCCAAATTGGCAAGCATGGCCGAAAAGGTACCCAATGAGATATGGCTAGAAGTCAGAACTTCCCCAAGCATAGAAGGAACTCGGTGTGGCAGTGGAGACAAATGACCAAGAAGAATCCTGGATGACTCCAATCATAGATTACATACGGCAAGGAAAGCTGCTGGAAGAAGAAAAGGAGGCCAGAGTAGTAAAAAGGCGAGCCGCATCATTTTTTATTGAAGATAATCAGCTATATAAGCGATCTTTTGCAAGACCGGCTCTGAAGTGTGTTACCATAGCTGAAGGGGCAGAATTAATAAGAGAAATACATGATGGGCTCTGCGGAAATCACCAGGGGGAAAGGACCACAACTCACAAAATCTTGAGACTCGGATATTTTTGGCCAAAAATGATGGAGCATTGCAAAGAGTATATACGAAAATGCCGCAAGTGTCAAGAACATGGAAACAAGATACATACCCCTCCGGCGGGGCAAAAATCTATTCTATGCCCGATTCCCTTTGCTATGTGGGGATTGGACATTGTGGGCCCATTCCCGGAATCTTCACTAGGGAGGTTCAAGTTCATATACGTCGCTATCGACTACTTCACAAAATGGGTCGAAGCAATGCCTACTGTCTCCATCACGGCTAGAAAGTCACAAGAATTCATTTGGAAATACGTGGTATGCAGGTTTGACATACCAAAAGTAATAATAACTGATAATGGAACACAGTTCAATTGTGAAAGCTTCCGAGAATTCTGTGAAGAATGGAAGATCGAATTAAGATTTGCGTCAGTAGCCCACCCTCAGGCAAATGGGCAGGTTGAGAATGCGAATGGGCAAATAGTAAAGGCGATGAAGAGGAAACTCTATGAGAAAAAGGGAAAGTGGGCAGAATTGTTACCCCAGGTCCTCTGGTCATACAGAACGACAGAAAGAGGGCCAATAGGAGAAACGCCTTACAGACTGACATATGGTTTGGAAGCCGTCATTCCGGCGGAAATTGTAGTGCCATCCGTAAGATTGGAATCATATGATGAAGAGGTCAACAATCAGGGAGTACAGGATCACCTAGACCTCCTTGAAGAAACCAGGATGGCCGCCGCAGTAAGGATGGCGAAGGATAAATCCAAGGTAGAAAGGTATTTCAACAGAAGGATAAAGGAACAGAGTTTTGCCCCAGGAGAATTAGTCCTCCGAGAGGTTAAGCAACCCAAGAAGCTGGAACCTCAATGGGAAGGACCATACATCATACACCAGAAGACAGGACGAGCTTCGTACCGTCTGAAAAATGGTGAAGGATACGAGCTGCCTCACTCTTGGCATGCTGAATGTTTAAAAAAGTTTTATGTGTAAAAACATTGCTACATAAAATCAATAAAATGAGGTATTTTTTAAAAGAAAGCGTAGGTACTTTTTACCAGGGGACTGATCACCCCCTGAAGTATTCAAAGTAAGCACCGGCCAACGAGCCGCAGGCTATCATGCCTTGAAAGTAAGCACCGGCCAACGAGCCGCAGGCTATCATGCCTTGAAAGTAAGCACCGGCCAACGAGCCGCAGGCTATCATGCCTTGAAAGTAAGCACCAGCCAACGAGCCGCAGGCTATCATGCCTTGAAAGTAAGCACCGGCCAACGAGCCGCAGACTATCATGCCTTGAAAGTAAGCACCGGCCAACGAGCCGCAGGCTATCACGCCTTGAAAGTAAGCACCGGCCAACGAGCCGTAGGCTATCATGCCTTGAAAGTAAGCACCGGCCAACGAGCCGCAGGCTATCATGCCTTGAAAGTAAGCACCGGCCAACGAGCCGCAGACTATCATGCCTTGAAAGTAAGCACCGGCCAACGAGCCGTAGGCTATCATGCCTTGAAAGTAAGCACCGGCCAACGAGCCGCAGGCTATCATGCCTTGAAAAGAAAGATCCGGCCAACGAGCCGCAAGCTACCATACCTTGAAATAAAAACATCCGGCCAATGAACTGCAAACTATCTTACCTTAAAAATAGGCGTCGGCCAGCAGACCACAGATTCCTATACTCCATATCCTAAAAAGCTGGCTAAAAACCATAGACACCATACTTTAAAAGAAAAAAGGTCTGGCCGGAACAAAAGGTCCAAAACCAAAAGCCCCTTGTGTTGAGAAAAATACTACACTAACACAACTCGCATAAGATAAGCATACGTGCACCGTTAAAAAAGAGGAGAGAAATATCACAGCAATAGAAAACTTGGCCTAAAAAGTTACTCAGGCAGACAAATAAGTAAAATGGTGAAGAATATAGCTTATATTTCTCCCAAAGTGTGGGGTAAAGACAGTTACAAAAAATGATCATTACAAAAGATTCGGCAAACACAAAAATACAGGCCGAAACAAAAACCCCTCTAAAAAAAAGAAAGAAGCTTCTATCCTACTTTTTCTACAGCTTCCTTTTCAGCAGCTAATAATCTATCACCGCTACCAGCTACACTCTCAGAAGACTTGGACTTCTTGGAAAGATGCTGCATCCCTCCGGCTGACGGTAGGATGTTACTTCCGGCTGGAAGAAATGAAGCCTCGCCACCACCAAAACATGTCTCCCCAGGACTGCGGCAGAACCTCTCAAGTTCAGAAAAGAAGTTGGACTTCTGAGCAACAGCCTTGAATTCAAGCTTGTTATACAGATCATCATCCAGCAACTCTCCTTTCTCGAGGGAGTGATCTGAGACAATCTGCTGGCAAATGTCGACTATCCGGCGACACTGCGAAGCAAAAGACTCCTTCAGATGGGCATTAATTGTGCCTTGCTTCTGTACCTCCTTGAGACTGCCGGGAGAATGACTTGAGCCTGGCCACTTGAGATTCAAGGGTCAGGACTTGAGCTCGGTATTTATCACGTTCTGAGTTGGTGAATGACAGCTCTTCTTTAGCACGGACTAACCGGCCATTCAACTGAGTAATGTGCTTCAGTAAGTTGGCAGAACTCATGCCTAGCCGGAACAAAAAAGAGAATAAGAAGAAGAAAGGGCCAAAAGAGAGGCAAAAGTTAAGGGAATGGAAGTTTACCATGGCCCAATGACTCAGTATTTTCGGCCTGAGAGCGAGACTTAGCTTCTTCCAGCTCCTTTACCTTCTCCTCCAGCCTGGTCCTCTCTTCTATCAGGGCGGCTTTGTCCGCAGCAAGGGTTTCTTCTCTTCTTCCCAAAGAGAACAATCTCGGAGCAGAGACTGCTTCTCTTGGTCAAAAGAAGACCTCAACTGCTCTTCCAGCACAGCCTTTTCTTCCGACAGGCAATCAAAATCCTGGATAAGCTTTTCTTTTTCCTTCACAAGAGCTTCATTCTCCCGTTGAAGAGTTTGCTTCTCCAGCTCGAGCGTTTCAGCCTCCTGCTTGAAAGAATTCCGCTCCTCATAGAAAAAGGCCTTCTCAGCCTGAAGATTGTTCACATCGTTCCGGTGCATAGTGCGCACCTAATCCAGCATAATGCCTAGGTCAAAGAAAGAACCGAATCACCTTAACCAAAGCCAAGGAAAGAAGAGATGGTTTCATACCTCTATCAACGTATTATCGGCTTCCTTGATCCGGCCTCTTAGAGAAAAGTTCTCTTCCCGGAGTTTCTGCAGCTGCAGCTCATACTCATCACGCTGACGCTCACATTCTCGCCGGGACAACTGCAGTTCTTTGTTGATTGCCTCGGTTCTCTCCTTTGCCTTACGATCGATCTCATACTCGACCTGGTCAATATAAGTGTCATGAGAGGAGCGGGTCAGCCTCAGCTCCTCTTCGGCATTGTTGGCTCGGCTTTCCTCATGGCGAAGCCTGGATTGGAGATTGCCAAAGTGAACCTCAGTACTTTGGGCCATGGACATCACCTAAACAACAACGATACACAAAGTCAGGGAAGGAGCCACACTAAAACAAAAAGGGAAACATAAAAAGAGACACACATGTCAACCTGAAAGATTCCCCCCCACATCATGTCAAACACATCATTTACTGGGAGGGAATGCCGCATGATAGCATCTGCCCGCCCGTCTCCGATCCGCAGCCTCTTTTTAGTAGCAGTAAAAGTTGCCGGAGGAGCAAAGATCCCGTCTGGATGATTGGATCTCTTAATTGCCTCCTTCCAGAGAGAAGAATACTTGGCAGCATCACAGGATAATAAGGGGAGGGGGTGCCCGCAGTGGTAGAACCACCCTTCCTTTTGGGAGGGTCCAGTGTAAGATTCTTGAACAGGAGGAGGAGGGGAGGAAGAAGAGAAGCTATGAAGTCCTCTCTCTGCTTACTCCGGAGCTCAGGATTCTCAGGCACCTCACGGTATTCCATTCCTCTATTCCTTGCCGCATCCATGGCCCCAGCAACATCAATGGAGAATGGTCCTGAGGCCTCAGGATCGCCAGAGGTTTGCCCTTCTCCTGATATCCCTGGCTGAGGAGCCTTCGGCTTTGATGTGGTTTTCTTCTTTAGTCTTTGTTTGACAGGAACAGAGGCTGCCGCAATAACAAAAGCAAATGTGGTCACATTATCAAATATATACAAAGCCGAAGCGGAAGGACATAGCAAGAATCAAACCTGGTTCGGCCGGAGGATCAGCACAGAGGTCTGTGGCCTCTAAGGTGTTTTCTTGAGCAGGATCTGAGGAAAAGTAACCTGTCAAATCAGGAAATTGCTCACAAATAGGAGTCGGAAGACCGGACTCCCGCCCCGAGCGAGAACCAAGGTCTAAACCTGAACCAGGGGTGAGGGGAAGAAGAGACCGGCGCCCGGACTTGGGGCTCACATGCCATGTACCTGACAATCCGGCAACGGCACGATCAGGCGACTCTAGTTTTTTCTTTTTTGAATGACCAGCTTGGTCATCCTCGGATTCTTGCCTAGAACGCTTTGCCGGAGCAGGAGCACTCTCCAAAGGTTGTTCGGCCGCAGCAGCAGCCGCATCAAGCGTACCGTAGTAGTTGACCTTTTCGTCCCCAATCTTGAAGGTGACGAGGTTCCAGCTAAAAGGGGCCGACCTTTTCCCCCTTCTGGAAGAAATCTGCATGCAATATGTCAAAATAATAAGAAACCGACAGGAATGGCGGAGTTTGTATTAAGGAATAAAGGCACTTACTATGATATGTCTTCAGAGAAGACAAACGTTCCTTTGAGAAAAACGTCTCGACAATCGGTGGTTTTTTTGTTTACTGCCCTCAGAATCTTCAAGATCGGCAATCGGCGGCCGGAGGAATTTAGGGGTGATCAGCTGACCTCTCCCAACCTCAGCACAGTACGGGACACCCAAAATTCGGCCGGATGGAGGGACAATTACGAACCACCGTGACCCCCAATCGTGAGCTTTCTTGTAGTCGAAGAGGGAGTATCCAGTCTTCGCGATAAGGGTCAGGCTAGCCGAATCAACCCTAACTGAGAAGAATCGGACGAAATCAGTGCCTTCTGGCCGAATTTTGCTACCCTCGCAAAGAGAAACGAATGCGTGGAGATGCGAAAGAGCCTTTGGATGAAGGTGAGCAAGAGTGCAGCAGCGGCGAAGGAGGAAGCCCAGCACAAAGGGATGCGGGGGAATGGTCAGACCGGAGCGAAAAAAATCAGCAAAAACTACGTACCCGCTCCCAAAATCATCGTTAGGGTGAGAATCGGGGGATGGCAGGTAAATTTGCGTGCCAAGCGGGGCTTCGACACCCCTAAGACAATCGCAAAGGGAGGAATAATTAAGAGAAGAGGAAAAGGGTTGGCGCCCAGAACGGAAGGGTCTTGTGAACTTCAGTTGCGAAGGGCGAAAACCGTCGGAAGAGCGAGAGCCTTGAATCGCCTCGATGGCGGGAGGAAATTTAGAAGCTAGATTTTTCTGTTTTGAGGAGGAGGACGACATTGTTGAGCTTAGCACAAAAGCGAAGTTAAGCAACAGAGAGAGAGCGAAGAACGCGATAACAGGAGGTGACGAAAGAAGAAGAAAGTCGGAGCAAATGAGCAGAGAAGGAAAGAGGAAGAAACTTAAAAACTCAAACTTTGAGAGAAGTTTTCCCTCGCTCAAACAAATAATAATATATATGTGTGTACAAACAAAAAACACCTTTTTGCAGAGGAAAAGGAAGGGCCACATGCTTCCTAAAGACGCCTCCGATAATTAGTCGAAAGAAGGACCTTACGTATTCAACACACCAAAAAAGGCGGAAAAATTCAAAAGGCAAAACACAACAGGATTGAGTCACGAGCTTCGCACATGGCCAATAAAAAGTTCCTTTTCTCCAAGTATGAAGAAAAAGAACTTGTGGGACTGGGATAAAGTAAAGACAAAGCACGGACAGACCAAGGAGCCTCAGAGTTGGCCGCAGTTGCAAAAATAAATTTTTTGCCAAAGCACAAGACAGAAGTTCTATTTTCTTCACCAAAATTCAGAAAGATAGAACTTGTGGGACTGATGAGAAGGGAAGAAATGGTACCAAGTCAGAACAAGGGACGTAGAGCTTCCGGCCACTCTAGCCGGATGAGAACAGAGATACGCAGAGCATCCGGCCGCATTAGCCGGATGGAGGTAGAAACACATAGGGCATCCGGCCGTCCTCGGCCGGATGAAAATAGGACATAGACAAAGTAAAATGTAATACGGTCGACCGCCTGTGGTCGACCAAGGGTATTAAAGAGGGGGTAAAACTGTTATTATACATGTAAAATACAGGCTGGAACCATGAAAACCAGGCCCAAAATACTATAAATAGGGGCATACCCCCATGAAATATGATACGCAGCATTTGACAACCAAACTCACACTCGATTCCAATATAAGCTCTCTTTCTCTCTCTTTACTCTCGTGAAACTCTGTGTTTGAAACCAGGTAAGGTAGGATAGAAGATCAGATCAAGTCATACTAGGATAGATGTACTATTACATTGGATCAAGTTGGATCGTATTAGGATAAGTATACTGTTTCACTGACCCTTCGGGGGACATTTTTTTTGTGTGCAGGTACCCGAAGCGAATATGGTCAAGGAAGAGACCGGAGGCACACCCTTGTAATTAGGAGTAAGTAGTTTGTGAGGACGGGTAGTAAGTAGTCTCGTAGTGAGTACGTATGAACTTTAAAGAGGTAGTATACTTGTATAAGGATCTTAGTAAACTCGGTATGTGGATTATATTGTATGGTATTTGAAGTATTGTATCGAATGGAAGAATGTAACATGTATTGGTATATGAAATATATATGGTAGATATGTAATACTCGGGATTCCGGTCCATCAGACCGATGCTGCATGTAGAAGTAGTAGCCTTGTTAGTCACGTGGGTGACTAACGGCATTGTATCACCCACATTATGTAAGTATGTATCCGCTGCGTGTATCTGATGTGTAAGGAGATTGGACGGTAAGCACGGTATTAATGGTAGGGGTGTTACAAAAAGTGGACTTCGCTCTGATGACTGGAAATACCGAGTTTAGGAAACACCGAGTTAGGAATTAGAAGCTTAGGGCTAAGGGCTGAGTGTTAGCATTAGAGA
The DNA here is from genome assembly GCA_023374045.1 of Limonium bicolor. Lineage (NCBI taxonomy): Eukaryota > Viridiplantae > Streptophyta > Magnoliopsida > Caryophyllales > Plumbaginaceae > Limonium > Limonium bicolor. The sequence goes on along the minus strand of CM041781.1, from coordinate 115,752,315 downwards.
CATGCTAGTTAGGAACTACCGGTGAGTACCGAATACCTACAATAACAGACCCGCCCTCCACATACCCTATTATATAACTTGGGAAAGGACGCCAGAGAGAAGAAAAGCCCTCTCATACTCAGGAAAACCCGATTTGGCAGTTGTGAAGCAATCACACAGTAACAAGAACCGACACATGGTAGATTCCAAGAACTGGAGGTCCCGGAGATGGATCCCGGCTGAACCACAACACCGCACGTAATAGCGGTAGGATGGACACTCCAACCATGAGGAGGCTACAACATGCAACAGCATGGGGCGACGTGCTTAGCAGTCGCGAAACCTAGCTAGTCAACCAGCAGCAGAACAGAAGCACTAACCGTGCAACGGAATGAAAAAGGGAGCAGTAGCGGAACCTGAGACACAGGTCTACGGGATAGTAATACTGGAATAATACCACCGACGGTATGCTAGCTGACTAAGGACATAGTCGAAAGCGGTTAACTCCAAAACTATGACGCCATTAAGGTCGCAGTACCTGGACAATATAACTCAGACAACTACAAGAACAACCATGCGATATAATCCAATAGGACTACAAGAGTAGTGCCTAAGCGAGGAAGGCTCAGTAACCACCAAAAATGTGTGGGAACGAGCCACAAAGAACGACACTAAACCAAATAGAACGGGAACCTCTAAGGAGTGGAGGAGTACCCAGATCTACGACAGCCATGTCTGGACCTCCAAGAAGCTACCTAAAGGAGCGAGTATACCAATTATAGATCAATAAGATCGAGGGAAGCGTCAACAAGACTAACAAACACAAATGGAAACCATACCGTGATCGGTATAGGATTACTCAAAAACCGCCAGTATCACGCACTTGCTACGGCAAGTGCAGTAAGAACATGAACATGTAAAGGAACACACACACGTCACAAGTACATAGTAATGTAACGGTGACCGTAATGAAACAACCACAGGATCACACATCCTAACAACCAGACGTATGAAACCTTGGGAAGGCTTAACGGCCGACTACTGTACTTACCAGTCAACGAGAAGCTAGACTTGGACAAGACCTCAAGCATGGCTATGCCATGAGAGATTTCTTTTAACACCGAACCATATTTTAAAACCCAAAATTTTCTTTCAAAACCATAAACCTTTTTTTAAAACCTTGGATTTTAAAACCAGACCAACAGCATTACGGTGAGTATCAAAGAATGATACAAGAGGGGTTGACAATAGAATACTTCACCTAGGCGTGTGGCGAAGACTACGAATGTACCCATTACGGGATGTGGGACAACCGCACTCCGAAGGAGCTTGCGGGCCCGACATGTAGTTGGGTAAGTGGTAACGTATCAATATGGTACCCCACGTATGTATACATGTAGTGTGCGACACACGGAAGTAGTCAACTCCGTTCTACAGACCATGAGTGAGTTCAACCAGAACAGCTGGACACCTTAGACGACTAAGTATCAAGGAACTCAGAGAATCCATCTGAAGATGAGGAATAAGAACTAGGAAGTGCAAAGAGCACATACTAGTAAGTATAGACATTGGATATGTCTCAAATAATCCAAGCGATCACCTGACAGCTGGGAAGGATACCCAGACTGGGCACAGTAAGGCAAAAGCCTAATGTGAACACAAAGATGCTCAGCAAACGGAACAGAACTCCCAAGAGCAATCGCAAGATTACTACGAAACACAATCCATCATCGGAGAAGATATTTAAACCTAGTCTCAAGCACTGGGAGCTAGTATAAACGGTCTACCCAACGACGGGAGACGTCATAACCCAAAAAGGGATAACTCAAGTACAATACCACAAGACGGTATAGTGGACAACATATCATAAACGTTAGCCGGATGTAACGGCATAGTCTAACAACACCTAGGAGCGATCCTTGAGGGGTGTCTGCGTTAACAACAGTTGAACAAGTGTAATGATATGAGCACGGGAGCTAAAACAAACACTCGGTTAGGACACCGAAGGGATTTCACTTAACAGGAAGTGCCCTAAGATATTGAGAGACACCTATTAATACCATTTGCCTAAAAAGGCCTCCTATGAACGGAAGTGTGACGCCACGACTTACCATGGAGCCTAATAATACCTCCAACCTATGACGGTATACATGGAGTGGAAACATGTATAAGCAGCTTGCAAAGAGCATAGCTTGCAGCAATATGGCTCTAAAGCCATAAACCTGATGTGTTGTGTAACCTTAAACGGTTGCAAAACCCATACCATTACTAACAAGACTTGTAAGAAATATTGCCTCACACGACAAGAAATCAACAACTGGACCATAAATTCAAACCCAACATCCTGAGTGGCTTGGAGTAATGGCCAACTTAATGTCACTGTCACTAGAGCATCAGCCTAGTATGCAGTTGACGGAGTTTAATTACCCCTCATGCCTTCGGTGGCAATTGTACACAAAGGCATAAGAATCATGATAATGCCAACATTAGCTTAGTCCACACTTGGACACTACGAGAAACCCAAGGGAAGGTACCCCTCGTTAACCGAAGACCACCAATGCGGTGGCGATGTGAACCCTTAGAAAGGCTTCCATCTACTATAAAAATAAAACCACGCAATAGATATTGCCAAGGGGTGATGGGATAAGGAAATGAGATTTCCAAACCATTACGACTTAAGGATTAAGCATACCCATATGCACCTATACATGTGGAGAACCATTGCATAAACACCAACATGATAAACCTCGTCACGAGACTTATGAGTGGATGCATACCCCTCAACAAGAACTTTCATTTATCAGTAATAGAATTCTCTCAATTGGAGAACGGGACCAGGAAACCCTTGAAGTCTCTTGGGATGTCCCGGTGATATGCATACAAGTGGAACTACACAGCCAAAGCCTAAACCAATGCTCAGCACTCAAAGGCCATAATTGTCAAAAACAATCATTGTGAGTGCACATTGCACACCATGAATGACCAACGCTCAAGTGAGCTTGTAAACCGGTAAATTGCTTTATCTTTGGTCAACCAAGATACTTGGTAAACCGTATCATAAATGATGATGGAATGTGAGGTAAGCTAACCTACACATGAAACCTAAATGGAAGGACATCTCCACATTGGGAAAATTAATATTGTGGTATGCTATGACAACCGTCATACACACGAACATTGGAAACCCCAGGGTATTCATACCATAAGGGAATGGTGCCAATGACAATGGCAATGAGTAAAGAGAAACTACCACAGTAACGGAGTCAGTAAAAGCAATGTTGTACGATGAGTAGGAATACGGTGCGCAACAAGCGACCGATATGAGGAAGTAGTAGATAATGACACGGAGTATAAGTACGAGATGACAGGCAGAAATATTCCTTCCTATCACATAAGTGACTTACTGTCAAGCGTTTACGCCTCTACACTCTGTATGACTGAGTGTTTTGGTATTGCACTTGTGCAGCTAATGATCTAATGGGATGGCTAGGGATATGGAGAATGTAAACCGTAGTAAACCCTTCTTTTCACCAACAAACATGGCACAAGCCAATTAAGCAAGCTTAGCAACAAACCGTGCGGCCTAAGGCCAAAGAAGCACGAAGAGTGCGAAACACACTAACAATCACAGATGTGAATTCCAAGGGAATAAAAGGTGAAAGGAGACTTAAGAAAGTCACTAGGACCGACGCATATCAATGCAAGGTCATACAAGTAAAGGACACTTGTACCGAACCAGAAGAACTGGTATAACTTGGAAACTAGTGACAACAAAGGAAGCACTACAACTGAGTAGTGACTTAACCTCACCCGACAATAAGTCGGAAAAGCTTAGCGAATGATCGTGGAAGTACAAACAGCGTGTATACTAGATTGCCAGAGAGCTGGTTATAAACCTACAACTCATTGAGTTCAACCACGGTAAAAGAATACCGCATTTGTCTAGTAAACCTTATTTCCATAATAGACGGATAAAAAGGTGATGTATAGCACATTAATGATAACAAGAAGGGTGGATAACCCAAGTTATCAGGGTCGCGCAGCAGAAGCTAGTGGGCCCTAGCTAGGAGATTAATGTACCTAGTGAGCATAATACAATGGCTATTAATGCCTTGAAGCCTAATAGGCTAGAACCGAATTAATGATGAGTTAAATAAACTCATATAGGAACTCTTGGTGCAAAGACTAAACCGTGGGTATGGTTAAGACCCTTTGACCAGAGCATATTCTATAGTATACCGTAGTGAAGCTAAACGCTTCAGTTTGCCCAAACTGATTAAACCAATGTTTAATAATAATAACATATGGTAGATTACGTGGGCGTAATCTCTTTTAAGGGGGGTAGAGCAAAACCGCTTAATGTAAGTTTTGTGAATAAAACACATAAACCATAATGTGCATAGCACAAATGAGAACCAAATTGATGATTGATACTATGTTAGATAAACATAAGTACTCATTCACACTGTAATTATGGTAATTAGGCATTAGACATGCAAATACCATAGGAGGAGTATACCCATCTTGTAACACCAATGTAAGAGTATTAGTAAAAGAAAAGTAATGAGTAGTGGACGGAGCTCCGCAAGTATTGTAACCTTTGAAGAAGTAGTACGAAATGAATGAGGATAGTAGATGAATGAAGTTTATGAGTAGTGGAATCGTAAGTAAAATATTTAAAACAATTGAAGTCAACTAAATCTTATAAGTGTAGTATCCCTTAGTTAGAATATAGGAGATGATGGTGAGTAATGGATGGAAGTAGTGAAGGTTGATGAAATGAGCATTAGGATTGAACCATGGAGTAAAGCATTTGGGAAGTAGAGTGAGGATGATTGATGGATTGATTCCATCCTTTGGAGATGTATGAATTCGTAATCACGACTAGAAAGAATAAAAAGATAGGAAATGAAAACAATTAAATTATTTGTTTGGTTGAACCTGATGTGGGAAGTCGAACTTGATCCTGATCAGATCAAGGGAAACCGAACACAAATTGGGGTGGAAAGATAGTTCAACACTGATACTCATCACATTAGGGTCGAACGATTCTTGAAGCTCCCCTCAAGTGGTCACAAGAATCACACTTAGGATAGAGGTAATGAACATAAATTGGAATATGGAGTTGTATGTTTTAGAAATTTTAATTGGTAGTGGTGGAAGAATTTCTTTTAGTATGGAGAATGAGGATGTGTTAGAAGTGAGTACCGAAGAAGATAGTAAGGTAGTATGTGGTATTATTCCACGGGCAGCGGGACATAGAGGAGTTCCGTGTCTAGATGACCTGAGCGCCTACGGGATTGGAATGTGTATTGCATTGCTTTGGGAATAGACTTGCATAGTATGTATGTATAAATTGGTAATGAGGAATCGGATGGTCGATAGTAATGCGGATTGGAGTGATTATTGTGCATTAGTATGGTATGGTATGGTATAGTATGTAGGAACCTTGAGTAACGGATTTGGGATGGTAAGAGGAAGAAGGTATGGCTTTGGTATTAGATGCGTAGGAATGAGTAAGCATTGTAAACCCATAACCTCGAACAACTTTGAGGACAAAGTTCTTAAGGGGGTAGATTGAAATACCCCAAACTTAAATATAGGGGTTAAAATTAATCTAATACGTATTTAAGGGCCTAAGGGTACCTAATTAATACTAATAAGGAAAAATAAATCCAATGGAATAAATAAACTCTTAAAAAGCGGAAAACGCTAAATAAACGTTAAATAACCATAGGAGGTATGAGACCTCGGTTAGAGTATTATATGGATTCTAAAGGTTTAATAAGACCTAAATAATATATGGGAACAACTCCCGAAGAAAACGGATCCAAATAATGTATTAAAGCGCTGATAGAGCTTTAACGCACGTTTTTCGAGAAAACCCGGAAACGTGACTTTAAGTGGTCAAACGGACCCGTAAAAATTATAAACCATTAAATAATAATTATTAAGCATTTATGAAAGCTTAATAACCAATATAAATAATTAAACAAGAAAATTCCGGAAAACGGACCCGGTTAGTAAACAGTACCTAAACCGGGTAAAATAACGAGCGTTTTCTGTAAAAGATGAAAAACGCTCCAAACAGTAGTAATATGGGGGCCGGTTTTTAATGGGTAAATAAACCCCTCACACACACATGCAACTAGTTAACAAACAAGTAAATAAAAAAGCAAAAGAGTAAAGTACAAAAAGCAAAAGGACACTCTCTCACCTCTCATTCTCACTTTTTCCTCTTCTCTCTCCCATTTCTCCCTCTCTCACCGATTTCTCCCTCCTCTCTCTCTGGTTTGGGTGATTTCATGGAGCTCCACAAGCCTTCCATGGATTCTCCTCTTCCTCCACATGCTCTAGCTCCACTTGAACTCCAAAGGTAAAAATAACTACATATTTGAACTCCCCTCATCCTCCTCTATCATTCCCTCTTTTCAAAATTCGAAAAGGATGAGTTTCATCGCCATGGGTTTTCCCCATTTGAAGAGAAAAGCACACCATTATGGAGCTTGGAGTCTCCTTTCCAACAAGGTAAAAATCTACATGAAAAACTCATGTTTTCACCATCTCCTTTCATAACCGATTTTACCTCCTTGTAACACTCCATTTTCTCTCTCTCTTTTGAGCATAATATCAACATTACAATGGTGGTGGATTCACCTTCTTGAACCAAGGGCTAAAAACCCCTTCTAAAACTCTCCAAAGGTAAACCCTAAAATTTCATTTCAAACACTTCAATGAATTGGCTTTAATTTAAGGGTTAGTATATTAATTGTAGTGTTTTGTGTTCATTGGGTGATGGGAATGGAGTTCGGCAACTCCATTCCCCACATGGCCGATTTGGGCAAGAAAGGAAGAAGGAGGAGAGATGAGAAAGAAAGAAGGAATTAAAAGCTCAAGGTAAGAGCTCTTTACTAATGTTAAATTTTAGTGCATTAGAGTAATGGGAATGGGTAAACAAATCTAAAGAACCCAAAATAATGTATTAGTAATGTAATTGTGGAAGTGTGAGTAATTGTGCAATAGTGTGTGAATTGTAGGCCTTGGAGCCAAATGGTTGTGTATGTGTATTAGTATTGATGCTTGATGGAGTATTGGTGTATTGGGATGGATTATATTCGTATTGATTGCTGGTAGGACCCTTGTAAGGGTGTGGCTAGATTAGGAAAGAATTGGGTGAGAATTGGTATGTGTGGCCAAGTAAGAAAAGTAGAGGAACTATGGCGAAATTTTGGTAGGAATATGTATATGTATGGATGACTTGGTGAATGGGAAAACCAAGGTGTGTATTGGAGTTAGTAGAGGTGTTTAATGACTATGGAGTAGTAGTTGTGGTAAGAGAATGAAAGGATATAAAATCTGTAGCAAAAATTGTTGAATGGCATTGGAGAAACTAGGAGGATTTATGTACTTGACCTTGGGAGTGAGTGTTGGACTTGAAGAGGAGAGGCAATGCATTGTAGGCATTGGAAATGGCATTAGGAGAGGGAATTATGTATGGAGGAGGTGGGAACCAAAATCTGTAGCAAGGAGGTATTAAATTGCATTGTAGAACTAAGAGGAAATAGTGTGCAAGATTTGGTAAGAGGAGAGTTGGACTTGGGTATAGGTGATGTAAGGGCTTGGAAGTGTATTTGGGATGCTAGTAATGGTATTGGTAGTAGGAGTATCGGATATGAGCATTGAACTTTAAAATCTGTAGCATGAGTGTAACAAAAACCGTTACAAGTGTTGGAAGAGAAGTGAGGGAATTGTGTAAGTTGTTTGATGGATTTAGTAATGGATTTAGTGGATGAATTAAGGTGATTTAGAATGTTTAAATAGTACTAAAACATGTTAGGATATATGTAGGAATATTGGGGAAGCAATGGGTGAAAATGGGAAAGAAAAATAAGGTCTGTAGCAATGTCCTGCTACCGTCCGACCCACAGCCTGGATCGGACGCTGGGTCGAACATGTCTTAAGCAACGAAAATAAATATTTCTAGAACGGTCCGACCCAGGGCCGTGAGTCGGACGTGGGTCGGACATGCAAAAAAAATATGTTGTCGAAGTTTCTGACGTCCGACCCAAGGGTGAGTCGGACGTGGGTCGGACAGGGCTTGGACAACAGACCCGAAACAATCTAATGGTCCGACCCAGAGGGTATGGGTCGGACGGAATAGTGCTGGGTCGGACGGGGAGAATTTCAGAGAACGGTAATCTACTGGAATGGTCCGACCCAGGGCTTGGGTCGGACGGTGGGTCGGACCCATAACTTACAAAAAAAAACTATAGGGTTATAACTAGTATGTATATATATATATATATATATATATATGTATACCACCTATACATATGTATATATCTATGTAAGTAAACCATGGACAAGTAATGAAAAGAAAGTAAATGAAATATAAGTGTAAAGAATGCAAAGACTTAGTAAGTATGAATTAGGAAATGTAAGAGTAATCGAATTAGGTTCATGATAGTTAGAGTAATCATTCAATTATATGGATATCATAGGAACTTGATTTGTGGACAGGAGGAACGTTGGGATACAAGTACAACGGTGAAAGGTATGATTTCTTCATGCCCTGTATCCTAATCTGGTTACCCCGATTGTGTGCTTATTTGATCACCTAAATAAGATAAATGCATGAATCATATATTGCACTTACCTGTGCTTGACTTATGTTGTTCTTGATATTTATTGTCTTGAGCACTAGTTTGTATAATTCATGAAATGTATGAATGATGATGACTTGTATTCGAATCTTGTATTGTACTTTAGTATTGTAGTGTATTTGTATAAGTGGGTATTGAGCCATAGTAATTGGGATGGTGGCTTGTATGAATGACTTCTGCTAATACCTAACTACCTAACTTCTAACTTAAGTGAGTAAACCGGAATGAGTAGAAGTCCGATATAGCTTCGGCCACGCGTGAGGATGCGGAGTCACAAGAGGTTGGCTGCAATTCCTGACTCTTAAACTGGTCCACGACCCAAATCCCTTAAATGGGTAGCATCCCGGATTGGTGAGTCAAGTAAATCCCGGAGGTGGGACGGTGTAGTCCCCAGGGCCGGAGGTCCCGACGACTTAACTTGAGTAAGAGTAAGTAAGTATGGATCCGTAAGTATGTATGAGTAAGTATGCGTATGTATGAAGTAACGAGTAAAAGAGTAATCTCCACCCGATTAACCCGGGTGGACCAATGAAGCTAACAAGAACTGTACTTTGTGTATGCAATAAGTATGTGTATTCAGAAGAAGGTAAGTAAGTATTGAATGGTTATATCGTATTCCTTGTATGTAATGAATTGTATGTATGTATGTTTGCATAAGTATTATTGTACTGTGTGTAAGAGCATGTATGCATGTATGTTTGTATGAAAACGAACCGCATGTATTCGACCAAGTGGTCTGCGTACCCTCACTAGTACGCGGGGTATGCGGTTATCATGCTCGGCGAAAGCTGACCCCTTCGGGGGACATTTTTTTAGTGTGCAGGTACCCGAAGCGAATATGGTCAAGGAAGAGACCGGAGGCACACCCTTGTAATTAGGAGTAAGTAGTTTGTGAGGAACGGGTAGTAAGTAGTCTCGTAGTGAGTACGTACGAACTTTAAAGAGGTAGTATACTTGTATAAGGATCTTAGTAAACTCGGTATGTGGATTATATTGTATGGTATTTGAAGTATTGTATCGAATGGAAGAATGTAACATGTATTGGTATATGAAATATATATGGTAGATATGTAATACTCGGGATTCCGGTCCATCAGACCGATGCTGCATGTAGAAGTAGTAGCCTTGTTAGTCACGTGGGTGACTAACGGCATTGTATCACCCACATTATGTAAGTATGTATCCACTGCGTGTATCTGATGTGTAAGGAGATTGGACGGTAAGCACGGTATTAATGGTAGGGGTGTTACATGTAACCTCTAATCAAGAGGGAACAACATTAAGGAGAAAATAGCTCCTAAACAAATACTATATGTAATATTCTCATACATATATCAATGTCACAATTAAAGTGATAAAATTACATGGGATGATTTACATAGTCAAACCACATCAATTATACACATTAAAATAAGGAATATTATATACTATCATCCACTATATTTGGAATACCCCGTAATTAAAAAGTGATTAATTAGGCTAATAAGTAATTTAGAAGCTTAATTATGTCTAAATAATCATGAGGGAACATCTCCCGAAGAAAACGGATCCTTAAAACGGATTAAAAACACAAACTAACCTTAAAGCGCGTTTTTCGAGGAAACTGGGAAAACGCGACTTTAAGCGGGTCAAATAGACTCGTAACAATTTTGGTCAACCAAATAGCCATTAATAAACATTAATGAAGGTCTAGAACCAATAAAATCAATAAAACGAGAAAATAGTAAAACTGTCAAAAACGGGATGTTGTGGGGTGAAAGCATAATTAAACTAAACTAGTGTGTCCACTATTAGAAATAAAAATCAAAAATCTGTAGGAAGTGATGAGGGGGCCGATTTTATATGCTCTCTCTCACTCTTTTAATTTTCCTAATGCACTAGTGGACAAACTAATAAAGTAACCTCTTACTTTATTCTATTCTCTCTCCTACTCCCTCCCATTCTCTACGTACTGCACCTCTCTTTCATTCTCTGATTTTCTTCATCCCCAAGAACTCTAACAATGGCGATTTTGAAGACCCCTCCAGCATACCCACCTCTCTCCTCTTGTTAACTACTCAAATCTCCACCAAAAATCACAAAAATTGTACCATTGTGTTTCTCTCATCAAGGAGAACACTACTCTCTTTTCCAAATCCGAAAACAAGAACTTTCATCACCATGGGTATTCTTGGTTTTGAAGAAGAAGGCCACCATTAGAAGCCTTGTTGGTCTAAGGGAAAAAGAAATCCGAAAAACTAGCATTTCTAACTCTCATTTGCTAAATAAGAAATTTTTAAGTTTGGAACCTCTTATTCTTTGTTCCCAGCCGATTTTGGCTTCCTTGGAGGAGTAGAAATCTTGCTTTTGTGCTGTCCTAAGCTTCATCTACACCCTTGCAAGGTAATTCAATTTCCTAAACCCTAAAACATACCTTAAAGCTTTAAAGATGGTTAAGGGTTAGTTTTTGTATTGAAATGGTGGTGTATATTAATGGGTTGTAGCTTTAGAGATTGAATTTACATAACCGGTGGGAAGAGAGGAAAGGAAAGGAGGAAGGAAAGAAGAAAGAAGAAGGAAGAAGAGCTAGTAAGAAAACAAGGTAATTACACTCAACCTGGTGTAGTTTTGTAATGTGTTATGTAACAGATTTTAGTAGCTTAAAATATATATTATAGATGGTAATGAGTAGTAGTGTAATGTGGAAGAAGAACCAAACTGTTTTAAAGCTTAAAAGATATTTAGAAACTTGTCAAAACATAGATGGGAATTAGATGTTGAGTGCAGGAATTTAAGTAATGTTGAATGTTAGTAATTGTTTTAGGGAAGTGTATATTGATGTTGTTTATAAACATGTGATATGAATGATAATGTGAGTGAAAAAAATTTGGTGAGAATGTAAAAATATAGGGGAGACCATGTCAAATTTTACCTAGAACTAAAATACTTAAGAGCTAGAAACTAGGTGAAAACATATGCTTGAAACAGATTTTAATGGGACTTAGTAGTGGGTAGATTAGGAGATATGGTTAATGCATTATAAGCCTTAAGAATGACATTATAAGAGGGAGCTATAGAAGGAGGAAGTGAGAATCAAAATCTGTAGCAAAACTAGACTAAGAAGAGATAATGCAAGTGCTGAAATGAAAATGTAGAAAATAAAGTGTGTGAATTAGTATGAAAAGAAGTAATGAATTGGTAATGGATTTAGACATGTTTAGGAGGCTAGTTAGGTGTTTAAACATGCGGGGAAACATGTGGAATGAGTAGGAAAAGATTGGGGTGGATTTGGAGTTCAAAATGAGAAGAAAAACACTTTGCAAAATAGGTTCTGCTGTAGACCGCCCCTAGGGACCGCCTCTGTGGGGAGGTCCAGTGAAATTTTGTAGCATAGATGGCTTCTGTCACGGACCGCCCCTAGGGACCGCCCCACAGGAGAGGTCCAGTGCCGAGAAGAAAAAAAAAATTGGTTTCTGTCTCGGACCGCCCCTGTGGGGAGGTCCAGTTGAAATCCGTGGCCGGATGGCTTCTGTCTCGGACCGCCCCTAGGGACCGCCCCACAGGGGAGGTCTGGCAAAAAAAAAAAGAGCTTAAACAGTAAACCATAGGAGAATAATGATGGTAAGGAAATAATATACACATACGAACCTAAGAAAATGAGCTTAGGAAATGATGTGAAGTAAATGATTTTAGGATTAAGTAAGAAATCTAAGGAACTAGTAATGGTACATTGGGAAACATAAAAGATGAAACGTGTTAGGTTAACCATAGAGGATTAACCGCCCGAAGCTGTCTATGTTATAGGACCCGTATAGTTGATTTCCAAAGAGGAGTCGAGAACGAAAAGTGACTGTAACACCCCTACCGCTAATACCGTCATTACCGTCCAATCACAACGTACTTACATACCTTCGCAGCGGATACTTACTGACACAACGGTGGGTGATACAATGCCACTAGCCACCCACGTGACTAACAAGGCTACTACTACTACATACATCATCGGTCTGATGGATCGGAATATCCGAGTGCTACACAAATACAATCCTTACTACACTTACAACCAAGTACTACAACTTCCCATTCAATACCATACTCCATAAGTTCAATACATGATAATACACCGAGTTTACTAAGATCCTTATACAAATACAAGACCTCTTTCAATTTCATACATACTCATTAAGAGTCTACATCTACCCTTTTCTCACAATCTACTTACTTCCAATACATATGAAGTACCCCTTGGTACACTACTACTTCCAGGCTACTAGTCCAATCCATTCTCTAGAATCTACATTGTCACCGGTCTCTTACTGCGACCATGTCCACTTCGGGTACCTGTACACTAAAAACGTTGCCCCTAGGGGCTCTGCTTTCGCTGCATATGACTTATGCATACCCCTCGTACTAGCGAGGGTACGCCGACCACTTGGTCGAATACATGCGATTCATTTTATTCATACATACATGCATACATGCTTTCATACACAATACTACAATACTTTACGCAAGGAATACATACATACACTTCAATACATACAAGGTAAACCATACAAGCCAACCGATACTTACTTACTTTCCAAACTACTCATACACAATACATATACAATACATACACAATACATACACCATACTTGTTAGCTCCATTTGTCCACACGGGTTAATCGGTGGAGATTACTCTTTTACTCGGGGTCAATGACTTACACCAGCCAAGACCATTACTCATACAATACTTTACTTTACTTACTACTTACTCAAGTCAAGTCGTTGGGACCTCCGGCCCGGGGACTACTCTGTCCCACCACCGGGATTTACTTGGTTCACTAATCCAGGATGCTACCTATTTAAGGGGTTTGGGCCGTGGACCAGCTTAAGAACCAGGAATCGGATCCAACCTCTTGTGTCTCCTCATCCTCACGCGTGGCCGAAACTATATTGGACTTCTACTCATTCCAATTTACTCAATACTTACGTTAGGAGTTAGGTGGTTAGGAGTTAGTAGAAGTCATCCACATACAAGCCACACAATAATTCAGTACTCCCATACATATACTTACAAGGCATATTACATTACACAAATACACTTCAAAGTACATACAAACTTATCTTCATCCATACATTTCGTGAATTATACAAACTATTATTCAAGACAAATATATCGAGAACAATGTAAACAAGCACAAGTAAGTGCAATAAAGTCCGATTCATGCATTTATCTTATTTATTGAAATACCCCAAACCTTGATATGATGTTTAAACATTAAACTATGGTATTTAAATGCTAAAATGTGCCTTAGAAACATCATTGTACAATTTAAACCATAGTAAAAACAGTAAAGCACTAAGACACAGTTTGAGCGAAAACATGCTCTAAGCTTGGAGTGAACTTGGATAGGACCCAAAGAGCCTACCAAGTCTTTATAACATTCAATTATGATTTAATAAGGCTAATTAAGTCCTTAGGAAACTTTGGTAGACAATTAAACCAAACAAACACAAATAAATACTTTAAAGCCAATATGGGCAAAAATGTGCTCTAAGCTTGGGATAAGTTTGGTTAAGACCTAATGAGCTTACCAAGACCTTAATTATATGTTAATGAACGAATTAAACCAATTACTAAAGAAAACCAAGCTTGAAAACAAGTTAAAACAAAATTCGCTTTAAGGAGTCTTAAAGCACATTTTAAAAAAATTGTCTTGTAAATGGGTTTTGGGTGGCTAAATGTCCATAATTACTCTTTAATTAACATGTGTACTGCTTAGTATCACATTAGGAAGTTTAAATCAATGGGAAATCAAAAATTTCACAAATATGTGCCTTAGTTTGTGAATAGTAACTAAATTAAGCAAGTTTATAACATAAGTCAATATAAGTAAGTTAATAGGTCAACAAATACCAAAACACCCCTAGGTATAAACGGGGGCCGGTTTTTGTAAGGTGAGTCACCACCTTGATAGTTAACAAGTAAATAAAGTAAGATAAAGTAAGTTACTATTTGCTTTTTCTACTTAAATATCCTAAACTAGCTAGTCATCTTCATTCTCTTCTTTCACTTTGCATTCTCACCGTCTCCAACCTCCCTCTCTTCTCCATTCTCGATTTGATACAGCACCACTCACACCACCATCTTCAATCTCTTATATCTCCTAGCTCCATTAGCCAAATCAAATTCTAAGACCATGTTTGTCTTAGTTAGACCAAGCTCTACACTTCTACCTTTTCAAATCATCAAAACCACCATTTCGGTGCCAAGGAGAACTTCCATGGAAGGAGCTTGAGTCTATATTTTTATGCCTTGTTGATCACCTTTGCTTCAAGGTAAGGAAAAACCAAAGAAAACTTCATTTCCTTCACTTTTGTTGTTGACCGAAAATGCACCTTGTAATGGTGTCTTCTCTTGTCTTGGTTTAGCTTCACATCATCATCATAGGGCTTGGTGGAGTCCTCTCTTGCTACATATCCAAACCCTCTTCCATTTCCAAGGTAAAACAACTACCTTAGTGTTTTAAGACAATGTAAAACTTAGGGTTTATAAGTGTGCTTAAGCATGAAACTTGTATACTTATTACATTGCTTGTATATTGATTAGAAGTTGTCAAGCAACTAAAGCCTTGCCGATTTTAGTAAAGGAAACAAGAAAGAAGTTTGTGTGGAAAAGAGGTTGTGTTAACCTAATGTAGCTTAAAGCCTTATGAGAAATGAGCTTATGTTGCTTATTAAAACTACTTAAGGAGCCAATAGTGAATGACCTAGTAAATGTCCTTAAGGGAATTATTAAAAGGCATATGAGGTGTTGTATGTAATTGCAGGTCAAAGGCAATATATATGTGGGAAATTCAGTGTTTAAGGTTGCAGAAGGTTATTTTCTGAGTGGTTAAACTGGTGTAAAATTAAAAGAAAGGAAATTAAAAACTCAAATTATAAACGTCGGGCTGCAAACAAATCCCGGTCGTAGTTAGTAAAACAAGTGTCGTATCCACATGGAGATTGTTCAATTTATCCTAGTCTTGGTAGTTACTTAAAAACTGTAAAAAGGGGTTTAGCCGGAGGCAAGCTTGATTTGTTGTTTGATCAGTGCAAATATAATAAAAACAGTAAAAAGGTGAATTAATTGATGTGAATGGAAAAAGGTATCCTAGGATAGCGGGGGAATTTTCCATAAATTACTTAAACAGATTTATAACCCTGTCTCAATTATTTATAGCCTATTAGAGTTAATAATTGTCAGTTACGAACTCTTAATAAAAGCCTTAATATTTTCCTGCTCAGTCCGGAGTGTAAATACTAAGATTAATTCCTTTGTGGTACCTAGACTATCTCAAAATCATATGTTGATAGTTACCAAATAAATGCAGTCATTTGTCGCGCAAAGCATTTAGTAATATTAGTTGAAAGGAATTAAAACAAGTTAAATGAGAGAAACAGGTGATAAATATTAATTTACGTAATATTAGAAATCAAACCCCCATCCTAGGATACAAAAGAAAATTACTCAGACATTAACGGAGATAAGAAGATTACACAGATAGATTTTGACATTAATTCAGAGGGAGAACTGGTCTGTTCTCGCTCTCACTGCTGCTCTTCTATTTCTTTTGTTACTGCGTGAGTGTGGAATGTTGTGGTGTTACGGGAGGAAATTAAATGGAAGGGAATGGATGAGTGTGGTGAGCGAATTCTTCAGACTCCCGTCGTGCGTGGTGTATATTATGCAGTTATGCTGGGTTTATATAGAGACTTGGATCCGTACGAATTTGATTGCAGATGAAGAAGAGCATTGATTGCTTCATTGATTGCGCAGGGGACAGAGATGAATACGCGTGCGGAGTAGATGGATAAGTTGTGGGCGAGTTGGGCGAGTTGCAGACGACGGCGCGAAGAAGATACTGGTCGCGACTGATAATTAGTCACGGTTGCTGTTGTGTCCGCCTGTGGTACCGCCCAATAAGTGGCGGTTGTGCCTTCCTGTTCCGCCTCCAAGACCGCCCATTAAGAGGCGGTACTCTCTTGTTGTGTCCGCCATGCGGTTGCCCCTGTGGTGTCCGCCAGTTATGGGGCGGTTGCCACTGTTGTGTGACTTATTCCTTCCAACTTCGACCGGCTCTAGATTCTTCGTTTGGGCTCCGTTTTCTGAACCGTTTGCGTCTATGTGTTCGTCTCTTTATCTACTTTAGTCCCAGCTTGGTTTTCCTCATGTTAAACCAATAAATTAGTGAGATAATAATAAAACATAAACTAGAGGAAAACTAACCGAAGTGGAGAAATGAGCAAGAAAAGTGTTAATATTATATATGAAATACACCTATAAATCATGCTCATTTGGACACTTATCACACCCCCACACTTATCTTTTTGCTTGTCCTCAAGCAAAATTACGTACCCAAGTAGGGAATGCTCAATACTAACAAATATTATTATGAAGGGTAGGATAAACATGATCTTTTTAACTTATTGAGGAGTGTGAAAAATTAACTGCTGGTGGCATAGGTGTGCTCAGGTGAAAATAAAATATAGAGTTTCGGGGTATGATCTAAGGTACTTCAATGTTTCTTTTGTTTAGGTGATTGAGAACTTTTACCATTGCCAACTTCTCTCAAGAATGGGCATTGAGGAGAAAACAAAAGGAAAAATAGATTTATGCATTTGTTTCACTTTTGCATAAGAGATGAGAAAATATAGGTATCACGCCTTTGTATTTAAGAACACTCAACTCTCTTTTGTTGGTTACCAATGGTGTCTCGCAAGTCCCTTATTATTTTTTTATATATTCTCTTTTTTTTTAACAGAAAAGCACCCCTTAGCAATCCCTAAGAGAGAAGACAGAAAGAAATCCTGAGCAATAAATCCAACCATTTGCAGATTATTTGGTCACACCGCATATAAAATGCTCCTCAAAAGTAATCAAAATTTTAAAAATTTGTACATTTATCCCACAATTCATAATAGTATTTATCTTTAAAGAGAACAACCTACATATAAAGGGTACATAATATTTGAATTGGACAAACGCATGATAAGGAGAGAGATTAAACATTTAAGCACAAAATGTCACCGAAAAGGGCACACTCCCCCACACTTAAATTGAACAATGTCCTCATTGTTCACCAGAAAAACAAGGGAAGGTTTCAGAAGACCTTTTCGGTAAGTAGATAAAATAAAGATAACACAAAGATCACAAATAAACATTTAAGCACATAAACGCTCCTCTGCAGTTTTTATTTAAAGAAAAGCATAATTAAAGAAACTGGTACTCCCTTGAGATGATTTTTGCTAGCGTGTATTGAACTTCCCCCACACTTGAGCTTCAGCCTCAAGTAGCGTAGCTTGGTTGCGGTGTAGACATGAATTTGTACCTGCATAAGACACTAGAAGCAACCATACTACAAACGGGGTTAAGAGTTAGCAAAAACAAAATTTAAAGGGAACCTGAAAATTAAAAACAGCATAAAAAGCATAAAAGATAAGTTCGTCCGGGTTGCCTCCCGGAAAGCTGCCCTTCTTTAACGTCTTTGGCTAGACGCTTTGTCGTTAGATCGATCATGGGGGGTGGTTATGAGGTGTAGATCCAAAGCATGACTCGATGGTATTTTTGAGAGTCCACCTGGATGCATGTTTTCTTTTCTTATCCCGTCTTCATCAGGGATTGGTGGTGGTATCTCTGTAATAGACATGCCGTCTGGAAGGGTAATAAACAGAAGTGGGGATGATGGTGATTGAGTGTCCCGCACAAATTTGAGATCCTTAGATTTACTATCTGGAGATCTTCCTGATGCAAACTCCAGCTTTTCGTTATAAGCCTGAAGGGTGATTTTCCCCTGGGCTACCCAAATGTGCACATGTGTGGCAAGGAATGGTCGTCCAAGGATGAGAGGTGTAGTGGGGTTCTCTTCGATGTCGAGAATGACAAAATCGCATGGGAAGTATAAGTGCTCCACTTTAATGATAACATCCACCACTCCGCTTGGGTAAGCTACTGAACCATCTGCCAGTTGCAGGGTCATCTTAGTCTTTTTCATCTCTCCAATTCCCAGCTTTTTGAAAGTGGAGAGGGGCATCAAATTAATGGAGGCACCCAGATCGCATAGGGAGTATGGAAATGAGGTGCTACCAATTGTGACTGGAATAGTGAAGCTGCCCGGATCATTGCATTTTGATGGTAGTGGATTTTGTAGAGTAGCTGCAAGCTACATTGAGAGGGTACCGTACCGACTTCGGCCAATTTAGTTTTTGGTATGAGGTTATGGTGTTTGAGGAATTTGGCATAGTTGGCATTTGGCAATGAGGTCTACAAACTGTATGTTGACGTTTAGTTGCTTCAGCATTGGAAACTTACCATATTCATTATCCAATTTTTGCTCTGGAGTCGGTGGGGAAATGGTATAGGCGGTTCTTGTGAAGATGGTTTTGAAGCTGGTGGAATAGTGAGGATGGTAGGAGATGTTTTTTCTACTGGGACCTCACCTTTTTCTTCACTATCCTCTTTGGATTCTTCTGATTGTTGCGGGATGTGAATCTCGTCGGTTTTCTTACCGCTTCTCAAGGTTATCGCCTTAACCTCTTCTCCTTCTTCTTCTTCAAAGTCGAGCTTTTCATTTTCATAACCGGCCACCAAGTGCTCAAGGTAGGTATTCTCAGATTGAATGCGATTTTTATAGACTTTGGCGGTGCTTTCAAGTTCAGCTACATTCCTTTTGGAAGTTTCGATTGCTACAACCCACTCTTGGAGGGAAGGGTGTAGTTCCGGAACTTTAGCTGTTTTAGCCACCTCCGTCTTTTCTGCATCGTGCTCCTTCACATAAATGCACTTGGCTTGCTCTCTTGGATTTGGTTCATTTTGGCTGGGGAGAGCCCCTGGCGGTCTTCGAGCAAGATGTTCTGCAAGTTGATTGAATTTACCTTCGATTTTCTGGTTGAAGGCTTCTTGTGCAGAGAGCTGGTTCTGAGTTATGGACATGAAACCCTTCATCATCTCTTTGAGTTCTGCGTTTGGATCAACAGAGGATGAAGATGGTTGTTTTGTTGTTGAAAACCTGGAGGGGGACCTTGTGCTCTATAACCCATATTAGAGTTTGGTTGGGGTCGGTTACCCTGATAGGTATTGGAATTGTTGTTCTGCCCTCCTTGGTTTTGATCATTATTTTTCCATGAGAAATTCGGGTGATTTCTCCATGGGTAGTTGTTGTTGAAGTTGTTGTTGTAGGAATCACCGGGGCGGTTTCCTATGAATTGTACTTCCTCGTACTGGCCTTTGCCTTCGCATTGATGAGTTTCATGAGGACCGGCGCATATGACACATCCTTCTGTAGGTGGAGCTGGTGGTGAACTTGTAGGTGGGGAAGCTATTGTTTTTATGATTTCGTTTTGTGATGTTGTTAGCTTTTCCACCATCTTTGCAAGGGACGAGATCTGAGCTGATAAATGATCTGTAGGCTCAACATGGAGTAGGCCTGCTGCTCGTGGTGTTCTTCCTTTGGATCTCGTCCACTGTCTGGTATTGCTCGTCATGGTTTCGAGAAGGTCCATTCCTTCTTTAGGAGATTTCATCATGAAACTTCCTCCTGCAGAGGAATTGAAGAGTAGTCGGTTCCCATCATCCAGACCGTTGAAGAATGACAGGCAGAGGGATTGATCGTCAAGACCATGGTGGGAACACTTCATTAGCATATCCTTGAATCTGTCCCATGCGTCGTACAACGTTTCTCCCGGCTCCTGACAGAAAGTGTTGATTTCACCGATCAATTGCCTTGTACTGGTTGGGTAGTATTTGGCAAGGAATTTTTGGGCCATTTGAAGCCATGTGGTGATTGATCGGGAGGGGAGACTTCGGTACCACCTGTTTGCTGAATCCGACAACGAGTGAGGAAATAGTTGTAGACGGATTCTTTCTTTGACGTTGCCGGTCTGACCAAAGGAATTGCAGAAGTCTAGGAAGAGACTCAGATGATTTGGGGCTTCATCTGGGTTCGCTCCACTAAACTTGCCTAGATCCCGGACGGCGGTGATGTAGTGGGTTTTGAAAACCCATCGTCCGGCTTCTTCTGGTGTTAGTTCGGGGAACTATAGCTGATGCTCTTCCTTCGGTATTTGGTTGGTGGTAGTCAGAGAGAGCACGGTGTTCTGGTTGATTTGCATGGTCAATTTCATTTATAACTTCGTTATTGGCCATGGCTTGGTTTCTCAGGTTTCTTTGTGCTTGTAATAAAGTGCGCTCGGGTTCGGGGCTCGGACTGATTGGTGGAGAGCCTCGGGTTCGAGTGTTTGGCATGCACAGAAGATAACTTGTGGTTTTGTCAGAAGCTGCAAAATTAGTTAGTAAAATAGAATAAGAAAGGCAGAGATATGGGTTAGGCTGATAAACGTTAGTTAAACAACACTGATATATTTTTTTTTGTTGTTTTTTTTTCTTTTTTTTTAACAAGAGTAAAATGACAAAAATTGAAATGACAAGGGAAAGAAATGACAGAAAATTAAAGTTAGGAGTTAGTATACAGAAATTATAAGTTAGTAGTTAGTATACAATGGAAAGAAATGTTAAGGACAATGGAAATGAAATGTTAAGGACAATGGAAAGAAATGACAGGAAATTTTAAGTTAGTAGTTAGGGACAATGGAAAGAAAGGACAATGGAACGAAATGACAATGGAACGAAATGACAATGGAACGAAATGACAATAATATTAAGATGTTAGGAGTTAGATGTCCAAAGTCCGAAGTCAAATGTCCAAGTCAGGTCAGAAGTCCGATGTCCAATTCAGATGTCCGAGGTTAACAATTTAATAGTATTAACAGATTATTTTAATATAGCGAGTGAACTACCGGAAACTAGGGAAATTGATGGAATCAATCTCCCCGGCAACGGCGCCAATTTGCAGAAGGTTATTTTCTGAGTGGTTAAACTGGTGTAAAATTAAAAGAAAGGAAATTAAAAACTCAAATTATAAACGTCGGGCTGCAAACAAATCCCGGTCGTAGTTAGTAAAACAAGTGTCGTATCCACAGGGAGATTGTTCAATTTATCCTAGTCTTGGTAGTTACTTAAAAACTGTAAAAAGGGGTTTAGCCGGAGGCAAGCTTGATTTGTTGTTTGATCAGTGCAAATATAATAAAAACAGTAAAAAGGTGAATTAATTGATGTGAATGGAAAAAAGGTATCCTAGGATAGCGGGGGAATTTTCCATAAATTACTTAAACAGATTTATAACCCTGTCTCAATTATTTATAGCCTATTAGAGTTAATAATTGTCAGTTACGAACTCTTAATAAAAGCCTTAATATTTTCCTGCTCAGTCCGGAGTGTAAATACTAAGATTAATTCCTTTGTGGTACCTAGACTATCTCAAAATCATATGTTGATAGTTACCAAATAAATGCAGTCGTTTGTCGCGCAAAGCATTTAGTAATATTAGTTGAAAGGAATTAAAACAAGTTAAATGAGAGAAACAGGTGATAAATATTAATTTACGTAATATTAGAAATCAAACCCCCATCCTAGGATAAAAGAAAATTACTCAGACATTAACGGAGATAAGAAGATTACACAGATAGATTTTGACATTAATTCAGAGGAAGAACTGGTCTGTTCTCGCTCTCACTGCTCTTCTATTATTTTGTTAATGCGTGAGGGTGTGGAATGTGTGGGGTTAAGGGAGGAAATTAAATGGAAGGGAATGGATGAGTGTGGTGAGCGAATTCTTCAGACTCCCGTCGTGGTGGTGTATTATGCAGTTATGGTGCTGGGTTTATATAGAGACTTGGATCCGTACGAATTTGATTGCAGATGAAGAAGAGCATTGATTGCTTCATTGATTGCGCAGGGGACAGAGATGAATACGCGTGCGGAGTAGATGGATAAGTTGTGGGCGAGTTGGGCGAGTTGCAGACGACGACGGCGCGAAGAAGATACTGGTCGCGACTGATAATTAGTCACGGTTGCTGTTGTGTCCGCCTGTGGTACCGCCCAATAAGTGGCGGTTGTGCCTTCCTGTTCCGCCTCCAAGACCGCCCATTAAGAGGCGGTACTCTCTTGTTGTGTCCGCCATGCGGTTGCCCCTGTGGTGTCCGCCAGTTATGGGGCGGTTGCCACTGTTGTCGTGACTTATTCCTTCCAACTTCGACCGGCTCTAGATTCTTCGTTTGGGCTCCGTTTTCTGAACCGTTTGCGTCTATGTGTTCGTCTCTTTATCTACTTTAGTCCCAGCTTGGTTTTCCTCATGTTAAACCAATAAATTAGTGAGATAATAATAAAACATAAACTAGAGGAAAACTAACTGAAGTGGAGAAATGAGCAAGAAAAGTATTAATATTATATATGAAATACAACTATAAATCATGCTCATTTGGACACTTATCAAAGTTTTATGTTATTTAAGCGCCTAAGAGCCATGTTATTTAAGGGCCTAAGTGCCAAGCATGTTAAATTATGCACAATATTGTGATGTAGTGTAATGGGGTGAAGTTTTGTGTATGAGAATGTCTTGATGGATTTAAGTGTTCTTGGATGTTTAATGGTGAAAACTATGTGTTTTGGTGTAAGAATATACAAGAGAAGCTATGGCAAAATTTAGTTGATAAACAAAGGAGTTTATGTGTTCTAATGAGATTTTATGACCTAGAAGGTACTAGGAAATTGTTAAGTGTTAAGATGGTGAAAGAAAGTGAATCATGATGTTTTAGGTGTTAAGATGCCATGGGCATTGTCTTGGAGGACTTAGAGATCATTGGGTGTTTTAAACACACCAAGGTTATGTGTGTGAAGTGCTAAGTCTTGTGCAAGTTTCGGTGACCAAAGGAAAAATAATGCCTTTGGAGTAGTGATAATGGTGGTAAGGAAACATTTTGGGATAGTGATTGTCATAGGTATAAAACACCACTTAAAAACCTAAGGAAAAACACTACAAGTGTTAGTATTTATAAGAATTGTGTAATGCTTGAGGAAGATCTTTAATGGGTGATTTAAGGAGTTTAATGAAGTCTTAAGGTGTGTTTGAGGTGCCCAAATGAGGTTAGAACATACTAGGATACTTGAGGTGAAGTTTGGAGTCAAATGGGAATTTAGAAACAAAGGTCTGGAGCTGACCAACCTTAGGGACTGGACCTGCAAGGTCGGTCAAGCTCAGTTTACACTACCGGAAAGAGTTTCAGGAATGGACCGACCTTGGGGACCGGACTTGCAAGGTCGGTCGGGCTTGTATTTTGGGTACGAATTGAGTCCCTAGAATCGACCGAACTTGGGACCGACCTTGACAAGGTCGGTCGGGCCTAAATTTTCAACGGGGAAAACTCTCGGGAATGGACCGACCTTGGGGACCGGACTTGCAAGGTCGGTCAGGGTAAAACTTTCAAACGGTAATATGTTCTGGAATGGACCGACCTTGTGTAAGGTCGGTCGGTGAGGTCGGTCGGACCAAAAACTTGTAAAAAAAACAGAAAGGAATATGACTTATGTAATTAACCCTAGGGGTATAATGAAGGAAATCAAGGATAAGTTTGGGCATTAAAACATGTCATATAATCGTGTAAAATACTTAGTAAACTTTAAAGTTAAGTAAGTTAATTAACCGACATTATTAATTATGTTTAGGGACTACGCTTGGCGGGTCACGTTCGCAGCAAGGACCAAGGTATGGTTTTCTTGCAACCTGTGTCCTACCGGATTACACCGGCTTTTATGCCAATGTTTTTCTGAATGTTTGCCACGTTGTAAGATAAAACATGTAATGAGTTTATAGTAATTCATTTATGTGGCGTGTTCAATCCCGATACCATTTAACCTCGAAAGTGTTAAACCTTAGCTAACTGAGTCTAGGATCACATGAGAGATCGGTATTCGGATTTAATGACCCGAACCATGGGACGTTCTAACCACGGCTATACGTGAGTTAATTGTGTGATGTTTGTGTGTGAATGTATGGACCTCCCTCGTGTGTTTTCCCCAGTTGAAATACCTTTTGGTGTGTGGATGTGATAGATTCCATAGTGGGCTCTAACTATTTATCTACAAGTAATTATGTACTAACGGGGGTGAGGAATCCGGATGTTCCGGTCGCGCGTTGTTTGGGAGTGGGTATCCTTCTTAGCTTTACCCTCCTCTCTGTTATGGTTGTTTCCCTCACGGGTTACGATCTCCCATTAGCTTACTCCAAAGCTTAGCTATTCTGACTTATGATCGTTCTAGGGGGAACATATGTTTGTGTGGTGTGTTCGGGTCACTAAATCCGATCCATCTTTAAGTTAAGTTACTCGTCCGACTATTAGGACGGTAACGAGTGTTGTGTAACGAGCTTATCATGAGTTGGCGACATTCTCTAGGCTCTACAGTGAACTAATTGTGTTTGGGGTCGGTTCCTTCAGAGAACCGTACCCGTTGTGTTATGTGTTATTGTTGTGCCGTAATTCTTATAGTGGTGTGATGCTTTATGTTGTAAAATGTGGAGTATGTGGATCATGGATATGAATCCCAGTTTATGATAAGAGGCGTTTAAGGATAACCCGATTAATGGGTAAGTATCGTCTATTAAGGAAGTAGCTCCATTAGAGGAGAAACACTCTAGGGTTAAGGAAAACAAGGAGTGATTTGTTAAGCGTAGATGCGTTGACTATATTTGTGGTGACCTCTGTTGGAGATTGAAATGTGTTTGTGTTATTGAAGTACATGCATGATTTAAATGTAATCAACCGCATGCTAAGACGACAATTAGTTGTGCGTGGCCTGGTAGCATGCGGGCTGCGAGATTACCATACCAGCAAAGGTGCTGAGCCCCCTGGGGGGCCACCCTTTCTTCTCTTTCCTATTTCAGGTACAAGGAGCTGGAAGCCATTCGAGAGTAGGACGGGGTAGTCATTTGTACATGGGTAGCCATTTAAATTGTGTATGTATTGTAGGTGTAGTAAGACCGAAATTGTGTTCGGCATTAGTTTGTAAATACTCGGTACAGTTGGAATGTATATGTATATTGGTTGTTGTTAATAGAAAGGGATAGTAATGTGTAGTTGCTCGGGAATCTAGTCCATCAGACCGATACAATGTATATGTATCAGCCTTGTTAGCCACGTGGGTGGTTAATGGCATGTAACACCATTGAGTTAAGTAATGTTATGAGTTAAGTTTTCCGCTGCAGTTTGTTGTTAAGCGTATGGTTGTAGTTGGGGTGTTACAAAAAGTGGTATCAGAGCGAAGTATCGCTCTGATGACTGAATTACCGAGCTTAGGAAGTGCCGAGTTAGGATTTTTGTACTTTGGGTTAGGGGTTGAGTGATAGCGTGAGAGATACGCTAGTTAGGAATTACCAGTGTGTACTGGAAACCTACAATATCCTTCCCGCCCTCCACAATCCCTGTTTTATAACTTGGGAAACAACGCCAGAGGGATGGAAGTCCTCTCATACTCGGGAAACCCGATCTGGCTGTTATTAAGTACATCTAAAGGTACGGAGAACCTGTCATACGGTAGATCCCGAAAACTGGGAATCCCGGAGACGGTTTCCATCTGAACAATGTTAACCACATTTAATAGCGAAGAATGAAGAATCCTACACACAAAAGAATGGAATTTCCGGCAACCTGGGTCGACACGCCGAGCAGTCGAGCACAACCAGCTTACAACGCACCAACCGTGCAACAGGCAAGAAGTGAAATAATGGAACCCGGGACGAGAGTCTACGGAACCACAGTTGTTAAATAATACACCAACGGTATACCAACCGACTAATGAACTACAACGTAGTACCCAAACAAGAGACAGATCTCAGTAACCACGACAAGTGCGTGGAATGGGCTACGAAGAGGATACAATACTAAGTAAAAGGGGACTCCAAGAATGGGGAACACCCCAGTTAATGATTATCATGTGAAGACAGTGAGAAGTCACCCAGAGGAATTATTATCAAGAATGTAGGATCAAGTGAGGGCCAACAAGGCCACTGATGACAGTGCGGGTAAAAATGATACCGCAACCGGTGTGTGTGTTTAACCGATAGCCAGTTAGCATGGCGCACTTGCCATGGCAAGTGCAGCTATAACAGGGCTGTTCGGGAAAATTTTTAGCAAATACAAAGTACTTAGTGAAGTAACATGAAGTTAAAGGAGATCATCATAACCGTGGAAGGGCTTAACAGCCTAACCAATGTATGTGGGAATAAACCAGTCAGCAAGAAGCTAGACTTGGTTAAGGCAAGAAGGCGTTGTGAAACCATGAAAATTTTTCTTTCAAACTCAGATTATTTCAAACTCTTTTCTTTCAAAACCAAATTTTCTTTCAAACCAATACTTATTTCTAACCTTCTTTAAAAACCAAACCAGAGGACCTACACCGGCCTTAGTGCCACATGGTAGGTAAGTTATACCCAGTTTACTTTTGAATAACCGGACGGAAACCGGTAAACCCTAGGGTAGCAACCCGAGGGAATGGATGGAGTTCATAACAATGCGGCAGTGGATAAACTTCCCTTGATTAAGTTCGGGAAGCACGGAATACATATTATCACAGGATGATATAAGGGAGTTGACGACAGAATACTTCACCTAGGCGTGTGACGGACACTACGAGCGTACCAACTGAAATGTGGGACGACCGCACTCCGATAGGAGCATGTGGGCTTGACAGACCTACCTATGGGTTAGTCGGGTAAGTAGCAATGTATCAGTAGGGTACCCCACATATGTATACGAGTAGAGTCCGGAACACGGGAAGTAGTTGACTCCGTACTACGGTCAACAGTATAAGTCAAACAAATTCTAAGGATTACCACGAATGGTAGAAGGAAAAGAGCCCAGTTAAGTTAACAAGACTAAAGGAATCAGTGAATTCATTTCAAGGAAATGTATAAGAGTCAAGAAGTGCGGAATGCACGGACTGTTATGTAAAGACATTGTATGTGTCTTAAGGATCCTCAGGGATGAACATAATAGCTGGAACGGTGACCCAGCCTATATATGGTAAGGCAGATGCCTGATATGGACATGTTAACGTGCAATGAACGGGATGAAACTCCCGGAATGATCACCTGGATTACCATGGAATATCGATCTTCACAGACGAAGATAGAAAACCCAGCTAAGAACGTAAAATGGCGTAATTAACTAAAGGTACCAATAAGTGCAAGCCAGAGGTATGGCATAACTTACTAGCAATACCCAAGAGCAATCCTTGAAGGGTGTTTGCATCAACAGTTGTTGTACGAAATGACAGGACAGAAGCACAAGAGTTGGAACTAATTCTCAGTTTAAACATAAGTAGTTAGAAGGAAGCCTAACGTCCTTGAAGGGGCATCCCATGAAAATAAGCGTGATGCAACGACCTTGTCTTGGAGCCCAATACTACCACTAAACCATGTAATGTTGTACAGGGAAATAAATGTGTGTAAACCATCCACAATGGACAGAGCTCGAAGCAGTAAGGCTTATAAGCCACAAATAAAGTGTGATATGTAAATTTGATCGACTGCAGAAGTTTGTGTTGTACGAGTAAATAGAGCGGAGAACGAACCACTGCTTTATGAGTGGGGATACCTCTCGATACTGTGAAACCACTGGAGCGGTAGTTATGTGAACCAAGTTCAAGAAATATGTTAAGGATGGACGATATTTTTATTGAGAGAGAGTAGTTAGTTTAGTAGCATGTGTGTATAAAGTGAAGCACCGAGCTGAATAATGTCGGCTTGTGACTCGAATGATCAATGCTCAAGGAGCATTCAGTAGTCATCCAAATGAGTGACGAACCATAATACGAATGATGTAAGTATATGTGTGGAAGTTAATGTGACAGTAAATACCATGTAAGTTAGTGTTATGCAATAAGTAAGAGCACGGTGCGCAGCAAGCGACCGTTGTATAAGTATTGTTAACCGATAAGTGATAGCAAATAACTAGGCAGTAAGCCAGTAGCCAGTATTACAAGATCAGAATCTCAGTGAAACACAATGTGAATTCCGTTGTGAATCGCATGAGAGATTTACTGCCAAGGGTTTACCCCTCTGCACTCTGTACGACTGAGTGTTTTGGTATTGCACTTGCGCAGTAATGATCGAGTGGGATAGCTAGGAATTGGGAACATGTTAATTGTGGAAGAATAATGTTATAATGGCCGATGCATAGGAAATGCAAGGCCGCACCAATGAAAGAATACATGTACAAAACCAAATGTGGAGGCATGATTAACAGTAAGTGACTATAGTAGCACTAACTACCAAATATCGGTATGGAATATACCTCAAGTGTTGGAAATAACCAAGAGAGCGGTACACATTAGGTAGCAGCTCAACCTCAACCGACGGTAAGTCGGAAGGGAAACAAGTCAATCATTGTGAAGTACATAGCAGTATACACAGTAAATTATTATGGAAGTGAATAGAAAGTTTGAAACTCACCGAATTCACTCACGGTAAGAGATACCACGCATCGGTTAAGAAACCATTCTTCACAAGATAAAGGTGAACCCATGCTTCAGATACTAAATATGCATTGTGAATACGAATAAACGGCTAATTATTAATGCCTAAAAGCCTCACGGGTCAGAACCGAAACCGGTTATGACTTTAATAAACTCTGATGAGAATTCTTGGTTTAGCGACTAAACCGCCAATATGGTTAAGGCCCCCTAACCAGAACGCATTGTATAACAGGCTGCGTGCAAGCTAAAATACTTCACGATGGCAGAACATTTTAAACCAATATCCAGTGGTTGATTACGTGGGCGTAATCCCTTTTAAGGGGGGTAGAGCTCAAAACCGCTTAATGTGTTTTACCGTACAAGTGTACGTGAACTATGTTGTGCATAGCATAAAATAACTTGCTTGATGATTGGTGTGTGTGTGACATAAACATACGCATTCATTCATGGTTTAATGTGGTAATTGCGCACAAGAGATGCGAATATCATTGTGATAAGTGTGTTTATTTTGTTAACGGTTGTGTGTGAGAGTACAAGTGTAAGGGAGTAAAGAAACTCCCGGGGAACAAAAACCCCGACAGTGTATAATTGTAAAACCGTGTGTTGTATTTTGATAAAAATATATGTATATATGTAATATAGTGATTCATGAAAGGGTATGAAACCGACATAGAACCTAGTGAGAATAAGATTCCCTAGGTAACAAGATTAAAGTGAACGGAGATAACTGATAGACGGAGTTCTATCCTTTGGAGATGTAATGGTTATGACTAGAAAGACTAAAAGATAGAAAGTGGGAAGTATGTGTATTATTTGATGCTTGAAAATGAAGTGGGAGGTGGAACTTGGTTTGCATGTGATCTAGGGAAGCCGAACACAAATTGGGGTGGAAGGATAGTTCAACACTGATGCTGATCACATCAGGGTTGGATGATTCTTGAAGCTCCCTATAAGTGGTCACAAATAACCACACTAGGAAAAGAAGCAAAGAGCTTAAGTTGGACTTGGAGTTGTATGCGTTTTCAAAAGGATTTTCAATTGGTATTTTTAAAACCTTCGATAGATACTTTAAATAAAGAAATTTCTTAAATTTAAGTGAATGTTTGATCTCCCAAAGGAATGGGGACAGAAGGTGTCCATCGCGACCGGGTTCTGCGGGATCACAGTGTATATAAAAGATATTTTTGGTTGCCATACATGCTAAGACATGTTGTGTGGTATGTGTAATAAATATTATTTTGACCTTGAGTCCTAATGTGGTTGAGTTCTGAATTTGGTTATGTTACCCGGGCCTATGAGTCCGAATGTTATTATGTTACCTAGACCTATGTGTCTAAATGTTGTTATGTTACCCAGACTTGAGTGTCTAAGGGTTGTTATGTAAGTATAATGTTGATTAAGGTACCCGGACCATTAAGTCCGAGGTTATCATGTAAGTATGTTATTTATGTTATGTTATGTATGGATGTGAATATGTTACCCGGACCATTAAGTCCGAGGGTGTAATGTAAAGTATGTTTGGTTATGGAAGTTTATCTGCAAGTGATTCCTGTATTCTAATCCAAATGATGTGTGGGAAGTGTGAACTTCGAGGACGAAGTTCTTTTAAGGGGGGTAGATTGAAATACCCCAAACCTTGATATGTTGTTTAAACATTAAACTATGGTATTTAAATGCTAAAAAGTGCCTTAGAAACATCAGTGTACAATTTAAACCATAGTAAAAACAGTAAAGCACAAAGACACAGTTTGAAGCGAAAACATGCTCTAAGCTTGGAGTGAACTTGGTTAGGACCCAAAGAGCCAACCAAGACTTTATAACATTCAATTATGATTTAATAAGGCTAATTAAGTCCTTTGGAAACTTTGGTAGACAATTAAACCAAACAAACACAAATAAATACTTTAAAGCCAATATGGGCAAAAATGTGCTCTAAGCTTGGGATAAGTTTGGTTAAGACCTAATGAGCTTACCAAGACCTTAATTATATGTTAATGATCGTATTAAACCAATTACTAAAGAAAACCAAGCTTGAAAACAAGTTAAAACACAAAATTCGCTTTAAGGAGTCTTAAAGCACATTTTAAAAAAATTGTCTTGTAAATGGGTTTTGGGTGGCTAAATGTCCATCATTACTCTTTAATTAACAAGTGTACTGCTTAGTATCACATTAGGAAGTTTAATCAATGGAATAAAAATTTCACAAATATGTGCCTTAGTTTGTGAATAGTAACTAAATTAAGCAAGTTTATAACATAAGTCAATATAAGTAAGTTAATAGGTCAACAAAGACCAAAACACCCCTAGGTAATAAAAGGGGGCCGGGTTTTGTAAGGTGAGTCACCACCTTGATAGTTAACAAGTAAAAAAGTAAGATAAAGTAAGTTAATATTTGCTTTTTCTATTAAATAGCTAAGACATAATCACCCCTTACATCAGTTTAAATATAAACAGACGGGTGCACAGGCGCAACCCGAACTCAAAATAAATATCCCATCCTAAGTCTAACCGCTCCTACTGTAGTGCGTCCTCATGGGACTCTTACCTGCAAGTGTAAAAACAGCCCCCAAAGGGGGTCAGCACGAATGCTGGTACACCCTTCTCTGGCCCCCAAGCTAACGGGGCTACGAACGACTAATGTCGATAGCATGGAAATGATTACATACACAAGCATGATATGAAGGCAATAACAATAACCACAGATGAACATGATAGTTCACAAACAATGAACGACTAAAGCGTTCCCTTATCAAGTGGGTTAGTAACCCCCTCCTTAGTCCTCATTTCCTTAATTGTAACACCCCAACCGTTAATCTCGTCATTACCTCTTAAACTGTTACTAATTACTCCTACTCACGCAGCGGAACTCTAATTACAACGAGGGGTGAAACAACGCCGTTAGCCACCCATGTGGCTAACCAGGCCTTCCTTACATACCGTAACGGTCTGATGAACTGGAACAACCGAGTACTTCATACAAATACAATACTCAATTCATATCTCTACTATACCGAGTCTACAATATACGGATGCCGATAACATACTCGGACTTACACCTCATTCAAACGCATAAGTAATTACAATCTAACTACCCATGCTCACAGCAGTCCCCGTTCTACTCTCTCGAACGGTGGTCAGCTTCAAGTACCTGCACACTAAAAACGTTCCCCCTAGGGGGTCAGCTTACGCTGCACATGAAATTCACATATACCGCGTGCTAACCGCGGTACGCCGACTACTTTGGGTCGGATATACATGGAGTTCATTTTAATCAAACAACATGCATCATGGCAATACAATATATATGTATATCACACAAGGAATCTACATCCAATCACGGAACACGATTCCTAACTAACATAACAATGTTGTTAGTGGTAACTGGTTACTCCTAGGCATTGAGGGTTATTCCTCACTATGCCTTGTTTACTTATTCAATACCTCACCCGCTCTCTCGGGTTACCTATTCGTATACACACCCATTCTCTTGGGCTACTCATTCTTATACTTACCCATTCTCTCGGGTTACTCATACATATACTCACCCCTTTCTCTCGGGTTATTTATACTCATTATCTCACCCACACTCTTGGGTTATTCATACTCAAGCTCTTGTAGATTCTCGAGACACTACAGGTCTCCTACGTCACGCTTGTTACTCTCTTTACATACTTAAGCCAAAACTCATGGCTCTCTAGCATAGTCTTACTTCCCCGGTTTCGACCCTACTCTGGGTCTAGCATGGTGGGAAGGTTCAACTAGCTCACGGAACTCTCTCTTAGTTCCTATCTCTTTTACTTAGGTCCGACTACTCTCGGACTACTCTCGTTCCCATACACTCCTCTCTCGGAGTTATAATAATATCATGTATATTAGTCTAGAAGCATCATTCTCGATGTTTCTAATGACTTTGGGAACTTTACTTAAATTCGGGTAATCTTAGGTTTAAGTGTTACCCTCACAATCATATGCTTGTACATTCGGATATTTTCTTATACCGGGTAAAATCCTCATTTAGGAGGTCGACCGTGTCTCAAGGGAACCACATAGTCCCTTAGGTCTCTTTTACCTTTCTTATATATTCACATCATTGGACTAACTTCAATCCTCTCGATGGAGGTTCATTTATCTCTCCACTCATATTTATTTCGTGGATTGTTTCAATAAGGTTCTCTAACCGTTATCGGGTATTACTCAACCCGTACATCTCCTCGCATTTTAGGGAGTTCATATGTTTGTGTTATCGTTATACTTTAATCGATAGCTTGTGTGTGTTTGCATAATACCACTGGTTATGTGACTACCCGTTCAACGGGTTTCTAGTCAATCAGTACTCACTAAGAGTCGGTCTATGCACTAAGTTAGACCACACCGGCATACAAGTATGTTAGCTCATTCAACATACAACAATGCATGCATAATCAAACAAGGGATTATTTTCATGCTTTAATCTTGATTAAGCCGGCACAAAACACACAAATCAGAGTAACTCGGTTAGCATACGGGGCATGAGAAATCATACCTTTCACCGGGGTTTTTACTTTTACCGTGTCATCTCACCATGCTCGGGTCACGCACGATTCTCTGATAATGTTTCAAACATTATTATTAATACTAAGCTCATACGGTACATTATTAAATGCTACTCCCGTACCTACCCCGTTATCCCGTTATCTCGGTTTCACTTTTGTTACTTTAAGCTCTCACATCTCAAACACTTCTAACACTTTCTAACACTTATTAGGGCCTTTACATCTCACCAAACAAGGCCTTAACATCTTATAACATCATTAACATTCAAACCCCCATCATTTACAACCTTTAAAACTCTCTCTGTAGGTTTCTGGGGGTGGTCCGGGACTTGGTTCCTATCTTAAGTCCCGGACCAAAGCATTACTAAACTCTCGGGTTAATTTCTGATGGTGGTCCGGGACCTTGTCCCAACCTTAAGTCCCGGACAAAGGTGAGCAAAGAACTCTCGGCGCAAAATTAAGGGTGGTCCGGGACTTGGGCATGGACTTAAGTCCCGGACCAGGCAGGTTGTGCACTCTCGGGGGTAAAATCAGGGGTGGTCCGGGACTTGGTCCTGGACCTAAGTCCCGGACCCTGCTACAGATTTTGTAAATTTTACAGTTTCTTCATCTGTTACAGGTTCTCTCTTTGCCCATTAATTAACCAACCTTCACCAACTAAAATCTTCATGTTTTAGTGACTAATTACCCACCTAAACCACTTTCAACCAAACACCAAGTACACTCACCAATCTAGTTAATTTTACTTAGATTCTTTTACACTCACAACCTTGTTTTCTCCCTTGTTTTCTAACAGATTGTAACAGATTTTGGCTATTACTTTAAACCATTCAAACCTCTCATACTAATGCCATTCATAGCACCCAAATGACCTTATTTTCCTCTCAGTTCTACTCCAAGAACCTTACTCTTCCTCTTCCCAAATTCCAAGTGATTTACCACTCACTTTAATATTCGAAACATGCCTAGTTTTTCCTAGGTTTCACACTCCTAATCACCCTTGGTTTCCAAGTAAAATTTGACAGCACTTGCTTGCTTACTAAGCACTTTCACCTCACTAAACATGCTCACAAACACTTCTTCTCCTCTGTTTGGTTTACACATCAAAACCACCTCATATTCCCCTTGTTCACACATATAAACTAGCTTAGTTCACAAACTTATTTCTCACACTTAAACAACATTAAACATTCTCATTTAACTACATCATTGTAGTATCACAACTACACCCATTCAAGCTCAAGGTTGTTTATACAACACCAACATAAGTTTTCCCAAGCAAATAAAACCAACGCAAGGTAAGCCTATTACCTTGTTTATTCTCGGTTTTTACTCCTCTTCCTCTTCTTTTCTTGTTCCCTCTTTCTCTTCTTGTTCTCCACCCACACAAGGATCATGGATTGTTAGCTACAACCATATCCCACCACATACAACAACAAGTAAATTTCAATATTTCCCACATAACCTAATATATTTCAAGGAGCTAGTTTTCAAGGTTTAGCTTAGGTTTTACCTTAGAATAACCAAATGGATAGCTTGGCAATCCATTGGAAGAGTTCCCATCCCTCCACAAGAGCAAGATGCTCACGGCTAACATGGGGAAAAATTCAACGTGAGGGAATTTTTTCCAAAATTGGAAGAGTTAGCTAGAAATGAAGAGCTTGTAACTTTCTTTTTACCTTGAAGCATCAAGAAGAGGATAGAGGCTCAAAATCAGCTCCTCAAGCTTCAAAAGCCAAAACACCCATGGAAGTGAAGGTGGAGGAAACAAGATTTTGAGGGGTGGAAAACGTAGCCCTCGCCGATACGAATCTAACGGTACGATTTTTGTGCGATTCGGTGAAGAAACGAGGAAGTTAATGGAGGAAGAAGGTGGGCTGTGTACTCACGTAAGGAATCGCCTTTTAACAGAGGAGGAAGAAGATAATAACAGGGGCTGGGCAATACGTGAGAATAAGGAAGAAGAAGGTGAGTGAGTGTATTTAAGTTGCTTTTACTATTCACTATTTGCTTTACTTACTTATTTCTTTGTCTTGTTATTAGTTATTAGCTAACAAGCTATTAATGGGTGTACACTTATTAATCAAAACCGGCCCACGTGAATTAATAGCCCGGGTCGTTTTTCGTCTTTTCGAATTAAACGCGTTTCGTCTCCCGGTTTCGTCACTATTCGCTTACCGGGTCCGTTTTCCGGAATTTTCTCGTTTAATTATTTTTAATGGTTACTAAGCTTCCATTAATACTTAATTATAGTTATTTAATCAACTATAATTTTTACGGGTCCGTTTGACCACTTAAAGTCACGTTTTCGGGTTTTCTCGAAAAACGTGCTTTAAACTCCGTTAGCGTTTAATCCATTATTTGGATTCGTTTTCTTCGGGAATCATTCCTGTATACTAATTAGGCCTAACTAAGCCTTAGGAAT
Source organism: Limonium bicolor (assembly GCA_023374045.1). Lineage (NCBI taxonomy): Eukaryota > Viridiplantae > Streptophyta > Magnoliopsida > Caryophyllales > Plumbaginaceae > Limonium > Limonium bicolor. The sequence continues at coordinate 115,716,345 of CM041781.1, read as the reverse complement.
CCATCTCGGACCCTCTCGAGATCATATATCTCTTACACTCATTTAACGCGCATTTTAGCGTTTTTCGCTTTTCAAGCATTTTCTCTTTTCTTTTGGTTTTATTCTTTTTACCAATACTCTTTAGGCACCATTAGGCCCTTAATAATTTTATTAGAGTAATTTAATCCCCATTTTTAGATCCGGGGTATTAAAATCTACCCCCTTAGGAACTTTGTCCTCAAAGTTGGTGAATCTAGATGGTTACTCTCATGGCGTACTATGCCAAGGTTATAATACATGTATAACCTTACAGACTCCACAAGTCTGTCTCATTTCATACTACACACCACACACACATCACAGCATGTATAGCAATCAAAAATACTTTTTGTTCTCTCCCATGGAATCGGTCCAAAGACAAGAAGGCACTACAGTCCTCGAATCCATGTTGAGTGATATATACTGATCCCTCAGGTACCGGTCACGTTGAACACTTACTCTTTCTGGTTCACGGCCGTTTCATGACAAATGGGCACTTACTCTCTCTGGCCCACGGTCCCCTCGGTTTGATCAAAACGTTACACATATACATATCCTCTGGCACTCTGGTTGACTCACTCAACACAGGAACTTCTCAGGGTACTCTCCCCGTCCGCTGCCTTTGGAAAAATCACACACTGACACCGCCCTAACCGGTCACTTAGGACCGCCGCATGTACGGTGTAATGGTTTCAAAACTAATACACGCCCACCGTTCTACCGGTCATCAAGACTTAAGGCTCAGCCATCGGCGGGTGGCGGTCGGTTTCAAACCAGTTCCATTTCCATCTTCATACTTGAAGGAAATTCTTTTTCAAAATCTGTTTGAAAATTCTTTTTAAAACATCACACAACTCCAAATCAGATTTATGGTAGTTGTATCTTTCTTAGCGTGATTACTTGTGACCACTATAGGGAGCTTCAGGAATCATCTCACCCTGATGTGATCAGCATCAGTGTTGAACTATCCTTCCACCCCAATTTGTGTTTGGTTTCCCTTGATCGCTAGCAGATCAAGTTCCACCTCCCACGTCAGTTTCAAACAATCAGATAGTCAAACATTTTTGTTTTCTATCTTTTACTCTTTCTAGTCATATTCACGAAACAATTCGTTTCAATTAATCTCTAGTTCCTAGTACTTAGGTCATTTGTGATTCTCATTGCTTCACTACTTTACCTAGGTATTCCATACTTATGGCTTCTTTTACCCAAATTGTTGCTCAATTTAAAACACATAACATACAACTCCAAAGGATGAACTCACTCCATCTATCATTCTCAAATAAAATCACCTAGGGAACTCACTCCCTCTTAGGTTACACATCGGTTTCATGCCGATTCATACTATCATAACTCATGTCTAATCTCACTAGACATATACTATAGGGATTCTCATTCCCTAGGAGTCTCTCTACTCCTCTTTTCATAAATATTACATCTCATTACTTGCATCTCTCATGCACCATACTCATTTACACAATGAATGGGTACCTATGTTTATGTAACATAAGTTCCAATCATCAAAACAATTTCTTTTTGTGCTATGCACATAGTAGTTTACGCACCAATACGTAAAACATACTCTAAGAGGTTTCTCGCCCTACCCCCCTTAAAAGGGGTTACGCCCGCGTAACCAACCATATGTTATCACTGAACATTGGTTCACTAATTCGGGTATTATGAAGTGTTCTAACTTCAGTACGGTTAATTAACTCATAACCGGGTTCGGTTCTAGCCTCTAAGGCTTCAAGGGGTTTATGATATAGGTATACTTAACCCTGAATCACGGTCCACAAGCTTCTGCTGCGTGACCTGATAACTAGAGCTTAATTCGCTTTTGGTTCTCCATGTATTTCAATCGTCGCTTGGTATCTCTTACCGTATGCGAATTCGATGAATTTAAGATTGGTCTCCCCAGTTCTCTGGGAATCTACTTCGTATAACACTGTATACCTTTGTGATTATTCACTTATTTTCCGACTTGTTGTCGGTTTGAGGTCAAGCTACTACTTAGCATGTAGTGCTTCCTCGTTTAATAGGGCTCATGGATTATGTTTGTTCTTGGTTCTGTACCAGAGTTCTTCATTCATACTACTCTGCATTTTTCCACATATCGATCCTGGGCCCTGTGGGTTACTGCCCACGTTCTTTGTGCAATCTTTAGCCAATGGCCGCACGGTATCTCTCTAAAATTCTCACTCAACAGGCTTTGTTGACATTTCTCAATTCCTGGCTCTCCCACATCGATCACCGACAAGATACGGCGATACCAAAAAACTCAGTCATACAGAGTGCAGAAGCGTAAACCCTTGACAGTAAATCTCTCATGAGATAGGAATGAACATGTCTCCTTTACCACATTTCTCACCAACTTCATATCATGAACTGGTATACTCTTACAATGGTTGCTTGCTGCGTACCATATTCTTTCTCATTTCTATGGCATCCGCTACTACTTTAGCTTCCGCCCAGGTGTTCTCGCCATTTACACGATGGCTTGCCATTCATTTGGCTGAACAATATACGTTATTCTTAAAGTCTCTCTGCGCACTTGCGCGCTGCTTACTCTGCAGTTCATATTGCACACCTACAGTGTTTACTACTCAACTGATTACTCTTCGGTCTCGAATTGCTACAATTGAGGTTCCTCTTTACACTCTACTATAGTTCATATACTCATTGGCATTATACACATGCTCAAGTTTTACTACACCGCTCTAGCGGTTTCACATTACATACTTAGGTGGTAGCCTTTCTCTGGAGGATTCACGCAAATGCCGCTCCATAGGCCCCATAATCACAAGTGGTATCCCCACTCTAAGGTAGTGGTTCATTCACCACTGTTCCTCTTATGCCTTTATGCATATGTTTTACAATGTTTGGATCTACGTATTGTAGTTGGTTTTATCGGCTTACAAGCCACCTTGCCTCGAGTCATGCTCCATGCGGGCTGTTTATATAGGTTTTGCTTCTCCGTATACCATTAAATGGTTTGGAGGTATTACTGGGTTTTTCGATATGGTTGTCTCACCACTCTTCCGTACTTGGAAGGCCCTTTTTTTTTCTAGGTATTAATTCATGCCCTCTAGCAATTTAGGGTATCCCGTGTTACAAGGGATCCCTTCGGGTTTTACCCGCGTGTTTGCTTAAACACTTGTGTTCTCAGCACGATGTTTCGTTCAAGTACTGTTGACTCTGGCACCCTTCTCGGATTGCTCCTAGGTTTTACTGAGTAATGCCATTACATCTGGCTTGTACTCATGGTTATGTTCAGTTGTGACTTCGCCTTGCGGCTATGTCCTTGACTATCCCGTTTAGGGTTGTAATGTCTCTCATTATTGGGTAGATCCTTGGTACCTTCTAATACCTTCTGGGTCAGGTCATTATTCTCTTCAGTGAGGTGTAAAGTGGGAATTCTATCCCGTTTATCGTACATTAATAAGTTCATTTAGGCATTCGCCGCATTATTCACACTGGTATTCACCCAGTTATTAGGTATTTCCTGAGACATATCCAAAGTCTGTACTTAATACTCTGTGCTTCTCGCACTTCTTAACGCCTTATCCTTAGGTCCGTGACCTTACTGGATTCTAGACTCCCTTAACTCGGTAAGCTTCCTTGTGTTCTTCGATCATTCGAGGTGTCCAACTGTCTTGGTTTGAATTGGCTCTTTCGTCCGTAGTATGGAGTGGGCTACTTCCCGTGTACCGTACTCTACTAGTATACATACATGGAGTATCTTATTGATACGTTACCACTTACCCAACTAACTCATAATTGGTCTGTCAGGCCCGCAAGCTCCTTTGGAGTGCGGTCGTTCCATGTCTCATTTGTGTACACTTGTAGTGTCGGTCACGCCTAAGTGAAGTATTCTGTTGCCAACTCCTCTTATATCATTATATGATAACTTACCGTGGTTCTCTGGTTTGGTTTTTTTAAAATTTAGGAGTTTTTTGGAAAATACTCTGTTTGAAAGAAAAATTTGGGTTTAGAAAATAAAATTTTCATGGCATTCCCTTGCCGGTTACTTCATACCAGGTCTAGCTTCTCGCCGACCGGTATGCTCCTTAATAAAGTGGTCAGGCTGTCAGGCCTTTCCGAAGTTTCATTTCAGAATTTCTTAGGGTTGTCTTGCCATATTGGCTTCTCTCGCCATTTTGGCACTTGCTAAGTACTGGTCGCTTGTCAAAGCTCCTCTTAATAGTCCGTTTTTACTGCACTTGCCGAGGCAAGTGCGCGGTACAGGCGGTTTTTGGGTTAACTCATACCGGTCACAGTATTGTTCACATTGTATTTGGTAGCCTCGTTGGCTCTTCCTTGATCCCCTAGTTGGATAACTGCTCCTTGGAGCTGATTCTCATTCCTCTTGACATGACTGTCGTTCATTTAGGAGCTCCTCCACTCTCGGAGTTCCTTAATCACTTTAATTCTAGGCTTTACCTCGTTGCTCGTTCCCACGTCTTTACTGTGGTTACCGAGGTTTAACTTATTTAGGTACCACTTCTGTAGTCCTATTCGGGTATATCCCGTAGCTATGCTCGTAGCTGTCTAAGCTGTATCAGTTAAGTATTGCAACCTCTTCGGGTGTGGCAGGGTGGGTGTATCTACTCTTGACTAGATTCTTAGTCGGTTAGTGTACCGTTGATGGTATTATTTAGTTATGGCGGTCCGTAGACATGTGTCTCGGTTTTTGTTATTATCATTGCTTCTCATTAATCCGCCTTCTTGCACGGTTAGTGCTTTCTTCTTGCTACTGCTCGGCTAGCTGGGTTCTCGCGACTGCTAAGCATGTCGCCCCAGGCTGCCACAAATTCTGGTCTCCTTGGATTAGGATGTCTCGACCTTTCGTCATTGAGTGCGGTTATTGTCGTTCCAGCGGGATCCGCCTCCGGGGTTTCCGGTTCTCGGGATCTACCGCATGACAGGTTCCAGTTCATTTTGCAATAGTTTGTAAGTGCCAGATCGGGTTTCCCGTCTTTTGGCGTTCTTTCCCGAATTTTTAATACGGGGGTTGTGGAGGGCGGGTTTGGTATTGTAGGTATCCAGAACATACTGGAAGTTCCTATCTAGCGCATCTCTCACGCTACCACTCAACCCATAGCCCTAAGTCTCTAATTCCTAACTCGGTATTTCCTAAGCTCGGTATTTCCATTCATCAGAGCGATACTTCGCTCTGATACCATTTTGTAACACCCCAACCGTTAATCTCGTCATTACCTCTTAAACTGTTACTAATTACTCCTACTCACGCAGCGGAACTCTAATTACAACGAGGGGTGAAACAACGCCGTTAGCCACCCATGTGGCTAACCAGGCCTTCCTTACATACCGTAACGGTCTGATGAACTGGAACAACCGAGTACTTCATACAAATACAATACTCAATTCATATCTCTACTATACCGAGTCTACAATATACGGATGCCGATAACATACTCGGACTTACACCTCATTCAAACGCATAAGTAATTACAATCTAACTACCCATGCTCACAGCAGTCCCCGTTCTACTCTCTCGAACGGTGGTCAGCTTCAAGTACCTGCACACTAAAAACGTTCCCCCTAGGGGGTCAGCTTACGCTGCGCATGAAATTCGCATATACCGCGTGCTAACCGCGGTACGCCGACTACTTTGGGTCGGATATACATGGAGTTCATTTTAATCAAACAACATGCATCATGGCAATACAATATATATGTATATCACACAAGGAATCTACATCCAATCACGGAACACGATTCCTAACTAACATAACAATGTTGTTAGTGGTAACTGGTTACTCCTAGGCATTGAGGGTTATTCCTCACTATGCCTTGTTTACTTATTCAATACCTCACCCGCTCTCTCGGGTTACCTATTCGTATACACACCCATTCTCTTGGGCTACTCATTCTTATACTTACCCATTCTCTCGGGTACTCATACATATACTCACCCCTTTCTCTCGGGTTATTTTACTCATTATCTCACCCACACTCTTGGGTTATTCATACTCAAGCTCTTGTAGATTCTCGAGACACTACAGGTCTCCTACGTCACGCTTGTTACTCTCTTTACATACTTAAGCCAAAACTCATGGCTCTCTAGCATAGTCTTACTTCCCCGGTTTCGACCCTACTCTGGGTCTAGCATGGTGGGAAGGTTCAACTAGCTCACGGAACTCTCTTAGTTCCTATCTCTTTTACATAGGTCCGACTACTCTCGGACTACTCTCGTTCCCATACACTCCTCTCTCGGAGTTATAATAATATCATGTATATTAGTCTAGAAGCATCATTCTCGATGTTTCTAATGACTTTGGGAACTTTACTTAAATTCGGGTAATCTTAGGTTTAAGTGTTACCCTCACAATCATATGCTTGTACATTCGGATATTTTCTTATACCGGGTAAAATCCTCATTTAGGAGGTCGACCGTGTCTCAAGGGAACCACATAGTCCCTTAGGTCTCTTTTACCTTTCTTATATATTCACATCATTGGACTAACTTCAATCCTCTCGATGGAGGTTCATTTATCTCTCCACTCATATTTATTTCGTGGATTGTTTCAATAAGGTTCTCTAACCGTTATCGGGTATATACTCAACCCGTACATCTCCTCGCATTTTAGGGAGTTCATATGTTTGTGTTATCGTTATACTTTAATCGATAGCTTGTGTGTGTTTGCATAATACCACTGGTTATGTGACTACCCGTTCAACGGGTTTCTAGTCAATCAGTACTCACTAAGAGTCGGTCTATGCACTAAGTTAGACCACACCGGCATACAAGTATGTTAGCTCAGTCAACATACAACAATGCATGCATAATCAAACAAGGGATTATTTTCATGCTTTAATCTTGATTAAGCCGGCACACAAACACACAAATCAGAGTAACTCGGTTAGCATACGGGGCATGAGAAAATCATACCTTTCACCGGGGTTTTTACTTTACCGTGTCATCTCACCATGCTCGGGTCACGCACGATTCTCTGATAATGTTTCAAACATTATTATTAATACTAAGCTCATACGGTACATTATTAAATGCTACTCCCGTACCTACCCCGTTATCCCGTTATCTCGGTTTCACTTTTGTTACTTTAAGCTCTCACATCTCAAATACTTCTAACACTTTCTAACACTTCTTAGGGCCTTTACATCTCACCAAACAAGGCCTTAACATCTTATAACATCATTAACATTCAAACCCCCATCATTTACAACCTTTAAAACACTCTCTGTAGGTTTCTGGGGGTGGTCCGGGACTTGGTTCCTATCTTAAGTCCCGGACCAAAGCATTACTAAACTCTCGGGTTAATTTCTGATGGTGGTCCGGGACCTTGTCCCAACCTTAAGTCCCGGACCAAGGTGAGCAAAGAACTCTCGGCGCAAAATTAAGGGTGGTCCGGGACTTGGGCATGGACTTAAGTCCCGGACCAGGCAGGTTGTGCACTCTCGGGGGTAAAATCAGGGGTGGTCCGGGACTTGGTCCTGGACCTAAGTCCCGGACCCTGCTACAGATTTTGTAAATTTTACAGTTTCTTCATCTGTTACAGGTTCTCTCTTTGCCCATTAATTAACCAACCTTCACCAACTAAAATCTTCATTTTTAGTGACTAATTACCCACCTAAACCACTTTCAACCAAACACCAAGTACACTCACCAATCTAGTTAATTTTACTTAGATTCTTTTACACTCACAACCTTGTTTTCTCCCTTGTTTTCTAACAGATTGTAACAGATTTTGGCTATTACTTTAAACCATTCAAACCTCTCATACTAATGCCATTCATAGCACCCAAATGACCTTATTTTCCTCTCAGTTCTACTCCAAGAACCTTACTCTTCCTCTTCCCAAATTCCAAGTGATTTACCACTCACTTTAATATTCGAAACATGCCTAGTTTTTCCTAGGTTTCACACTCCTAATCACCCTTGGTTTCCAAGTAAAATTTGACAGCACTTGCTTGCTTTACTAAGCACTTTCACCTCACTAAACATGCTCACAAACACTTCTTCTCCTCTGTTTGGTTTACACATCAAAACCACCTCATATTCCCCTTGTTCACACATATAAACTAGCTTAGTTCACAAACTATTTCTCACACTTAAACAACATTAAACATTCTCATTTAACTACCATCATTGTAGTATCACAACTACACCCATTCAAGCTCAAGGTTGTTTATACAACACCAACATAAGTTTCCCCAAGCAAATAAAACCAACGCAAGGTAAGCCCATTACCTTGTTTATTCTCGGTTTTTACTCCTCTTCCTCTTCTTTCTCTTGTTCCCTCTTTCTCTTCTTGTTCTCCACCCACACAAGGATCATGGATTGTTAGCTACAACCATATCCCACCACATACAACAACAAGTAAATTTCAATATTTCCCACATAACCTAATATATTTCAAGGAGCTAGTTTTCAAGGTTTAGCTTAGGTTTTACCTTAGAATAACCAAATGGATAGCTTGGCAATCCATTGGAAGAGTTCCCATCCCTCCACAAGAGCAAGATGCTCACGGCTAACATGGGGAAAAATTCAACGTGAGGGAATTTTTTCCAAAATTGGAAGAGTTAGCTAGAAATGAAGAGCTTGTAACTTTCTTTTTACCTTGAAGCATCAAGAAGAGGATAGAGGCTCAAAATCAGCTCCTCAAGCTTCAAAAGCCAAAACACCCATGGAAGTGAAGGTGGAGGAAACAAGATTTTGAGGGGTGGAAAACGTAGCCCTCGCCGATACGAATCTAACGGTAACGTTTGTGCGATTCGGTGGATGAGAAGAAACGAGGAAGTTAATGGAGGAAGAAGGTGGGCTGTGTACTCACGTAAGGATCGCCTTTTAACAGAGGAGGAAGAGATAATAACAGGGGCTGGGCAATACGTGAGAATAAGGAAAAGAAGGTGAGTGAGTGTATTTAAGTTGCTTTTACTATTCACTATTTGCTTATACTTATTTCTTTGTCTTGTTATTAGTTATTAGCTAACAAGCTATTAATGGGTGTACACTTATTAATCAAAACCGGCCCACGTGAATTAATAGCCGGGTCGTTTTTCGTCTTTTCGATTAAACGCGTTTCGTCTCCCGGTTTCGTCACTATTCGCTTACCGGGTCCGTTTTCCGGAATTTTCTCGTTTAATTATTTTTAATGGTTACTAAGCTTCCATTAATACTTAATTATAGTTATTTAATCACTATAATTTTTACGGGTCCGTTTGACCACTTAAAGTCACGTTTTTGGTTTTCTCGAAAAACGTGCTTTAAACTCCGTTAGCGTTTTAATCCATTATTTGGATTCGTTTTTCTTCGGAATCATTCCCGTATACTAATTAGGCCTAACTAAGCCTTAGGAATCCATCTCGGACCCTCTCGAGATCATATATCTCTTACACTCATTTAACGTGCATTTTAGCGTTTTTCGCTTTTCAAGCGTTTTCTCTTTTCTTTTGGTTTTATTCTTTTTACCAATACTCTTTAGGCACCATTAGGCCCTTAATAATTTTATTAGAGTAATTTAATCCCCATTTTTAGATCCGGGGTATTAAATTAATCTCAGTTCCTTACCTTACCTTAATCTTAATATCAACTTATTCTCAGTTTACAAACCGTTCCTGGAAGGGAATGGTTGTAGCTTAATTCAAACCTGGGATTTAGGTGATCCCACCGCACCATCTTAATGCCACCTACTCTGGACGGGAGTCCAGCGTAGCTGAGCCGGCAACCGGCCCTAGGCTACAAGTCCGAAGACAAGTCCTTAAGCGGAGAGCGGATCTGATTCAGATGTCGTCCCCCTTTTTCCTTAGCATGCTTGACCGGAGATCAGTCCCGGGTTTCCTCACTCAAGTTCCAGTTAGTAGAAATCTTAATCACCAGGTGCTAGCTAAGCCTTAACGGGCATTAACCAACAACCACCAAACTTAACTCTTATTCTTAACTCAGTAAGTACTAAACTTGGTTAGTAACAATCTCAAGTCTCGCGGGTTAGTGTAAACATAACACATACACAACGAGAACAAATATAACCGGTTGCATGCTTTATCTTGTTTTAGTCATAGCAATTAAACAGATAGCACTTAAGCCGAGGGACACCTCGTTAGCAAGCAGGTCACAAGAAAGATTGTACCGTTCACCGTCGATCGTCGTTTGTTTTATCTTCTCCGGGGTCCCAATTCACAAACCTAAAACATTGGTTCATTTTTAGACCATTAGTTATTTGCACCTTACTTAACTCACTTAGTCCCTAAAGATTCCCATTCAATAACCTCTTAAGTCTTTGCCACTTAGCTTACAAACTTAACTTTAAACATTAAAATTTACTTACTTAACTTAACTTAATCCCTTAAGTTCTTAGGGTCCTAATCATTACCACCCTACCAAAGGTATACCTTATTACCTATTACCATCCTTAGAATTCAAAATTTCTTTTTTTTTTATTTTTAGGATCGACCGAACTTCCGACCGACCTTACCCAAGGTCGGTCCATTCCAGAACACATTACCGTTTGAAAATTCTACCCCGACCGACCTTGCAAGTCCGATCCAAAGGTTGGTCCATTCCCGAGAGTTTTCCCCCGTGGGAAATTTAAGCTCGACCGAACTTGCCAAGTCCGGTCCCATGTTCGGTCGATTCCAGAGACTTATTTCCTTCACAAAATACAAGCCCGACCGAACTTGTAAGTCCGGTCCTCAAGTTCGGTCGGTTCCAGAGACCATTTCCGGTAGTGTAATTTGAGCTCGACCGACCTTGCAGGTCCGGTCCCTAAGGTAGGTCGGCTCCAGAACCTTGTTTCCAAATTCCCATTCAACTCCAAACTTCACCTCATATATTCTAGCATGTTCTAACCTCATTTGGGCACCTCAAATACACCTTAAGCCCTCCACTAAACACATTAAATCATTCACCAAGACCCACCTTAGTCATTATGCATTTTCCTTGTAATAATGCCAACACTTGTAATGTTTTTCACTAGGTTTCTAGGTGATGGTTCATACCTAGTATAACCACTATGCCAAATGCTTCCTCACCACTATAACATCATCTCCCAAGCATCTTTCACCATCTAAAACTCCTTTACACAACTACTCATAGTTTCTTCACAAGCTTATGCTTCCATCTATCTACACATCATTTCCTTCCTAGTTGTCTATCAACATTTGCCTAAGTCCTAAATACTCAAGTATATTCTTTTGATTCCTAAATCCTTCATAGCAATGCCTAAGTCATTATAACTCATTAAAACACTTTATCTCACCCCTTTTTCATCAAGACAACCTCTAAAACTTCCTAGTACTTCCTTAGTCATTAAATCCCCTTAGAACATCTTAAACACTTAAGTACTCCTTTAAATTTTTTTTTGCCATGGGTTCTCTAGTACATAGCACATCCTAACACATGGTTTTTCTCAATCAAACAACCAACATCACCCAAATTCTCATCACAACACCTTAACACACAATTTACACCAAAACTACACCACATCATCATATAGTGCTTAAACTTAAAATGCTTGGCACTTAGGCCCTTAAATGACAATAATCTTAACCACTGAATTTCCACATATATTTGCCTTTAACCTGCGAATACACACAACAAGGCTCCCATTGAAATAAAATGCTTCTTATATTTCATCACAACATTGTTTTAACTATCTCTTCTTCTCATTTGCTCTTTAGTCACAAGTTCACAAGTATAGTCATTGTTTCTACTAGGTTTTATATAACCCTTTTCTAATGTAAACTCTACACTAAACCCATCACATATCTAAATCCCATTCCCTTAAACAATAAAACACCTTAAGGTAAGTAATTTACCTTGTTCTTTTACAAGCTTTAAAAGCTTTCTTCCTTAGGTTTTTCCTTGCTCAATCTCGGTCACCAATATATATCTCCTTGCCAATGTTCTAACCATTACCCAATGACTCCAATGAGTACTCAATAATACATTAACCCTAAGGAACAAACCCTAGGTTAAAAATGTGCTTTAAGGTATTAAGGTGATTGTTTTACCTTGGTCTCTTAAGACAAGATTGGATATGAAGCAAGGAGGACCTCCTCAATCCTTTGAAGAGTAGAAAACAAGCTAGAACAAGGCATTAAAATGAAGCCTCATGAGCATACATTTTCGGTCTAGAAGAAAAGTGATGGAAACCTAGATTTTCTTACACTTTCTTTACCTTAAGAGAATGGAGAAGCCAATGGAGTCTCCAAATTTGAATTTCCTCCTCTAATGGTCGTTTGGCTTGGCACCAAATCAAAGCTCTTGAAGTTTTGAAAAGATAGAAAGAGAGAGCTTGAGCTAACTAAGAGGAATATGTAATTTGTTTTGGTTTTGGAGCTAAAATGAGCAAGTAGTGATCAAAGCTAGATGGAGATAGCATGGAGGTTGAGTTTTACGTGAGAAAGAAGAAAGCGAGCAAAGAAAACCGGTGGAGAAGATGGAGAATGAAGAGATGAGGAGAGAGGTAAGTAAAGTGAGATTTTTGTTTCCTTAAAGTAAATAGTAACTCCTTACTTTTCCCTCTTCTTTTCTAATATCATTTGGCTACTCATGATGAGTCACAACCTTAGAAAACCGGCCTCCTTTATTAATTAGGCTAGTCATGGTCTTGTTTGACCAACTAAGTAAACTAAATTGACTTATGCTATAAACTAGCTTAATTAAGTTACTATTCATAAAAACAAGGCACAATGTTGTGAAATTTTTGATTTCCCATTGATATAGACTTCCAAATGTGATACTATATAGTACACATGTTAATTAAAGAGTAATTATGGACATTTAGCCATTCAAAACTCATTTACAAGACAATTTTTCAAAAATGTGCTTTAAGACTCCTTAAAGCACATTTTGTGTTTTAACTTGTTTTCAAGCTTGGTTTTCTTTGGTAATTGATTTAAAATGACCATTAGGATATTAATAAGGTCTTAGAACAATATTTGGGTACTCTCCCAAGTCTCTCCAAGCTTAGAGCAGTTTTTGCTTAAACTGCTCTTTTGGTGTTTCCTTATATTTCTTTGATTAGAAATGTTTCTTAATGTTTCTAAGGCATTATTTAGCCTCCTTATATCTTAGTTTATCATTTAAACACCATATATAAGTTTGGGGTATTTCAATCTACCCCCCTTAAAAGAACTTTGACCTCAAAGTTCTCATATGTACTTAACCATTCACGCTACTCAATTCCTTTAATCTTAACACCACATCTTATATCCAGATTCACACATCTCAAGACTCAAAAGTCAATCTCAAATACAATACATAAGTATTATACATAACTCAAACTTAACACCAAAGTGTAGCAACTTACACAAATTCACATCTTAAACAATCAAACAAACGACAAACATGATCGTTTCCTAACCCAAAAGCGAGGAAGCTCTACCCCCCTTAAAAAGGGGTACGCCCCGTACCCTATACAGACGATCTAGTCAGTAAACAAAGAAGGGTACTTCGCCCTCATCTTATCCTCTAATTCCCACGTGGCCTCTTCGACATCCTGGTTAGACCAGAGAACCTTCACCAGTCGCACTGACTTGTGGCGAGTGTCCCTAGTCTTACTGTCCAAGATTCTCTGAGGAGTCTCCACTGATCTCATATTCGGTTCTAAAGTCAACCTCTCAGGTTCTAACACATGGGAGGGGTGGTGCATGTATTTCTTTAGCTGTGAAACATGAAAAACATCATGCACTTTACCCAGCTCAGCAGGTAAATTCAACCTGTAAGCAACCGGACCCACCCGCTCCGTAATCTCATAAGGACCAACAAATTTCGGGCTTAATTTGCCCTTCTGCCCAAACCTGAATACACCCTTCATTGGTGAAACTCGCAGAAATACCTGGTCGCCCACTGCGAACTCCAGGTCCCGTCGTCGAACATCAGCATACGACTTCTGCCTATCTTGAGCAGCTTTCATGTTCTCTCTGGTTTGCTGAACTTCAGCCTTAACTTGTTCTAAATATTCTGGTCCTATAATGACCGTCTCACTCAACTCATCCCAGCAGAGTGGTGTATAACATGGTCTACCGTACAACGCTTGAAAAGGTGCCATCTTGATCGAAGCGTGATAGCTGTTGTTGTATGAAAACTCGATCAGATGCAATCTGTCAATCCAACTGCCCTGGAAGTCTAAGGCACATGCTCTCAGCATGTCCTCGAGTGTCTGAATAGTACGCTCAGTCTGACCATCTGTCTGAGGATGGAACGCGGTACTCAGCTTGAGTTCTGTACCCAACGCTTCTTTGGTAGCTCTCCAGTACCTCGAAGGGAATCTGGTATCTCTATCTGACACTATGGTCTTTGGTATCCCATGATGTCTCATGATTTTTTTCTCAAATAACTCAGCTAATTTGGTCACCTTCCAAGTATCCTTCATCGGTATGAATCGGGCTACTTTGGTAAGGCGATCCACCACCACCCATATCATGTTGAGACCTCCCCTAGCAGGTGGAAGCCCAACTACGAAGTCCATGGAAATATCATGGAACTTCAACTCCGGAACTGGCATCGACTGTACCATTCCGCCCGGTCGTCGGTGCTCAAATTTCACCTTCTGGCATGTGAGACACCTCAAGACGAACTCGGTAACATCTGTCTTCATCCCCGACCACCAGAAGTATCTCTTCATGTCTTTATACATTTTAGAGGCTCCCGGATGGATGGGAAAAGAACAGTGTGATTCTCTAAGTATACGGTCTTTCAGATCCGTGTTGCCCCGTGGTATGCATAACCGGCCCTTAAGTCTGATCAGATCATCATCATGAAGTCTGAAGTCGTATTTCTGACTCTCAAAGGTACCATCTATCAGCTTCTGTCTGACCTCTCTCATGTACTCATCTGTCCTCTGAGCCTCTCGCACCTCATCAACCAAGCTGGAGAAGGAAACTAGCGAATGGAGTGAGTGTGCTCGACGGCTCAGGGCGCCTGCTACAACATTGGCCTTCCCCTCTTTGTATTGGAGGTCAATGTCATTGTCTTTCAGAAACTCTAACCATCTCCTCTGTCAAAGATTCAACTCCTTCTGAGTGAATATATATCTCAAACTCTTATGATCGGTGTGGATCGTCACACTAACCCCATATAACTAGTGGCGCCATATCTTCAAAGCGAAGACTACAGCTCCCAGCTCTAAATCATGTGTGGGGTAGTTCTCCTCATGTTTCTTCAACTGGCGTGAGGCATATGCCACCACCTTGCCATGTTGCATGAGCACGCAACCCAGCCCTCTGTCGGATGCATCACAATAAACCTCAAAGCCCTCTGTACCGTCTGGAATGGTCAGAACGGGTGCAGTGGTCAGTGAGTCCTTCAAGCTCTAAAATGATCTCTCACAGTCAACTGTCCACAAGAACGGTGCATCCTTCTTCATCAGACTGGTCATCGGTTTTGCGACCTTGCTGAAATCCCTAACAAACCTCCTGTAGTAACCTGCCAGACCGAGAAAGCTCCGGATGTCGGTAACAGTCTTCGGCCTTGGCCAAGTACGTACGGCATCAATCTTCGCTGGATCCACTGAGATCCCAGCATCTGAGATGACATGACCTAGGAAAGAGACCTGGTCAAGCCAAAACTCACACTTGGAGAACTTAGCATATAGCTGGTTCTCCCTCAATATTTCCAATACTCTCCTCAGATGTTCCTCATGTTCAACCTTAGACTTCGAGTATATCAAAATGTCATCAATAAACACCATAACCTACTTGTCCAGATGTTCCCGGAACAAGCGGTTCATCAGATCCATAAACTTTGCCGGTGCGTTCGACAAACCGAACGGCATCACTGTAAACTCATAGTGGCTGTATCGTGTCCGGAATGTCGTCTTCTCAATGTCTCCCTCCTTAATGGCTATCTGATGATACCCCAATCTGAGATCAATCTTGGAGAACACAGATGCTCCCTTCAACTGATCGAACAGATCGTTAATGCGGGGTAGTGGGTACTTATTCTTCACTGTCACTGCATTCAGCTCTCTATAGTCGATGCAGAGGCAGAGACTACCATCCTTCTTCTTCACGAAGAGGACTGGCGCTCCCCATGGTGACACACTTGGTCTAATAAATCCCTTATCCAATAAATCTTTCAATTGTTCCTTTAATTCAGTCATTTCTGCCGGAGCCATACGGTATGGTGCCTTGGCTATCGTTCCGGTACCAGGTAGCAGCTCGATGGTGAACTCTACCTCCCGAGTGGGTGGCATGCCGGGCAGTTCCCGTGGAAACAAGTCGGGGAACTCCGACACTACCGGTAAGTCGGGGTCGAACTCAGGGTCCTCTCTATGTCCTGTACATAGCAGAGGTACACTTCTTCCTTTCTCCTTAACTCCTTATACATTGCCATGGCGGTGATGATCTTAGTCGAAGGCTCTCTGGGCCTCTGGCGGTATGATATTGTTACCCCAGACGGACTCCTGAGCAGCAATCTATGCTCGGCGCAGAGACGTCCATTGTGCCGTCCAACCAGTTCATCCCAAAGATAACATCAAATCCTAGCTCAAGAACAATAAAACTGACTAGAAAGTCTCTCCCTTAATTCTAACAGTGGTCCTCGGTAGTAACGAGGCAACGAACCTTCTCCTTAGACGGGAGCGTAACCGTGAAGTCGGGTAGCTCATCAGCGTCTAGCCCCACCCTGCTCGCGAATGATGCGAGAAAAAAGGTATGCGAGGCCCCTGAGTCAAAGAGAATTGATGCCTCAATCCATTAATCGGAAAGGTGCCGGTGAGGATAGTACCACTGGCGTCGGCCTGTGCCTCTGTAAGTATGCATAGTGCACTTCCGTACCGAGTCCATAACTAATTGTATTCATAAGCTTCATGAGTATTGATGGTATAACAAGGGCCAAACACAATCTATATGAACAACATGTTATTTACTAAACCATCTGTTTACAACATGTGCTTTTATCTTACAATCTCACTCTAACATTACATGGCTCTAATATTGTCTAAAGGTTGGTTTAACTCCCAGGTCATATGCATCGCATTGATTACTGCTGACGGTGTTGTATTCAGCTTGACTCTCTTAATCCCGTGGTACAACATCCTTGATTCTCCTCCCATAATTAATACATCTCCTGACTTAAGTACCAACTTATTCGCACGGTCTGCACGCTTCTGCTCGCCGTATAAAAACTCTGCATCATCCCCAATGGACAAAGACACTACGGGTATCCCTCTTTCGAGAGACTCCGTTGTCTCGTCCTTATCCTGGTGTAGTCCAAGTCGCCCATCCTTCTCGTAGAAGTTCACAATGCAAATGTCTGCTCGAATGTCTGGAGTCAGTTCAGCTTCCAACTGCTGAGCGATTTCCACAACTTGTGTAATAACTGGATGGAACTCTTCGGGTATTCCCGGTGGTGAGACTCCATCTTGCATCCTCGTGGTTTGGTAATTCTTGGCATACGGGTTCCAATCCTTGCCCAAGCTCATCATTTTTAATTTCATCCTTGCTCCCCCTGGGTACTCCGGTGTGTAAAAACCTCCCGGTCCCATTCCTAGTTGATTGCATCTTCTGATGATGGCTATTTGTGCTTCGGGTGTCAGGTATCCCCTTAATAAAATCATACCTGTGCGGATAACCTGACATTGTTCGGTTGGAAAGTCTATGGTTTCGATGTCGGTGTGCTCCGGGTTAGGTGTAGATGGTATTGGGTAGCAGATGTTGAATCTTCCTAAAGTGGTAGTAGGTTAAATCTTACTTAAGTTCTAATCTCATCTTATTCTTACTTAACTCAGTTATTCACCAAACATGCATGATAATGCGGTAAGCAGGTAGTTTTATTACTAAATGGTTATAGTGGTACCTGGCCTCGATGAGGGTTCAGGCTCATCGTCCCGGTCCACCATGTGTAGTGTGGGTCCCGACTTCTGGGTCACCCTTGGGTTCTTGTCTGCCGCCTGCTGCACCTTCCTCTGACCGTCAGATCCAGCTCCCTGATCGGTCTTGCTCTTGCCCCTGGTGTCAGGCCTATAGGCTCTGCTAGCAGGGTTCCGGTAACCCTCATATGCCCGGTGTCCGTACACTCCACAAAAGTTGCACTCCACCTTATTCCCTTTACAATCGAGCCCGGGGTGGTCCTTGTGACACCACCTACAGATGAAGTGTCGCTGGTAGCCACCACCGGCTCCCTTCTCAGTCTCAGATCCTGATGATTCATAATATTAGTACCCATTTCTCAAACGGTCACTAAATTGTTTCTTAACTCATTCAACATCAATTCCTTACCCTTTGGCGCCCTAGAGCGCAGGGGTGTAGCTGCATAAGCATATGTCAACTTCAATTGCTCTTCCGGAGCCTTCTCTTTTTCCTCCTTCCCCTTTGGGTTCTGATTTTTCTGGGCCTGAGGCTGGTACTTTTGTTTCTTGTACCTTCCTTGCCCTTGACTCTCCGAGCTCTTACCAGCATTCTTTCTCTTAGCATTCTCCTCGTCCCTCAGCTGGACGGTTATCTCAACCTTAGCAGCGGCATGATAGCACTCCTGCTTTTCCACAGTATTAGTCACTCTCATTCCTTGTAATCTAAATCTTATTCATTTACTTATTCAAATCTCAATCATTCTTATTACCTGCAAGGTAGTGTAACTCGTCGGCCCCATGCCGTAGCGGAGTCGATGGCTAAGCCCGCCATAGAAGCGGTCCACCAGGATCTGGTCAGAATATCCCAGACCTGGCAGAAGACGGAGCAAGGCGGTGAACTCTGAGTAATACTCGTCCACCGTCATCTTGTCTGTCTGCTTAAGCGCATCCAACTGCAAGCGCTTCTTCGTCGGGACATGGGCGGGGTAGTACTTTGCTCGTAGCAAGGCGGTGTACTGCTCCCAGCCGAACTCTGGATCGGCCACATGCTCGGCCCTCACCAGCTTCCACCAATCACCTGCCGCCCCCTTCAGATAAAACGCAGCCAGACGCACCTTGATCCCAGTAGGGACGTCAAGGGTCTCGAAGGCGGTCTCCAGCTCGGAGATGTACGCCTCAAGCTTGGCGGGATCGGTCTCCCCCTTAAAGTGCGCGGGTCGAAGATCTGCAAGACTCTTCACCCAATTTGGTTCCCTGGGTTGTGGCGGTGGAGGTGGTGCACCCACACCAGACTGATAGCCCATATGCCCTAATGCGGCAGCTACGATCTCTGCGATCGTCTGCCCTCCCGGTATTCCTGAAGCATCATCACCCTGGCCGCGACCTCGGCTTCCTCTAGGACGTCCTGCCATCTGAACAAGCATAACTCACATTAGATTCGTATTCACCACTGTTTTGGTTAACGAATTTATAACGTCCGTAGACGGTAAAGACGGTCCACACTTATTAGTGGTCATCTGACTCCACTCACTCTAACTTCTCACACCCTTAACCCATTACTTATTCCTAACTTATATCCTAACTCGGTGGTTACTCATGTCCGGTATTTCTTGATCAGAGCGTAACTACGCTCTGATACCACTTTTTGTAACACCCCATCCAAAGCCAATCGTGGTTATCGCAAAACTGAACCCTTAATCGAATACGTCGCAGCGGAAATAATAAACACCTGGACCTTGCCACGGTCTGATCGTTAGAATATACCGGCCTTAACATTTACAACACTTATCCAAAATACTTAACCAACCCAAAACATCACCATCCATAATACCACAACCAACCGAGTACAAATAGCTAAGACATAATCACCACCTTACATCAGTTTAAATATAAACAGACGGGTGCACAGGCGCAACCCGAACTCAAAATAAATATCCCATCCTAAGTCTAACCACTCCTACTCTCGTAGTGCGTCCTCATGGGTCTCTTACCTGCAAGTGTAAAAACAGCCCCCAAAGGGGGTCAGCACGAATGCTGGTACACCCTCTCATGGCCCCCAAGCTAACGGGGCTACGACGACTAATTGTCGATAGCATGGAAATTGATTATATACACAAGCATGATATGAAGTGCAATAACAATAACCACAGATGAACATGTATAGTTCACAAACAATGAACGACTAAAGCGTTCCCTTATCAAGTGGGTTAGTAACCCCCTCCTTAGTCCTCATTTCCTAAATCTCAGTTCCTTACCTTACCTTAATCTTAATCTCAACTTATTCTTAGTTTACAAACCGTTCCTGGAAGGGAATGGTTGTAGCTTAATTCAAACCTGGGATTTAGGTGATCCCACCGCACCATCTTAATGCCACCTACTCTGGACGGGAGTCCAGCGTAGCTGAGCCGGCAACCGGCCCTAGGCTACAAGTCTGAAGACAAGTCCTTAAGCGGTGGGCGGATCTGACTCAGATACCGTCCCCCTTTTTCCTTAGCATGCATGTCCGGAGATCGGTCTCGGGTTTCCTCACTCAAGTTCCAGTTAGTAGAAATCTTAATCACCATGTGCTAGCTAAGCCTTAATGGGCATTAACCAACAACCACCAAATATAACTGGTTAGTAAGTACTAAACTTGGTTAGTAACAATCTCAAGTCTCGCGGGTTAGTGTAAACATAACACATACACAACGAGAACAAATATAACTGGTTGCATGCTTTATCTTGTTTTAGTCATAGCAATTAAACAGATAGCACACAAGCCGAGGGACACCTCGTTAGCAAGCAGGTCACAAGAAAGATTGTACCGTTCACCGTCGATCGTCGTTTGTTTTATCTTCTCCGGGGTCCCAATTCACAAACCTAAAACATTGGTTCATTTTTAGACCATTAGTTATTTGCACCTTACTTAACTCACTTAGTCCCTAAAGATTCCCATTCAATAACCTCTCAAGTCTTTGCCACTTAGCTTACAAACTTAACTTTAAACATTAAAATTTATACTTAACTTAACTTAATCCCTTAAGTTCTTAGGGTCCTAATCATTACCACCCTACCAATGGTATACCTTATTACCTATTACCATCCTTAGAATTCAAAATTTCTTTTTTTTTATTTTTAGGCTCGACCGAACTTCCGACCGACCTTACCCAAGGTCGGTCCATTCCAGAACACATTACCATTTGAAAATTCTACCCCGACCGACCTTGCAAGTCCGGTCCCAAGGTCGGTCCATTCCCGAGAGTTTTCCCCCGTGGGAAATTTAAGCTCGACCGAACTTGCGAAGTCCGGTCCCATGTTCGGTCGATTCTAGAGACTTATTTCCTTCACAAAATACAAGCCCGACCGAACTTGTAAGTCCGGTCCTCAAGTTCGGTCGGTTCCAGAGACCATTTCCGGTAGTGTAATTTGAGCTCGACCGACCTTGCAGGTCCGGTCCCTAAGGTCGGTCGGCTCCAGAACCTTGTTTCCAAATTCCCATTCAACTCCAAACTTCACCTCATATATCCTAGCATGTTCTAACCTCATTTTGGCACCTCAAATACACCTTAAGCCTCCACTAAACACATTAAATCATTCACCAAGATCCACCTTAGTCATTATGCATTTTCCTTGTAATAATGCCAACACTTGTAATGTTTTTCACTAGGTTTCTAGGTGATGGTTCATACCTAGTATAACCACTATGCCAAATGCTTCCTCACCACTAAACATCATCTCCCAAGCATCTTTCACCATCTAAAACTCCTTTACAAACTACTCATAGTTTCTTCACAAGCTTATGCTTCCATCTATCTACACATCATTCCTTCCTAGTGTCTATCAACATTTGCCTAAGTCCTAAATACTCAAGTATATTCTTTTGATTCTTAAATCCTTCATAGCAATGCCTAAGTCATTATAACTCATTAAAACACTTTATCTCACCCCTTTTTCATCAAGACAACCTCTAAAACTTCCTAGTACTTCCTTAGTCATTAAATCCCCTTAGAACATCTTAAACACTTAAGTACTCCTTTAATTTTTTTTTGCCATGGGTTCTCTAGTACATTGCATATCCTAACACATGGTTTTTCTCTATCAAACAACCAACATCACCCAAATTCTCATCACAACACCTTAACACACAATTTACACCAAAACTACACCACATCATCCTATAGTGCTTAAACTTAAAATGCTTGGCACTTAGGCCCTTAAATGACAATAATCTTAACCACTGAATTTCCACATATATTTGCCTTTAACCTGCGAATACACACAACAAGGCTCCCATTGAAATAAAATGCTTCTTATACTTCATCTCAAAATTGTTTTAACTATCTCTTCTTCTCATTTGCTCTTTAGTCACAAGTTCACAAGTATAGTCATTGTTTCTCCTAGGTTTAATATAACCCTTTTCAAATGTAAACTCTACACTAAACCCATCACATATCTAAATCCCATTCCCTTAAACAATAAAACACCTTAAGGTAAGTAATTTACCTTGTTCTTTTACAAGCTTTAAAAGCTTTCTTCCTTAGGTTTTTCCTTGCTCAATCTCGGTCACCAATATATATCTCCTTGCCAGTGATCTAACCAATATCCAATGACTCCAATGAGTACTCGATAATACATTAACCCTAAGGAACAAACCCTAGGTTAAAAATGTGCTTTAAGGTATTAAGGTGATTGTTTTACCTTGGTTTCTTAAGACAAGCTTGGATATGAAGCAAGGAGGACCTCCTCAATCCTTTGAAGAGTAGAAAACAAGCTAGAACAAGGCATTAAAATGAAGCCTCATGAGCATACATTTTCGGTCAAGAAGAAAAGTGATGGAAACCTAGATTTTCTTACACTTTCTTTACCTTAAGAGAATGGAGAAGCCAATGGAGTCTCCAAACTTGAATTTCCTCCTCTAATGGTGGTTTGGCTTGGCACCAAATCAAAGCTCTTGAAGTCTTGAAAAGATAGAAAGAGAGAGCTTGAGCTAACTAAGAGGAATATGTAATTTGTTTTGGTTTTGGAGCTAAAATGAGCAAGTAGTGATCAAAGCTAGATGGAGCTAGCATGGAGGTTGAGTTTTACGTGAGAGAGAAGAAAGAGGGCAAAGAAAACCGGTGGAGAAGATGGAGAATGAAGAGATGAGGAGAGAGGTAGGTAAAGTGAGATATTTGTTTCCTTAAAGTAAATAGTAACTCCTTACTTTTCCCTCTTCTTTTCTAATATCATTTGGCTACTCATGATGAGTCAACCTTAGAAAACCGGCCCCCTTTATTAATTAGGCTAGTCATGGCCTTGTTTGACAAACTAAGTAAACTAAATTGACTTATGTTATAAACTAGCTTAATTAAGTTACTATTCACAAAAACAAGGCACATTGTTGTGAAATTTTTGATTTCACATTGATATAGACTTCCAAATGTGATACTATATAGTACACATGTTAATTAAAGAGTAATGATGGACATTTAGCCATTCAAAACTCATTTACAAGACAATTTTTCAAAAATGTGCTTTAAGACTCCTTAAAGCACATTTTGTGTTTTAACTTGTTTTCAAGCTTGGTTTTCTTTGGTAATTGATTTAAAATGACCATTAGGATATTACTAAGGTCTTAGAACAATATTTGGGTACTCTCCCAAGTCTCTCCAAGCTTAGAGCACGTTTTTGCTTAAACTGCTCTTTTGGTGTTTCCTTATATTTTCTTTGATTAGAAATGTTTCTAAGGCATTATTTAGCCTCCTTATATCTTATTTTATCATTTAAACACGATATATAAGTTTGGGGTATTTCACTTCAAGGTAAGGAAAAACCAAAGAAAACTTCATTTCCTTCACTTTTGTTGTTGACCAAAAATGCACCTTGTAATGGTGTCTTCTCTTTTCTTGGTTTAGCTTCACTCTCATCTTCATAGGGCTTTGTGGAGTCCTCTCTTGCTACATATCCAAACCCTCTTCCATTTCCAAGGTAAAACAACTACCTTAGTGTTTTAAGACAATGTAAAACTTAGGGTTTATAAGTGTGCTTAAGCATGAAACTTGTATACTTATTACATTGCTTGTATATTGATTAGAAGTTGTCAAGCAACTAAAGCCTTGCCGATTTTAGTCAAGGAAACAAGAAAGAAGTTTGTGTGGAAAAGAGGTAAATGTGTTAACCTAATGTAGCTTAAAGCCTTAGGAGAAATGAGCTTATGTTGCTTATTAAAACTACTTAAGGAGCCAATAGTGAATGACCTAGTAAATGTCCTTAAGGGAATTATTAAAAGGCATATGAGGTGTTGTGTGTAGTTGCAGGTCAAAGACAATATATATGTGGGAAATTCAGTGTTTAAGGTTTATGTTATTTAAGGGCCTAAGAGCCATGTTATTTAAGGGCCTAAGTGCCAAGCATGTTAAATTATGCACAATATTGTGATGTAGTGTAATGGGGTGAAGTTTTGTGTATGAGAATGTCTTGATGGATTTAAGTGTTCTTGGATGTTTAATGGTGAAAACTATGTGTTTTGGTGTAAGAATATACAAGAGAAGCTGTGGCAAAATTTAGTTGATAAACAAAGGAGTTTATGTGTTCTAATGAGATTTTATGACCTAGAAGGTACTAGGAAATTGTTAAGTGTTAAGATGGTGAAAGAAAGTGAATCATGATGTTTTAGGTGTTAAGATGCCATGGGCATTGTCTTGGAGGTGTAACACCCCACCTACCACCGTACACATAACATCAAATTGCAGCGGAAAATTCAACTCATCACCTTACTTGATTCAATGGTGTTACACGCCGTTAACCACCCACGTGGCTAACAAGGCTAATACATGTACATTGTATCGGTCTGATGGACTAGATTTCCGAGCAACTACACAATACCATCCTTATTCCGTTTCCAACATTTATTATTACATACATTCCCACTGTACGAGTATTTACAACTAATGCCGATAACAATTTCGGTGTTACTACGCCTACAATGCTTACGCCATTAAATGGCTACCCATGTATAAACATCTACCCCGTCCTACTCTCGAACGGCTTCCAGCTCCTTGTGCCTGAAATAGAGAAGGAGAGAAAGGGTGGCCCCCAAGGGGCTCAGCACCTTTGCTGGTATGGTAATCCCGCAGCCCACATGCTACCGGGCCACGCACAACTAATTGTCGTCTTAGCATGCAGTTGATTATATTAAAATCACGCATACAAACCATAAACACAACACTTTGCATACACCCAACGATAGGTCTCAACATATATCCAACACATCCACACTTAACAAACCATCCAATGATTCCTTTAACCTTAGAGTGGCTCTCCTCTAAAACGGAGCTACTTCCTTAATGAACGCCACGTACCCATTAATCGGGTTATCCTTAAACGCCTCTTGTCACAAACTGGGATTCATTTCCATGATCCACACACTCCATATCATACAACATATCTCATTTCTCACATAATAAAACACAACAACACCTTTTTGTTTCGACGTACACATGATAACATCACAATCATTTTAAACACCTAACGTATACTTAACGTAGCATAGCAAGGGAATTCGCATAGCACAACACCAATACATAACACCGTAGATCGGTTCTCACAAGGAACCTTCCACCATAGTTAGTATACATAGTGAGCCTAGAGATTATTACCAATCCCATGTTAAGCTCGTTACCAACCTCGTTACCGTCCGGTTATATAGAACGGTTAACTTATACCCAAGGTGTGTCGGATATAGTAATCCCAAGCACACCGAAATAACATTCGTATGCCCCTGTGGCCCGACGTGAGTCAGTAACTAGCTTTGGATAAGCTAAGGGAAGGTAGAAACCAAATTGGAGTACCACCTATACATACACCAAGAGAGCCGAACCGGATATGATATCAACTCCCGTCCATCACACGCGTGGCCGGAACAACCGGACTCCTCACCCCCCATTAGTACATATACTCTTATAAATAAGTAGTTAGAGATCCATTATGGAGCCTACCACCACACACCATACGGTATCATAACCGAGTTCACACAAGGGAGGTTCACACACTTGCATACAATAACAATGTCCAACTAACTCACACATAGCCGTGGTTAGCACGTTCCCAAGGTTTGGGCCGTCAACTCCGAATATCGATCACTCATGTGTTCCTAGATTTGGTTAGCTAAGGTTTAACACATATTTGAGGTTAAATGGTATCGGAGGTCAAATTCGCCACATAAATGAATTACTATAAACTCATTACATGTTTTAATCTTACAAGGTGGCAAACACTCAGTAAAACATATTGGCATACAAGCCGGTGTAATCCGGTAGGACACAGGTTGCAAGAAAACCATACCTGTCACCGGAGTCCACTTTACCACGTCCACTTATGTTCCTCGAGCAATTCTCGAACAACTGATAACATTAGATGTACTTTTATTAACATCGGGGTAGCATGATTATTTAATGTCTAATGCTTATAATTTTTCCCCGTTAACTTAGTTACATAACTTCACTTTTTAACTTGTTTTACTTTCACATTTTATTACAACTTTTCACCCACTTAATTGTCATTAAAACTCACCTAACATGTCCTTAACATCCTCATAACATCATTAACCATCAATCCCCATCATTACACACCATTTCCATACTTTAAACAATGTTTTTGGTCCATACAGCGCCTTGTCCGAACTTGTGTCCGGACTTCTCAAGTTCGGACACCGTTCGAGACTCTAAGGGTGCAATTGGTGGACGTCCGAACTTGCGTCCGGACTTCCCAAGTTCGGACGCCGTTCGAAGCCAAACCAGAGAATGAATTATGTGTGTCCGAACTTCCCATGTTCGGACGGTAGTTCGGACATCAATCGAAGGTCAGAAAACTCACGCGCACAGAGGCACGTCCGAACGTCCACGTTCGGACGGTAGTTCGGACGGGCCAGAACCTCATTTTCCAAGTCTTGTTTCACCTCTTATCTTCATCCTTTAATTACCCAAGCTTCATACATGAACTTTGGCATATTCTAATACTAGAATATCACTTTGATTCACCTTAAAACATAGTCCAACTTGTTACTCAATCTTCTTATCAAATCTCTTAACACTTGTAACATTTCCTTTTGGTTTTCTAAGTGGTGTTTCACCTTAAATGACCACTACACTAAAATGCTTCTTTACCTTCATAACATCATCTCTTAAGCATCATTTCTTACAAAACAAATCTTCTTTTTCACACCTTCTCGAATTCCTTTCTCAAAACCTTACCTAAACATCATTCTCTCCTTATTCATCAACATTACCTAAACCTTAAACAAACTCCTCCAAGACTTTAATACATCCTAAAAACACTCATTGGATTTCTAGAACTTCCAAGCCAATGCCTAAATCCTTATAGCACCTTAGAACACCTTAATGCATGTTTTCTTCCTTAGCAAAGCATGTATCCTTTCCTAACAATTCCTAGTTCACCCAAGTTCATTCAAGCACTTAAACTCCTTATACATTTTACAAATTTTGCCATAGGTTCTCTTAGCACATCATCATTCCAAAGCTCATAGTTTTCACCATTGAACACTCAAGAACACCCAAATCCATCAAGAACACTATCACTCACAAAACTTCACCAAATTACACTACATCACAATATAGTGCATAATTAAACTTGCTTGGCACTTAGGCCCTTAAATAGCATGGCTCTTAGGCCCTTAAATAGCTTAAACCTTAAACACTGAATTTCCACAATACATAAGCCTTTGACCTGCAAATACACACAACATGGCATATGTTCTTTTACTATTCTCCTTGAGAACACTTTACTAAGTCATTCACCATTTGCTCTTTAGGTAGTTTTAACAAGCATTATAAGCTCATTCCTCCTAAGGCATTAAACCACATTAGGTTAGTATATTTACCTCTTTTCCACCCAAACTTCTTTCTTGTTTCCTCATAAAACCGGTAAGGCATTTCATTCCTTGTCAACTACTAAACAATACACCAACATTGAAATGAGTATATAAGCTTTAAGCTTCATCTCATTGTAAACCCTAGTTACATATATTGTTTTAACACATCAAGGTAATTGTTTTACCTTTGAATGGAAAGAGAGCTTGAATGAGTATCAGAGAGGACTCCTCCTAGCCCTTGGAAGATTTAAATGAAGCTAAAACAAGACAAGAGAAGACACCATTACAAGGTGCATTTTCGGTCAACACCAAAAATGAAGGAAATGGAGTTTTCTTTGGTTTTTCCTTACCTTGAAAGCAAAGGTGATCAACAAGGTATAAAAATATTAGCTCAAGCTCCTTCCATGGAAGTTCTCCTTGGCACCGAAATGGTGGTTTTGATGATTTGAAAAGACAATGTTGTAGAGCTTGCTCCAACTAAGAGAACGGTAGTCTCGGAATTAAATTCGGAGCATGGAGTCATAAGTTACAAGTGAAGAAGGATGAAGAATGATATGGTTCTGTTGGAAACCGATGGAGAGAGGAGGAAGAAGGTGGCCACCGTGGGAAATGAAGAAAGGAATGAGAGAATGAAGATAACCTTTGCTTTTTGAAGATATTTGTTCTTTTAAAGCAAATAGTACATTAATTAGTCATTCTTTCTTTTCTTAGTAAATTAACAAGGGTGGTGAGTCACCACACCTTAAAACCGGCCCCCAATAGTACCTAGGGGTATTTTAGACTTTATTAATCAATTGTCTCACTTATAACATTATATGTTACAAACTAGCTTATTAAGGTTACTATTCACAAAAACAAGGCACATAGAAGTGAAATTTTTGATTTCCCATTGATATAGCCACCCAAATGTGATACTATATAGTAGACATGTTAATTAAAGAGTAATGATGGACATTTAGCCATTCAAAACTCATTTACAAGACAATTTTTCAAAAACGTGCTTTAAGACTTCTTAAAGCACATTTTGTGTTTTAACTTGTTTTCAAGCTTGGTTTTCTTTAGTAATTGATTTAATATGTTCATTAACATATAAATAAGGCATAGGTATGACCATTAGGTCTTATACACATTTATCCCAAGCTTAGAGCACATTTTAGCCCATATTGACCTTAAGGTATTTATTTGTGTTTGTTTGATTTCATTGTCTACCAAAGTTTCCTAAGGACTTAATTAGCCTTATAAAGTCATAATTAAATATTATCAAGTCTTGGTAGGCTCTTTGGGTCCTAACCAAGTTCACTCCAAGCTTAGAGCATGTTTTTGCTCAAACCGTGTCTTAGTGTTTTATTGTGTTTTACCATGGTTTAAATGGTTCATTTATGTTTCTAAGGCACTTTTTAGCCTTTAAATACCATAGTTTAACATTTACACAACATACCAAGGTTTGGGGTATTTCAATCTACCCCCCTTAAAAGAACTTCGTCCTCGAAGTTCACATTTCCTCGCATCATTGGATTAGAATACGGGAATTACTTATAACCATAATACTTCCATTACCAACCACCCTTTACATCCAACCCCGGACTTAATGGTCCGGGCAACATATCCACATTATACATAAATATCATACTCACATGGTAACCTCGGACTTAATGGTCCGGGTACCTTCACCACACTAGCACTTACATAATATCCCTCAGACTCTTAGGTCTGGGTGACATAACCACATTTGGACTCATAGGCCCGGGTAACACAATCAATTCAGAACCCACCCACATTAGAACTCAAGGTCTAAATAATATTTATTACTTATTCCACACAACATGTCTTAGCATGTATATCAACAGAAATACCTTTTCCATCTCTCCATGGGTTCGAATCCCACGTTGAGTACATATACACTGTGATCCCGCAGAACCCGGTCGCGATGGACACCTTCTGGTCCCCGTTCCTTTGGGAGATCAAAACATTCACTTAATTTTTTAACATATGTACTTCTCATGTCACCGGTCCGAAGACAAAGGCTCATACGTCCTCAGCTCGTGAGCAAGTACTACAAAAATATTCTTACTAGGTTAAGTATAAGAAGATCTTTTATTCAAAATATTAATCGATTGTTTGAAAACACCAATTGAAAATCCTTTTGAAAACACCACACAACTCCAAGTCCAATTTATGCTCCTTGTATTTTTCTTAACATGGTTGTTTGTGACCACTTACAGGGAGCTTCAAGAGTCATCCAACCCTGATGTGATCAGCATCAGTGTTGAACTATCTTTCCACCCCAATTTGTGTTCGGCTTCCCTTGATCTCATGATAATCAAGTTTCACCTCCCACTTCTTTTTCAACCAACAACTAATTCAAGCGTATCCCATTTTCTATCTTTAAATCCTTCTAGTCATAATCATTACATCTCCAAGGAATAGAACTCCGTCTATCAATCATCACCCAAATCCAACTTAATTCAAGTTACCTAGGAAATTTAATTCTCACTAGGTTCTATGTCGGTCTTATACCCCTCATAAATCACAACACTGTATATATATACATATTTTTTTTATCAAAATACAATACATGGTTTACATTTATGCACCGTCGGGGTTTTAGTTCCCCGGGAGTTTCTTTACTCCCTTCCACTTGTACTCTCACACACCACTGTTAACAAAATAAGCACACTTCCCACAATGGTATTCGCATCTTCTGTGCGCAATTACCACAATTTAACCACAAATAAATGCGTATGTTTATATAACACACGCGCCAACCATCATAACAAATCATTTTGTGCTATGCACAACCCCGTTCACGTACACTTGTACGGTAAAACACACTAAGTGGTTTTGCGCTCTACCCCCCTTAAAAGGGATTACGTCCACGTAATCAATCACTAAACCTTGGCTTAAAATGTTCTGCCGTCGTGAAGTGTTTTAACTTCCACGCGGTCCATTACACAATGGATTCTGATTAGAGGATCTTAACCATATTAGCGGTTTAGTTCCTAAACCAAGAATTCGCATTGGAGTTGTAACTCATAACCGGTTTCGGTCCTGGCCTGTGAGGCTTTTAGGCGTTGATAGCTAGCCATTTTTCATATTCACCATGTATATTCGGCATTTGATGCATGGGCTCACTGGCCTCTGCTGCGCCATTCTGATAATTATAGGGCTAGTTTGCCCCATTCGTTACTGTTACTGTATTGTACATCTCCAATGTATTACCCTTATCTTGGGAAGAATGGTTTCTCAACCGACGCATGGTATCTCTTACCCTGAGCGAATTCGGTGAGTTTCACAATTTTCCATTCACTTCTCCAATAGCTTACAGTGTAAACTACTATGTAATTCACAATGATTGACTTACTTCTACCGACTTTCTGTCGGTTGAGATTGAGCTACTACCTAATGTGTAGTGCTCTCTCAGTTATTTCCCACACCTGGGGTATATCTCATACCGACCTTTGGTATTTAGTGTTACTGTAGTTATTTACTGTTAATCATGTCTCCACCTTTGGTTTTGTACATGTATTCTTTCATTCCTGCGGCCTTGCATTACCTATGCATCGGCCATTATAACATTATTCCTCCACAATTACCATGCTTCTGATTCCTAGCTATCCCACTCGATCATTACTGTGCAAGTGCAATACCAAAACACTCAGTCATACAGAGTGCAGAGGCGTAAACTCTTGGCAGTAAATCTCTCATGCGATTGCGATAGGAATTTACACTGTGTTTTACCGAAATTCTTATCACATAATACTTGTCACCGGGCTTACTGCTCGGCTCGTTTGCTATCATTTACTGTTGTACCTCGACTGGGTTTAATTCATAACTCTGCTCACTCACCATTTTATCATCTAACAATACTCATACAACGGTCGCTTATTGCGCACCGTATCCTTACCCATTATACAACATCAACTTATACTGCATCCGCTATTATATTAGCTTCCGCTATTACGCTGGGTTTATCTGGCCACTTATTTCGCTACTCATTTAGCTTCACACACCTATGGTGATTGCTATCAGACTTATTACTCTTCCTGTGTACACAACTGGTACGAGCACTTCTTTTCGTATTATTTTATTCAAATCCTCCTGGGTAATAACAACGTGGTCCATCCTCCACATACTTCTTGAACTAGATTCACATAACTACCGCTCCTGCGGTCTCACAATATCGAGAGGTATCCCCACTCTTAATGCAGTGGTTCGTTTACCACTCTATTCACTTATACAACATAAACTTCTACCATCAATCGAATTTATATAACATATCCTGCTTATGGCTTATAAGCCTTATTTGCCTTGAGCTGGGCTCATTGTAGGCTGTCCACACACATGTACTTCTCTGTACAATATTACAAGGTCGTTGCATCACGTTTCCTTTCACGGGATGCCCCTTAGGTTTGTCAGTCCGTCTTCTGACAACTTATGTCTAAACTGGGTGTTAATTTCAACCCTTGTGTTTCTGTCATGTATTTCGTTCAACAATTGTTGATGCGAACACCCTTCAAGGATTTCTCCTGGGTGTTGTTAAGTTATGCCTTTACATCTGGTTCACAGTTATTGGTACATTCAGTTAGTCACGCCTTTTTGCGTTCTTAACTGGTTATTATCTTCTTCTGTGAAGATCAACACTTCCTGGTAGTGTAGGTACTCATTCTGGGAGTTTCATCCCGTTCATTGCACATTAATGTGTCCACATTAGGCATCTGCTTGCCATGTACAGGCTGGGTCACCGTTCCAGCTAATATGTTTCCCTGAGGATCCTTAAGACATACGATGTCTTTACATTACAGTTAGTGCACTTCGCACCTCCTGACTCTTAAACATTTCCTTGAAAGGAATTCACTAATTCCTTTAATCTCGTTAACTTAACTGAGTTCCTTAACTTCAACCATTCCTTGCAATCTCTAGCTCTCGTTTGATTTATACTGCTGACCGTAGACGGAGTCGACTACTTCCCGTGTTTCGGACTCTACTCGTATACATATATGGGGTATCATACTGATACATTACTACTTACCCAACTAACCTATAAGTAGGTCTGTCAGGCCCACATGCTCCTATCGGAGTGCGGTCGTCCCACAACACAGTTGGTACACTTGTAGTGTCCGTCACACGCCTAGGTGAAGTATTCTGTTGTCAACTCCCTTATATTGTCCCGTGACAATATTCATTCCTTACTTCCCGAACTTAATCGAGGGAAGGTTTATCCACTGTTGTATCCTTGTCAATTGCCCCTGGTTTCACTGGTTTCGTTTAAAAGAAGGTCGGAAAGAAGTGTTGGTTTGAAAGAAAATCTGGTTTTGAAAAGAAAGGGTTTGAATAAATTTAGGTTTGAAAGAAAAATTTTCATGGTTTCACAACATCTTCTTACCTTAGCCAAGTCTAGCTTCTTGCTGACTGGTGTACTTCCAATTACAGAGGTTAGGCTAACAGGCCCTTCCACTGTTATGACAATCACATCATTAACTTTATTTACTTCTCCAAGCATTTTGTAGTGTTATAAATTTCCCGAATAGCCCTGTTATAGCAGCACTGCTATGGCAAGTGCGCCATGCT
The DNA here is from genome assembly GCA_023374045.1 of Limonium bicolor. Taxonomy (NCBI): domain Eukaryota; kingdom Viridiplantae; phylum Streptophyta; class Magnoliopsida; order Caryophyllales; family Plumbaginaceae; genus Limonium; species Limonium bicolor. The sequence goes on along the minus strand of CM041781.1, from coordinate 115,683,135 downwards.
AACTGGCTATCGGTTCAACACATACCGGTAGTGGTATTGTTTTACCCGTACTATCATCAGTGGCCTTGTTGGCCCTTATTTGTTCTTACGGTCTCGACATATCCTTTGGGTAACTTTTCACTGTATTCACATAATAATCATTAACTAGGGTGTTTCCCATTCTAGGAGTCCCTATGTTCTTAGTATTGTATTCTTTGGTAGCCCGTTCCACGCATTGTCGTGGTTGCTGAGACCTGTCTCGTTTTGGGCACTACGTTGTAGTTCCTTTGTCGGTGGGTATACCGTTGGTGTATCGCTTACCAACTGTGGTCCCATAGACATTCGTCTCGGGTTTCATTAATCCACTTCTTGCTTGTTGCACGGTCAGTGCGTTGCAAGCCGGTTGTTCTCGACTGCTTAGCATGTCGACCCAGGTTGCCGGAAATTCTATTCTTCTATACATAAGATTCTTCATTCCTCGATATTAAATGCGGTTAACATTGTTCAGATGGAACCGTCTCCGGGATTCCCACTTTTCGGGATCTACCGTTTGACAGGTTCTCCGTACCCTAAAGGTATTTAATAACAGCCAGATCGGGTATTCCCGAGTATGAGAGGACTTCCATCTCTCTGGCGTTATTTCCCAAGTTATATAACAGGGATTGTGGAGGGCGGGAAGGATATAGTAGGTTTCCAGTATTCACTGGTAGTTCCTTACTAGCGTATCTCTCACGCTATCACTCAACCCTTAACCCAAAGTACTTAAATCCTAACTCGGTATTTCCTAAGCTCGGTAATCCAGTCATCAGAGCGATACTTCACTCTGATACCACTTTTTGTAACACCCCACCTACCACCGTACACATAACATCAAATTGCAGCGGAAAATTCAACTCATCACCTTACTTGATTCAATGGTGTTACACGCCGTTAACCACCCACGTGGCTAACAAGGCTAATACATGTACATTGTATCGGTCTGATGGACTAGATTTCCGAGCAACTACACAATACCATCCTTATTCCGTTTCCAACATTTATTATTACATACATTCTCACTGTACCGAGTATTTACAACTAATGCCGATAACAATTTCGGTCTTACTACGCCTACAATGCTTACGCCATTAAATGGCTACCCATGTATAAACATCTACCCCGTCCTACTCTCGAACGGCTTCCAGCTCCTTGTGCCTGAAATAGAAAAGGAGAGAAAGGGTGGCCCCCAAGGGGCTCAGCACCTTTGTTGGTATGGTAATCCCGCAGCCCACATGCTACCGGACCACGCACAACTAATTGTCGTCTTAGCATGCAGTTGATTATATAAAATCACGCATACAAACCATAAACACACAACACTTTGCATACACCCAACGATAGGGCTCAACATATATCCAACACATCCACACTTAACAAACCATCCAATGATTCCTTTAACCTTAGAGTGGCTCTCCTCTAAAACGGAGCTACTTCCTTAATGAACGCCACGTACCCATTAATCGGGTTATCCTTAAACGCCTCTTGTCACAAACTGGGATTCATTTCCATGATCCACACACTCCATATCATACAACATATCTCATTTCTCACATAATAAAACACAACAACACCTTTTTGTTTCGACGTACACATGATAACATCACAATCATTTTAAACACCTAACGTATACTTAACGTAGCATAGCAAGGGAATTCGCATAGCACAACACCAATACATAACACCGTAGATTGGTTCTCACAAGGAACCTTCCACCATAGTTAGTATACATAGTGAGCCTAGAGATTATTACCAATCCCATGTTAAGCTCGTTACCAACCTCGTTACCGTCCGGTTATATAGAACGGTTAACTTATACCCAAGGTGTGTCGGATATAGTAATCCCAAGCACACCGAAATAACATTCGTGCCCCTGTGGCCCGACGTGAGTCAGTAACTAGCTTTGGATAAGCTAAGGGAAGGTAGAAACCAAATTGGAGTACCACCTATACATACACCAAGAGAGCCGAACCGGATATGATATCGACTCCCGTCCATCACACGCGTGGCCGGAACAACCGGACTCCTCACTTCCCATTAGTACATATACACTTATAAATAAGTAGTTAGAGAGCCATTATGGAGCCTACCACATCCACACACCATACGGTATCATAACCGAGTTAAGCACACAAGGGAGGTTCACACACTTGCGTACAATAACAATGTCCAACTAACTCACACATAGCCGTGGTTAGCACGTTCCCAAGGTTTGGGCCGTCAACTCCGAATACCGATCACTCATGTGTTCCTAGATTTGGTTAGCTAAGGTTTAACACATATTTGAGGTTAAATGGTATCGGAGGCCAAATTCGCCACATAAATGAATTACTATAAACTCATTACATGTTTTAATCTTACAAGGTGGCAAACACTCAGTAAAACATATTGGCATACAAGCCGGTGTAATCCGGTAGGACACAGGTTGCAAGAAAACCATACCTGTCACCGGAGTCCACTTTACCACGTCCACTTATGTTCCTCGAGCAATTCTCGAACAACTGATAACATTACATGTACTTTTATTAACATCGGGGTAGCATGATTATTTAATGTCTAATGCTTATAATTTTCCCCGTTAACTTAGTTACATAACTTCACTTTTTCACTTGTTTTACTTTCACATTTTATTACAACTTTTCACCCACTTAATTGTCATTAAAACTCACCTAACATGTCCTTAACATCCTCATAACATCATTAACCATCAATCCCCATCATTACACACCATTTCCATACTTTAAACAATGTTTTGGTCCATACAGCGCCTTGTCCGAACTTGTGTCCGGACTTCTCAAGTTCGGACACCGTTCGAGACTCTAAGGGTGCAAATTGGTGGACGTCCGAACTTGCGTCCGGACTTCCCAAGTTCGGACGCCGTTCGAAGCCAAACCAGAGAATGAATTATGTGTGTCCGAACTTCCCATGTTCGGACGGTAGTTCGGACATCAATCGAAGGTCAGAAAACTCACGCGCACAGAGGCACGTCCGAACGTCCACGTTCGGACGGTAGTTCGGACGGGCCAGAACCTCATTTTCCAAGTCTTGTTTCACCTCTTATCTTCATCCTTTAATTACCCAAGCTTCATACATGAACTTTGGCATATTCTAATACTAGAATATCACTTTGATTCACCTTAAAACATAGTCCAACTTGTTACTCAATCTTCTTATCAAATCTCTTAACACTTGTAACATTTCCTTTGGTTTTCTAAGTGGTGTTTCACCTTAAATGACCACTACACTAAAATGCTTCTTTACCTTCATAACATCATCTCTTAAGCATCATTTCTTACAAAACAAATCTTCTTTTTCACACCTTCTCGAATTCCTTTCTCAAAACCTTACCTAAACATCATTCTCTCCTTATTCATCAACATTACCTAAACCTTAAACAAACTCCTCCAAGACTTTAATACATCCTAAAAACACTCATTGGATTCTAGAACTTCCAAGCCAATGCCTAAATCCTTATAGCACCTTAGAACACCTTAATGCATGTTTTCTTCCTTAGCAAAGCATGTATCCTTTCCTAACAATTCCTAGTTCACCCAAGTTCATTCAAGCACTTAAACTCCTTATACATTTTACAAATTTTGCCATAGGTTCTCTTAGCACATCATCATTCCAAAGCTCATAGTTTTCACCATTGAACACTCAAGAACACCCAAATCCATCAAGAACACTATCACTCACAAAACTTCACCAAATTACACTACATCACAATATAGTGCATAATTAAACTTGCTTGGCACTTAGGCCCTTAAATAGCATGGCTCTTAGGCCCTTAAATAGCTTAAACCTTAAACACTGAATTTCCACAATACATAAGCCTTTGACCTGCAAATACACACAACATGGCATATGTTCTTTTACTATTCTCCTTGAGAACACTTTACTAAGTCATTCACCATTTGCTCTTTAGGTAGTTTTAACAAGCATTATAAGCTCATTCCTCCTAAGGCATTAAACCACATTAGGTTAGTATATTTACCTCTTTTCCACCCAAACTTCTTTCTTGTTTCCTCATAAAACCGGTAAGGCATTTCATTCCTTGTCAACTACTAAACAATACACCAACATTGAAATGAGTATATAAGCTTTAAGCTTCATCTCATTGTAAACCCTAGTTACATATATTGTTTTAACACATCAAGGTAATTGTTTTACCTTTGAATGGAAAGAGAGCTTGAATGAGTATCAAGAGAGGACTCCTCCTAGCCCTTGGAAGATTTAAATGAAGCTAAAACAAGACAAGAGAAGACACCATTACAAGGTGCATTTTCGGTCAACACCAAAAATGAAGGAAATGGAGTTTTCTTTGGTTTTTTCTTACCTTGAAGCAAAGGTGATCAACAAGGTATAAAAATATTAGCTCAAGCTCCTTCCATGGAAGTTCTCCTTGGCACCGAAATGGTGGTTTTGATGATTTGAAAAGACAATGTTGTAGAGCTTGCTCCAACTAAGAGAACGGTAGTCTCGGAATTAAATTCGGAGCATGGAGTCATAAGTTACAAGTGAAGAAGGATGAAGAATGATATGGTTCTGTTGGAAACCGATGGAGAGAGGAGGAAGAAGGTGGCCACCGTGGGAAATGAAGAAAGGAATGAGAGAATGAAGATAACCTTTGCTTTTTGAAGATATTTGTTCTTTTAAAGCAAATAGTACATTAATTAGTCATTATTTCTTTTCTTAGTAAATTAACAAGGGTGGTGAGTCACCACACCTTAAAAACCGGCCCCCAATAGTACCTAGGGGTATTTTAGACTTTATTAATCAATTGTCTCACTTATACATTATATGTTACAAACTAGCTTATTAAGGTTACTATTCACAAAAACAAGGCACATAGAAGTGAAATTTTTGATTTCCCATTGATATAGCCACCCAAATGTGATACTATATAGTAGACATGTTAATTAATAAGTAATGATGGACATTTAGCCATTCAAAACTCATTTACAAGACAATTTTTCAAAAACGTGCTTTAAGACTTCTTAAAGCACATTTTGTGTTTTAACTTGTTTTCAAGCTTGGTTTTCTTTAGTAATTGATTTAATATGTTCATTAACATATAAATAAGGCATAGGTATGACCATTAGGTCTTATACACATTTATCCCAAGCTTAGAGCACATTTTAGCCCATATTGACCTTAAGGTATTTATTTGTGTTTTGTTTGGTTTCATTGTCTACCAAAGTTTCCTAAGGACTTAATTAGCCTTATAAAGTCATAATTAAATATTATCAAGTCTTGGTAGGCTCTTTGGGTCCTAACCAAGTTCACTCCAAGCTTAGAGCATGTTTTTGCTCAAACCGTGTCTTAGTGTTTTATTGTGTTTTACCATGGTTTAAATGGTTCATTTATGTTTCTAAGGCACTTTTTAGCCTTTAAATACCATAGTTTAACATTTACACAACATACCAAGGTTTGGGGTATTTCAGGAGGACTTAGAGATCAATGGGTGTTTTAAACACACCAAGGTTATGTGTGTGAAGTGCTAAGTCTTGTGCAAGTTTCGGTGACCAAAGGAAAAATAATGCCTTTGGAGTAGTGATAATGGTGGTAAGGAAACATTTTGGGATAGTGATTGTCATAGGTATAAAAACACCACTTAGAAAACTAAGGAAAAACACTACAAGTGTTAGTATTTATAAGAATTGTGTAATGCTTGAGGAAGATCTTTAATGGGTAATTTAAGGAGTTTAATTGAAACTTAAGGTGTGTTTGTGTTTGGTGCCCAAATGAGAGGTTAGAACATACTAGGAAACATGAGGTGAAGTTTGGAGTCAAATGGGAATTTAGAAACAAAGGTCTGGAGCCGACCGACCTTAGGGACCGGGCCTGCAAGGTCGGTCGAGCTCAGTTTACACTACCGGAAAGAGTTTTTGGAATGGACCGACCTTGGGGACCGGACTTGCAAGGTCGGTCGGGCTTGTATTTTGGGTACGAATTGAGTCCCTGGAATCGACCGAACTTGGGACCGACGGGCCTAAATTTCAACACGGGGAAAACTCTCGGGAATGGACCGACCTTGGGACCGGACTTGCAAGGTCGGTCGGGGTAAAACTTTCAAACGGTAATATGTTCTGGAATGGACCGACCTTGTGTAAGGTCGGTCGGTGAGGTCGATCGGACCAAAAACTTGTAAAAAAAAACATAAAGGAATATGACTTATGTAATTAACCCTAGGGGTATAATGAAGGAAATCAAGGATAAGTTTGGGCATTAAAACATGTCATATAATCGTGTAAAATACTTAGTAAACTTTAAAGTTAAGTAAGTTAATTAACCAACATTATTAATTATGTTTAGGGACTACGCTTGGCGGGTCACGTTCGCAGCAAGGACCAAGGTATGGTTTTCTTGCAACCTGTGTCCTACCGGATTACACCGGCTTGTATGCCAATGTGTTTTTCTGTATGTTTGCCACGTTGTAAGATAAAACATGTAATGAGTTTATAGTATTCATTTATGTGGCGTGTTCAATTCCGATACCATTTAACCTCAAAAGTGTTAAACCTTAGCTAATTGAGTCTAGGATCACATGAGAGATCGGTATTCGGATTTAACGACCCGAACCATGGGACGTTCTAACCACGGCTATACGTGAGTTAATTGTGTGATGTTTGTGTGTGAATGTATGGACCTCCCTCGTTGTTTGCCCCAGTTGAAATACCTTTTGGTGTGTGGATGTGATAGATTCCATAGTGGGCACTAACTATTTATCTACAAGTAATTATGTACTAACGGGGGTGAGGAATCCGGATGTTCCCGTCGCGCGTTGTTTGGGAGTGGGTATCCTTCTTAGCTTTTGTAACACTCCTAATCTTAAACCTGTAATAACGTCATAACTCGTAGCATAATAAACAGCAAATCGCAGCGGTAAATAAAAATATCTAACCTTGGTGTTACACGCCGTCACTCACCCTTGTGAGTAACAAGGCATCCTTACTCTTCCAACATTACAACTTCCACACGCTGTGATGAACAGATACTGAGCACTCTAATTATTACAATCCAAAACCAACTAAATGAGCAACTAACTGAAATACAACAAACTCCAAAATATAATACATAACAAATCCACAAGTGTTTATAAAAACACAGCGGCTACCCTGTTCCCCGCACTCCGGCTTGTGTATTCTTCAGTGACCTGAAATGTTTGGCCCAATGAAGGGCTCAGCAAACTATGCTGGTATGCTAAATGTAGTCCTAAGTCTTCTAGATTCCTTAAGTCGTTTTAGCCATCTTGATATTAGATTCATTACATAAAATACCGGTTTATAATGATAACAGAAATAACTGTAAACACTCAACAAACACATAACAATCCACCTGTAAACACCAGTGTACAATAGTACCAACACCAATAACCACACAACAATAACCACACAACAATAACCAATAATCACACATTAGAAAACCATAACAATAATCAAACAAGATACACGTATTAAACTGTGCTTGTTAGTTAGTCACTTGACTCTTATCCTTTAACCAATCATTTAACCTTTCCCAATTAATTTTACCATGTTAAGACAAACCTTAATAACCTATGGACGAATGTCCCTTGTGTTCCATTGGAACTGTTTACCAGCTGACCCTGTGGCCCTGGTTAATGACCGATCCGGTCGAACCTGTGCACCTACGGCAGTGCCCTCCGCCATCCCCGAATGTGGCTGATGGATTTTGAGTGACTCCCTTTTTGAGTCCCTCATAGTGATCACAATGCGCAACCAGAAGGTCGGAACGATCTGGATTCTCTCTTTATAAGTTAGCCCTTTTGTCAGTGACATAATAACCAATCCTTGAGTTAAGACTATAACAGTTGACCTTTGTTAGGTTCAATAATACCTAAAGGTCAGTTAGTCCCTTTTTTTTCAGTTTAGATGTACAAACTTTAGTCACAAGACATTCGCGTATAAAACGCAACGCAACAGTTTGGGCAATCCTCATACAATATCATTCACATAAAATCATAGATATCGTTCTTAAACATTTAAACACACAATGTCTGGACCTCAGGATAATCCTTAGGACATTCAGACCACACAATTAACATACCGTTCACCAAGAAACTGCTAGCTTGACAAACTCCTGTTCAGTAGTCCCTCCCCGTACGCTGTTATTTAAACATGCAATACCGGGTAGTATTAATACAACTATCCATCTAACATTACAGTACTGTCACTGTGGAGTTTATTCTCGTCGTATAATAACTCCGTATGTTATTTATTTTTCCCTGTTATTTTAACAGTGGTTCTAGATAACCTAACAGTTCATCATTTTATGTGAAAGTCACATGTGATAATGAATTATCATTTATACGGTACATCTTTACCCTATTAATTATATACTTATAATTATTTCTACTTATCATTTATATTATATCCCTTGGTCATTTTTATTATAACCAAAATTATTTATACACTTTACATTATATTCCTTAATATACCATAGTACATTATATTACCTAGTTTCACTTCCTCGCCTTATTAAATTACAAAACCAATCTCATTAACTCGGTATTTTATATTATACCCAACAACTTAATAAATTGCTAAATAACCACATATAATTTTCCGGTAATCATAATTGATCCCGTTAACTTTTACAACTTAACAATATCCATATACTTTTATAATTAATTAAATACCCTTATCAATTTCGAAAATTGTAAAACAATTATATTAACTTCTATAAATTGCCAAATAACCTTATAACTTTTATAATTCACTAATTACCCTCATTAACTCTGTAAATATTAACTAACCACCTTACTTTTACAAATCACCAAACACTCTTACTATTTCGGTAATTACAAATTAATACCATAAATCTTATAAATTATCAATTAAGCCCATAAGCTCTTCGGTTAAATCATATAGTTTCTATATTTACACCTTTAACCCCAAAACTATATGTAAGTTACATATTAACTTATACACTATAGTTTAAATATTTTATTTCTTTAAATAACCAAAGTACCCCATATCTTTTCTTAAATTGCATTTTCGCCCACATTAATTTTCTATCTGTCATATATACTTCCATAAATTACATATTCGCCCCAAAACTTTTATAAACTTAATATTTTATGTCATAAATCATTTTAACCCAAAGTTTTGGTCAACACTTTGACCAAGACTTAATTTCACAATTAATACTTCAATATACCCATAAAATCATAAATAATTCTCGGCCACACCTTATATTTCCCAATAATTATAAAATAGCCCCAAAACTTTATAAAATGTTATTTTAACACTTGTACACTTATTTAAATTCACCAAAATTCATAATATTAATTCCTACCTTACATTATACTATAACATACCAAATCACCCCTTATATTCTCGGCAATTAGTATTTATATCCCAAACTTTTCAAAAATTACATTTTAACCACATAACTTTATGAACTTGTCATTTAAATACTTGTAGATATTTTTAATACTCCCAAAAATTATAATATAAATTAATATACTTATATATTTCGAAAATCATTCAAATAATACATATCATTCTCGGCTCCAATTTTATTTTACTATATAGTTTTAAAACTTGCTTTAAACCTTATAATAAATACTTATAAATGTATATAAGCCATATAACACTTCTAAAAATTATGCTAATGACTTAGAATGATTATAAACTAAAAATAGAACATATTATCCTTAGATATTTCGGTTTTAATATATGTGTATCCTAATTAATTTTTGTGACACATATTTATACCTTAAGGTAATAATCTTACCTTATATGTTATAAATTATCTTCTTTGATACTTTAACTTAATAATTTTCGGCCTTAATATTAGCATGGCCTTAACATAATTTTTATACTAAATTTTGAAGCTCAAATTAAGCTTAAACTTAATAAACCTTAATTATATAAACTTACCCTTAAATCAAGACAATTCTTGTACTTGATTTTTCCTTGAATCTCCAAGCTCTCCAAAAGCTCTTTGATGAAGATATTTCGAACTCCTTGTATATATGTAGGAGATCTATTTGTTAGATTTCTAACAAAGTTTATAAATAATATTTGGAGTAATTTTTACAAGAGCTTACCTTAGGAATTTATCAAGGTATTTTTGATACACCTTGAGATGATTGTAGATTCAAGTTTCCTTCATGAAATAATGAAGAGAGTATGGATTTAGGAGACCAAATATTTTCGGACATAGGAGTAATTTTATTTAGAGTTTTCAAACATGAAAATACCTTAGATTAACCTTGATTACTCCTTGAATTGTGATGTTGAATCAAGACAACTCCTTGGAGAATAATTGTTGGCGATTTCCTTAGAGATATGCTAGGATTATTCTTGCTCCAAGACTTGATAGAATTAACTAGGGAATTACATTAAAATGGTGTTAGGAACTAATACACCATTAATAGAGTTTATTAGCATTTATTAATTAAGTTGGGAATTGTAGAAGAGGGCAAAGAGGGAGCTTAGAATTGACTTACCAATTCGGTGTGAATATGGCAAGTAGAAGAAGTGCTCACGTAGAGCTTTAGTAGTAGGAACAAAGGCAAGTCAGATTTTGATTGTTACGATTTAATTAACATGCTTCCTATCTTGTTTATGCTTATTCTAATTCACTAATTTTAGCTACATAATTTAACCCCATCATCTCCTAACTTTAGTAGCCAAACGGCTGTAGTGGTGCACTATCAAAATGGCAACTCCAATCATGCTTATTAACGGCTAAAAGGGTTGGTCCTTATTTAATCTTGATTGTTAATTTCATTAGACTTTATTCTAGGATGTACTAGGTAATTAATCATAGTAGTTAATTAACATTTCATGAGTTTAATTACTGCATTATTGTTATTTCTTCCTGCAGGTGCGCTTGGTTGGATCCGCATGGAGACTCCACTTCAGCAAACCCCCCTTTCAAGTATGCTTTGTTAGCTTAATTATTATGTAATTATTGTACTAACCTATCTCCTTGTGCAGGTTGATCGGCGCATAGCAGTATAGGTTGCTAATGGGTATAGCTTTACGGTACATATATTGTTAATGGGTTGCTTTTGCTTATAGTATTAGTGTAATTAATTGTTAACTTCATTGTGTTGCAGGTGGTGATTGTCGCTTGGACAGGAATGGAGACTCGACTACTGCTGCTCTCTTCACGTTAATGGAGTTCCCACTTTGTGATATTAGTTATTGTCTAATTAACTTATCTGTTTTGCTTCTGCAGGGCTAATGATCAGCGCAGACATGGACTCACCATGCACCTATGCAACAGAAAAGAATGGTGTAAGTTCCATTCTGAATTCTTAATATTATTTGTTAGATTTAGCTTATTAATTACTTGCAATCATTGATCACTAATACTGCACATTTGTTGCAGGTTGGACGGTCTGTATATGGACACTCCAATCAGTCCACTCCATGTCCACGATAGTGGTATTTATATATCATATTCGTTTGCTAGTTTACAGCATTAGCATAGTTTATTACTAATGACACTTATCTTGTCTTTGCAGGTGTATTAATCGACACCATCATGGAGCACTTCAGCATCATCATCTGCAGTAGGCTCACGTAAAAAAAATGACTAGATAGCTTAGGTTTTGTTAATTCATAATATGACAAATCAAAATTAGGTACTTGTCTTTAGCCTAACAAAAACTAGCTTTGTTATTATTCTCCTGCAGGTATACGCAATGGAAAGGCTTCTCCTGATTGCTATAATGATATATTATCAAATACTAAGGGTGGAGATGAGTCACTATATTACATGACATATTTTTGAAGCAAAACTAGCCAAATATGGCCTTAAAAATTCGCCAACATAGGAATAAATTGAGACTGATTTTTCATTTGATCTTTGTTGCTTTATATTGTTTATAGTCAATAATAATATGTTGAAGTGTTACATTGAGTTATATAGGGTTATATAAATCCATAACACAATTTTTAGGCTACCCGGGCAAAAAGGAGCGTTAAGAAACTCCCCCGAGTATTTTATCTTTAACTGAGAATTTAACCTGAGAACTTTGTCTTAAATGTTTATTAAAGTATTATCAAGCATTTTAAATGAGGTGTAATGCTTTACTTTATTTAATAAGGTATTTTCGGGACTTTCGGGCCCTAAGGGGCCTTTAAGAGAATTCCCGGGTATTTAGTATTTTTACTCAGTTCCAACTGAGTACTTGCGTTCCAAGGGTCATATAATGATCCTAGGTCGACTTTATATGATTTTTATAGCTTATATAATTTATTTACTTAAGGTCGGGCTTTAACGCACGTTTTTAACCTTAAGGAGTTCTAGTGCGTTCTTAACGCTTGAGTGTTTATATGTTTTCTTAGGGTTTAATAAACCCCCAATAATGTTTATTTACTTATATTTAATTATTTAAATGTTAGGGGTATTTCAGTCTACCCCCCTTAAAAGGACTTTGTCCCGAAGTCATAATTTATATTTGTTTATCCTATGGAATCAAGTCCCTCCTACTCATTTCTACTCCTTTCTTCTTATCATCCTTGGTGTCAATACTGTATTGACACTTCTATATTCCATCACTACTCTGAGTGTATATAATTCCTATAGACACAATATTCTTTATTCGTGATAATAATATATCACAGCATAATAACTTAATAAATACTGTAAAACCATACATGTTCCAACTTCCTAGCTATCCCACTCGGTCATCACTGCACAAGTGCAATACCAAATCCTCAGTCCTACAGAGTGCAGAGGCGTAACACTTGGCAGTGAATCTCTTGTGTGATTGTAGGAATAAATATAAATATACTGTAAAATAATTAAGTGCTTCATAAACATTCAAGTGTTACATAGGACACACAAATAATCATTCAATTGTCACATAGGACATACTAATAACCAGCCAAATGTCACATAGGACATAACCATCTAATTAATTGCACACATGCGCAACAAACAATCAAACACAAATAATCATACACGACACCAATATAGACTGCAGATATGCAGTCGCATGTGGTGCTCTACCCCCTTAAAAAGGGTTACGCCCACGTACCCCTACAAGTATACACAAAAACAAGAGAAAATTGTTGGATACTTGTCTCGCATGGAGTCTTCTAACTCCCATGTCGCTTCTTCAATGTCGTGAGTTTACCACAGAGCTTTGACCATTCTAATGATCTTGTTCCTTGTCTCCCCAGTGTTGGAGTCTAAAATGCGAACTGGGGTCTCCTCATTTCTAAGTGTATGGTTTAGCTCGAATGTCTCGGGTTCTAAGTTATGTGATGGGTGAGGCACACATTGCTTTAGCTGAGAAATGTGAAACACATCGTGCACTCTCCCTAGCCTAACATATGAGTCTAATCTGTAGGCTAATGGGCCCACTCGCTCCGTAATAAGGTACGGTCCTACATACTTCGGGCTAAACTTGCCCTTCTACCCTAATCTAAAATTTCCCTTCATAGGTGAAACTCTGAGGAAAACTCGATCGCCTACTGCGAACTCGAGATCTTTCCTATGGACGTCAGCATATGACTTCTGTCCGTGTACGAGGTCTATCCCTCAAGAATATATGTATTCTTTGATACGTTCTCTTAGTGCATTAGTATGTGTGGGTCAAGGTGATCTCTTGTCTTATAATTTGCCATTACTATTTCATGGCTTGTTTAAACTATTTGTGTATAACATACATCCATTCATCGCCTCTTAGTTGTAGTCATCGACGCTCGTGTCTTTGTATTAATATTGGGCATATTTATAATCCCTTTCTTTAGGTCATCATCTTGTGATTCTGGTATTTGAGTTTACTGTCGCCATATACGGCTTTCGTTTTCACCGTAAAGTATGAGCTATGGTTGAGCCGTGCATCTTATGTATTTTACAGCAGGATTGCTTTATGTTATTGGTTCACCTGTTATTGGTAGTATATACACGATTATTATCGTCTGGTCATCAGGTATACCACAGTAGGGTTCCTATTAAGGTTTCTAACAAGGTGTAGTTTCCTCCTAATTAAACATGTTCTTGCTGTTGTGAATCAATTCTGGTGAGTATTAGTATAATGTTTATACTCTTTGTATTCTACCATGTTTATAGGTAGGTTCTTATTCAATATATTGGGTTTGAATTTGTAAAGAAAGACATGAAAGTCGATCTTTCCTTCCAGATGGCAATTTGGCCATATTTTAGAAGATAGCTAGAGAATACTGTTATTATAAGTAATTTTCTCTTTATCTCATATTTGATTTGTCAACACGGTCCATGGGATAATAATAGTTAGTATTTCCCTCATAATTGAATATGTTTCCGATATCTGCGGAGTTGTTTTAGTTATTAATCTTCTCGGGGTAATCTAGACAACTTAACTCTTAATTTACACATTCTACCTCTCATATACCTATTAGTCAAATTTTATATTTGGTTTAAGAATAAATACTTACGTATTACAGAAATATTGTGACCTCTTATAAGGAGTCTCAAGAATCATCCAACCCTGACGGGGTCAGTGTCAGTGTTGAACTATCCTTCGATACCATTTTGTGTTTGGTTTTCCCTTGATCTGACCAGGATCAAGTTTCACCTCCCACGTCAAATATCAAACAATCACATAATTGTCATCTTCCAATTTTTATCTTATTAGACTTTGTGACGTGGTGAGTACTACATTTTCTCCTGATCGATATACTACTATTCCAATAATTGTTATTACCTATACTTGAACCTAGGGTATTACCAAAATCCCCTGGACAATATTCCTTTGATCAAATCATCAAGCGGGGAAACCAGTTTTTCCTCTTGGCATTAAAGATAAAATCTTATTAAAGCATCTAGGCTCTTACTGTCTAATAACTATATCCATCAGTCAATTTTAACTCTTAAATCCATCATACAAGTAATAAGTTCCGTCATGGACTTGCATACTTTAGAATACTCTCTTCACTTTAAAAGGCTTATCTAGTATTTCTCTTATCAGGGCTTGATTATTGCCTTTACTTTAGTTATCATTTCATAGAACGAAGACAGTCACAGTTAGACTTTTAAGTAAAAATTCCCATAACTCAATCAACAACTACAGACCATAAAGTATTATCTCCTCTTCCTTAAAGCTTAGCTTCTTCCTTATTCCATCTAAAATCCATAAATCAGATGAATCATATGTTCACCTTAGTCAAGTATCCCTCAATATTAGTACCTTCTCAAACTAAGGATTTCCAGTTTGAATTCTACTGTTTGGTAACAGGACAATCAAGGCTTTTTGGTTTTATCTCTTTAGAAACGTGGTTAGTCCACTAGCTCAATGGCTTCCAAAGATAAGTCGGTTAGTTATGTTAAATAAAGAATTTAGAATCACAGGGTTTAGCATATAACGTTAGGATGGTTTATGTGTAAAGCCATGGTTACAAACCTGGGATATGTTTCCCTATTTTTTATATATAATTTACACTCATTTTTGTGTATATATTGTTTCACACACTTATATAACTTACACTCACTCTTAGTGTATGTTTTAGTTTAAGCCTTTGGTATACCTGACACTACCTTTACTGTAAGTGTCAAGGAAAGTCGTTTGTTATCATGTTTATACTAGAGTTTATATTACATATGGTTATCCTTAGTTGGTGAAATACCCCGAATATTTACAGTCTAAATTCGCGAAGGTTAAATTAAATTACGAGTAACCATTATGATCATACAAAAATATATATATACGACCAATGTTATATATAAGTAACGACGTGACGTATTAATACCGTCACATATACGTACATAGATGTAACGTTGCAAAAATTACAACGTGACATAATAGCATAATTATATGCATAGTTATATATATAACTAATAACGCAACAAAGTAAAGTAGTCGCGTATGAAATTAAAAACGCGACATATTATGTAGTCATACATATATACTAATGGGCATGTATATAACTAATACAAAAAATTCGAGGGAAAAGGAAAAGGGAGGAAATGCACTCCCATCAAGGTTCGAACCCAGAACCTCTCATACCCTCCCAGACAACTTAACCGTTTGAGCTGAGCTCATATTCAATAATAAACTGCACCGATTTATACAAGAGTAATAATGCATATCAGGACATAAATTAAGCTACCAATTTACCTACTAAGATAATAGATACCTAACATAGTGCCCCACCACTTTTCTTGTTACCACTATCGGAAATAGCACACAGTGCATCAGTTCCTCACTTCGATCTCCTCTTCTATCTCGAGCAGTACACAGCACCGGCGTACCCAACCCATTCACGTGCTCCCTACCTCAAATTCCACAGCAACCAACCATGTCTTGTCGGTTTCAAAACCCCAACAACATCAGGCATCTCTTCCTCCCTTCTGATTCCATGCGCACACTCAAGAAAGAAGGAGAGACCCAGACACATACTGCGTTGCAGTGGGCAATAATTTCCCCGTACCGTGCTGCCTTATTGAAAGTTACAAAAGGCAACAGAATCCTGCATGTCTCGATGAATGCCATTCGGACTCTTCCCACGTTCTCTGTTGCTGGGCATTTCACACCAGTAATAATTTCTATGTAATGGCCCTCACCTGCTCAAGGCTCATCCACCCTGCTCATCTGTCCATCGATCTCGCATGTCCTGAACTCATCACATTCTTCTGTTCTATGGGCAAACAGCTCCTCAACTCCCTCTGGTTCTAGCAAGAGGAGTAATCAGAGAACAGAACAGAAAAAAATATAGATTGGAACCACTGATCGCTGCCACCTAGTCATGCACTAACTCCTCTAGATGTCCCATCAAGAATGCACCAAAATCCCTTCAGCAACATCTGCATTTTCTTTGGGTTGCACCTCAGCTCACGGTAAGACAATGAGACCATCAAATTCTGGTTGTTAAGTCCCTTATCCTCATGTTTTCTTTCTCTTGCGTCTGAAAGTTGAGTAACTGACTCCCTCCTTCTCACCTGTTCTCGTGCGTGAACTCCCTTAGTAAGACCCTTCAGAGATCGTGCTAGTACCTCCTGGAATACTAGCTTCAAATGCACTTGAAGACCAGCCCAAGGTGAGGTCACATGACCTGGTGGTTTTAGTGCCTTTTTCTACTTATAATTTTCAGTCTCCAAACATGATTTCTGTCACTCAGGTGCTCTCCCCTTGCGTAGCATTAAGGCACTTTAAGTCTGTAAGTTCACCCCAACTGGCACGCCAAGCAAAACTAGCCTGAAGCCAGCCATTCAATGTCCTGATAATGCGACGAGAAACAACACAGTAAGTTCAACTATAAAACGATACTCCCTCTTTGCAATTCCAACATCTGTAACCTTCCTTGTAAGTGGGCTACAGAGCTGCTAATAAGATGGTAGAGGGTTAATAATGAACTGGGAATCTAACTAAGACACTTAGCTTAATTTTTAAACACCTTGGGAAGGATAGGAGCCAATGGAATACACCAGAAAAAAATGTACTGTGGGAGGCGCCTCAATTTTCTGCAACACCACAGGTTCTGTATGAGAAGTTTTAGAGAGGTTGCCTGTCTTATGTTGGGTCTGCTCTAGAGTTAAAAGAAAAACTGTATCAAGACCTTAACCAAGCAGTTAAACAGTTTGAGGAAAATTGAGAACTCAATTCGTGAAGAAAAACAAAAAACAGAAGGGAATCAAGAGCAGTAATTATCAGGTTTGGATGTTTCAATTCTAGTTTTCCTGAAACTAGTGCGTTTCTGTGTAACTCTAATACAAAGAGGTGTAAGGGGTGTTAATGAATAGTTTAAGAGTTTAGAGCCTTGCCTTGTCATCTAAATCAGTTTAAACACCCTGGGAGAATTACAAGCCCCAACCTGATATTTAAAAAAAAAAACCCAGTCAAGTTTCAAATCTGTTAAGAGTTTCAGTTACTACCGGTTTCTGTTTTCAATACATGGAAGTTCCAGCAATAAGCTAGCAGTGATATTAGCGTGTTAATGAACCTTCAACAATGTCATATACATAACCCAGGAGGTAGGCTCGTAAGAATGTTAAAACAGACAGAGCTCATGCAGTGATCTGATTTTCAGTTTCAATTGGTTTCAATTTATATTTTCTGTCCTCTGCAACATACGGTTGCTGTATCATGAATTTTCAGTGGCAATAATACTACTGTTGTTACGACTGAACCAATGCATTGTTAAAGGAGTGAACTAGCTGGTGTATTCAGTAGGAGATTAAAAAAAAAAATCAGTTACACAACCTAACAGATGGAATGAAGAAGAAATGCACAAGCTTTGTTTTCAGGTTTTCGATAAGTGACTGCTTCTGTATAACTGGATTACAAAAAAAAATGTTAAGAGTGTTACACTAGTTTAGGATGAAACCCAGACAAAACACCCAGCTGACTGAGTCAATAATTTGAGAAAAGAAAACTGGAAGATTAGATTAGCAAGAACATTAAGGAAGAGAGGAGAACAGATACTAGTTTCTGGTTTCAGTTTCTCAGTCCCACCAGCCTCTGTATAATTGAGTTCCAGAAATATCAGGAGTGTGTAGTGGTTCGAGAATGAACCCCAGGACAGTTCTAACAGAGTGGACTAAGTTGGTAAGTTAAGTTGGAAGATTAGAAATCAGTGTAGCAAACTGACAGCAAGAATAAGAGGAGATTCAACTTCAGATTTCAGTTTCTAGTTTTCTGTATGAGTGAGTTCAGTGGATTTGTCAGCTGTTTTAGGTTGTTGTTAAGATGGAAAAAAAAACCCCTATTCACACGATTAATGACGTGTTTACATGATTTAGGGAATGCACTTGAAGTCAGCTTATTAAACAGACAGACAACAACAGGAAAAGAATATATATCAGTTCATACTACAGTTTTCTGTTTTGATTGTTCTCGGTATACCTGATTTACAGTTATGTTAAGAGTATTGTGTTTGGTTAGTAATCAACCCAAATCGTTGCTAATACCCTCAGTTAGGTTGGGATATTCATGGGGGAGGTTAGGAGATAGTCAAACAGACATAAAAGATGGAAGAGGAAGAGGCAATTAATAGGTTTTGCTTCCTGTTTTCTGATTTTTGGTTTCAGTTTTGCAACAGTTGCTGCCTGGTGTAATCGAGTACAGAGGATTAGATGAGTGTCTTAATTAGTTTAGTGTGTATTTAGGACATTATTAACACCCATATTTAGTGGGGTAAATACTGTGGGAAAGATTAAACCTCGGCCGAGTTAACTAGAAATAAGAAACACAAGAAACATGGAGGTTGTTGTCTCAGTTTCCAGTAATGTTGTTGTTTCTGTATAACTGTAATACAGTTGGTATGAGGGTGTTGAAAGGATCTGGAAATGGACTTATAACATTGTTAATGCATCAACCTAAGAGTGTGAACACTTTGGGAAAAATTATAAATCAATCTAATGCATTAAAAGAGAGATTGGAATGGAAGTATGTACAGATTGATGTTTCAGTTTTCTGAAATTTGTGCCTCTGTATGATCCTTATCCAGAGGTGTTAAAAAGTGTGGTGTTGGTTTAAAAATGAACCCAAAATATGCTAATACATGTATCTAGGTTGGTGAAACATTTTGGGAGGATTAGACATCAGCTGGATACATTAAAAGTGAGGTTAGATAAGGGGTAACACCGAAATTATGTGATAGTTTTATAAATCTTAGGACTTCTGTACAAACATGTTTTAGGAGTTTCCTAAATATTATATCACTATGATAATAGGTTTAAAACAGTACAAACCTATTTAGCTAGGAAGGGAATACACTCTAGGCAAGTTAAATCTACTTTAGATAAACTTGTTACATACTAGTGTTTAAAAATACTCTAGAGTAATATCTAGAGGGAGGACTTAGTTAACTCATACAACGACGATGTAAACATCCTAGGAGTTAAATAATAATCTAAGGTGGGTACTTGGGAAGTTCTAAGGTTTAGAATAAACTGTACATTCAACGACTCACCTAGGGAATAACACCTGGTATAAACGAGTTAAACTAGAAAAGTGTCGTCACATGAAATCATGAACTGACACGTTATTTTTAATCAACGTTAGGGTCGTAACGAACGCCAACCAGGAACCCGTGTGTGAGACGACACTTGCTTCTGATCCAGGTATGGACATGTGTGGTTCGTATGTTGCCGTGTTACACGGCTTGTGTGCTGTGCTATGTGTGAAAAGACTTTAAGATCAAAGCAGGAAATTGGATTGCTTGTTTATCATGTTGGGTGGTTTCTATATCATTGTGTATATCATTGCGCGCACACAGTAGTTTAGTCCCTTTCTCGTGTATGGAACTTGAGACGAACTACTACGAACTATGAAAACAAAGAAAACTCAATAAGGGGGACTCCTCTCTAAACCATTGAGGACTACCATGACACCCACTATGGTGTCTATTCATTAATCATAATGAAGAGCAAGTCTCCTTGGTGAGACATGACGAACCACGTAGACAAAACAAAAGAACTATACAACGAGAAAACCCCTCTTAACTATAGAGGACCTCTAAAGACACCCACTATGGTGTCGAGTTATCAAAGATGATGATAAGCTAGTAACATTGAGAATGAATAGGGAGACGGACCCTTTGTATCCGGGGTAAAGACCATAACATTGAGAAGGAATAGGGAGACGGACCCTTTGAATCCGGAGCAAAGGCTAGTAACATTGAGAATGAATAGGGAGACGGACCCTTTGTATCCGGGGTAAAGACCATAACATTGAGAAGGAATAGGGAGACGGACCCTTTGAATCCGGAGCAAAGGCTAGTAACATTGAGAATGAATAGGGAGACAGACCCTTTGTATCCGGGGTAGAGACCAGAACATTGAGAAGGAATAGGGAGACGGACCCTTGAATCCGGAGCAGAGGCTAGTAACATGGAAAAAGGAATAGGGAGACGGACCCTTGGTATCCGGGCAATGGCCAGTAACATTAAAAACAATAGAGAGAGAAAGAGCTATCCGGGGATGGAGGATTAGCTATGGACAAGATGTACTCCAAATTGTGGTGATAAGAGAATTCACAAATAACCCTTAAAGAAACAAGGAAAGATTAGCACCTACATGAGATGGTCACGGGATCTAAATTACATCCCCAGACCTGGTGCAAGGAAAGAGAAAGAAAATACACATTAAGGGAACGAGAGAAAAGAAATGAAAACAACACAACGCTCGTACGATCCCATAGTGAGGATCCTGGGTATCACATACCTATGCACACGTCTCATGACTTACATGATTGTTTTTACTATATTAGCAGCTTGTTGTGCTTGGTTGCGTGTTGATGGGCTATGATGCCAGCCTGTTATGCTTGGATTTTGTTGATATTGCTATGCTACCTTAAAGTGTGTTTGATATTATGATGTATTGTGATGTGCTTTACTGCTTTAATAGCATGTAAATTGACTTAATAATATTCGACCAAGTAGTCGTGTGGCCCGGTAACATGCGGGCTTCACACGTTCATACTCAGCGTAGTTTGCTGAGTCCTTTACACCCAATTTTTTTTCAGGTCTTGTGCCAGACGATAACGGAGAGTAGGCAAGGGTGACTACCATAGGGGTAGTCCACATGGCAAGACTTTAGTAGTATGCTTTTAATGTATGGGTTGTACTTCCGGTTTATGATGTTGATTAAGAACTTATGTTGTAGACTCTCGGTACTCGGTTTGTATCTTTTGTGTTGGACTTGGACTTCCAGTCATTCAGACCGTAACTTGGTGTAAGTAGAGTGGTCGGGTCAACCACGTGGGTGGTTGGCGTCTGTAGCACCCGAATAGAGTTCGAAACCGCTGCGTAGACTTCTCCCGCTAACTTAGGCACGTCGTATTATTGTTGGTCGTGATTCGGGGGTGTTACAGAAAGTGGTATCAGAGCGTAGTTGCGCTCTGATGACTGGAACAGAGAAGTACCGAGTATAGGAAACCTGAATTCGGGAAACGGGATTAAGGGTTAGTATGTGAGGCGCGTTAGTTAGGGTTCTTCCTTAATAACTACTGAATACCTAACAGACACTTACGCCCAACCTCCACACCCCTAATCTTCTTTAAACCCAGAGAAAGAACGCTAGAGAGGAAAAAGGCCTCCTCTGACTCGGGAAAACCCGATCTGGCATCTACTTAATGTCATAAAACCACCCGTGAAGAAAGACTACACTATACAGTAGACGTTTCCAAAAGGATAATACCCATATAGGGACCAACCATTTAACGGCAACCTTGGTCGACATGCTTAGCAGTCGATAGAACCCTACCTCACAAGCAAACAGGACCAAAACACCCTAATTTATGAAATAAATAAAGCTTAAATAAACAATTAATTAAGCCAAAGACGGGATTGAGATAAATTCTCCAATTCGTACACCTGAGAGGCTAATTTTAGTAAACCTCTCGTAAACAAAGAAATAAGAGAATATAGTTTGAGATGAAATTACACCATAAAAATTTTGGTACAATCCGTAATGCTTAATGAAGCATGACGCAATTTTTTTCACACTAAAGTATAATAATATGGAATTCAATAAATTCCCTGCTCTCTCTCACGTTTCTTTTCATTCCCTGACATAACAAACTTTTTAGACAATAATTGCAGTTCCCTGAGAAAAAAGACATTGTTGTGGGGATCATAAAAAGAACTCTCGAACCGTATAAATAGCCATTACCATGTGGCACCGGTTACCCACATAAACACAAATCAAACAGATAGGAAAATGGCAGTGCAATCGCCACTATGTTCAAATATCCATCCAGTATCTTGATCAAGAAGACCAAATTAAAGGACGTAATGGAGAGTTTAAATGATGAGCTAAGACAAGTAATGAATCATTTTGTAAATTCAAAAAATTTGTAAGTGTGAGAAGATCACAGTAACATTAAGAATTGGGAAGTATACCATTGTGTACCCCATTTACTAGCACTAAAATTTATGAGACCACATGTAGCGAATGAACACGTATACATACACAAATGGTACAAGGATTGGAGTGAGAAGAACTTGTAATCCAGAAGAATATAGATTGGAGAGAACACTCATATGGAGATGCATATAAACCAAGGGATCATTATAATATGAATACGACCTTGAACCTTATGACACATGAGTATGTATTTAGGTACACACCTAGATGCATACAAAGTTAGAAGATTAACACACTTAATCTCAAGGCTTAGATCTTGTTACTAGTCCATGAATTGATTGCCAGATGACTAGAAACCAGAGGGGTAAGAATTAGAATTGGTTAAACTAATTATTTGTTTAAAACGGACATGCAAGGTTGAACTTGACCCTGGCCAGGTCAAGTGACACTGAGCACAAATTGGGGTGCAGAGGTAGCCCGACACTTACGCTGATCATGTCAGTGTTGGATGATTCTCGAAACCCCCTACAAGTGGACACATAAACTACAATTTGGTGAAAGTTTATAAGTTGGATAAGTAAAAATGCAAAGGAAACGGTGTTGAAACCACATAAAATACATGGACACATGGCTCGAAAATTCGGGGATAAACATATGAGTAAACAGATATGTGAGGATTTGAAATGGTGTGATGTTAGTATTAACCCAAAAGTTACCTCGTAAATATATACAATCGCAATCAAATGTAATATGTAACCGATAGTAGTCAATTACCTTAGTTCCATAAAAACAATAATGATGATGAGAAGGAAACTAAACATCCTATGTAAAATAGTTACAATCATAGAGACTTCTAACATATATAATTCAGTAACCTTTTGACTGAAACTAATTAAAGTCAACCAGCAGCGTCAAAGCCATAAATGGGGCTGAAAAATAAACATTTCTCAAAGATGAAAAACATCTCATTTGGCTGTGCACGTTAGCGGAAAAAAAAAAAGAGAGGTAGTAATGCTAGCAGAGCAGACTAGCTATCTACACATAATTACGAGCGGTAAGATAAACTAAACAAGTCGTGTAACAAAGACACGTCCGTGAGAATCAAATATTAAGAACTAAATAGCTACTACGGAGCATACTTGAACTAAAGCCAAAAGGTCAGCTAAAAAGAACAATTCAGACGCTTAAAAGCGCCAAAAAAAAACAAAAAAAAAAACAACATGAACTTCCGACCTCCAGAATAAAAAGATAAGACCGTGTATAAATTAAAATACCCACGGCAGTCAAGAGGCCTTTACTCCTAAATGATAAAGATACAAATAAGCCATGCACTACCTTGAAAAGTATAGTGAAGGGAAACCAAACCTGAAAGTAATCAGAGTCGCACAGCAGAAGCTGGTGGACCATATTTCACATTTTCCAGTTGAATAACAAGTGACTTATCTGCCAATACCCTAGACCCAGGGAGGATAACCCAAATCCGTATAGATCGGTGAGGATACCGATAAGAATCTTTGAGGCATAAACTAAGCCATTAACATAGTCAAGGCATTTGATAGGCTTATAAGGTGAGTTGCATTGCATAGAAACAAGAAAACCCCCATGAGACTTAAACATCTTGAATCAAAGTTCAAGGATGATATAATAGGGATTACGTGGGCGTAATCCATTTTTAAGGGGGGTAGGCGCGCTGCGTTTTTAGGTTGCGTTTCACCGTATTATTGCTCGTTTGATGGATTGTTTTGATTGCATGGTGGTTATGAATGAAGGACTCGTCCTCTTGATTGTATATGAGTACAATATATGAGAATTATTGGTACGTTAAAATATTAGTGAGAACTTGGTGAAGCCATAGATATGGCGTGGTGCTTATAAGCACAAATAGTGAAATACAACCACACATTGGTTGGTAGGTCTGTGTGTATGAATTGTGCAGAATTGTGTGTGTACTGTATTGGATGTACTTTGTGCTATGAATGAATGTTGTGTGCCATGGGTTGCACGTTAGCATACTATATGCTCTGTATGAATGAATGTTGTGTGCCTTGGCTTGCACTTTAGCATGTTATACACATTGCCAGCTTCTTGGTCTACTATGAGAATTGTGTGTGAAGCCACTAGGGCGGCATAGTGCGTATAAGCCCTGAGAATTATAATATAGGAGACTTAATCCTTTGTTATCGCGAATGAATTCGGGACTTGATCCTAGGACTAACAGGAATGGAAAACGTCAGTAAAGGAAGTAACAACTTCGGGACGAAGTTTCTTTAAGGGGGGTAGGCTGAAATACCCCGAATATTTAACAGTCTAAATTCGCGAAGGTTAAATTAAATTACGAGTAACCATTATGATCATACAAAATATATATATACGACCAATGTTATATATAAGTAACGACGTGACGTATTAATACCGTCACATATACGTACATAGATGTAACGTTGCAAAAATTACAACGTGACATAATAGCATAATTATATGCATAGTTATATATATAACTAATAACGCAACAAAGTAAAGTAGTCGCGTATGAAATTAAAAACGCGACATATTATGTAGTCATACATATATACTAATGGGCATGTATATAACTAATACAAAAAATTCGAGGGAAAAGGAAAAGGGAGGAAATGCACTCCCATCAAGGTTCGAACCCAGAACCTCTCATACCCTCCCAAACGCCTTAACCGTTTGAGCTGAGCTCATATTCAATAATAAACTGCACCGATTTATACAAGAGTAATAATGCATATCAGGACATAAATTAAGCTACCAATTTACCTACTAAGATAACGAGACTGATTAGATACCTAACATAGTGCCCCACCACTTTTCTTGTTACCACTATCGGAAATAGCACACAGTGCATCAGTTCCTCACTTCGATCTCCTCTTCTATCTCGAGCAGTACACACAGCACCGGCGTACCCAACCCATTCACGTGCTCCCTACCTCAAATTCCACAGCAACCAACCATGTCTTGTCGGTTTCAAAACCCCAACAACATCAGGCATCTCTTCCTCCCTTCTGATTCCATGCGCACACTCAAGAAAGAAGGAGAGACCCAGACACATACTGCGTTGCAGTGGGCAATAATTTCCCCGTACCGTGCTGCCTTATTGAAAGTTACAAAAGGCAACAGAATCCTGCATGTCTCGATGAATGCCATTCGGACTCTTCCCACGTTCTCTGTTGCTGGGCATTTCACACCAGTAATAATTTCTATGTAATGGCCCTCACCTGCTCAAGGCTCATCCACCCTGCTCATCTGTCCATCGATCTCGCATGTCCTGAACTCATCACATTCTTCTGTTCTATGGGCAAACAGCTCCTCAACTCCCTCTGGTTCTAGCAAGAGGAGTAATCAGAGAACAGAACAGAAAAAAAAATATATAGATTGGAACCACTGATCGCTGCCACCTCCGTCATGCACTAACTCCTCTAGATGTCCCATCAAGAATGCACCAAAATCCCTTCAGCAACATCTGCATTTTCTTTGGGTTGCACCTCAGCTCACGGTAAGACAATGAGACCATCAAATTCTGGTTGTTAAGTCCCTTATCCTCATGTTTTTCTTTCTCTTGCGTCTGAAAGTTGAGTAACTGACTCCCTCCTTCTCACCTGTTCTCGTGCGTGAACTCCCTTAGTAAGACCCTTCAGAGATCGTGCTAGTACCTCCTGGAATACTAGCTTCAAATGCACTTGAAGACCAGCCCAAGGTGAGGTCACATGACCTGGTGGTTTTAGTGCCTTTTTCTACTTATAATTTTCAGTCTCCAAACATGATTTCTGTCACTCAGGTGCTCTCCCCTTGCGTAGCATTAAGGCACTTTAAGTCTGTAAGTTCACCCCAACTGGCACGCCAAGCAAAACTAGCCTGAAGCCAGCCATTCAATGTCCTGATAATGCGAGGAGAAACAACACAGTAAGTTCAACTATAAAACGATACTCCCTCTTTGCAATTCCAACATCTGTAACCTTCCTTGTAAGTGGGCTACAGAGCTGCTAATAAGATGGTAGAGGGTTAATAATGAACTGGGAATCTAACTAAGACACTTAGCTTAATTTGTAAACACCTTGGGAAGGATAGGAGCCAATGGAATACACCAGAAAAAAATGTACTGTGGGAGGCGCCTCAATTTTCTGCAACACCACAGGTTCTGTATGAGAAGTTTTAGAGAGGTTGCCTGTCTTATGTTGGGTCTGCTCTAGAGTTAAAAGAAAAACTGTATCAAGACCTTAACCAAGCAGTTAAACAGTTTGAGGAAAATTGAGAACTCAATTCGTGAAGAAAAACAAAAAAACAGAAGGGAATCAAGAGCAGTAATTATCAGGTTTGGATGTTTCAATTCTAGTTTTCCTGAAACTAGTGCGTTTCTGTGTAACTCTAATACAAAGAGGTGTAAGGGGTGTTAATGAATAGTTTAAGAGTTTAGAGCCTTGCCTTGTCATCTAAATCAGTTTAAACACCCTGGGAGAATTACAAGCCCCAACCTGATATTTAAAAAAAAACCCAGTCAAGTTTCAAATCTGTTAAGAGTTTCAGTTACTACCGGTTTCTGTTTTCAATACATGGAAGTTCCAGCAATAAGCTAGCAGTGATATTAGCGTGTTAATGAACCTTCAACAATGTCATATACATAACCCAGGAGGTAGGCTCGTAAGAATGTTAAAACAGACAGAGCTCATGCAGTGATCTGATTTTCAGTTTCAATTGGTTTCAATTTATATTTTCTGTCCTCTGCAACATACGGTTGCTGTATCATGAATTTTCAGTGGCAATAATACTACTGTTGTTACGACTGAACCAATGCATTGTTAAAGGAGTGAACTAGCTGGTGTATTCAGTAGGAGATTAAAAAAAAAAAATCAGTTACACAACCTAACAGATGGGAAGAAGAAATGCACAAGCTTTGTTTTCAGGTTTTCGATAAGTGACTGCTTCTGTATAACTGGATTACAAAAAAAAATGTAAGAGTGTTACACTAGTTTAGGATGAAACCCAGACAAAACACCCAGCTGACTGAGTCAATAATTTGAGAAAAGAAAACTGGAAGATTAGATTAGCAAGAACATTAAGGAAGAGAGGAGAACAGATACTAGTTTCTGGTTTCAGTTTCTCAGTCCCACCAGCCTCTGTATAATTGAGTTCCAGAAATATCAGGAGTGTGTAGTGGTTCGAGAATGAACCCCAGGACAGTTCTAACAGAGTGGACTAAGTTGGTAAGTTAAGTTGGAAGATTAGAAATCAGTGTAGCAAACTGACAGCAAGAATAAGAGGAGATTCAACTTCAGATTTCAGTTTCTAGTTTTCTGTATGAGTGAGTTCAGTGGATTTGTCAGCTGTTTTAGGTTGTTGTTAAGATGGAAAAAAAACCCCCTATTCACACGATTAATGACGTGTTTACATGATTTAGGGAATGCACTTGAAGTCAGCTTATTAAACAGACAGACAACAACAGGAAAAGAATATATATCAGTTCATACTACAGTTTTCTGTTTTGATTGTTCTCGGTATACCTGATTTACAGTTATGTTAAGAGTATTGTGTTTGGTTAGTAATCAACCCAAATCGTTGCTAATACCCTCAGTTAGGTTGGGATATTCATGGGGGAGGTTAGGAGATAGTCAAACAGACATAAAAGATGGAAGAGGAAGAGGCAATTAATAGGTTTTGCTTCCTGTTTTCTGATTTTTGGTTTCAGTTTTGCAACAGTTGCTGCCTGCCTGGTGTAATCGAGTACAGAGGATTAGATGAGTGTCTTAATTAGTTTAGTGTGTATTTAGGACATTATTAACACCCATATTTAGTGGGGTAAATACTGTGGGAAAGATTAAACCTCGGCCGAGTTAACTAGAAATAAGAAACACAAGAAACATGGAGGTTGTTGTCTCAGTTTCCAGTAATGTTGTTGTTTCTGTATAACTGTAATACAGTTGGTATGAGGGTGTTGAAAGGATCTGGAAATGGACTTATAACATTGTTAATGCATCAACCTAAGAGTGTGAACACTTTGGGAAAAATTATAAATCAATCTAATGCATTAAAAGAGAGATTGGAATGGAAGTATGTACAGATTGATGTTTCAGTTTTCTGAAATTTGTGCCTCTGTATGATCCTTATCCAGAGGTGTTAAAAAGTGTGGTGTTGGTTTAAAAATGAACCCAAAATATGCTAATACATGTATCTAGGTTGGTGAAACATTTTGGGAGGATTAGACATCAGCTGGATACATTAAAAGTGAGGTTAGATAAGGGGTAACACCGAAATTATGTGATAGTTTTATAAATCTTAGGACTTCTGTACAAACATGTTTTAGGAGTTTCCTAAATATTATATCACTATGATAATAGGTTTAAAACAGTACAAACCTATTTAGCTAGGAAGGGAATACACTCTAGGCAAGTTAAATCTACTTTAGATAAACTTGTTACATACTAGTGTTTAAAAATACTCTAGAGTAATATCTAGAGGGAGGACTTAGTTAACTCATACAACGACGATGTAAACATCCTAGGAGTTAAATAATAATCTAAGGTGGGTACTTGGGAAGTTCTAAGGTTTAGAATAAACTGTACATTCAACGACTCACCTAGGGAATAACACCCGGTATAAACGAGTTAAACTAGAAAAGTGTCGTCACATGAAATCATGAACTGACACGTTATTTTTAATCAACGTTAGGGTCGTAACGAACGCCAACCAGGAACCCGTGTGTGAGACGACACTTGCTTCTGATCCAGGTATGGACATGTGTGGTTCGTATGTTGCCGTGTTACACGGCTTGTGTGCTGTGTGCTATGTGTGAAAAGACTTTAAGATCAAAGCAGGAAATTGGATTGCTTGTTTATCATGTTGGGTGGTTTCTATATCATTGTGTATATCATTGCGCGCACACAGTAGTTTAGTCCCTTTCTCGTTTATGGAACTTGAGACGAACTACTACGAACTATGAAAACAAAGAAAACTCAATAAGGGGGACTCCTCTCTAAACCATTGAGGACTACCATGACACCCACTATGGTGTCTATTCATTAATCATAATGAAGAGCAAGTCTCCTTGGTGAGACATGACGAACCACGTAGACAAAACAAAAGAACTATACAACGAGAAAACCCCTCTTAACTATAGAGGACCTCTAAAGACACCCACTATGGTGTCGAGTTATCAAAGATGATGATAAGCTAGTAACATTGAGAATGAATAGGGAGACGGACCCTTTGTATCCGGGGTAAAGACCATAACATTGAGAAGGAATAGGGAGACGGACCCTTTGAATCCGGAGCAAAGGCTAGTAACATTGAGAATGAATAGGGAGACGGACCCTTTGTATCCGGGGTAAAGACCATAACATTGAGAAGGAATAGGGAGACGGACCCTTTGAATCCGGAGCAAAGGCTAGTAACATTGAGAATGAATAGGGAGACAGACCCTTTGTATCCGGGGTAGAGACCAGAACATTGAGAAGGAATAGGGAGACGGACCCTTGAATCCGGAGCAGAGGCTAGTAACATGGAAAAAGGAATAGGGAGACGGACCCTTGGTATCCGGGGCAATGGCCAGTAACATTTAAAAACAATAGAGAGAGAAAGAGCTATCCGGGGATGGAGGATTAGCTATGGACAAGATGTACTCCAAATTGTGGTGATAAGAGAATTCACAAATAACCCTTAAAGAAACAAGGAAAGATTAGCACCTACATGAGATGGTCACGGGATCTAAATTACATCCCCAGACCTGGTGCAAGGAAAGAGAAAGAAAATACACATTAAGGGAACGAGAGAAAAGAAATGAAAACACACAACGCTCGTACGATCCCATAGTGAGGATCATGGGTATCACATACCTATGCACACGTCTCATGACTTACATGATTGTTGTTACTATATTAGCAGCTTGTTGTGCTTGGTTGCGTGTTTGATGGGCTATGATGCCAGCCTGTTATGCTTGGATGTTTGTTGATATTGCTATGCTACCTTAAAGTGTGTTTGATATTATGATGTATTGTGATGTGCTTTACTGCTGCTAATAGCATGTAAATTGACTTAATAATATTCGACCAAGTAGTCGTGTGGCCCGGTAACATGCGGGCTTCACACGTTCATACTCAGCGTAGTTTGCTGAGTCCTTTACACCCAATTTTTTTTCAGGTCTTGTGCCAGACGATAACGGAGAGTAGGCAAGGGTGACTACCATAGGGGTAGTCCACATGGCAAGACTTTTAGTAGTATGCTTTTAATGTATGGGTTGTACTTCCGGTTTATGATGTTGGATTAAGAACTTATGTTGTAGACTCTCGGTACTCGGTTTGTATCTTTTGTGTTGGACTTGGACTTCCAGTCATTCAGACCGTAACTTGGTGTAAGTAGAGTGGTCGGGTCAACCACGTGGGTGGTTGGCGTCTGTAGCACCCGAATAGAGTTCGAAACCGCTGCGTAGACTTCTCCCGCTAACTTAGGCGCGTCGTATTATTGTTGGTCGTGATTCGGGGGTGTTACAGAAAGTGGTATCAGAGCGTAGTTGCGCTCTGATGACTGGAACAGAGAAGTACCGAGTATAGGAAACCTGAATTCGGGGAAACGGGATTAAGGGTTAGTATGTGAGGCGCGTTAGTTAGGGTTCTTCCTTAATAACTACTGAATACCTAACAGACACTTACGCCCAACCTCCACACCCCTAATCTTCTTTAAAACCAGAGAAAGAACGCTAGAGAGGAAAAAGGCCTCCTCTGACTCGGGAAAACCCGATCTGGCATCTACTTAATGTCATAAAACCAACCCGTGAAGAAAAGACTACACTATACAGTAGACGTTTCCAAAGGATAATACCCATATAGGGACCAATTTTAACGGCAACCTTGGTCGACATGCTTAGCAGTCGATAGAACCCTACCTCACAAGCAAACAGGACCAAAACACCCTAAAATTTATGAAATAAATAAAGCTTAAATAAACAATTAATTAAGCCAAAGACGGGATTGAGATAAATTCTCCAATTCGTACACCTGAGAGGCTAATTTTAGTAAACCTCTCGTAAACAAAGAAATAAGAGAATATAGTTTGAGATGAAATTACACCATAAAAATTTTGGTACAATCCGTAATGCTTAATGAAGCATGACGCAATTTTTTTTCACACTAAAGTATAATAATATGGAATTCAATAAATTCCCTGCTCTCTCTCACGTTTCTTTTCATTCCCTGACATAACAAACTTTTTAGACAATAATTGCAGTTCCCTGAGAAAAAAGACATTGTTGTGGGGATCATAAAAAGAACTCTCGAACCGTATAAATAGCCATTACCATGTGGCACCGGTTACCCACATAAACACAAATCAAACAGATAGGAAAATGGCAGTGCAATCGCCACTATGTTCAAATATCCATCCAGTATCTTGATCAAGAAGACCAAATTAAAGGACGTAATGGAGAGTTTAAATGATGAGCTAAGACAAGTAATGAATCATTTTGTAAATTCAAAAAAATTTGTAAGTGTGAGAAGATCACAGTAACATTAAGAATTGGGAAGTATACCATTGTGTACCCCATTTACTAGCACTAAAATTTATGAGACCACATGTAGCGAATGAACACGTATACATACACAAATGGTACAAGGATTGGAGTGAGAAGAACTTGTAATCCAGAAGAATATAGATTGGAGAGAACACTCATATGGAGATGCATATAAACCAAGGGATCATTATAATATGAATACGACCTTGAACCTTATGACACATGAGTATGTATTTAGGTACACACCTAGATGCATACAAAGTTAGAAGATTAACACACTTAATCTCAAGGCTTAGATCTTGTTACTAGTCCATGAATTGATTGCCAGATGACTAGAAACCAGAGGGGTAAGAATTAGAATTGGTTAAACTAATTATTTGTTTAAAACGGACATGCAAGGTTGAACTTGACCCTGGCCAGGTCAAGTGACACTGAGCACAAATTGGGGTGCAGAGGTAGCCCGACACTTACGCTGATCATGTCAGTGTTGGATGATTCTCGAAACCCCCTACAAGTGGACACATAAACTACAATTTGGTGAAAGTTTATAAGTTGGATAAGTAAAAATGCAAAGGAAACGGTGTTGAAACCACATAAAATACATGGACACATGGCTCGAAAATTCGGGGATAAACATATGAGTAAACAGATATGTGAGGATTTGAAATGGTGTGATGTTAGTATTAACCCAAAAGTTACCTCGTAAATATATACAATCGCAATCAAATGTAATATGTAACCGATAGTAGTCAATTACCTTAGTTCCATAAAAACAATAATGATGATGAGAAGGAAACTAAACATCCTATGTAAAATAGTTACAATCATAGAGACTTCTAACATATATAATTCAGTAACCTTTTGACTGAAACTAATTAAAGTCAACCAGCAGCGTCAAAGCTATAAATGGGGCTGAAAAATAAACATTTCTCAAAGATGAAAAACATCTCATTTGGCTGTGCACGTTAGCGGAAAAAAAAAAGAGAGAGGTAGTAATGCTAGCAGAGCAGACTAGCTATCTACACATAATTACGAGCGGTAAGATAAACTAAACAAGTCGTGTAACAAAGACACGTCCGTGAGAATCAAATATTAAGAACTAAATAGCTACTACGGAGCATACTTGAACTAAAGCCAAAAGGTCAGCTAAAAAGAACAATTCAGACGCTTAAAAGCGCCAAAAAAAAACAACAATGAACTTCCGACCTCCAGAATAAAAAGATAAGACCGTGTATAAATTAAAATACCCCACGGCAGTCAAGAGGCCTTTGCTCCTAAATGATAAAGATACAAATAAGCCATGCACTACCTTGAAAAGTATAGTGAAGGGAAACCAAACCTGAAAGTAATCAGAGTCGCACAGCAGAAGCTGGTGGACCATATTTCACATTTTCCAGTTGAATAACAAGTGACTTATCTGCCAATACCCTAGACCCAGGGAGGATAACCCAAATCCGTATAGATCGGTGAGGATACCGATAAGAATCTTTGAGGCATAAACTAAGCCATTAACATAGTCAAGGCATTTGATAGGCTTATAAGGTGAGTTGCATTGCATAGAAACAAGAAAACCCCATGAGACTTAAACATCTTGAATCAAAGTTCAAGGATGATATAATAGGGATTACGTGGGCGTAATCCATTTTTAAGGGGGGTAGGCGCGCTGCGTTTTTAGGTTGCGTTTCACCGTATTATTGCTCGTTTGATGGATTGTTTTGATTGCATGGTGGTTATGAATGAAGGACTCGTCCTCTTGATTGTATATGAGTACAATATATGAGAATTATTGGTACGTTAAAATATTAGTGAGAACTTGGTGAAGCCATAGATATGGCGTGGTGCTTATAAGCACAAATAGTGAAATACAACCACACATTGGTTGGTAGGTCTGTGTGTATGAATTGTGCAGAATTGTGTGTGTACTGTATTGGATGTACTTTGTGCTATGAATGAATGTTGTGTGCCATGGGTTGCACGTTAGCATACTATATGCTCTGTATGAATGAATGTTGTGTGCCTTGGCTTGCACTTTAGCATGTTATACACATTGCCAGCTTCTTGGTCTACTATGAGAATTTGTGTGTGAAGCCACTAGGGCGGCATAGTGCGTATAAGCCCTGAGAATTATAATATAGGAGACTTAATCCTTTGGTTATCGCGAATGAATTCGGGACTTGATCCCTAGGACTAACAGGAATGGAAAACGTCAGTAAAGGAAGTAACAACTTCGGGACGAAGTTTCTTTAAGGGGGGTAGGCTGAAATACCCCGAATATTTAACAGTCTAAATTCGCGAAGGTTAAATTAAATTACGAGTAACCATTATGATCATACAAAAATATATATATACGACCAATGTTATATATAAGTAACGACGTGACGTATTAATACCGTCACATATACGTACATAGATGTAACGTTGCAAAAATTACAACGTGACATAATAGCATAATTATATGCATAATTATATATATAACTAATAACGCAACAAAGTAAAGTAGTCGCGTATGAAATTAAAAACGCGACATATTATGTAGTCATACATATATACTAATGGGCATGTATATAACTAATACAAAAAATTCGAGGGAAAAGGAAAAGGGAGGAAATGCACTCCCATCAAGGTTCGAACCCAGAACCTCTCATACCCTCCCAAACGCCTTAACCGTTTGAGCTGAGCTCATATTCAATAATAAACTGCACCGATTTATACAAGAGTAATAATGCATATCAGGACATAAATTAAGCTACCAATTTACCTACTAAGATAACGAGACTGATTAGATACCTAACATAGTGCCCCACCACTTTTCTTGTTACCACTATCGGAAATAGCACACAGTGCATCAGTTCCTCCACTCCGATCTCCTCTTCTATCTCGAGCAGTACACACACACACCGGCGTACCCAACCCATTCACGTGCTCCCTACCTCAAATTCCACAGCAACCAACCATGTCTTGTCGGTTTCAAAACCCCAACAACATCAGGCATCTCTTCCTCCCTTCTGATTCCATGCGCACACTCAAGAAAGAAGGAGAGACCCAGACACATACTGCGTTGCAGTGGGCAATAATTTCCCCGTACCGTGCTGCCTTATTGAAAGTTACAAAAGGCAACAGAATCCTGCATGTCTCGATGAATGCCATTCGGACTCTTCCCACGTTCTCTGTTGCTGGGCATTTCACACCAGTAATAATTTCTATGTAATGGCCCTCACCTGCTCAAGGCTCATCCACCCTGCTCATCTGTCCATCGATCTCGCATGTCCTGAACTCATCACATTCTTCTGTTCTATGGGCAAACAGCTCCTCAACTCCCTCTGGTTCTAGCAAGAGGAGTAATCAGAGAACAGAACAGAAAAAAAAAATATAGATTGGAACCACTGATCGCTGCCACCTCCGTCATGCACTAACTCCTCTAGATGTCCCATCAAGAATGCACCAAAATCCCTTCAGCAACATCTGCATTTTCTTTGGGTTGCACCTCAGCTCACGGTAAGACAATGAGACCATCAAATTCTGGTTGTTAAG
The DNA here is from genome assembly GCA_023374045.1 of Limonium bicolor. NCBI lineage: Eukaryota > Viridiplantae > Streptophyta > Magnoliopsida > Caryophyllales > Plumbaginaceae > Limonium > Limonium bicolor. The sequence goes on along the minus strand of CM041781.1, from coordinate 115,647,296 downwards.
TCCCTTATCCTCATGTTTTTCTTTCTCTTGCGTCTGAAAGTTGAGTAACTGACTCCCTCCTTCTCACCTGTTCTCGTGCGTGAACTCCCTTAGTAAGACCCTTCAGAGATCGTGCTAGTACCTCCTGGAATACTAGCTTCAAATGCACTTGAAGACCAGCCCAAGGTGAGGTCACATGACCTGGTGGTTTTAGTGCCTTTTCTACTTATAATTTTCAGTCTCCAAACATGATTTCTGTCACTCAGGTGCTCTCCCCTTGCGCGTAGCATTAAGGCACTTTAAGTCTGTAAGTTCACCCCAACTGGCACGCCAAGCAAAACTAGCCTGAAGCCAGCCATTCAATGTCCTGATAATGCGAGGAGAAACAACACAGTAAGTTCAACTATAAAACGATACTCCCTCTTTGCAATTCCAACATCTGTAACCTTCCTTGTAAGTGGGCTACAGAGCTGCTAATAAGATGGTAGAGGGTTAATAATGAACTGGGAATCTAACTAAGACACTTAGCTTAATTTGTAAACACCTTGGGAAGGATAGGAGCCAATGGAATACACCAGAAAAAAATGTACTGTGGGAGGCGCCTCAATTTTCTGCAACACCACAGGTTCTGTATGAGAAGTTTTAGAGAGGTTGCCTGTCTTATGTTGGGTCTGCTCTAGAGTTAAAAGAAAAACTGTATCAAGACCTTAACCAAGCAGTTAAACAGTTTGAGGAAAATTGAGAACTCAATTCGTGAAGAAAAACAAAAAAAACAGAAGGGAATCAAGAGCAGTAATTATCAGGTTTGGATGTTTCAATTCTAGTTTTCCTGAAACTAGTGCGTTTCTGTGTAACTCTAATACAAAGAGGTGTAAGGGGTGTTAATGAATAGTTTAAGAGTTTAGAGCCTTGCCTTGTCATCTAAATCAGTTTAAACACACCCTGGGAGAATTACAAGCCCCAACCTGATATTTAAAAAAAAAACCCAGTCAAGTTTCAAATCTGTTAAGAGTTTCAGTTACTACCGGTTTCTGTTTTCAATACATGGAAGTTCCAGCAATAAGCTAGCAGTGATATTAGCGTGTTAATGAACCTTCAACAATGTCATATACATAACCCAGGAGGTAGGCTCGTAAGAATGTTAAAACAGACAGAGCTCATGCAGTGATCTGATTTTCAGTTTCAATTGGTTTCAATTTATATTTTCTGTCCTCTGCAACATACGGTTGCTGTATCATGAATTTTCAGTGGCAATAATACTACTGTTGTTACGACTGAACCAATGCATTGTTAAAGGAGTGAACTAGCTGGTGTATTCAGTAGGAGATTAAAAAAAAAAATCAGTTACACAACCTAACAGATGGAATGAAGAAGAAATGCACAAGCTTTGTTTTCAGGTTTTCGATAAGTGACTGCTTCTGTATAACTGGATTACAAAAAAATGTTAAGAGTGTTACACTAGTTTAGGATGAAACCCAGACAAAACACCCAGCTGACTGAGTCAATAATTTGAGAAAAGAAAACTGGAAGATTAGATTAGCAAGAACATTAAGGAAGAGAGGAGAACAGATACTAGTTTCTGGTTTCAGTTTCTCAGTCCCACCAGCCTCTGTATAATTGAGTTCCAGAAATATCAGGAGTGTGTAGTGGTTCGAGAATGAACCCCAGGACAGTTCTAACAGAGTGGACTAAGTTGGTAAGTTAAGTTGGAAGATTAGAAATCAGTGTAGCAAACTGACAGCAAGAATAAGAGGAGATTCAACTTCAGATTTCAGTTTCTAGTTTTCTGTATGTGAGTTCAGTGGATTTGTCAACTGTTTTAGGTTGTTGTTAAGATGGAAAAAAACCCCTATTCACACGATTAATGACGTGTTTACATGATTTAGGGAATGCACTTGAAGTCAGCTTATTAAACAGACAGACAACAACAGGAAAAGAATATATATCAGTTCATACTACAGTTTTCTGTTTTGATTGTTCTCGGTATACCTGATTTACAGTTATGTTTAGAGTATTGTGTTTGGTTAGTAATCAACCCAAATCGTTGCTAATACCCTCAGTTAGGTTGGGATATTCATGGGGGAGGTTAGGAGATAGTCAAACAGACATAAAAGATGGAAGAGGAAGAGGCAATTAATAGGTTTTGCTTCCTGTTTTCTGATTTTTTGTTTCAGTTTTGCAACAGTTGCTGCCTGGTGTAATCGAGTACAGAGGATTAGATGAGTGTCTTAATTAGTTTAGTGTGTATTTAGGACATTATTAACACCCATATTTAGTGGGGTAAATACTGTGGGAAAGATTAAACCTCGGCCGAGTTAACTAGAAATAAGAAACACAAGAAACATGGAGGTTGTTGTCTCAGTTTCCAGTAATGTTGTTGTTTCTGTATAACTGTAATACAGTTGGTATGAGGGTTTGAAAGGATCTGGAAATGGACTTATAACATTGTTAATGCATCAACCTAAGAGTGTGAACACTTTGGGAAAAATTATAAATCAATCTAATGCATTAAAAGAGAGATTGGAATGGAAGTATGTACAGATTGATGTTTCAGTTTTCTGAAATTTGTGCCTCTGTATGATCCTTATCCAGAGGTGTTAAAAAGTGTGGTGTTGGTTTAAAAATGAACCCAAAATATGCTAATACATGTATCTAGGTTGGTGAAACATTTTGGGAGGATTAGACATCAGCTGGATACATTAAAAGTGAGGTTAGATAAGGGGTAACACCGAAATTATGTGATAGTTTTATAAATCTTAGGACTTCTGTACAAACATGTTTTAGGAGTTTCCTAAATATTATATCACTATGATAATAGGTTTAAAACAGTACAAACCTATTTAGCTAGGAAGGGAATACACTCTAGGCAAGTTAAATCTACTTTAGATAAACTTGTTACATACTAGTGTTTAAAAATACTCTAGAGTAATATCTAGAGGGAGGACTTAGTTAACTCATACAACGACGATGTAAACATCCTAGGAGTTAAATAATAATCTAAGGTGGGTACTTGGGAAGTTCTAAGGTTTAGAATAAACTGTACATTCAACGACTCACCTAGGGAATAACACCCGGTATAAACGAGTTAACTAGAAAAGTGTCGTCACATGAAATCATGAACTGACACGTTATTTTTAATCAACGTTAGGGTCGTAACGAACGCCAACCAGGAACCTGTGTGTGAGACGACACTTGCTTCTGATCCAGGTATGGACATGTGTGGTTCGTATGTTGCCGTGTTACACGGCTTGTGTGTTGTGTGCTATGTGTGAAAAGACTTTAAGATCAAAGCAGGAAATTGGATTGCTTGTTTATCATGTTGGGTGGTTTCTATATCATTGTGTATATCATTGCGCGCACACAGTAGTTTAGTCCCTTTCTCGTTTATGGAACTTGAGACGAACTACTACGAACTATGAAAACAAAGAAAACTCAATAAGGGGGACTCCTCTCTAAACCATTGAGGACTACCATGACACCCACTATGGTGTCTATTCATTAATCATAATGAAGAGCAAGTCTCCTTGGTGAGACATGACGAACCACGTAGACAAAACAAAAGAACTATACAACGAGAAAACCCCTCTTAACTATAGAGGACCTCTAAAGACACCCACTATGGTGTCGAGTTATCAAAGATGATGATAAGCTAGTAACATTGAGAATGAATAGGGAGACGGACCCTTTGTATCCGGGGTAAAGACCATAACATTGAGAAGGAATAGGGAGACGGACCCTTTGAATCCGGAGCAAAGGCTAGTAACATTGAGAATGAATAGGGAGACGGACCCTTTGTATCCGGGGTAAAGACCATAACATTGAGAAGGAATAGGGAGACGGACCCTTTGAATCCGGAGCAAAGGCTAGTAACATTGAGAATGAATAGGGAGACGGACCCTTTGTATCCGGGGTAGAGACCAGAACATTGAGAAGGAATAGGGAGACGGACCCTTGAATCCGGAGCAGAGGCTAGTAACATGGAAAAAGGAATAGGGAGACGGACCCTTGGTATCCGGGGCAATGGCCAGTAACATTTAAAAACAATAGAGAGAGAAAGAGCTATCCGGGGATGGAGGATTAGCTATGGACAAGATGTACTCCAAATTGTGGTGATAAGAGAATTCACAAATAACCCTTAAAGAAACAAGGAAAGATTAGCACCTACATGAGATGGTCACGGGATCTAAATTACATCCCCAGACCTGGTGCAAGGAAAGAAAAGAAAATACACATTAAGGGAACGAGAGAAAAGAAATGAAAACACACAACGCTCGTACGATCCCATAGTGAGGATCATGGGTATCACATACCTATGCACACGTCTCATGACTTACATGATTGTTGTTACTATATTAGCAGCTTGTTGTGCTTGGTTGCGTGTTTGATGGGCTATGATGCCAGCCTGTTATGCTTGGATGTTTGTTGATATTGCTATGCTACCTTAAAGTGTGTTTGATATTATGATGTATTGTGATGTGCTTTACTGCTTTAATAGCATGTAAATTGACTTAATAATATTCGACCAAGTAGTCGTGTGGCCCGGTAACATGCGGGCTTCACACGTTCATACTCAGCGTAGTTTGCTGAGTCCTTTACACCCAATTTTTTTTCAGGTCTTGTGCCAGACGATAACGGAGAGTAGGCAAGGGTGACTACCATAGGGGTAGTCCACATGGCAAGACTTTTAGTAGTATGCTTTTAATGTATGGGTTGTACTTCCGGTTTATGATGTTGGATTAAGAACTTATGTTGTAGACTCTCGGTACTCGGTTTGTATCTTTTGTGTTGGACTTGGACTTCTAGTCATTCAGACCGTAACTTGGTGTAAGTAGAGTGGTCGGGTCAACCACGTGGGTGGTTGGCGTCTGTAGCACCCGAATAGAGTTCGAAACCGCTGCGTAGACTTCTCCCGCTAACTTAGGCGCGTCGTATTATTGTTGGTCGTGATTCGAGGGTGTTACAGTTGGTTTACTGCGATCTTTTATTCGCATTCATAATTTGAGTTGTCATAGTAGACATATGCTCGTAAAAATTCATAAGGTTCGTATAGGACATGTATCTCAAAATAGGGTAGGTATATTTAATGGTACTCAACCCTCTGAAATGTATTAATACCTCAATGTTTTAGGTTAATAACCTCCAAATTATATTTATATCTGTAGCATTTAGGTATTGCTAATTAGGTAGTTCTCTCCACCTTAGAAAATATATATTCAAAATTTGTTCTCTCCTCTTTATTAATTAGGAGTCTAGCACCGTTATATATTGATACTAGCTGAGACCCTTGGTATTTGCTCAGGTATTTCAAAACCCGTGCTTATCCATTATGGATGTTTAGTTATATTTTTGAGATTCTATTTCTCAATTGTCACACTTCAAGGTTTCTCACTATCTTCTCTCGGAGTTTATAAGAGATTGTAAGATTTCCTAGACTCGCACTGAGCGTAAAGCTCGGTGCCTGGGTATCCCATAAAATTTCAGTGTTTGCTCTTTAAGTGAGCTCTTTGACAGTTCCTATAGTCTTAAGTATTTGTATTAATGTATTCCTGTTCATGACATCTGCTCGTCATTTAGGCAGGTCATAATTTGTAGTTAAGTATTTCTTGAGTAGGATCATCCCGGGTCAAAGTACTTGGCATTATGCCTTGGGATATTCCCGACCTTCGCTCATAGGCTCAGGTGACCACGGTCTCATAGGTAAGGAAACTAATATCAAAGTATCTTATTATGTGAGAGGTTTCCCACAGTAGGTCTCTCTAAATTTTGATACTCACTAATCACATATATAAGTCTCATCGACTGATACTATAAACACATATTTATGCATCATGCATTTAGTTTAGGTTCTAGGCTTACCGGTTTCGCGCTAAGCGCTAGCTTCAGCGCCTGAAGTTCCCACTGAATACAGGGCATTTCTTTCTGGAGTCATCTCCTTTCCCTTATGGATCTCGGATGAGGGTCGTTGTCCTCCCGGTCCTGTAGTATAATTGTTATTCTGCGGCGCCTGGCCTCCTCTAGGTCCGCCCGCCTCATTAGCTGGAGTTCTCTGTGCACCTCTAGCTCCTTTGTATACTCGACTTCCTGGATTGGAAAAGCATTCATATTCTCTATGACCTTCCTTTTCGCAATGGCGGCACTCCACCTTTCTTCCTGCGCAATCTACGCCTGGGTGATCCTTTCCACAACGTTTACAGTAATAGTGTCGTCGGGTTGGCTTGTTGCCTCTAGGTGGTGCTGCTCTTAGTGGTAGATCATCAATAGCTGGGCCGGTCAGACGAGGGACTTGTTCCTCCGTCTTCTGACCATGGAAATTATTCTGTCCCTTCTTCTTTTCAAAGAATTTCTTCCGCTTCTTGCAGTAGCCGCCAGAGGTTGCTCCATCATCATCTCCTTCAGTACTCTTCCTTTTCTTTATTCCTGCATCGGAGCAGTTGACTCCTGGTATATTGTCCAATAAACTGGCGATCCGCGCATAGTATTGGTCAACTGTCTGTCTCCCTTAGATTAAGGTCTTGATCTCCTACCTTTTCCTCTGCTTAATGTGTTCGGGGTAATACTTCTCCCGCAACACTTCTACGAACTCTGTCCATTCAAATTCCGGTGTAGCTCTACGGTGGCCCTCAATAGTCCTCCACCAAATGTCAGCTGCGCCCTTCAGGTTGTATGTGGCGATGTCGACTTGTTGGTCTTCTGGAACTCTGACAGCCTTGAACGCCTTCTGGTGCTCTGCAATGAACTTCTCCAGTGCGGCGGGGTCCGGTTCCCCTGAATAAGTTGGTACTCTTGCGTCTGCAACGCTCTTCAACCAGTTGGTTTCTCTGGGCCGCGGCGGGTGGGGTATGGCTCCCGTAAATTAAGCTCCTAGCTGTTGCGCGAAAGTTGCCATGGCTGCTGTTAAGTCTTGTACTGTTGGAATATCCGCCAGTGTCTCGCTACTGCATCCACTGCTGTCTCCACCTGGTCCTTCTCTGGTCGACATCTAAGGTAGTATATTTTTATTTCTACTCGGTTGCTACACCGTATCACATACACAATCAAAAACATGTAAGTAAGCTAGCAATAAAATATCCCTAGGGTTTTTCTTTCTAGGTCACGAGTCCTCACAGACGTTTCCCGTAACCCAATATTCCTATGCTCATTGTCCTAGACTCAGTATCTTTCATCAGAGCGGTACTCCGCTCTGATACCATTTTTTGTAACACCCCTAATCTTAAACCTGTAATAACGTCATAACTCGTAGCATAATAAACAGCAAATCGCAGCGGTAAATAAAACTATCTAACCTTGGTGTTACACGCCGTCACTCACCCTTGAGAGTAACAAGGCATCCTTACTCTTCCAACATTACAACTTCCACACGCTGTGATGAACAGATACTGAGCACTCTAATTATTACAATCCAAAACCAACTAAATGAGCAACTAACTGAAATACAACAAACTCCAAAATATAATACATAACAAATCCACAAGTGTTTATAAAAACACAGCGGCTACCCTGTTCCCCGCACTCCGGCTTGTATATTCTTCAGTGACCTGAAATGTTTGGCCCAATGAAGGGCTCAGCAAACTATGCTGGTATGCTAAATGTAGTCCTAAGTCTTCTAAATTCCTTAAGTCGTTTTAGCCATCTTGATATTAGATTCATTACAAAAAATACCGGTTTATAATGATAACAGAAATAACTGTAAACACTCAACAAACACATAACAATCCACCTGTAAACACCAGTGTACAATAGTACCCAACACCAATAACCACACAACAATAACCACACAACAATAACCAATAATCACACATTAGTAAACCATAACAATAATCAAACAAGATACACGTATTAAACTGTGCTTGTTAGTTAGTCACTTGACTCTTATCCTTTAACCAATCATTTAACCTTTCCCAATTAATTTTACCATGTTAAGACAAACCTTAATAACCTGTGGACGAATGTCCCTTGTGTTCCATTGGAACTGTTTACCAGCTGACCCTGTGGCCCTGGTTAATTGACCGATCCGGTCGAACCTGTGCACCTACGGCAGTGCCCTCCGCCATCCCCGAATGTGGCTGATGGATTTTGAGTGACTCCCTTTTTGAGTCCCTCATAGTGATCACAATGCGCAACCAGAAGGTCGGAACGATCTGGATTCCTCTCTTTATAAGTTAGCCCTTTTGTCAGTGACATAATAACCAATCCTTGAGTTAAGACTATAACAGTTGACCTTTGTTAGGTTCAATAATACCTAAAGGTCAGTTAGTCCCTTTTTTTTCAGTTTAGATGTACAAACTTTAGTCACAAGACATTCGCGTATAAAACGCAACACAACAGTTTGGGCAATCCCACATACAATATCATTCACATAAAATCATAGATATCGTTCTTAAACATTTAAACACACAATGTCTGGACCTCAGGATAATCCTTAGGACATTCAGACCACACAATTAACATACCGTTCACCAAGAAACTGCTAGCTTGACAAACTCCTGTTCAGTAGTCCCTCCCCGTACGCTGTTATTTAAACATGCAATACCGGGTAGTATTAATACAACTATCCATCTAACATTACAGTACTGTCACTGTAGAGTTTATTCTCGTCGTATAATAACTCCGTATGTTATTTATTTTCCCCTGTTATTTTAACAGTGGTTCTAGATAACCTAACAGTTCATCATTTTATGTGAAACTCACATGTGATAATGAATTATCATTTATACGGTACATCTTTACCCTACAAAACCAATCTCATTAACTCGGTATTTATATATTATACCCAACAACTTAATAAATTGCTAAATAACCACGTATAATTTTCTGGTAATCATAATTGATCCCGTTAACTTTTACAACTTAACAAATATCCATATACTTTTATAATTAATTAAATACCCTTATCAATTTCGAAAATTGTAAAACAATTATATTAACTTCTATAAATTGCCAAATAACCTTATAACTTTTATAATTCACTAATTACCCTCATTAACCTCTGTAAATATTAACTAACCACCTTACTTTTACAAATCACCAAACACTCTTACTATTTCGGTAATTACAAATTAATACCACAAATCTTATAAATTATCAATTAAGCCCATAAGCTCTTCGGTTAAATCATATAGTTTCTATATTTAC